>CM062818.1:964783786-965383786 GCA_031772625.1 Pinus tabuliformis
TGTCGCTAGAAAGGGATTGTTGATTTAGCCCTCCAAACTACTTAAAAAATTCTAAGAAATTAGCCACGAGCACTACACCAACTCAACAAAACCCAAAAATATCTCATAACCCAAGTGGTGGAAATGGTCCCAGAATTAACTGCCCCAACAATTTCTGCTGCTGACTATTGAATGGAACTAGGAATTTTGCCCTCAGGAGTGCTCACAAATTTTGCAAAATTAATCCTAGTGTCCTCTCATAAAACCCACAAATGGCCAAAAGGGTTTGCGCTGAATCCAACGTGCTTGGTTGACCCCAGTTTGTGCGTGCACCTCTAACTAGCTGGGAAACTCGCTGTAGATGTAATATGCTACAAAATGCTCCAAATCTCTCCTAGAAAATCTCCTTCCCACCAAGTTAGTTCCTCCCAAAATTTCCCTTATCATTCGTTGCCACACCTCAGGTTCTCCTTGCCCAATTGACTACACAACAATACATAGTGAGCCCCTGCGCAAGGCAAGAAGTGGAGCAGCTCAACTCTCCCAAATGCCTCACCAACAAACCTACAATTTGACTAAAAACTCCAGCCCAGCTCTTTGCAGAAGAATTCTCTGCTAAATGGCTGGCCCAAATTCCCTTTTTCGGTAGCCCTTCCAAGAGCCACAAATTTCTCTCTTCGCCCTGTTACCACTCAAACTGGCAAGGGACCTAAAAGGGGTTCCTATGAGGGAAACCACTAGGTTAAGGGCAACGGTGGAGGCTTAGCCCACTGTCACCACAACTAAGTCTCCCTGCTCTTTACAGACTTTCATCGATGGGAGGAGTCCCGGTAGTGTAGGGATCACTTGTAAAGTATATGTCAATGGATAGGTGGAAAGTGACCCTGGAAACCCTTTCCCAAGGATGGAGTGAAGAATGGAACTTGCTTGCTCTTTAAGCAAGGGACTTGATCCTCCAGGGGTAAGGGGTGAGGATTGGAGGGTTGAGGGAGAAGGAATAGGCTTATAGATAAGGTTCTCAATCCCTATAATCCTTGGGAAACTTGGATTCCCAAATGGTCCTTGACAAATAATCTTTATTGAGAAGTGGGACCACACAGGGCCAAGTGGACCCAGTCCAGGTTCGGGGATGGAATGTAGCAACCAATGATGTTCCTATCTTGGACAAGGTGAAAGGAAAGGACCAAACAAGAATATTTACTTCAAAAGGTTGAATTGATCTTGTTGAGGTCTATCCTTGGGGATGCCTAGGCAAAATTCGATCCTAGAGCTAGGGATTGGGATTCCCAAAGATTCCACCATTAGAATTGCCTCAAATTTGGAGGAGAGGGAGAGGACCCACCAATGCAGTAGCCTGTAGGAGATTGGAATTTTTTCTAGGGTCAATTCCTAGGAAATTGATGCCCTAGGTGACCTTTGAGGGCTAGACTTGGAAAAGGGTGTAAAACGTGAAAAAGGCGAAGGAGATGACCACCTTTTTAGGGATCAATGCCTAATTCATTTGGGGATATGGAGCCAAGGATAATGATGAGTAAGAACTTGGTTTCTTGATCAAGGAGGCCCGGAAAGTCAACGTAATCCAATGTTGAGAGAGAAAAGAAGAGTGACCTTCAAGCATTTATACTTCAAAGCAAATGATGTAAGCTTATTGAGACAAACAAATTTTAGGACATTTCATTCATATAACATTGGCCCATACATTAAATTAGCTAAAACATGCGTAATTCCACATTTCAATTATGCAACAACTAGCCCTAGAACCAAATCATCAATAAAGACGATCCCACGGGACTAAGATCCGAGGGTAACAACCAAAAGAGATCAAGGGACAAGAGCACAAACTAAGCCCACCCCTTTCCACCAAATTCCCCATCAATCCATTCCTAGAAGTATCCATGATAAGTAAACCCAATACTCAATTACCAAATGACATGACATACCTTTAGATTCGGGAGGGCCCACCTTTAAACATACGATCAATACAGGTGGGTGAGGGACCACATGGCTGTCTTAGGTGGTAGAGAAATGGCATAACGAGCTAGTAGGAGCTGCAAAGGGTTGCTGGCTACCGGCTGAGGTTCATCATGGAGAAAATTTTCTCCTGGGGATATCACCCACAATGTGGTGGGTAACACACCCAAGGAAACTCGCTCCAATTGAAGGAAGTGACTATAAATATGTCCAACGGAAACTTTGAATTGAGCTCCCCAAATTGCCTCACTAGGGAGACACTCGAAGTTCTCCGAAATGAGGGTGGAATTCCCGCTCGGGTGATCCTTGTGCTAAACAACATGGGTTGTCTTGGCTTAGCAGCTCAAGGGAACTAGTGGTTAAAGTTAAGATGATCTAAGATACCAAATGTAGGTCTCCAAGCTCTATTTATAATTGTTGGCCTCTCTCCCTTGGTGGTCCCCAACTTCTACTAATTTGCATCCGTTCCTTTCTCTCTCTTCTCACTAGTGCGAATTAACTTCTTGGGCCAAATTTCTCTCTCTTGTGGGCCTCACGTTTCACTAGAGCTATAATTCCCTTTTTTCCTCCTATGTCCTGTTACCACTCAAACTAGCAGGGGTCCTAGGAGAGGATCTTATAGGGTAGCTACTAGGCCAAGGGAAATAATGGAGCAATAGCCCAATGTCATCTCAGATAAGGCTTCCTGCTCTTTACAAACTTTCACCGATGGGAGGAGACTCAATATAAGAGGAATCACAATAATGGATGTGTCAATGAGAGGATAAAGGGTGATTCCCAAGGCCTATTCGTAAGAGAGACTCAATTGTGTGGCTTTCTTGCTTGGAAAGCAATATGATAGCCTCTCTAGGAAGGGCTAAGAGGATTCTCGAGGCTAGAGTTTGGGAATGTATCTTGTAAAAATGATCCCTACACCTAGAAATCCATATGGAGACTTTGTCTTTACATGATCTTTGTGGAATTAGAGTTGTAAAGTTGCGGGACCACACAGGACCAAGTGGACCTGTTGTCGCTTAGATTGTACTGGCACTGTGACAACGACTCAGGTCGGGGGCTGTCACTCTGATCCCAGACCTCTCCATTTAGTTGTCTCCCAACAACAGGCTATGGGGTGTAGTCCCTATGGAATGTGAAGATGAAAGACAAATTGGCAACCAACGAGTCTGGGAGACATGATTGAATGGCCTAGCTATTTGGTTAATTTTAGCAAGACTTAAAGATTAGATTAGATTTGAATGTGAGACCAGTGCCTTATGGAGTCAACTTCTTGCTTATATTAGTTAGAGACCAAGTAACTGGATGAACAATCACTACTTAGATGCTTGACTATCCTAGATGAAGTGCAAATCCTACAAGCTAGGCAAAATGCAAAATCTTGGTTGATTTTAATTAAATGCCTATTTTAAATGTGATCTTCCTCTTAATTGTTTTGGAACCAGTGTTTAGAGTAGGCCGTGGGATGGAAGCCAACGAGAAGCAAGCAAAGGCTTGATTAACGATACCTCCCCCTGTGTTCCAACTACCCGATGCCTTCGACATTGCAGAGACCGTGTCTCTAACGACTGCAAGGTCATCGTGTTACCATTAAAGAGGTGCTAAGCCCCTCAAACTAAATTGAGAAAGGTGGTCCTATTCTCTATCAACCACACTTATGCTTGGAGGTAAATTATTAATACAAGAGGCTATCCCTAGTATGCAAGTGCAAGAGATGAATGCTCTTAAGGTGAGATTACTTAATTTGTTAAGTACTTAATGATAATGATTTTCAATTAAGAACAATAAGGTACTTAAACAATAAATGAATAAAATCTCAACCACAAGAGAAAGTGTTCAAGCTTAACAGTGCTAGAGAAATGCGATAGTAATATAAATAGACAATTGCTCAAAGACAAGATTAATGCTACTTAAGACAATTAACAATCTCCAAGATTATAATCAATAAATCACCAATATGCCACTTAGATACAAGAGAGAAATTTAAATCTCTTATCACAATTATGATCAGAATAACATCCACAAGAGATATCCAATTTAACAATGAGCAATGAATCCACTCAATGATAGTAATGACAATGAGAAATTAAGAACATAATACTACAATGTCACTTAGAGCAATTAGCCAATTAAACACTTATCAACTTGATTAGAGCACTTGTGTGAATGCAAGAGTGTAAAAGATGCCAATGACTAAAATTAAGCCCAAATCACTTCAACCATGAATGATTATGAATTGTAAAATTTCCTTACCCAATTTTAGAGACTTATATGTGATTTATTATCACTGCAACCTTGTATTCAGAGGTCTGCAATTTTATATCAACAGTCAAAAAGTGATGCAAGATGCCAAAGAAAAGCTAAAAAATCAATGCATTTAACTTCCAATGATATTCACTTGATTATAGGACTGCTTAGACACTATAGATCAAATTTATTATGCTCAGATCATACCTCAAAATAATGTATATCAGATCTGTAATAACTCAGAAAATCAGTGATTTAGTCCTTAAAAAGCCAACAAGGTGCCTAAATATTAATGCCAAATAAGTTTCATTGATTAGCTAATCAATTTTAGTGACTTTTAGATGATCTTTAGTCAATTTTGATGATTCTTATTTAGTTTATATGACTGCATAAATCACTGTAGCAAATATATCAGATCTGGAAATTGCTCAACAATCTTCAAAAATAACTTATATGTAATCAATTTAACCACAAGATTAATGTTCGATGCCTCAAGTGACTTGTTAATGAATCTAGGCTTATTTTATGTGTGTTTATGCTTTGAATACACTGTTATAACAATTATATCAGACCTGAAACTTTCAGATCAGACCTCTACAATTTCAAATCAGACCTTGAAAATTATATGATAGCCAACATAAAACAATAAAATTGATAGATCAAACCCTTGTAATTTATTTTGATGCCTTGTATGAGTTATTAGCTTAATGTGTGGGTTCTTTAGGCTTGTATTATGATGATTATGCCACTGTTATATCAATATATCAGATCTGATATAAATTATGCAGTCAATTAAAATGAGAGATGAAGGCAATAGAAGCAAACCCCAAGGCCTAATGGCCTATGCCAAGTTTGGAGATGTGAGAGAAATCACTCCTCAACACCTACACTCACAAAATGTTAGCTCAAAACCCAAATATCAGACCTTTATGACTACTGCAATCACAAATTATTAGAGATAAAATGCCAATCCCTTGAAGAAACCCTTGTTTGCAATGAGATCTAGCCCTTGTAGGGCTTACGACCTTCTTAATGCTTGCAAAATAGGTCCCAAACACTAGCCTTTTAGGTTGGGTAAGGGCTAGGGCCTTCAAAAAATGGGTTTTTTCCTTATTTGAAAATAAGCAGCATGCAAAAATGGGCTCAAAAACCCTAGACGTCTAGGGTTTTTAAAGGTTGGAAACTTAAAAAATTTATTCTTTTCTTTTCCCTTGAGAGATTTCACCTGTACAAATAAAAATAATTTTTCCAAAAAAAAACCCAATATATACAAAAAAAAAATAAAAACCCCAATCCCAATTGCTGCAAAACAAGGGTTAGAAAAATTTATTTACAAAAATTATCTTACTAATACAATTTACAAATTATATACAAATATACAATGCTTAGAATTTTTGTAGATCTTGACAATGGCTAGATGTATTTCGAAAGATAAATGTCAAATCACAACCTTAGCGAAGTTAGAAAATCACATAAAATATTCACAATTCAAACATAGTCAGCTTGTGCCCATTGCTTGTGAACTTTGAGCCTAAGGAGTGGGGAACCTGCAAACTCTATATATTTTCTCAAGAAGAAACCGTTAGAACATACAATGAATCAAATCACCTAAAATAAGCCCAAAACTTACCAATTAATATTTGAAGCACAATATAGGAATGCCCATACCCAACACATACCACAAATCAATGAGACAAAGACACCATGAACTGCGCCCCAAAGTAATTTATTATGATGATTAAAACGTTCCTAGTAGGTGTTGAAATTTCTAAGTATTACCCGTTATAAATTTTATCTATATTCTCTGGTTTATTTCTCCTACTTGTTAATTATGAACAAGTTATTTAAACATATAAATATCGAAATAAACACAATACAGTCTCAACGATCTACAAATCAACAGCTGAAAGAAATAGCAAACACACAAGTGACACCATTATTTTTGGACAAATTGTTTCCGGAGAAACCCAACTTGGGAAAATAGGTGCAGCAATTCAAAGGGTTATTTTATTATGCAGTCTTTCGTTGAGTACAAATGGGTGCCAAACCAGCTCACCTGACAGAGAAAATAATCCGACCATAATACCTCTCTATTCGGAAGCTGATATTTAGAAACTTTGCCCCACGAAACCCTCTTCAGCAACCTTTGAAGCTCAGTCTCAGACCACCTGGCCTCAGCGTCAGCGCAGAAACTTCTGTGTTAGCCCTTTGAGGCACTGCGCAACCTCTATGACCCTCTACGTCACTCCTGCTGCCCTTTGCGTGGATGACGCAAGCCCTTCTGGCCTCTACGCTGTCTCTGCTGGGCTCTGCGTGTTCCCTCTGGCTCAGCGTCTGCCTCTCTCTGCTTCTGCGTTGGTCTCTCGACACTATCTCTACCTCTCTGTCTCGTACTCACTGCCCCTTGCTGCAAATTGATCACTGATTCGAATTTTCTTAGCAAACCCCACTCTAGAAAATCGAATGATTGATCACTCTGCTGTATTCTCCAACTGACCCTCAAACCTCCTCTTGTACTTTTCTTGTTGGTCCTTCAACGGCTGAGATTACATCTCTAATCAATGGCTAAGATTAGATTTGGCTTGATTCATGTCTTTTGGAACCTTCTAACCCAGTTTTATATTAATACCCATTAATATTTTATTTTTCCTTTAGACTTAGGAACTCCATTAAAAATATTAATTATTTTAATAACTCCTAAACTGTGTAGAATCTGCCCAAACCATTTCTGGGTCTTGGAGATCTCATGTGATTTAGCATCTCCACCATTTTCAGGATAGAGCACATCCGATGCTACCCCAAATCAACACTCCTTCTTAGCGAGGATTGTGCTCTAGTAAACTGTAATACTCCACACTGAGCATCACCCTGATTATACGGCTTCGGTACTTGTGCTAATGCTAGGCCGCCTCCCCGCCCAACATCCTCTGCACTGCTGCATCTTGTACTGCTGCCCATGGCCCTACCATTGCCACTGCTACATCCATACGACAACTCCCTCTGCATCTGTGCTGCTGTGGTCCTTTCTCCCAACACTGCATCTGCTGCACTGCAACCCCCTCTCATCATGCTGCATCGTGCTACTGCGAACTGCTACTGCACTGCAATTCAGTTACTGAGAAGTAAGTAACTAATCCACCCAACTACTGACATCCCTGTCAGGCTAGAAACACTCGTAATGCTGAAGCTCTTTTTGCTGCTATCAACTGCTCCCTCTACTGCCTCTGCGCCGCTAGAACAACTCCCTGCCTCTCGCATTGTTGCAAACCTCTTTGTGCCATCCTGTACTGTTGCAACCTCCTCTGTGCCTCTCGCACTATTACAGCCTGCTAGCTCTGCGCTGCCTGGGACTACTGCACTGTAGCACTCTCGCCGCTTCATCTGCATCTGTTTCTACCGACATTCATCAGTCTTGCTACTCTCTCTTCGAGGCTCCCGTAGCAAGGTATAATCCAAGAGTTTGGGTACCTCAAGGATCCTGCCCCTCATCGATGTCTCCCCACCTCTTCTCTAGAGGTACATGAGCACTCATGGCACAATCGTCATCCTCCTCTACCTCCTTTTCCACCTTCACTGGTGTTGCCTTGGAGTCAGATGCCTCTCCCTTATTCTTCTTCCTCGGACACTGCTCACATAGTGACCCAGTTCCCCATAGTTGAAGCACTTAACCTTGTAAAGGTCCTTTTTCTTCCTCTTCTCCTGCTTCCCCGCAGATGCTAGAGCTGCATCCTCTTCTTCCTTCTTGATCTAGACTCCTTTGCTGTTACTTCCTGTCTTGGACAGCCGTCTGATCTCTTCTTGGCGAAGAGCCGCCCACAATTCTTCCCAATTTGGAAGATTCGCCCTGCCCAGAATGCTCTGGACGAATGTCTCCCACTCCTTGGAGACTGTGTTTAGAGTGATCCTCGGCATCAAAACCTGATCTGGCGTGGCCCTTGTAGAAGTCAATTGGTCCCGGATCTCCTTCAATTTGCGGAGGAAGTGATCTATCTGCTCCCCCTTCTGCATCTGGTATGACCGCAACTGATTCTCAAGTAGCATCTTCCTCTGCACGGTAGTATGCTGGTACAACTTCTTCAAGGCGTCCCACATTTCCTTTGTCGTCTCTTTCTCGGCAATACGCTGGACCACATGATCCTTGACCCCATCAAGGATGATGCATTTCGTCTTGGCCATTGCCTCCTCATACTTTTCATTATTAGCCGGGTCAACTGGGATAGTCACTATTCTCAAGGCGAAGGCCTTGATGCGATGTCTATCTAGAATGGATAGGATCTTGGCCTTCTAGACCACAAAGTTGGATGCTCCGGCCAGCTTGTCCTGATCCCTCAGTCCATTCATGGCCATCTCTTTGCTCTTCCTTTCGACTCCTCCGAGTCTCTACTTCCTCTGGAAGTTCTCTCTTCAACTCCCTCTGAGTCTCTACTTCCTGTCTAGAAGTTCTCTGCTAGACTCCCTCTGAGTCTCGATTTCCCTCCTGGAAATCCGCCTGCCAATCGTCGAGTCGCACCTCTCCGATCTCCTATGCACCTACAACACTGATCCAGATTCCTTGGCTAGAAATCCGCCTCAGTAGCGACTCCCTCTACCTTGGTTTTGCCCTGTTAGGTATTGTTCTGTCTCGGTAGCAACAACACCCCACCAGCTTCACTCCTCGCAAACTGCCCACAGCTTCTTAAGCCCCAGCAACCGAAGGATTGAGCCTCTAGGATTTGCGCAATCCCGACACCCGCTTAAATGCTCCCCAAGCCAACTGCGTCAACCCTCTTGGTCTCTGTGTGGCTCTTCGTGAGCCTTTTTCTGCCCTCCTCAGCATTTGCGCTGACCTCTCTTTGGCTCGAATTGATAACGCAATCCCTCTGCGTCAACCCTTCTCTGCTGTTTTCTGCTAGGAATAGCCTCTGTCACTTGGGACCACTGTTTCTGCTGCAAATGCTCTGCTTTAGCTGGTGCCTTCAGTTCTCCTGTGATCTGCAACCACGCTCTGATACCATGTTGAAATTTCTATGTATTACTCGTTAGAAATTTTATCTGTATTCTCTGGTTTATTTCTCCTACTTGTTAATTACGAACAAGTTATTTAAACATATAAATATTGAAATAAACACAATACAGTCTCAACCATCTACAGATTAACAACTGAAAGAAATAACAAACACACAAGTGACATCGCTATTTTTGGACAACTCGTCCCCGGAAAAACCCAACTTGGGAAATTGGTGCAGCAATTCAGAGGGTTATTTTATTATGCAGTGTTTCCTTGAGTACAACTGGGTGCCAAACCGGCTCACTCGACAGAGAAAACAATGCGGCAGTAATATCTCTCTATTCAGAAGCAGATATTCAGAAATTCTACGCCACGAAACCCTCTCCAACAACCTCTGAAGCTCAACGTCAGCCCACCTCGCCTCAGCATCAACCCGGAACCCTCTGTGTCAGCCCTCTAAGGCATTGCGCAACCTCTACGACCCTCTGCGTCACTCCTGCTGCGCTCTGCGTGGATGACATCGGCCCTTCTGGCCTCTGCGCTGTCTTTGCTGGGCTTTGCGTGTTCCCTCAGGCTTAGCGTCTACCTCTCTCTGCTTCTGCACTGGTCTCTCGACACTATCACTGCCTCTCTGTCTCGTACTCACTGCCCTTTGCTGCAAACTGATCATTGATTTGACTTTTCTTAGCAAACCTCACTCTAGAATATCGAATCACTGATCACTCTGGTGTATTTTCGAACTGACCCTCAAGCCTCCTCTTATACTTTTCCTGTTGGTCCTTCAACGACTGAGATTACATCTCTAATCAACCGCTAAGATTAGATTTGGCTTGATCCATGTCTTTTGGAACCTTATAACCCAATTTTATATTAATACCCATTAATATTTTATTTTTTGTAAGTTTAGACTTAGGAACTCCATTAAAAATATTAATTATTTTAATATCTCCTAAACCGGATAAAATCTGCCTAAACCATTTATGGGTCTTGGAGATCTCATGTGCTTTAGTCCTCTCCACGAATTTTCATGGCTAGAGCACATCTGATGCTACCCCAAATCAACAATAGGACAATGGATTTACACTGGCTTTTACAAAGTTACATCAGAGTAGAGTTCAAGATCAAGATGAAAATAGAAGCAAAAATCCGTTTATTTATAGAGAAATTCTTCCAAGTGGAAAATAACGGCTAGTTGGCTTGATCCTCGTCAAAATAATCTCGGTTGTCGATAAATCTTTGATGATCTTTTAATATCTGCGATCAAAATAATTATTTTTGAGGACTTTTTGAATTTCTCATTAAAACTATTTTTTATTAGTTCAAGAATAATTATTTTGAGCTAATTTTAAAAAAAAGTTGATTTTGACTTAACCACTAAAGTCCAAGGGTCCAATTTTTCTTGAAATTTCCAATATTCCCTTGGTGGGGGATTTCCAAAAATTAATTTCTTTAAGACCCACGAATTTTTCCACTTGGAGAATTTAATTTCTCTAACATTTTAATTTGACTCTAATTAATTAATTTTCTGGCTTAGGATTTAATTTTATTTTAGCCAAGAAAATTAATTAATTGACAGTTGAGGGGATTAATTAATTTTCTACCCTCAAATATTTTAGCCATGGTGTTTAAGTGTGAGGGACCATGCACTAAAATATTTTTTACGTTAGATTTTACAAATTCAACCCTCAAAAGGGGAATACCCGTTCATTATAGACCCTCAAATAACTTACCCAATTCTGCGACACAATATGATTTAGTAGGCCAATTGACTTGTAATAAAATAATTTAGTTAATTAGCTTAAATTATTCCCAAATCACTTTTACAAAAGACTTGAATAGAACACTAGGACTCACCTAAGATCTTGACAATAAATTCCACCCTAGCTTTGGGGTGAGGCTGGAGGGAAAAACTCTGCCGATCATCTGTGTTTAGAAACACAGATAATCAGTGAGATGAAAAACCTCTTAGGATGAAATTCATCGCCAAAATAATAGGCTTACCTAGGTTGTTACATACATACATGGTCTTACTAGCATCATTTACATTACAAATTTGCAGAATGGGTTTACAATGACTCAAAAAGCTGATGGTTGATGATTCTTATCCTTGAAAAATTTTGGCAGAAATGCTTCCTAGGAACTTTTTTGACAAAATGTGTGCAACATGACCCAAAATTAGGTCTAGGGTATGGAGTTGATCAACCAATTAGGGGCTTGACCTAATTAGGGAATAGAAGAGGATCAAAGGATAGGACAAATTTTCTTTTGAGATTTGGATGCAATGATCCTAATGAGGTCACTAACCCAAAATCAACCTAGGGAAAGAAATGGTCTTGTGGCTAGGGCTTGCTATATCTCGGGATTCCATCGTCGGAATTGCTTGAAATTTGGAGGACCTCTTGAGCAAACTACAACGCAATAGTGGACCAATTTTCAAGGGTTTTGGATGGCTACAAATGATTTTGTGTGATGCCCTAGGAGACCTTTTAGGGATAGGCCTAGAATTGGAAGAAATGAAGAAAATAAATGTTATTTTGACCACCAAAGGGATACGAGGATCAATGCCTTATTGCTTGGGATTAATGGAGTCAAGATACACATAGATCATGAAATTTTATGAGCTAAGGAGCCTTATTTGATCTTTGCTAGCCTCTCTAAGGGCAACAACTAGATCAATAGAGATTTATACTTCAAATTTGCGAAGGAGACAAAGTTTCAAGGTCTTTAACCTAAGAGGTGCCTCTAGGAACATTCACCCAATCCCTCAAAGGTCAACGCATGCATTTAATCACTTATTCAAGGTCCCAGAAGAATTTCGCATTGTTGATTTGGGGTAGCATCGGATGTGCTTCAGCCAGGAAATTTGGTGGAGAGGTTGGGGCACATGAGATCTCCAATACCCAGAAAGGGTTTGGGCAGATTCTAAACAGATCAGGAGATATTAAAATAATTAATATTTTTAATGGAGTCCCTAAGTCTAAACTTAGGGAAAATAAAATATTAATGTATATTAATATGAATCCTTGTTAGAGTGATCCAAAAGACATGGGTCAAGCTAGATCTAATCTTAGCTATTGATTAGGGACTTAATTTCGGTCGTTGAGATGTCAACAGGAAAAGTATAAGAGGAGGTTTGAGGGTCACTTGGAGAGTACACCAGATGATTAGTCATTCTATTCTCTAGAGCGGGGTTTGCTAAGAGAGATAGAATCAGTGATCGGGAGAGAAGCTGAAGGGCATTGAGTATAGAGAAACAGAGAAGGCAGAGATTGTGTCGGGAGAGCAGCACAACAGCCAAAGAGAGTGACGCAGAGCCAGCAAGGGCTCACACAAGGTCACGCAGAGGTAGCCAAGTGCTGCGCAGAGCACTAGAGAGGCTAGCATGTCTGACGCAGAGGCCCAGAAAGTTGACGCAGGGCCTCCTGGGGCTGATGCAGGCCAAGAAAGGCTGACGCAGGGCCTCCTGGGGCTGATGCAGGCCAAGAAAGGCTAACGCAGGGCCAACGTGAGATAGAGAGGGGCTGTCGCAGTCCAGATTGGGCAGACGCTAGGGTTGCAGAGCAATTTTGTGCTAAGGAGCTTCGGAAAGATTTTCCGGGGTTTCAGCTAGGAGATTTCTCTGAAATTGTGAGGTATAGCTGCTAAGGAAATTCTTTGTTGGGTAGGCCAGTGTCGGCACCCATATTGTACTCTGATATTGCTTAATAAGAAAACCCTCAGATAGCTGCATCGGTTTTCCCACATTGGGTTTTTTCGGGGACATTGGTCCAAAAATAATGGTGCCATGTGGTGTGTTTGTTCCTGTTTCTTTTAGTTGTTGATCTATAATATGTTGAGCATGCACTAGTGTTTATTCTCAGTATTTACTTTGTAAATAACTTGTTAAAGAAAAATAACAAGTAGGTAGGAATAAATCAAAAAAAGTGCATGAAGGGTTTCTAAACTAAGTAAACTTAGAAACTTCAACATGGTATCAGAGGGTGATTGCAGATCACTGGAGGACTAAAAGACATCGGCCGAGCAGAGCAAGAGCAGCAGAAAACAACTGTCTCGAGGTGACAAAAGCTGTTTCTAGCAGCGTAGAAGCCAAGGAAGTGTGACGTAGAGCCAGCTAGAGCCACGCAAAATAAGTCATGAACTGTGCAGAGCCTCAAATAGGCTAGCGTTGCTGACGCAGAGGTCCAGAGGGCTGACATAGGGCATCCCAGGGCTGACGCAGACCCATTCGGGGTGACGCAGAGACAACGTGAGGCAGAGAGGGGCTGACGCAGTTCACAGAGAGGTAGTTGTTGGGGTTTAGAAGGCTGCAGGAATATTGCAGAGTGGTGCTGGTGAGGTACTATAGTCAGAACAATACCTAACAGAGCAGGGCCAAAGGAGTTGTTACCGAGGGTTTCTAACCGAGGAACCTGGATCAACAGTGCAGTTTCACAAGACGATCAGAGTAGGGGGCATCTCGACAAGCGGCAAAAGGATTTCCAGGAGGGAAATCAGGACTCAGAGGGAGTCCAGAAGAAGAACTTCCAGACAGGAAGTTGAGACTCAGAGGAGTCGACTAGAGAACTTCCAGGAGGGAAGTAGGGGAGCGTCATGGCACTACACGGGGTAAGAGACCAGGACAGACTGGACGGAGCATCGAACTTCGCAGTCTGGAAGGCCATAATCTTATCAGTGCTTGATAGCAATCGTGTCAAGAACTTCGCCTTGAAGACAATAGCTATCCCAGTGGACCCAAATGATAATGACAAGTACGAAGAGGCGATGGCGAGGGCCAAGTGCATTATCCTTGACGGGGTCAAGGATTATGTGGTACAACATATAACTGAGAAGGAAACAACAGCTGAGATGTGGGAGGCTCTCAAGAACTTGTACCAGCATACTTCTGTGCAGAGAAGAATGTTGCTTGAGAATTAGATGAGGTCATATCAGATGAAGAAGGGTCAAACGATTGACTCCTTCCTCGGAGGACTGAATGAGATCCGAGATCAGTTGACTGTTATAGGAGCGATGCTGGATCAGGAGCTTATGGTGAGGACAACCCCAAATACTGTCTCAGAAGAGTTGGAAGTGTTTGTCCAGAGCATCCTGGGTCGAGGGACTCTCCTACCTTGGGACGAGATGTGGGCAATTCTTCGCCAGGAAAAGATCAGACGACAGTCAAAGACAAGTAGCAGCAGCAAAGGGATCAATGTCAAGCAAGAGGAGGAGGATGTGGCCCTAGCATCTGAGGGAAAGCAGGAGAAGTGGAAGAAGAAATATCTCTCCAAGATCAAGTGCTTTTGCTGTGGGGAGATGGGTCATTATGCGACCCAGTGCCCAAGGAAGAAGAGTAAGGGAGAGTCTTTCGAGACTAAGGCAACGCCAGCATGGGCAGAGAAGGAAGTTTTGACAGATGATGATTGTGTCATGAGTGCATACGCACCACTTGAGCGAAAGTGGGGAGACATCAAGTTGTAGTCAGATGGACCACAGGCGATGAGGGGTAGGATCCTCGAGGTACCCAGTCTCTTGGATTAGACTTTGCTAGGGGAGCCCCGACGAGGTGTACCGTGTAGTAGATTGGCTAAGTGGGTAGAGACGGATGCGGGTGGAGCGACAGAGAGAGCTACAGTGCAGGAGTCCCGAGACAGCGCAGAGATAGTAGGTTGCAGTAGTGCGAGAGGCACAAGAGCTAAGTTGCAGGAAACGTGGGGGTAGGGGTCGTTTCCCCCCTGAAACAGAAACGAAACTAAGAAACGCGTACCGTACGGCTTGGAAACGCGTTTCTGGCCGTACTGGCACGTTTCCCGAAACGGAAACGTGGCAGTACGGCCGGAAACGCGTTTCCAGGCCGTACGAACCATGTTTCCCTAATTTAATGTGTTGTTTTTTATTTTTTATTTTTTTATTGGTTTTTAAATTTTTTTTAGGTTTCCGGAAAATTCTAGAAACCTATTCTAAAGTTATAAAAGTGCAGTTTGTCTCATTCTCTCATCACACTATTCAGCAAGTCGTTTCTCTTGGAGACTGGCAGTTGTTTCAGCTAGGGTGTTTTGAGCAGTGAGCAAAGTAGATTTCAGCAGCAGGAGAAAGAGATTTCAGCAGCAAGAGAAAGAGATTTTAGAAGGAGATTTCAGTAGCAGCAGATTTGGCTCAGCTACAGCCATATTTCTCTTCTCTTTTCTAGCATTTCGGGGTAGTCTCAGCCACAAAAATTAATTTGGGTAAGACACATTCATTTTTTTAGTTTTTTTCTTACTATTTCTTCAATTTTTCTAGGGTTTAGGCAGCCAAAAATATGAAAAACGTTTTTAATTTATAGATTTGTTTTTTAAATTTATTTTTGTAGCAGATTTGGCTAAGCTACAGCCATATTTCTCCTCTTTTCTGGCATTTTAGGGTAGTTTCAGCCACAGAAAATTAATTTGGGTAAGCCACATTCATTTCTTAGTTTTTTCTTACTATTTCTTCAATTTTTCTAGGGTTTATACAGCCAAAAATATGAAAAACGTTTTTAAATTTTATTATTTACAGATTTGTTTTTTTAATTTATTTTTGCAGCAATGGCTTCCAGCCAAAGTGCAGCTGCAAGTGCAAGCCCTAGGGCCAACCCAAGGGCTGAATATTATCCTCTTTGGAGGCATGTGACGAAGCTTCAAAGATGTGGAGGTGGTGGCTCATGGGAATGGCGATGCAATCTTTGCAATAATACGTACAAGGGCTCCTACCCAAGAGTGAAGGTGCATCTATTGCATGGAGGAGGACAGGGGATTTCAGGTTGCACAAAAACATCAGATCCGTTGGCAAGGAGGGCATATCAAAGAGAGCAAGATGAGGCGGATGGTACTAAGAGAAGGCATGATGAGCTTACTCAAGCTCCATCTAACATTGAGCCAAGGATTGTAGCTGAAGCAAGAAAGAGGAGAGCTAGTCACACTCAACAACATGAACAACCAGCACCCAAAAATACCAGAGGCCCAGGGGCATCCCCTTCAGTTCAGGATAGCAGAATTTCTAGATTGGTGAATGTGCAAGCAAGAGAAGAAACTGATTCCAGAGTGGTTAGGTGCATTTATGCATGTGGTATCCCATTCAATGTTGTTCGCTCTCCTTACTGGCAAGATATGATAAGGGCAGTTAACAAAGCTCCTCAAGGGTACAAGGGGCCCAACTATGAGAAAGTCAGAACCCAGCTTCTCAAAAATGAGAAGGACCTTGTGGAGGACATTTTAGCTCCAATTCGTTCTTCCTGGAGTAGCTCTGGGGTTACCATAGTCTTAGATGGTTGGACAGATATGAGGCGCATACCATTGATAAATATCATTGCCACTTCCCCCAAAGGAGCAATGTTTATCAAGGCAGAAGACTGCTTAGGAGAGTGAAAGATGCACAGTACATTGCTGATGTTATTATAAAAGCTATTGAACAAATAGGGCCTAACAAGGTGGTGCAAGTTATCACGGATAATGCACCGGTTTGCAAAGCTGCAGGCTTAATTATTGAGGGGAGGTATGACCACATCTTTTGGACACCATGCATTGTCCATAATCTGAATCTGATCTTAGAGGAGATCGACAATAAAGTTTCCTAGATAAAGGAACTCACAGGGGAAGCAAGGGAGATTATCAAATTCATCACCAACCACCACCAGTCTCAGGCCATATTTCGAGAGTACTCCAAATTGGAGTTGTTAAAAGTTGCTGAGACAAGATATGCCTCAAACTTCGTGATGTTGCGCCGCCTTGTTGAGGTTAAGCATGCATTAGTTTCTATGGTGGTGAGTCAACTTTGGATTGAGTGGAGACAAGCAGATTCAGAGCGGGGATCTATGGTGTGTAGATTGTGCCTTGATGAGGATTGGTGGAGCAAGGTAGATTTCTTGCTAAAGTTCACAACCCCTGCATTTGAGCTTCTCCGGAGTGCTGACACTGACCAACCTTTCTTGGGAGAGGTATATGATGGCATGGATTCCATGGTTGAGAAAACTATGGAAATCATTTCGCAGGAGTCTCCACAACTTTTATTTGTTGATGATCATTTTGCTGATTTGATCAAGAAAATCATTGTTGACAGGTGGAACAATTTCAATACACCATTGCACACTTTAGCACATGCTTTGAACCCCAAATTTTATGATGAGGAGCTTATTGCTAAAAGCAATGGGAAGAGGAAGGCACCCCATAAGGATAGAGAGGTGGCTACTGGGGTGAAAAAAGCACTTATGAGAATGTTTCCTTCTCATCTACATAGGGAGGTAAAGGAGGAATTTGCCAGTTTTGCTGCAGGAATAGATGATTATGCAGATATATCAGCTTTGGAGGAGAGAAGCACCATGAATCCAGTTAGGTGGTGGATTTGTCATGGAGCAAATGGTGTACATTTGCAAAACCTTGCCATTCGTATTCTTTCACAAGTGGCAAGCTCTTCATCAGCAGAAAGGAATTGGAGCACTTATGGTTTTATTCATTCTGTGAAGCGCAATAGGTTGGGCTCACAGAAAGCAGAGGATCTTGTTTATTTGCACTCCAACCTTCGCCTTGCATCTCGTAGGGGTCCAGAATACAACAGTGGTCCTTCTAAAGAATGGGATGTGGATGCAGAAAATCCTGATTTGGATCTCTCTCTTGCTGCCCTGAATATTGAGGCCGAATCTGGAAGTGGAATTGGTGCATCATCTTCTTCAGCACCACCATCCACTGTTGAGCATTGTGCTGCTTCTATTTTTGATGAGGATTGTTATGATGAGGATTAGTCTTTGTGACTTGTTTCTATAGTTCTTGCAGCCTTATAGTCTTTATTGTACTTGCAACCTCATATACTAATATAAATAAAAGCTGATTTTGGATTTTCCTATATTTTTATTTTCATTATGTGATCATTCATGACTCATGAGTAAATGTGATGTAAATTTAATCTTAATGTTTAAATGTAATAAATTATAATCATATAATGTAAATGTATCATTAATGCTTTATGATTGCATACATATATATATATATATATTAATAATTTTTAAATATTTTTAATATATATATATATATTTGCGTGTCCCCGTTTCCAAAATTTGGGGAGGTCGCATTTCGTATCGCTTCCCGTTTCGGAAAGTCGTTTCCGTTTCCCCGTTTCGTGCAACTTAGCACAGGAGTGTTGCACCAGTGCAGGAAGGCACAGAGAGGTGTGCAACGGTGCGAGATGCAGGGAGTTGTTGCAGTGATGTAGAGGTCAGAGAGAGGGAGCACTTGTCAGCGGCAGAGGGAGCTTCAACGTCAGTGGGTGTCTTTAGCCCAACAGGAAGGTTAGTTGGGAGATCAGTTACTTACTTCTTAGTAACTGAGTTGCAGTGCAACAGTGGGCAGCGCGATGCAACATGATGAGAAGAGGTGCAGTGCGGATGCAGTGTTGGGAGAAAGGACCATCAACAACACGGATGCAGAGGGAGCTGTCGTACAGATGCAGCAGTGGCAGTGGCAGAACCATGGGCAGCAGTACAAGAGGCAACAATGCAGAGGATGGTGGGCAGGAAGACCTAGCACCAACACAGGTACTGATGCCGGATGATCAAAGTAATACTCAGTGAGGGGTATTGCTAGAGCACAGTCCTCGCTAAGAGGGAGTGTTGATTTGGAATAGCATCGGATGTGCTCTAGCCATGAAATTTGGTGGAGAGGTTGGGGTACATGAGATCTCCAATACCTAGAAAGGGTTTGGGAAGATTCTAAACAGATCAGGAGATATTAAAATAATTAATATTTTTAATGGAGTCACTAAGTCTAAACTTAGGGAAAATAAAATATTAATGTGTATTAATATGAATCTGTGTTAGAGTGGTCCAAAAGACATGGATCAAGCTAGATCTAATGTTAGCCGTTGATTAAAGACTTAATCTCGGCCGTTGAGATGTCAACAGGAAAAGTATAAGAGGAGGCTTGAGGGTCACTTGGAGGGTATAACAGATGATCAGTTATTCTATTCTCTAGAGAGGGGTTTGCTAAGAGAGATAGAATTAGTGATTGGGAGAGCAACTGAGGGGCATTGAGTACAGAGAAACAAAGAAGGTAGAGATTGTGTCGGGAGAGCAGCGCAGCAGCCAAGGAGAGTGATGCAGAGCCAGCAAGGGTTCACGCAGGGGCAGCCAAGTGCTGTGCAGAGCACCAGAGAGGCCAGTGTGTCTGACGCAGAGGCCTAGAAATCTGACGCAGGGCCTCCTGGGGATGACACAGGCCAAGAAAGGCTGACGCAGGGCTAGCGTGAGACAGAGAGGGGTTGTTGCAGTCTAGATTGGGCAGACGCTGGGGTTGCAGAGCAATTTTGTGTTGAGGAGCTGCCGGAAAGATTTTCCGGGGTTTCAGCTAGGAGATTTCTCTCAAACTTTGATGTATAGCTGCTAAGGAAATTCTCTGTTGGGTAGGCTAGTTTCGACACCTAGATTGTACTCTGATATTGTTTAATAAGAAAACCCTTAGATAGCTGCACCGGTTTTCCTGCATTTGGTTTTTTTGGGGACATTGGTCCAACAATAATGGTGTCATGTGGTGTGTTTGTTCTCGTCTCTTTTAGTTGCTGATCTATAATATGTTGAGCATGCATTGGTGTTTATTTTCAGTATTTACTTTGTAAATAACTTGTTAAAGAAAAATAACAAGTAGGTAGGAATAAATCAGAAAAAATGCATGAAGGGTTTCTAAACTAAGTAAACTTAGAAACTTCAACACGCATTACGTTTAACCCATACAAGAATAAAGATAACAACATACATGCAGTTAACCAGTACGATAACAAGATAGCATCAAAATTTTGACTTACATGAGAGAGAGAGAGTATATGCATTTATCAACTTCGCATTAGAGAAGCTCCAAAGACAATAACGAAATCCAAACATCATAGTGCATCAAGAAAAGCTCCAAAATATCATCCCAACAAAAAGTGTGAAAGTCTCATAAGATATACTAATCCAATCCAAGTGATGATGATGAAAATGAATCATCTCACTTCGATTTAAACAATCCTCTAAGGGATTCAAATGGCCTAATTTGGATTAATAATGCCCCTGAAATAAAATAATGTGCATAATAACAATACTTTTGGTGACAAGCCCACCAAATAGCTCAATAACACAAGAATAAGCCTCTCAAGAGGGCAGAGTGATCAATATAGTGAGTTGTTGGGCCTTTGAGGAGGCCTAATGAAGTCCAAGGGGTGCCATGATGAATAATTGGACTCCAAATATAGTGGACAAGGGGTTGGCCCCTTGTTTTCCAAGCGAGAACCTGTGGTGCTCCCAAGTGGGTGCGGGGCACAAAGATATCCTCATAGGTCTCCAAGTGGATCAAAAATGCCTATAGACCATCTATAATGGCTAGGACGATGACATAAGCCCTCCCTCTACAATAGGAGACATCCTCTGGACCTTGGAACATCTGTCAAGTGTATGTTGCAAGTGTGGAGCCGACTGGGCATGGTGAACTAGGTGCATCATCCTCATCCAAAAGGTGGAACACGAGCAATCAATGAGTGGTGTTGGGGATCCATGAAGTACTTTCTGCTATGGTGGAGGCCCATGGCTCTCAACGCTCACCCTACAAGCACCAATGTGGCCCTATGGAGGGCTAGGACCCTGTATAGGGAGACCAAGCCCCAAATGGAGATTCACCTGCAATCTTGCATAAGATCCAATGCGTCCCCTTGCCCTCCAATACAACAATTCATTAGAATAATCAAGTAAAAGAGCTTACAAGTCATAGAGTCAATGGGGCACTTCATGGTGGCATTCCCTTCCATAGTGGGCTTTGGCATGTACAAGTGTCTCCAAGCTCAATAAGGGGTTAATCAAGGACCCTATTAGGTGGTTTCAACCTTTAAAGGGGGTGTCATTTCTATGGTACATCCTTCAAGTGGCAGGCGACAAATGATATAGTAATGGAATAGAGTGGGGATCAGGGGATTCATCCAGACCACATGTTATGGTACAAGGGTAGATATAATGAGGGAAGCCTACACTTGGGTATATGAGTGTAGGAGGGAGCAAATCGTGGTACATGAGTTACCCCGACCTTTGTTTTTCCACCCTTCATATGCCTTTTGACTTTGATTTTTTTTCTTCATAACTGTTCGGGGCTCCAGGGGATGAGAGCATGATATGTAATATATAACAGTGGATACCCCCTTAAGGTGGGGCAGCTCATCGCCAACTTGGGGTTGGGACAATCATGGGTTCCTTAATGATGGAGGAGCTCATCTAGGGCCATAGGAACCAGGGTGATGACCATGGATAAGGGGTAGCCGTAGAGCTCATGTTTAGCTTTTGCCCATGTGTTAAATTTGTATGTCTCGGCCATATTTTTCATTTTGTAGTACATTTATTGTTGAGAGTGGCCAATTATGCTTTTTCTTTTCTTTTTAGCTACATCAACCTCTGGGGCATCGTTCTAGGCCCGACCAAGGTGTGGACAAGGGGAGGGGGAAGCTAACCCTATGTGGACCCAGTGGACACATGTGGACTCGGATGGAAAAGAGATGAATGGCGTTAAAATGAGTGGAAGGGGATGATGCCTGTGGTGTTAGGAAGTGGGACCACACAACCAAAGTCAGGATTTCCCAAGTAGTGCAACTCTAAAGCTAGTGGCTAGTAAAGGAGATCCCATGGGACTAGGATACAAGGTTAATCACAAAATTAGGGAATGTAGACGAGAATGTAGACCTAGTCCACTCTTCCCGCTGAATCCCCCCACCAATCCATGCCCAAAAGTGCCTATGACAAGGAAAATTACTCAACTATACCAATGAAAAGCCATACCTTCGAGGTCGGGAGGCACCTTCAAACATATAATCATAACAATTGGGCAAGGGACCACATGGCTGGCTGAGGTGGCGGAGGTGATGACACATCGAGCTATTTGGTGGCTGCAAGGGGCTACTGGCTGTTGGCTGAGGACCATCTGGGAGAAATTTTTTCTCTCATATACACTACCCACAGGTGGTGGGTAACAAGTCCCAAGGCTGAAATTGCCTCCTCTTCCAAAATTTTTCTCTGATGCGGAAAATCAAAATTGGGGATATTACATTTGCCCATAAAAAGGGCAGAGAAAATCACTAGTTTAAATTATGTATCTAATTTCATTGTAGATTACTCATGATGATGAGATACATTTATTAAATTTTTTGTTGATGTTTTGAGGCCGAGTCAAGACTCGGGGACATGTTTTATTATTGATGGGTGATTTAGCACTAGACATCTTATACATCTCATGTATTAGTTCTGTTTTACGTGGCAATGCATTTACTTGATGTTGTTGAGGCTTTAGATGTAAAAAAAATGAATATTTGTGTATTTTCTTTAATTTTGACGAAGTTTTTTGATTTTTACCAATATTTTCCCGATTCTACGATTTTTTTCTTTCCAAACCTTAGTCGATTTTTTGCCATCGCTGATGTCATCAACACTGATATAAATAAAATCGAGGAGGACCTTGTGCCTTTTCATTGAAAATGAATGTATTTATAATAAAATATTTATTTATACATTTATATTTGTTTATTTTGGTTATGTTTTTATATTATTTTTGTTGGAAATATAATCCTTTGGGGCTATGTGAATTTGCCATTTGGCACATTCAGTTAAGTGGAAGGCGAAAAGTCTCAAGTGAAGGTCAACAACGATAGAAGTCCAAGAGACCTCTTGGAATATGAAATCAAGGGTTAGAAAATTTGCATATTAATATCTATATTCTTTTAATAATATGCATTCCACAATTATTATCTATTGTACATTTTTGTGAGTGAGTTTTGACATGGTATGAGAGCCACGGTGTGTGGCCTTCCCTGACCACTAGTTTTGCAGTCTTCATAAACCTTGGTGCTCCATAAGAGGCTAGGGTTGTATTTCACAGTTTGCCTAGGTTTGAAGCTGATTGTATTTTCTTTCAATTTTGTACTCATGTGAAAAGAAATTAGAGCAATAAATCTAATGGCTTGACTCACCATTCTCTTGCTTGTTTGGTGCCAATTCTCTTAACGCTAGACCATCACTTCCAGGGCATTTTATATTCCTTTTTCTTTTTTTAACTTTTATAGCTATCCTATATCGAATTTTCCCCAGACCCTGTTTGATTGAGGTTTCTAATCTCTGTAGAGGTATTTAGTGAGTTCAAAAATAGGAATGAGATGTTACATTCCCATACAAACAAAGACAGGGACATGAAGCTTTGAGTTTTCTAGGGAATTTTGGTATAATACAACGTAGGTGTGGGTATCGAGCCCATCAGAAGTTTATTAAATAAGTTGTTGGTTTTGGTATCAAGTATAGAGCTCAGATAAAGAGCGAGATAAATTGTTGGGTTTGATAAAGCTGTGAGGTATCAAGCATGAGTCCCATCTCAGTTTATTGCATCCTTCTCATGCTTGATACCAAAACCAACAACTTATTTCATAGGCTTCTAATGGGCTTGATACCTGCACCTATGTTGTATTATAGCAAACTTCAATGGGAAACTCAAAGCCTCATGGCCCTATCCGTGTGTTGTACGAGCTCCTATTCTTAACCTTCTCTTGAAATATCTCTCCCTAGTTACATCTATCTCGATTTAAAAATATTAGCCTGCATGGAGGATGTGAATCAAATTCAAAATCTATTTCATCGGCTACAACAATATTTTTTGTCGGTATTGCAGTAGTTCTTTGGCGAGGTATCAATACCATAGCCTCCTCTGCTTTTGTTCCTTGATCCTGGGGTCTTCTGTAACGAATAAAATATATATAAATAATGTAAAATAATATAATTGATAATAAGCATAAATAATTATTAGTTAAGTAGTAATTAGGTTGAAGAGGCATGTCTAATTGAGACATGACTCTTCATGAAGAGACACTTGCCTGCTTCTCGTTCTCATTTGTAAATCATTCATTATCATCATCATTCTTATTCATATATTTAATATAATATTTATATCCTCAATGGATAATTTCATATTCCAAGTTTTCTGGAGTAATTAGTTTTTAGAAGAAACTTTGTTCGCTTCATTTGGTATCAGAGCCACGTTTGGCTGATCACCAGGCCTTTGGCTATCGACTCTTTGTCAAATTTATTGCTGTTGCAGTTCAAGCGTTCGCTAAATATTTGGGAGTTTCTCCTTTTCTCCATTTTTCTAGGCCTTTGGCCATAAAAAAAATTAACCAAAAAAAAATATAAGTAAATAAAATAAAGAAAAAGAAGAAGATAAAAAAAAGTAAAAGAAAAAAACAAATGGATACAAAATCTCATACCAAGTATATTTAAACTTTTTACGTGGAGAAGCCCGTGGTTTTAAAAACAACCCATGGTAATTGCCCATGGTATTTTAAGAAGTTCAAAAAAAAAACAAAAAAAACAAAAGGAATACATTTTACTTTTTATGTGGAGAACAATTTAATGGAGGTTTTAAAAACAACCCATGGTAATAGCCCATGGTATTTTAACATCATGACCGTGTTATATGAAAAGACGTGACCTTTATATTTATTAAGTGGGGTGACATTAACATTTTATCAAGAAAGTAATTAAGTATATAAAAAAAGGGACCAATTTATTATTTAAAAAAAGAAGTGAAACTATTATTATTACAAGATAATAAAGTTATTTTGAAAAGGGGCCTTAATATAAAGAAATACATACATATATAGAGGGCAACAATATAAAGGAGTATTTTTTTAATAAAAGGGTATTCAAGTTTTAACAATCCACATTAAAGGAGAATATTTGAAAAATATATATAGAAGAAATAAGTGATATTTTATAATAAAAATAGCTCCAGTTGACATATTGTTTACGTAAAAACATCAAGGCAAAAATGGAGACTAGTAATGAAAGGTTTCCTAAAACCCATAGTACATGTGTTTGCACACTATTTCAAATCAAAGGATCGCTCGCAGGAAGAGACATCATAATCTCTGTCTGTCCTGCTGAAAGAAGTAATTATGTTAGTCCTAAATGTGCTAATCAATTGGTGATTCCTGAATCAAATATAGTTGAAACAAATATTTTTGGCAAACAATACAATATAAGCAATTTACACCTAAATATTGGAGATTATACTTTTACCTCAGAATTCACTGTGAAAACCTTACGTTTTTATGATAGTGACATTGATAGTGACATTGTTTTCGGGTTACCTTGAATGGGAACTCTAGGTTCCTTTATTCTAAATACAAAGAAGTAGTTTTTTAACATTTTCTTACAAGAAGAAGAAAATAATGCTCTAAGATTTTACACTAAAACCAAATTCAGTAACACCAGCAGATGTCTAAGATATTTCAAAAGTAATGTCTCAAGAAGGTAAAAAGGTATTACAAAATATGCAAAAAGAAATTGACAAAATCAATGTTGACAAAAATGAAGAAATTTCTCGTTTTAAAAACCATAACGAAAAATCGCTGTTGCAAATTAAGAAACTTAACAAGGATAAGAAGTCATTAGAAAACAAGGTACAACAACTTATCGAGAAAGAAGCATCAAATGTAGGAATTCAAGTTGATGACAAAACAACAAATACCGATCGAGTGAATATGATAACTCAAGAAGACAAGTCAGTTAAAGAAACGACACACTTAGATGTTGCAGTTCAGACAATGAACATCCCAAGTGAATGTTCCATAACCATCTCAACAACATCTTTGCCAGAAGAAAATATAAAAATTGGCACATGCCCAGTAAGGAGAAATCAAACCAAAAAAGTTCCATATCGGCATCCGAATCATGAGAACAAACGAATCAACCATGATACGTATCGGGACTATTCAGACCAGAAACAACAAATTGATGTTTCAGAGAATAATGACGTAAAATCAATCCAGTCTTATGCTAACAAGTCGTTACAAAATTCCAGTGATCAAAATACTATACAGAAGATTAATGTCGGATGGTCTGATCCCTTCTCAGCGTGACAATTTTGTTTGTCACTAAGAAGATCATATTAACTTGTATCGACGAGGATGACTATTCCAAGAGAGAAAGACGTTCGAAGTCGAAAAAGAGATCAAGCCTGTTTTCATCGACAAGCTTTGAGGACAAAGCTCTTTGAGGAAGGAGACAATGTAATGAATAAAATATATATAAATAATGTAAAATAATATAAATGATAATAAGCATAAATAATTATTAGTTAAGTAGTAATTAGGTTGAAGAGGCATGTCTAATTGAGACATGACTCTTCATGAAGAGACACTTGTCTGATATATAAGCAAGCTTCTCATTCTCATTTGTAAATCATTCATTATCGTCATCATTCTTATTCATATATTTAATATAATATTTATATCCTCAATGGATAAAATTTCATATTCCAAGTTTTCTGGAGTAATTAGTTTTTAGAAGGAACTTTGTTCGCTTCATCTTCATTTGGCGTTGTTCCAGAGCATGAAAAAAATATCTGGAAGGTGAAATTGAGAAGAGCGCGGAGAAGATTGCGGGGCTTGTCAAAATAAGGGTTGAGGAGTTTATGTAGGAGGATGTAGGATCGACCAGCCCAACCCAAAGCTTGATATGTTATGGTTTCAACCAGAAACTTAATATGTTTCTTCTTTCAATCTTGTGAATCAATCTAGCATCGCATGACACAACCAACACGATGAGGCACGAGCACCTGGGTTGGCATACATGAGGTTTAGGTTTAAAGTTTGGACAAGACCACTTCCCAACACTTGGAATCCCTTCTAACATGGCTTAATTGCCCTTAGCTGCACTCCAAAACCTTTGTGATCTTCGAAACCATAACTGAATTGCGTCAGAATGAGGCAATAAATCGATTTCAAGGTTTTTTTTCATAGGACACGTGTCCAAATTTCGGGACACCAGTAGGGCTTGTGTCCTATGAATAGGACATGAGTCAAACTCATGTTGGACACGTGTCACTTGTGCTGGACACGTGTCACCCACGTGATGTGTCCGACATGAAGGATTCGAGACACGATTGGGAGGGGGGGGAAGGGGAGGGCATGCCAGGTGACATAGTTG
Organism: Pinus tabuliformis; assembly: GCA_031772625.1. Lineage (NCBI taxonomy): Eukaryota > Viridiplantae > Streptophyta > Pinopsida > Pinales > Pinaceae > Pinus > Pinus tabuliformis. The sequence continues at coordinate 964,810,927 of CM062818.1, forward strand.
AATTGCATTTCATTTAGAAAACCATCATTTTAGATTGAATGAGCATATTATTCCATCCATGCATAAAGATTGTTTTTTTCAAAGAAATATGATGGATGTTCTACTCCATTTTGCTATTTTTTATGCTTTAACTTGAAATCTTCATGCAAAACAATGCTTACCATATGCATATGCAGAGTTTACTTGGAAAATATTGGACTTGGCTAAGATCAAATAATGATCAACAAGAAAGACAGCTTAGAGAGATTTTTGAGGATGAATGGCCCAGTTTGGTGAATCCTGGCAAACTGAATACTGAGATGGAGAAAAAAGCAGAGGAGCAAATACAACGAGCACACAGCATGGAAGTATTGGAAGAGTTCAATGTTAAGGCTGCAACTATACTTTTTGAGCAAGAAATCCGTGAAGTGGTGAGCTCTCTAGCCTTTCCTCTGGTATAATGATTTAATCAATGGTTTAAATTTTATTAACATATGGTAATTGATATGTTCCTATATTTCTACTACATTTAGTCCATATGTGACATGGTGACTGTCATCCTTTTAAAGAATTCAAATACACTTCTATCTTCGAATTTGTCCTCCTGAGTCTCTTGGTGCTGCAAAGTGCTCATGCGACATGTGATTTATATTTGGATGTTCTTCAACAAAACTAAGTTTTTATTGTTCAGTTTATTGATCTACAGAAAGTTTGAGTCCTCACCATAAGCAGTGAAATCGTCCTCAGCTGCATAGCATAGGAGTACACTGGTCATGCAGAAGCGAAGGATAGGAAACAGACATGAACACGTATATACTTAACATAAATACACAGAGGGAATAATTTAAGCAACTGTATCTTTTATTATGTTAGTAGCAAGTACAAAGGGATCACTTTAGAACTCCAGCGTCCAAAATATGGACACAGAGCATACTGGGGAGGAATGATAATGAACACATCATCATAGAATCCTGTGGCATATGTGCCCAATTGGAGATCAGCAGCTGGTTGGAAAGCCATTGCCAATAGGCCTTTCAACTACTCATGAATTTGTCAGCCATGCTTTCTTATTACTAATATGCCCTTATCTGGATCCCTTTTAGTAATAAGTTGCTTATATTCTTTATAGCAAAGCAGCAGGCACACTATATTTTAATGACCAACAAAGCTTATTTGAATGGAATTTAAATTGAAACTTACCTAATTATATTATTTAATACTGTCTGATATTCAAAACTCTGCAATTATTATTCTAGATTTAGGTGGCATATGTTTTGCTCTTACAAGAGGCTGAACTTAACCTACTGCTCTAAAAGAATGCAATTACTTTACTATATATTCTTGCTAGATTCGTCAAGTACTTTTGATGCATTGAATATAAACAAATGTAAATGCAAATGACTTTCTTTTAGAATGACAGAACAGTTGTTTGGTGGAAGATGGATTTTCACAAGATGTATTTTAACGCCCTGTTTTCATAATGGTTTCGATCTGAAGGTGGATGTTATTTTGTAATTATTTCAGGTAATTGAAACATTTGGTGGACTGGGAGTAGCTGGATTTTCTGCTTCTATCTTAACTTCAATCTTGCCCACCACAGTAGAGGATCTCATGGCTCTGGGTCTCTGCTCTGCTGGAGGGTAAAATTCGTAGTCTTGTATCCTTTGATGATTTTACAATGGTATATACATTTGATTGTTAGCTACATTCAATTGTTTTATCAATTAAGGTTTCTCTCACTACCAACAATGTTTTAAAGATCTTTCAGATATTTGAGGTCTTTGGGATGTGGTACTTTTTGTGCTATATAAAAACAGAGTCAAAACATATTCTTGCTTTTTGGTTCACTTAGTGTTTATGATCTTATTTTCTTCTCCTCATGTATGTACACACTTACAGATTGAAACATAGACAAAAGACGAAATGGGATGGAATTCCCCTGGCTAGCCTGGCCAGGTTTAAGGAACATAATAACTGGAAACTTGAAAGCCTTATTACATGAGGGACATAAATACTTTGAATTTAAGGTTTCTTTCTTTTCTGCAGAAAAAGGCGCGTAATTTCATTCCTATATGGATGAAGAAAATTACCTTTTGTATATACACTGCCTGAGTGTACTCTGTGAAAGTAACTGAAAGCAGAAACAAAAATATGAACATAGAAGGGAAAATATAACTACCCTCAAATAAACTATTCTGATAAGTTACATATTACAAAAAATATCATGTCAGGAAACCCAAAATAAAACACAAAAACTGACCCCGGCCCCAAAAAGACACAGAAGTGCATGATCAGGCCACAGAGCCCAAAAAACCATAATCCTGTACAGCATGTACAGCCATGAACAACTTGTGGGATGTGCGCTGAAGAAATAAGATTTTGCATTTTCTGAGCAAGAAAAAAAACCATTTCCATAGATATAAGCCGACACTGAAGAGAAAACAAAAACTAAAATTCCTGTATGCGACGAGAGAAATTTAAGGTTTCTTATCATTGGCAGTAGAGTATTTGCACAACGGTGGGATTGTTTGATTTGCATTATCCAATGCCGCTTACAAAAGAAGCAGTTCCCGAACAATAAGTGAATTTCACACTGTTCTTCAGCTTTCAGGTTTAGATACAGTGCAGCAAACAATAAGTAAAATACCAAATTGGTTCAAACACAAAGCTTTAGGGAAAATACAATTTTGTGAATTCCAGGTATGGGTTGAGATTCGAGATTTCAAAGTTGAAGAAGTTCCAAGGAACTGTCATACAGTCCTCAAAAGTAGCCACGTTGGTGGTGGATTTGTCAACTCAGTTTTTTGGGTTTAATCTGTTTGTTTTCAAGCTTTTGTAAACAAGTTTGTCACGTCACATTGTTGGCCTCTCATCAGCTATAGTGTACTGTGTACCTCAGCCTCACCCAGTTCAACACAGTTTTGAGACATATAAAATAACCTGTCTCTGTTTGGAAAGGAACTAGAATAGAAAGAAAATACATCCTCATCAATTAAATTGTGCATACTATTTCTGTCAAGGATTAGTTCCATGAGGGATGAGCTATGATAGAATAGTTCCATGAGGAATGAACTATGTACAGAACTACTGTAAGATACCCTTCTAGTAATATCTCAAGTTTCCCACAAAATATCTGAACTTGGTTAACTCTGTCTCTGAGGTATTTCATCAAACAGTTTGAATGCATATGGCTGTAGGTGTATTCTTTTGTATTTTATTTCAAATAAAAGAATACAGTACCACAAATACACCGTGAGAAGGCTTCAACATAGCAGTATATAATTTATATTAAACCTAGAAATGGTACATACTACTGATGGGGACTTGTAACAGTGAAACGAGAGAAAAACATATAAGTAGATGGCAGCTCCTTTTGTTAAACAGTTAGGCTGTAGGTGCTGTTCATCTCTCCAAGATGATTTTACAGTCCAGAAATTATGCCCACAGGCACAGCAGTCGCATACAACTCTCAGAAATCAAGTATTTAGCCCTTAAAGAGTAGACTCGACCCCAAGGAAATGAGGTCAATACAGCAGTAAACTTAATGTAATGATCCATTTCGATTTATAAGCAAAAGGCTAAGTTACCAGGATTCGGACCAGTTTTTTGAAAAGCCAGGATTCCGGAAACGGCAAGTGTAAGCAAATATAAAATATTTTATAATTTTTAAAATTAAAATTTATATAATTATAAAAATAAAAACTAAATTTATGTAAATATAAATATAAAAATAAAAACTAAATTTATGTAAATATAAATATAAAAATAAAAACATATGCTAATTTTTAAATATATAATTTTGACATACAATAAATAATTACTATATAAATAATTCCTACTGTATCATTTATAAATATAAATTAAACATTAATCAAATTTATATAAAAATAATAATAATTATATAAATAATTCCTATTATATCATTATTTTAAAAATTATATATTATTTTAAAAATTATATAAATAATTCCTATTGTATCATTATTCTAAAAATTATATAAATATAAATAAAAACATATGTTAATTTTTAAATATATAATTTTGACCTACAACAAATAATTATTATATAAATAATTCCTATTGTATCATTATTTTAAAAATATAAATATAAATTATATAAATAATTCCTATTGTATCAAAAAATTATGTAAATATAAAAATAAAAACTATATTTATATAAATATAAATAAAAAATAAAAACATATGCTAATTTTTAAATATATAATTTTGACATAGAATAAATAATTATTATATAAATAAGGAGTTATCTATAATGCGACTTTTTTGAGATTTCGGTGACGGAATCCGGCGGAAGAAATTGAGGTTAAATCTTGATTGGTTGCAGTTAAAATGGTTTTTTAACTGCATATTTGGATTCAGCAACCTGGAAAACCCTTGCGACGCTTTCATTGTGCAGAAACTAGCTATCAAACTTCGATTCCAATAAATTCCTGCTGGATTTCGACCAGAAAAACCCACCGGAAAAGCTTTCAAAAAGTCGCGTTATAGACAACTGCTATAAATAATTCCTATTGTATCATTATTTTAAATTTTTTTAAAATTATAGAAAATAAAAGTAAAAACTAAATTTATATAAATATAAATATAAAAATAAAAACATATGCACACTTTTAAATATATAATTTTGACATATAACAGATAATTATTATTTATTATATAAATAATTCTATTGTATCATTAATTATTATTTATAATATAAATAATTCTATTGTAAATTATTTAAAAATTATATAAATATAAAAATAAAAACTAAATTTATATAAATACATAAATAAATAAAATAAAAATAATTCCTAATTTTATCATATATAAATATAAATTAAACATTAATTAAGTTTATTTAAAAATAATAATATTTATATAAATAAATATAAATTAAACATTAATTAAGTTTATATAAAAATAATAATAATTATATAAATAATTCCTATTGTATCGTTTATAAATATGAATTAAACATTAATTAAATTAATATAATAAAAAAAAAACATATCTGAATTTTTGAATATATAACTTCAATATAATACTTCAAAAATAATTATAAACTTAATTATAATATAATTAATGCATCATTTATAAATATTTATATTTATAAACACTAATTATTAGTTATAATTATTTATATCAAGCAAATTATTAAATTACTTTAGAAAAAATACTTTTAAACTTTTTTTTTTTTTAAATTGATTAAAATATAAACCTACTTTTTAAACTTTAAAATATTTTCACGTCACACGTATTAAAGGTTATTAAAGTTTATAATATGTCTTTGTATTAAAGTTTATAATATGGGGTCAACATAGAAATAATAAATTGTGCTCCGCCAACTTAATCCGTTTCTTATTCGCTTCATTGACTTGCATTAAAGTTTATAATATCTTGCATTAACGTTTATAATATGTTTAACATAAAAATAATCAATTTTATGTTGCCCAGAAACTCGCTAATTTATTTTCACGGACGGATTCATAAACCATTTCTTATCATTCGATTGACTTGCGTTGAATTCTCTGTTTTGGAATTTTGTGTGGAAGTACGTTGATGGTTTTTTTGCCCACGGGCAGAAGATGGGTGAATTTTTGCGGATTTGGATCCGAATCTGTCTCTGATCCGAGGATCCATGGATCCAACCATTAGGCTTGATGGATCCGGTAACAATGGCAAAAGGGTATTGGCATGCATACGAGGTATGCATATGATAGTTACATATGCATACATCACATGCCTTGCACTAATATACTTATTAAATGATTATGAAAGATGTTTTTTTTCAGAGAAAAAAGCATCATAGATTATATTGAGACAATATAAAAAACATCATAAGATACAAAAGGGTGGCATATGACAGCCACGATCCGAGACATCTCGAGGAAAAGCAAATGTCAGAGGTCCGAAAAGGAACCATGTACAGAAAGACAAATACATCAGCATGAAACAAAAAGGACTGTGTATACAGGACATCCATATTGCAATACATATACATCAAGTTCAGGAAAATAGCTAAAAGGCACCAAAATTAATAACCAGGAGTAACAAATTCCAGAATCGAACAGGACTTCTCTTCCTCCATTACTTCCATAGACCAAAAGCCAGATTCATATAGCAAGCCCCTTCTTTTTGCGCTGCTTTTTTGGAACTGAATCGTAGATTGCAATAATGTGATGCAAAATGGAACTATAGGGTTCCTTTGAGTCTCTGAAAATTTTATAATTCCTCCACTTCCATGCGCACCATAACACAATAATAATGAGAATACGCCGTGGCTCCCTTTGCCCGCACCACCATTCGAAAGCTGCATGGATAGAAACAAAAACAACATGAGGAAAACCAAAAAGAATGGCCAGATCGTACCAGATTTGCTGAGAGGATTTGCATTGGAAGAACATGTGGAGATTTGACTCCTCGTCTGATTCACACATCGAACACCTGCTTGGGCCGTGCCAGCTTCTTTTCCTCAAATTGTCCCATGTCAGATTCTTATTATTAAACACCAACCACGCGAAATAGATCATCTTAAGGGGGCATCCCGATTTCCAGAGTACCATAGGAAACTTAGAGCTTGTATGCAGAACCTTTGAAGAAATAGTATCAGAGTATATATCTTTTACTCGGGCTGGCAATTGTGCATTTGGCACAATCCAAATTAGGTGATCTGTCGTCCCACAACGTTGAATCCCACAGCCTCCGAGAGCATCTTTGACAGCTTTCCATGATAAGTTCAGTTCCTCTGGCAAACCAAGGTCAATGGCATCCTTCCATAAAGGGACAGGGCCACACCATGCAGATATGAGTTTATCCCATGTAAAGTTACCATTTCTGTGAAGGAAATATAAGAGGTTCTCAGGAATGGAGATGTTTCCACGACTACAGGCAATGGGATCAAAACCAATTAAAATACTGCTTCCAGAGTGAATCCTCCACTTCAGATTCTTTATAAAGTATTTCTCGACCTTCTGAAAACTGAGCCAGATGGCTGATCCGTGCTTGGTTCCAATTGCTCCAGTTCTGTACCAATATTCCAGATTTTTGCCTTTCATATATTTTAGTTTTATAGTGATACCTCTCCAGAGGGATTTACATAATAGAGCTTTGCCAAAGACCCTCAAATCCATTATACCCCAACCCCCAAGGCGTTTAGGTAATGATATACTTTCTATTTTGGTAAGATGGAACTTCCGCTGTTCAGATTTTCCACCCCAGATAAAATTAGCCGTAACCTTGGTCAGCTTGTGAATGATGCTTGCCGGGAGGTAGAATAAATGAGCCCAATAGACAGCCATCTGCAATAAAACGGCTTGAGAGAGTGTAACTCTACTTGCCAAGGATAGACTTCTGTGTTCCCATGCGGATATCTTTTTATAATATCTCTCTGTCAGCCATTGCTCTATCATTCTTGGAGTAACCCTTAGCTTTGAGATGAAAGTCTAAAAGGATTAAGTACCTAAATTATTAAGAAAGGAGATACTACCTAAAATTCAACGCCTTCAAAATATACCTATTAAGTTTTTCTTAATTATTTAAGGTTATTGAATAAAACTAATACTTTCAATCTTGCTAATGTAAATATTGATAACGATAGCATTAAAATTTATAAGTTAATTATTATGGATGTATATGTATAAATATTTATTATATTTAAATTTTATAATCAAAATTTTAAAAGTAGAAAAAAAAAAGAAGTAAAGTTTTAAATTCAACGTATCAAACTCCACACTAATAGATTACGTATCCTCACCTTTTTGTTACACGTAAAACATATAACTCTCAAATAAAATCTGATGAGGGCGGTGGAAGAGGGCGACGACCGCCTAGGAAGGGGTATTTATCCGGGTACGTAGAGACACCTAGGGGAGAAGAAAATTGGCCTGCTATAGGGGTGAAGTGTGGTTGAGAAGAGAATTCAATCAGAATTGGAGATTTTAGTTACTGTTCTTGAAGTTTTTGGGCACGGGTGAGTGTTTCAATTTTGAAGTTTTTAGGATTTGGGTACCGAGATTGTGCTCAGTTTGGCAGGGAGGATTTGATCATTTTGGTAATGAGCGAAAATTTAGAGCTATGACAGCTTGAGATCGACTTCAAACATGGAAGCCAAATATGTATTTGTGTATTAAATTGATAAATTTATGTTTAATTTGCCATTGTTAGAATTTAAAGATTTAATTTTGGTAAGGTCATTACATTCAACCAGCGAAATGAGGGTGCTCTGCCCCTACAATAAACTAATCTTGGCCCTCCAAACAGACTTTGATTCGGCCCTTAATGAATAAAGATATGCCCAGAAATACCAATGCGCTTGGCCAGCAAGAAAGAGGAGGCTCTCAACCTCTTTTAATAGGAAAACTCGGGCCCTTCTTATAGTAGAACCCAACCCCAAGAAAAAACAGAACTCGACCCTCTTAAGATGACAAAATGCGGCTCCTTAAATGATGTGAACTAAACCCGTAGAGCGAATATAGAATACCAAAAGTCAGATTATAAAATTAGCTGATAACACCCTTAGATCTGACTCCTTTTTGCCAATGTCTTCTTCTTCGTCCACAATGAAGCATAATGTCGGAATGTGAGTGATCTCTCTCAAATATTAGCTAAGGTGTATGGTTTCAACAACAAAATGAACAACCAAAATGAGGTTTTCCAAAAATCTAGTCTCTTTCTCAATAGCTTTCCAAAATTCTATTTTACTAACAACCAAAATGAGGGTTTCCAAAAATCTAGTCTCTTTCTCAATAACTTTCCAAAATTCTATTTTTCAAATAACAAATACAATAATGAGGAGAGACTCCTCATTTTCTCCTTTTTTATAATTCATTTGAATCTTTTGCCACATTTTTACCTTCTATTTTAATAAAGTCGCTTTAATGGGTTTTGTCACTATAATTTAAAAGTGACTTTTGGTTAGAGACCCATGTCCTTTTTCCGCTCTAGCTTTTATAAGTTTTTTAATAGGTGAATTTTTCCCGTCTTAACCTATGGGAAGTTAATTAAGCTAGCAGCACCATCCCCTTATGTCTCCTATGTGGAGGGACATTACAACTACAATAAAATCAAAGAAAAGGACTTTCGACATTGATTTCCTTGTACACTACGAACTTCCTTGGTGGTCCATTTCCTAACCATCTTGATGCCACTTGCTATCATTTATTTAGCACTCACAGATAAGTACTATGAATTATAATTTCGATTAAACTGTATTTATGTGAAGTTCAATACTACTAAGGGGTTTATGTCTACTTTGACAAGCACTAAGCACTTTATTATTTTAAATTTGGAATAAGATACAAAAGGGAAACCAATAATTTTTGGCATATCTAGATCATCTGGACCTATCTGCAGTCATTTGAACCATAAGACGGAAAGCTAATTCATCTTTATACATTGAGCAGATTAAAATCAAGTTGTCTATCATAATTAGGTAGATTTGGTAAAAACTGTCAGCATTACACTGGCTCGAGTCCAGAGACATATTATGTTTTTATTTTGTTTTACATTTCTAGAAAAATAATGGCTGACAATGGCTGACAATGCAATTGTTGTTTGTTTCCTATTCGGCTCCATTTTCTTAACTTCTTTGTTTTCATGTCACTGTGGCAGTACATTATCCAATTCCGGCTACCTTTTTAGGGCATGAGACAGATTTCTCTATTCTGTCAAGCTCTTTGGAGATAACCTTGATTACATACCTTGCAACTCTAATCTCTTTAAGGAAAAATGTAGTTTTTCAAGGTCAGTTATGCAAAGTCAACTTCATTCATCTTATTAGTCAAGATTACAAGTTGTTCGCAAATGTGAACATACATCTCTTGAAATCACCTTTGATCATGAAATAGACCCCACTGAAATGACTCGTCAGATTTTACAAAGAACACCCTACAAAAAAATGGAAACCTGATTCTTTATTTGAAGAGGGCGTGTAGCTACTGCAGAAGCCGCTTTTATGACCCTTGACAATAATTATATTGTTAGCTTTCAACAAACTCGTTTTACTGATTTTTGGAGCCAACTGAAATAATTTGATAAATGCGGATAGTTCTTGTTAAAACTTAAAACTAAGTTGCAGCCCTTGTTAAAACCAGCTTTTCTTTATTTAAAAATGGCTTTTCAGTGTTGACATTTCACGCATTTCTTTTGCTGGTGTCATGTTGACAGGTAAATGACAGGTATATTGCTAAAATAGTATTAGTAACATGTCTGTCTGAGAAGTCAAGGGAACTCGTAGTGGGTAGACTCTACAGAATGGATGCATTTTCTTCCGTTTTTAAAAATTCATAGATTTATCTTTTTATTTAGAGTATTTTAAATTTATACTGTTGTATTGTCGATTGTTTCTCTAGCTCTGTTTAGATTTACTCTCTTTTGGCTGTATATTTTAGTTGCATTAATAATTTCAATAGATATGACTATGCTTTTGACGGAGATTGAACCACAGTAAGGGTATTATTTATTGTTCTCTAGTGGGTGAACATGCTGTACAGGCTGTTCTTACCTCTGTGAATGGGATCAGTTGTTCCCTTCGTGACCAAAGTTTGTGTGGATGTTTTAATTTCCCTTTGCAGGCATCATCTTGATATTCTACGATTAAATTTCTCTTCTTACCACTTTCTCTGTAGCAGGCAAGTATGAGGATAGAGTGTTTGTCTTTTTGTACGGTCAACCTTTTTGAATGTATCCAACAAAATGCATTATTTCATTTATGTGTTGCATTTTTTAGGAAGAATAAAAATCTTATCCTATAATTATTAGCACATTGTTCGTTACAATGATTTTTCATCTTTTATGTCACGTAAGGCATTCCTTTTCGTTTTAGTGCTTCCATTTTCCCGACTAATATTGTTCTTAAATATAACATTAGTTTAGCAGACGTGTCTCTTATTTCAACATATGGCCACAAATTGAAACCAGATAGTGCAATGGTTCGATTATCTAGTATGTTCTATTCATTCTGTGTGAGGCTAAATGCTTGGCATCATTTATTTTTACTGAAATGTCCTTTTTATTCTTCATAGGCAATGGTCTTTTCAATGTTCTAAGTTATATTTAAGTATTAAATTCTTGAGAAGCATGCAGTTTTTGCTGGAATCTTTCCAAACAGCAATATTTGTATGCAGAGGTTTTATTCTGATTCTTTTCTTCATGGACATCAATATAATTTCAGTTCTGCTAGTTCACCCATCTTTGTGTGTGCGCTCTACAGTTTCTATGGAGTATGGAAATTACCTCAGCGCCGGTTAGAGGTAAAAAACAAGGTCCAACGAACAGCAAACTCATTTGCAAGACAACTAGAGGAAGCAATGCAAGAAGATTTGGCACAGGCAATGAGGGATGCAGAACATCAGGTGGACCTTATCAGCAAGCCCTATGAGCATGCAGCAGAGTTGAAAGCCAACCGATTAAATGGTTTCCTGGTAGAAATAAAACATGTCGAAAGGAAATTGCAGTTGTTACGGTTTAGAGTTCAAAATTTCCGGGTATCTTGATTTCACTTTTCACTCATCCCGAAGGAAGCAGTATATTAGCAGCTCTGTATTTTCTATGATGTAATATATATTTTCTTTTGCATACACAGCCATTATGGTGTGGGCTTACTTACTTTAGTGTTCAGCTCACCGTTTCATTATGTGTGATAGCCAATTTGATGTCCATGCTCATGATTGCTGTGCCTGCCGGTGCCTTTGCCCTATGATGTCAAGTGAGTCCCCAAATGTGGATTTTGAAACCGGGACAATGATGTTTCGACATCAAATTATTTGGCATCTGATGCAATTTGATACTCTCTTACTCTACGGAGTGAATGTATCAAAGTGTCCAATTTATGTCCTTTGCATGGCTGACACTTACGTTCCAGAGCAAATTGTTCAGTTCGGAAGTGATCATGAAATTTGAAATTAAAGTAGGATTGTTTTGTGTAAGAAAGGGCATGGATGTGGTGCTATGGTGAAATATTATCGTTGTTTAGCAGCTTGGAGGGTCCGATGCTGATATCTGCTCTGTTCTTGGTTTGTCCGATTGGTGATACTAAGTCTTGGGGATGATTGTGATGTACCTTTGCTATCTCATTAGTCTCAAAATTGGGTAACCTCAAAAGGAAAGTCAACTCAGCCGGTTTGTAAGACAATTCTCTGGATACTAAGGAATATATAAAATATTAAATATTTTAAACATGTTCCGTTTCATTACAAATCCTTACAAGTAGATTGCATAATAGTCAACTCACTCGGTTTGTAAAACAATTATCTGGATATTAAGGAATATATAAAATATTAAATATTTTAAACATGTTCTTTTTCATTACGAATCCTTACAAGTAGATTGCATAATTTATGTAACTAGCATAACCTGAAGCGGGGAAGGGGAATATCGAAGGGAATCAGATGGTGGACACGTTCTGTGAAGATTTGAGGAGCATTTGAGGGAGTGTTGCATTGCCACATGATGTTTTAGAAATTGTCCATGTGCTCTGCCACGTGGTCTTGTGATAGCGTTCGCAGCATTCATGGATGTTCTTTGTGCGTATGTATGAATGCAATTTTTTAGGCTTCAAAAACAAAACAACACAAATTTTATTTCTGACTCCTTTGGAACAAGTTCCTTTAGATTTTTTTGCATCACTGGTCACATGTCCTGACCTCTTAGTTAATATATATATAGTGTACTATCAGGGTCAGATGGTTAATAAAATCCACATTTTATTATTCGTGGACCTCTACTGTACTCATAGCCTACTATGCTGGCTTTCAATAGTTTAACTAACATAATCATAATGCACCTAAATATTAACAAATTACATTGTGAGATTGGTGCTTTGTAATTAGTTATTATATCATGTCATCCAAAGATAAAATCACAAATGTTTAGGCTTCTTGTCATGTCATCTCTAAGCATATATGTTATTCATTTCACATAATCTAAGGGTCAAAATTGGGGTATTACATAGCCTTCTTCCATTGATTCTACAATGAGTTATAGATGATGAGTAATACAATAAAAGAGAGAGAGAAAAAAAAAGATGGATTGACATCTACTACATGCTCAAGGGTAGATCTAGGCTCATAGCCATTTATAAACTGCGAGAACGTTCGAAGCAAAGTGTCCCAAAAATATGCAGTAGATGACACCAAGAAGCCTCCAAGAATGCTCCCTCCGCCTAGAATATAGCTTAGGTGAGGTAGAATAAAGCTCCTTTGAATATAGAACACCTAGGGTGCCCCGTTTTCCAAGTATAGGACCTCTCCTATGATAGATTCCTAAAACTCGGAGAATAAACCAAGCACAAAGCTCCAAAATGAAAAGATAAATGATGTAATGAGAGGCAAAAAGCCTTTGTAGGGTGCACTTTCTAAGGATAAATATATATGTTTGCTTGAAGGTCAAACCACATTATGTCTTAGAGAAGAATGCAAGTAAAAAAATAACACGTAATTTGGAGTACACACCACCCATACATGAGTCCAAAATTCTGCATTTTGATCTCAATAAGGGTGCATTTCTCTAGGAATAAAATAATATGGATGAAACCTTGTGTGAATGGTAAGGAAGGCTTCTCATGTGGTGCACCTTAGTATCCGAAGAGTAGCAAGTTTCCAAAGCAAAATGACTTTGAAAATGGAAAGGATCATGAATTGATAGTCAATTCCAAAGCAAGGAAGTGTAAGTGGAGTGAAATGCAATGCAATTGAAGTGTAGGTAGTCCCAAAATTAAAAGTAACTCAAGATAAGGTGCATGCCTTTAGGCCATAAATAGGAAATATGAAGCCCAAAATATGCTTAGCAAGCTTCTAAAGTCATATGTCCTATGCCTAGGTCAAAAATATTTTTTTGTGAAGTGTTGATCAAGTTAAATAGAACCATCTAGGCTAGTGCACCATAAGTCTCCAAGAATGGAAGTCCCACCTCAAGTGGGGCTCACCATTGAACCTTATAAAATAGTCGAAAGATCTGGATTTCATAAAATTGACGAAAATAAGGGCTTGTGGGATGACTTGAAATTGAATCCCATGCTATATGTGACAATAGGATTCTGAAAATAGCACCGAAATCTTGAAAATCCCAGGGCTGAAAAGATAAAAAAAATTCAATCTTGGTTGCCCTCATATTCACCCCACACATTATACTCTTAAATTAGTTATCCAAAAATATGATTATGTCCTTAAGGACCAAAATTGTATTTCAAACCAAGGTTTGGTTGGTTTTGACCAAGACCCAAACCACTTTGGATTGCAAGCAAAACATAATCATATGAGAATTTCCTAAAATGTTTCCAAAATATATATATATATATATTGAAAATATTGAAAATATGGAAGTACCCTTTTGGAGAATCATTAATTAGGTGCTAAAAAATGTCAGTCATATGTTGAAAAGACTAAGTTTGTAAAAAAAATACACTCTAAAAAATAACCAAGTTATGAATCTAAGAGTGACCATTTGATTGTCTTCATTGCCCCTCGTATAATAAAAAAAATGGCATGTTAGTTGTACGCATCGGTCGATAGACAAAAAATGGCTCTAGAGGCACTTGATAAATATGACATTTAATATGTTGAAACCTCCCCATCTATGGTATTGTTATGAGCATCATATGTCCTCTAAATGTTCTTGGTTTGAACGATTTGACGAGGATTTGTCCAATCCCCAACCCGCAAGCAATAATAACTCTACAATCATGTGCTAAGTTTGATTTTGCACTCCTAAACCATTGATTCAAATGATGAACTCTATAATGTTAAGATCACCTTGTAGTGCATCGTGAACCATCGATGTCGAATGATAAACCTTTAACGAATTCATCTTCTAACATATCCACAAATTTTCATTGATGGATCCTATAACCTATCCAATTAGTAGGTGTCACTTGTGAAAATTCCTTGAAATTTCCACAATTGGAGTTTATTCTCCTAACTGATTAGTAGTTTAATTGTTTACGAAAATTAACAAATAAATCACACTGCAATTCTTCACAAAATAAATACATTATGGAAGTAAAATCAAGAACTGAGAAATAGATACACACACATAAAATTGATGCAACTATTTTGGATTGGAAAGTCCCTGGAAAAACCCTGAAGGGAAAAACAGTGCAAAAAATGAGGGTTTGTTTTATTATTATGCAACAAATCTGAGTGTACAATAATCTAGATGCCCAATTGGCAATCATCTGACAAATATAATGGAAAAATATCTAGGAGATAATTTTCTCCCTCTGCAAATCAACTTTGCCTCCATTGGCCTACTTGCACTCCTCACTGGCGACTCGCACTCTGCGAGAAATGCACACTGCTAACCTGAAATAACTCGCACTGTGTACAAATTGGCTCCAAGTGAGTGGTCCAACCTCCCTCTTCCGTAGAAAATATTCGCTCTCCCTCCCGGATGATCTCTCGGCGTTCAGTAACTAAAACAAACCCTTTCTAGCAATTCGCACCAGGGTTTCTGGTTGCTCGCACTAGCTTTTGCGGCCCTCTCTATAGATAATTCACCCTCATTTCTTGCCAATCTGGCACTGGAGAAACACTGGAAAATTCTTTGGAATCCTCTTGAATTTTCTACTGGTCCCTCTTTGATGCTCTCTCTTTGGCTCAAAATGCGCCCTTGTTGAATCGTTGCAAACAATTAGCTTGATCTCCCTTATACAATTCGCTTTCCCTCTTATGTCTTTCTCCAACCCATTAACTTGCTCTTATAATCTTTTGTTGGAGCATCAACGACCAAGATCTAATCGTGATCGATGGCTAAGATCATCTTAGACTTGATCTAAGTCACTTTTTAGAAGTCTCTAGAGCATAAGTTGATCTCCTCAATTAATTCCCATTAATTAATCAATTTTCCTAAGTTAGACTTAGAAGCTTTTTAATTATGGATCAACTTAATTGAGTGGTCTCTACGTGTTTTCTCCCAAAACCTTTTATGGGCTTTGGAGATCTCATGTTTCTTAGCCTCTTCGACATAAATTGAGACTAGAACACCCGTTTGATGCTACCAAAAATCTAACACTCCCTCTTAGTGATGAAGGGGTTCTCCACTATACCCAGCGGTCTCTGAAATAGACGAATTTAGCTCTCCCTAGAGCTTTCGTGAGTATATCTGCCATCTGTTGCTTTGTGGGAACATGTTATAGCTGGACAACTCCATGCTATTAATGTTTGACATCTATGATACAACTAGCTCTCATTGTCCATCATGCCACTGCAGATACTCTGATCAACCTCACATTGTTGTTGACATTGCTCTATTGTTATTCCTCCATTGTTGCTGTGATCATTGCAATAATGACTTTGATCTCACATAATCTCCCTCTGAAACAAAACTGGGAAATTTATCTTGGATGGAAACTCCCTCTAGGAGTCTCGCTTTGGCTGGAACAACTCCTACAATTTTCAACTAGGAAAATCACACTACCTCCTCCAATCACATGAATTTCCTGCAACTGCAATTGGAAACCTAATCTTTGCAGATCTACCGTGTCCCTGCAACTGTCCCTTGAGTCTGTGACTGCAACTAGCTATGCTTTGTCTACTAAGTATTTGATTGCGCCCAATTGTCTCTGTGCCTCTCTAGTATTTGATTACATCTAGCTTTGCATTGTCCCTCAAGATTTGACTATGGCTTGCTGACATTGATCCCCTTGCTACTGAATACTATGGGCCCCAGTAGCTAAGGTAATGATCCAAAATAAACACCTGCCTAATGCGTTGCCTCCTCGAACCCTTCCTAGTCATGCAACTCTCAAGCATCATACTCCTCCATCTAGAGGTATAACTACTATCGATGAAAACTCCTCCAACTTAGAGGTCAACTCATCTATCTTTGTTGAAGTTGCTGTCATTTCTCCCTTCTTGTCCTTCCTCTTCAGATGTTAGGTGATGTAATGACCAAATTGTCGACATCCGAAGCATTTGATCTTCAATGGTCCTTTTTCTTTTTCTCGCCTCCCTTTAAGTTCTATCCTTGATTGGGACCCTTCTTCTCCTTCCCTTTACTCGCAAGGACTATGTTCTCTTCTTCCTCCTCCTTAGCTTTTGGTCCTTTGCTGTTGTTGTTGGGGTGCCTTCGATTAAGTTGAGCCTTAACTCCTCTTGCGTGAAATCACTCCACAGACATTCCCAATCTAGTAGCTGGTCTCGTCTGGTGATCCCCTAAAAAAATGTCTGCCATTCCTTGGTAAACCCATTTAGAGCTATTCGCACAAATTCTTTGTCTTCAGGTTTCTCTTCTACAACTTCTAGCTCATCATGAACATTTTGAATTCTGGTGAGAAAGGAAGTCACACTCTCACCCTTATGCATCTTCGTTGTCCTTAGCTTCTCCTTGAGAATCATTTTGTGATTCTCCAATGGATTGTTATACAACTTTACAACAACATCCCATATGTCCTTTGTCGTAGTCTTGTCTGCAATGTGTAGAATGATATGATCTCAGACCCCGTCTAAGATCATCCTCGTTGTTTTGGCCATCTCTTTTTTGAATTTTTCCAACTGTTGTGCATCTATTGGCTCTACCATGATGTTTGTCACGAACCCCTGTAGACCATGCTCATCCAAAAAAAACTGCATTTTGACCTTCCAAACACAAAAATTAGAGGCTCCGTCAAGTTTGTCTTGATCCCTGAGTCTTGCTATGCCCATCTCTGCGAAACTCAAATAAAATGGAGACTAGTACTGGAATCTCCTCCTTCCTGCTTGGCCTTCCTTCTGCTACTCACACTCCCTTTGGAATGTGCATATCCGACTAATGTATTGCCTTCAATTGCTCACTAAGACTACTCGCTTTGCCTTCCAAATGTCCGTCTCTGCGACATGCCACACGAACTATAACCTCTACAACTCGAATTGGCTATTATGGAAAACTTGAATTGGAAAATTAATTTCCCTACTTCAGCGTGCTGCTACTGGAAATCCTGGATCTCCTCTTGGAAACTGGAAACTAGAAACCCTCTGACAAATAAACTAGAAATCTCCTCTATGTGCTCTTCTCTTCCTTCCCAACGTAGATCTACAACTGCAACCCTTGTTGTAAATCTTATGTGCACAAATCGACTCTGCGATCAATCGATCTACTCACTAGAACCCTCTACCAGGAAACGATACTGCTCGCAAATTATGCTTCTGAACAAATCTAACTTTTCTTGCACTTTGCCTCAGGAAATCGAATTTTTCCCAACAATCCGCACTCCTGGCTTGGCCTACACGGATCTGAATTTTGTGCTTCAGATCTCCCTATGAAATTTCACGATCTACTAATGTTTCGCTTTTGAGCCTTTGATCTGATCAATAATGCTCTAATATCGTGTGAAAATTTCTTGAAATTGTGGCAACTAGAGGCTATTCTCCTAACTGATTAATAGTTTAATTGTTTACATAAATTAACAAATAAATCACACTACAATTCTTAAAAAAATAAATATGTTGCGGAAGTAAAATCAAGAGTTGAGAAATAGATGCAAACATTTAAAATCAACACGATTATTTTGGACTGAAAAGTCTCTAGAAAAACCCCGAAGGGAAAAATGGTGCAGCAGATGAGGGTTTATTTTATTATTATGTAGCAAATCCAAGAGTATAATAATTTGGTTGCCCAACTGGAAATCCTTTGGCAAATACAATGGCAAAATATCGAGGAGATAATTCTCCATCTGCAAATCAACTTGGCCTCCACTGGCCTGTTCGTACTCCTCACTAACAACTTGCAATTTGCCATAAATGCGCACTATTGGCTTGGAATAAACCACACTTCCTACAAACTGGGTCCAAGTGACTTGTCTAGCTTCCCTCTGCCCCTGGAAAATATTCGCTCTCCCTCTCGGATGATCTCCCGACCTCCGAAAATTGAAACGAACCCTTTTCGGCAACTCACACTGGGTTTTCTGGTTGCTTGCACTAGCTTTTGTGGCCTTCTTTGCAAATAATTTGGCCTCCTTTCTCTTGCCAATCCCACATTGGAGAAAAACTAGAATTTTCCTTGGAGTCCTCCTAAATTTTCTACTACTCCCTCTCTCTAATGCTCTCTTTGGCTCGAATTGCGCCCTTGTTGAATCAATGCAACTGGGTAGCTCGATATGCCTTAGATAATTCACTCTCTCTCTTGTGCCTTTCTCCATCGCATTGAATTTCCCTTATAATCTCTTGCTGGAGCATCAACGACTAAGATCTAATCATGATCGATGGCTAAGATCATCTTAGACTTGATCCAAGTCACTTTCTGGAAGTCTCTAGAGCATAAGTTGATCTTCTCAATTAATTCCCATTAATCAATCAATTTTTGTAAGTAAGACTTATGAACTTTTTAATTATTGATTAATTAACTTAATTGAGTGGTCTCTAGGTGTTTTCTCCCAATTTTTTTTTTGGGTTTTGGAGATCTCGTGTTCCTTAGTCTTTTAGATACAAATTGAGACTAGAATACCTGTTTGATGCTACCAAAAATATAACATCACTAAGGACCTAGCAATCCTATTGGATGGACACACATAGGGCAGGGACATGCTATCACCTCAAGCCAAGAGCCTATTGTTTAGACCCAACAACCTTCTAAATGGTCAAAGGAGTCCCAAATATAACCCCAACTAATCTCAAACTAAATTGGTTCCTTATATGGGGTCAAAACGAGGTGCAGGTGTTAACTTTTGGAAAATTGTCTAATTTCTTATGATATAACCGTATGACAAAAAACTAAATAGTGGATTAAGAAGCACCAATTGACAAAAAGTATAGCTTGTGACTAGTTGATTTTGGTATACACAATTTATCCTAACTAAATATGTGATTAAATCTCTATTTGAACTAATTGGTTTACGACTTATAGGTAGAAACAACTTCTTGTCTTGTAAATCAAACTGTAAAGTTTGTGTAAAAAAATCCTATTAGACCTAAATTAACTACCCAATCAGTGTTTAAACACTCCTAGATCACAGATCAAGGGGCGAGGGGGTTGGAGGATGCCAATGGATCCTAAAAACCCACTTGCCGGCCTATAACTACATAAAAGGACAATTTTCAACAAGCTAGAAGTTCTTATTAGTATTATTATTATTATTGAGAATGTCTCTCCTTAGGCAAGGTGCCTAATTGACTTCCAGAATTAGGATACAAATTAATCATGTTTGCAAATGTGAATTTTTTACTCTAAAAATAAAAAAAATTAGTGAGCATTTAACATTATTATATATGATTTCTGAAATTTGCTTACCTATTTTGGAACTTGAAGTCTCTAGTTTTTTTGTATATTTATGAAAGAACATCCAACAAATCACACTTAGATATGCAAAATATTAGCTAGATAGAAGGGTAAATATACCGATATAAAACATTTATATATCATTTAACTAGATCTAATAATAAATTCAATATCTCCAAGGATTTTCCTTGTTAAAAGGATAAATCAATTAAAAATCATAAAGTAATTAAAGTCTTAAACTAATGCAAAAAAGGTAAATTTTTTTTGAAGTTTTAAATAATAGAGTGGTTGAATTAATACCTTATGCCCAACTTACATTACATTTTCTAGGGTGTAAAATTTGCAACTTCTTAAGTTGATCTTGCTAATATATCAAGGGAGTGGGGTTGGTCTTTGAGGAAATCGTCACTACTATCGACTTAATAACCCCAAAAAATTTAAAATCCAACTCAGAGCTGCCCCTTTGGTGTGATATCTCTAGTCTTCATATCGGGTATGTGACGAATAGAAACCCCCACACAATTTGAAGCTCCCCTTCAAAATGGTCTAGTTGCTTCAAGTGATCCACTTGCAAAACAAGAAAGCCAAGTGGGATTTCCACCTAGTTCGCCCTCTCCACGTGACTAAGTAGCACTTCGGTGGCTCAAACTATTAACAATTGTGTGTTTTTAATTTTTATTGAGTTTATTAGATTATATTCATGATAGTATTATCAAGAAAAAAACACAAATAAGATCCACCCCACACAATGTACATAAGACAATATGGACAAGGGTTTACAATTAATGAGCTCTTTTACTAAAATGATGTCACTAATCTCATATGACAACACCAACAAATACATGAGGGGAGGATATCTCTTTATAGGACAATTTGCAATGGCTAGATAATGACTAACTAATGGTTAGTTTGGCTTCTCCTCAAAATATTATTTTATTAGTCATTCACAAGTTGGAGACTTAGCCATTTTTTCATAAAATATTATATTACAATTTCTTGTTTTCCCACTAAGGGGTTGAATTGGCTAAATTTTTCCAATTTGGTCCATGAATCCCTTTTCAAGTGGCCTAGTATAGTTAGCCATGAAGAATAGTATACTAAAGTAGCTCAATATTCCACTAGTTTCCCTTGAAGAAACTCGACTTGGTCCATTAGGTGGCTTGAGTTGGAGAGAGGAAGTTGTCTTGGTCATTTGGAGGAATGATTCATCTTCTAATGGCTATTTTCTTGGTCCATTGCTTAACTATTTGGTCCACAATGTTTCCAACAATTAGTTAAACTCTCTAATGGCTAGTTGATTTCACCAATGACTAACTTGACTTGAAATTTTCCCATTAGTAATTCGACTTGGTCACCGGGAAGCTGGATCTTCAATGCCCTTGATCTTCTAACAATTCTAGAACCTAGGTATGGTTAAACCAACTTGGATTTGAATTAGGTCTCTCTTGAAATCTTCATATGTTGCATGGTGTTGCCACATCATCACCTACGCTACCATGCTATCTACCCCCTATGCATGTCCTTTAACACCATGATGGATCTCTAGAATTCAACACACAAGTTTTGTTCCTCTCACTCTATTGATCATTTTTTATGTAATGCATGTATTATTCTACCCAATTCTCCCCATGTTTTTCCACCTGGAACCATGCTTGACCTATTGACCAAATTTGACCAAGTTGTAACTAGCCATTGCCACCTTTGATTGAAAAAATATAACATGCCATGGAATCCTCTTATCAGGATGAATAGTCTAAGGCCAAGTCAACTTTTTGACCTTCGGGACCATTGTGCATTGGGAACCATGTACTTGGGAAATGTGAAAGTTGTCAAAAATAGATTGTCATGCATGAGAGTTGTTTGAGGAATATTGCACCAAAGCCAAGGCCACCTACAAACTCTGTAGACCATAACCATGTGGTAATGACATAGGTGCACCTTGATGCGAGCTAGACTGGCCCATGCACAGATGATCACTCCTAGAAAAGTAAAACTCTAATAAACCATGAGTCCTCAAGTAAGATCACCTAAGGATTTCTAATCTTATACAATAATACATGCGCCTAAAGTGAGTTGCAAGGGACCAACCATGGTTTAACTAAGGAAACAAGATATAGACTATAAGCAAAAGATAGAGGCTTAGGATATCTAATACAAAACCTCACATGGTTGTTACAATGCTTTGATTTGTGACCTTGGGCTTATAACACTAGTCATAAAATGTTATAAAAATTTTGTATATACCCTTGCTTGTTAGTTTTTGAGTAGCTTGGACAATGGTTCTATTCTCTATTGGTGTCTATGAGGCTAAAGAACATAGCAGGATAATTATCTCAAATACTCAAAAGAATTTTCTAAGGAAAATGCCTATATTTGATTAATTGGCCAATTATTGAATATTTTCCTAAGTCTAACTTCGGTAAATTGGTTAATTAAATCAGATTAACTAAGGTAAATCGATTTTCCTCTAGAGACTTTTAGAAAAGTCATTTGATGGGGTCAAGATGATCTTAGACATCAATTATGATTAGATTGTGGTTGTTGATTTCTCAACGAGGGATTATAAGAGAAAATCGATGATGCTTTTGGAGACATACAAGGGAGTTCAAATTACCCATTTGTTAGAGCAAGGGCACAATTTGAGCAAGGAAGACACCAACAAGAGAGCTTCAATAGAGAAGATTGAGGAGAGAATTCCTGAAGAGATTCTCCACAAATATTCCAACATTCTAAAAGAAGGAAGGAGGTTGAATTATTCTGCAAGAGGGACGCTGATTCAACTAGTGCACATTGCCAATTTACAAAGGCTGTAATTCGATTTCTAGTGCCAAAGATAGCTATTGGAGGAGATGCAAGTGGCTTCAGAGTGTTGCATGCAAAGTATTTTACAAAACAATTTTTCAGAGGTTGAGAGAATTTCCAGAGTAGGTTTTGCACATTTTCCAATTGTTATTGCAATTTGTAGGAGGAGGTGCGAGTAGCCTAGTGTTGATGGTGCTGGACCGCCAACATGTCAGGGGATCTCCCTGGAAAGAAGTCCTAACTAGACCTTAGACCGTTTGGTGTAGGAGTCCCAACAGTGGGTCATACGGTATCGCCTTGACCGCAGTTGCGCGCAGAGGAAAGCAGGATGTCCTTGTTGGTAGCAAGGGTGTGACATGCGCAATAAGCCAAGGAAGGTGCATGAATGGTTTTAACACATGGAAAGTGGGGTGAGTGCGCCCCTTGGAAACCTATGGAAGCACACGACTTGGAAGGGAACACACGAGCGAAGATGCATCACGAACTAGAAAGTAAGTAAGGTAATAATCCAAAGTGATGGTTAAACTAACAACACATCTTAGTAAGATTCATACATACTTATATAGAAAGAGTCCATACATGCATGCGTAAGTGAATAGATACATATATCATTAGAGTAACCAAGATAGTAGAAATACAATAACAACATATGCATCAAACGTGATAGCTCTATTATATTAAGAAGTGAAAGTTCCAATCATACAGTACAACCATGACCAACCACTAGTCCCGATAGCGGAAGGTTATAGTCACTACCGCCTGCTCCTCCAAAGAGATGTACTAGCTCTGCACTATGGATAAGCCAAGGATCGTTACAATAGTTTCCAAGCTTTCTCTAAGATACTCCTATCAGAAGCTCAGATGACCAAAAGCCTGTACAATGAGTTATGAGGTTCTATAAATAGCAAAGGGTGGGGTGAACCTTGACATTCCTTTTTGTGACTCTTCACCTACCCTCATGACTCTTCACCTATTAAATGACTGTGACATTCAACTATCGACACTTGGAATTTCACTTTACAAGATGTTACATACAATCTACACATGTACCGATGTGAGACAAAATAAGCTTGACCAAGCCATGGAAGCTATCATTAACACTCAGACAGTTGTGGTAAGACCAATGCTTCGACATCCTTGTGATGATCAATGGTGGTGAACTGATGCCAAACTTGGTCATCCATGATGGTGTCCGTGCACTCAATGGTGACATCCTGTTGAAAGAGAACTGTTGCCTCTGTTGCATCCAGGTTCATTGATATGGCTCCTCTGTCCAACTCGTCTGATAACATGTGCATCATCGTCTTGAGTGCAGCTGGACCAACAACATACTGATGCATAGTGTCTGTGCTAATCTCCAAGTGTGTGTTGGTGATCGTGCGGATCAACTTGTCGACATACATGTTCATCTCCAGTTGAACTTTCTTCTTGTCTTTGCCTTGGTGAGTGTGCCAAATGGGTGGGACCGCATGCGTGCGCAAAATGACATTCATGCTCCTAAATACCATTGCATGCGATCGACAATACTCCTCACCCTGTCTGCTCCATGCAAACTACTGGATGGGTCCATAGCATGTATGGGCACAGTTTCATCAGTGTGTGCATGTTGCGCCTCTTACTGTGCCCGTTCCAGCTGCAACTCCTTCTGTTGTCTATGCAGCTCCTATTCTTCCTCGAGTTCCTGCTTCAACACCTGTAACTCCTCTGTTTCTCTCTCTACCTTCGCGCGATCCTCTTGTCGTGCCATCACCTCATAGCCTTAATCTCCAAAGATGCTTTCATCACAAGTGGATCTGCTTGAGCTTGCAACTTTGTTTCGCCTCTACGCTATCACCAACCTTCTTCTTGCATTTGTCACATGCAGGTGTGCTACCTTATGTTGCTGTTGATGGTGTTGCTCATTGTGACACTGCTGCCATTTCATATTGATATCCTTGTCCATGAGCAACTTGATTTCTTCATAGATAGGCAAGTTCATAGGCACTTGACCGACTGCATCCCTAGTTGTGGTCTAAACGGTGTCTTCAACTCTTCTCTCCTAGAAGCCATTGTACCTATGATGCTGAGAGGTAGACGAACACCTATGATACCCGGAGACATAGCAAAACTCATGAAAAGCAATCTGTCAGTCGAAAAACCAAAACAATATGGAGGACTGACATGCAACATACTTATGTGACTGTCTGTGAAGATTATGCAATTTTCACCGGGAGGCTGAGAGACTGATTTCCAAAACTGCGCAAGGCACAGTCTAGGCTGTTGGGAGTTTGGCTGATTGTTGGAATTTCACAATCTAGCCTAGCCTGCTAAGGACTAAAACTGTGCAATGTGCAATTTCAGTTAGCAGTGACATGCAAACCAGCAAACTGCATTGCCTTGTTTCTAGGGCCAGCAAGGCACTGCCTCCCAGAATTGCGCAATGCAGGCCTGAAGGTCAGTGTTGGGCCAGACTTGCGCAATTCCTGGAGGGAAGGCAGGGCCTTCACTTCCCGGAATGCGCAATGCTAGCTGGGAAAGGCAAGGTTCGGGTGAAGGTAGCCCATACGCACCAACGAGTGACTGAAAACATGAGAAGTCTGAATGCATGGTGATAATGAGTGTAAACAAGAGTGAATGATCATGCATGCAAACAATAATTGCATGATTCAGAGAATGGGAAAGCATGCATGTGTGTGAAGAGAGTCACCGCAACGATGACCGTCAATGCAAAAACAGTGCCATGCATGCGACAAAAATGAGATGCGAACGAAAACTAAAACAATGTTTCTACAAGCTAACATACATTAAAATGAAAACATGCGTTCATTGAAATCAAGCAGATAACACTCACACAAAGCGAAACAAAAAAAGCGATAGAAACACAACGCAAGACATGAAAAGAAGAATTACCGTGAAACATCTAAGATGTAAGTGCCAAGGACTCTTGGATGTTGTTGGGCGCGGGATCCCCCAAGGGAAGTTTTGGGGCTTAGAGCCTAGATTTTGGTCAATTTTGTAGTTCCAATGTAAAGACTCCACAATTTGTGGGTGCGGAGCGCGTAGTTTGTTAAAGAGTCATAGGGTTGCCCGCCCTTAATTTTGTTATTGTAATTTCAGTTGTAGATATCTACCCATGGTACGCAGACCATGGGATTGTATAAATAGAGCAAAGTTCTAAGTAGAAAAAACAACCTAATCTAAGAAGAAGCAATGATGGATTAAGTCATATATGTGGAGAAAAGTCTAGTTTTGGGTCGTAGAGTAGGAGAAGGCTCTGCAGCTGAGTGCGTAGAGGCCTAGTAGTCCGCAACTAAGTGCGCGGACCCCTACAGTTGAGTGCGTAGGGTAAGTCGAGTCTGTATCAGTTGGAAGTATTAATAAATAGAAGTTTCCTATCAATTCTGCGTATTTATTTCCTATTTTATGCATATATTATATTAGGTTTGAAATTCACTTCTAATACTTATATGATGCGTGAATGTGTATAATGGTGTTGATTAAGTGAATGCAAGATAGAATATTTGTTTACATGAAGTTATCTAAGATCAGTTAAAGAAGCTAAGTAAGATATTCAGTCTAGGTTAGGAAATAACGCAGATCGCTGCCATAACAACATGAAAGCATTTTAGCCCCTAGTTAAGGCTACGTGAAAGACGATTGTGGCACTTTGAGAGGGTACTGAAGGTTGGGATAGTGCGCAAAGTGACTTGCGCGAAGGTAGGTCTAGTTGGACTAAATCAACATCACAGACATCTCAAGGGTGCGAAAAATTGGTTCCAACATCCCCCCATACTGCTTCAGGTGAGACTTCAGTCCGCGCTCTGTGGGCTGATGCCGAAAGGGCCAGTAGTGTAGGGATTTGTTTGGTTAAATAACTCTGAACTTGGGTCAGGCCCCCATAAGGCAACAAATGGTTCCGTTGCTGGGACCAGAATCTGCATAGAGATGTCCGATGTCGTATCATTGGAATCCAATTAAGAAAGAAATCAAAGGCTGGTTGGACAAAAGAAATTACGAGTTCGCGGCGTAGGAGAATAGAAACCCACGACTGTCAAAAGAAGAGTGGTTAGACAACTACCTATATACAAAGATCCACAAAATCTTCTTCGCGTCCTTCCCTACTGAGCTATACGAGTGGATCTTGAAACTAGCAAATAACCAAGGAAAGTGGAAACTTGACGGACCTATTGTGTGGACCCTAGAGTTAGTATGAAGGTTGGAAGCATCAGAGGATAAGATTGCGCACACTGTTGATCATTGGCTCGATCGTATTATAGGAGGATTTGTTACTGAGTTCGCGGTTGATACCTCAGTCAGCTACAATGAGGCAGAGTAGCGCTTTCTCAAAGGACCGTGAGGTAAGTACGTAAAGTCTTTGAATACTTGGATTAAAATGATATTGTGTGAAAAAGAGGGTTATGCAGTTACCTTGATGTTCAGGGCTACGCGAAGTGGAAAGGTTTACAGGAACAAAGGAAATAAGGGTCTAGAAAATAGCCCCTTGATTTCACCTCCATGAGGAAACGAGGAAGAGCTTGCAAAGGTCTCTCCCTGAAGTGCCATTCATCTGATAAGGCAAAGAATTCTGCAAATACCACCTCCACCCACACAACCACTAGCTTCACCACCATCACCTCCATCTTCACTCGTACCAACTCCACCACCACCACGATTCAATATGGCAAGCACAATGAAGTTTCCTTTGTTCAAAGGTTTGGGAAATCAGGATCCAGGCCAATTCTGGTTCGTTGTAAGGGTTGTATGGGAAGTGCAAGGTGTTACAGATGACCATATAAATAAGGTGACACTGGTTAGCGTTCTGTAGGATTGCGCGCTGACCTGGTATATTAAGTACTCTAATGATAACCCGAATGCAAGAGTTGCGTATATCCAAGCAACACTAAATAGAGAATTTAGTAGGCCTAAATTTGAAGCGCAATCGATCATTGGATTTAAAGAGATTACAATGCTACTAGGCGAGACTCCTTGGGAGCTAGATCAGAGGCTGAAATGTACGATTCACGAAGAAAATATGAATATGACAGATGGACAACATCGCGAGTGGTTTGTCACTTCGCTACTACCACATTTAAGGAGTGCGTTATCGCAACAGAAGATAACGACTTAGGCATAGGCCTTAGAGATTGCCACGAGGCTACGTGAGACCCTGATGCAGGATCCTAACCTAGGAGTTTAGTAGATCCACACATCGTTGAAGAATCTGTGCCTTGAGATGCAAAGTCTGAAACATGATAGGACGGTTCGACCAGAAGTGCGTGAAGAAGTGTGGTGTGTGAAATGCAAGGGTCAGGGTCATGACAAAGACCACTGCCCAATTTTTACAAATTATCTCACAGGAGGAGGACCGATTCCTTTAAGGCTGGAAGCTCAAGAAAAACCTAGTGCGGCACCTGCTTTGTGGTGTGCGATCTGTCAAATAGTTGGAAAACATGCCATGAACAATTGTCACTTGTTACAGAAGTATATGCAAAATTCGCAACAGTGGTTCTACAAATTTTGTAGGTCGGTGGGACATGACGAGTGCACTTGCAGAAGCTATGAGTTGATGATAGATAGAACTCCCACCTACTGAGTTCAGGCCGAAATGTGGCCCCTTGACCAGAATGTAGGAATGGCATGAACAGGATTTCAGGGGCATAGATGAGGCCGAGGTGGAGGAGGACCTAGAAGAGGTCGCAGACAGTTGATTTGCTACAATTGCGGAGGGCCAGGATATTATGCCCGCGATTGCACGAATCCAATGCGCTCGTCGTGTTTGTATTGAACGCTGTTTGATCATGAGACAAAAGATTGTCCTACGCTGATAGCTAGGATACGCGACAGAGGAGCGCTACTGCCTCCCCCGACTCAAAACTTGCAGATGATGAGGTCTAAGTCGTGTGAGGAAGATCCGAATGTGAACATTGTGCTTTGAAGTGGAATCGAAATAGGAGATGACAAAGGAAAACAGCTAGAAGATAGTACTTGGGTTCGCAAAGCTCCGACGAAAGAAGTGGAGTTTGATTTGGAGCGCACTCGGGAAACCTTCATGGAAGCTAAGAAGAGCTTCGCTGATGCCTCCACTTCAGGACACAAAGATAAACCAGAGCCGGAAATGGACCCATCTATGCTCACAACGTTCTTGGAAACCTGCATGATAGTAAGTCTGTGAAAGGGTTATAGGAACTCATCAACATATGCGCTGGGACGGCTCTAGGAGAATCACATGTAGTCCGGAAGATTGGAAAGTATAAGACAAGGACGTGACAAGAAATGAGGCTAACTGCGCAGATCAGAGAATATGAGATGGATCAAGTCATCCTGGATTTGGGATCGGATGCGAATGGCCTACCGAAACAGACATGGCAGTGAATGGAAAGACTTGCGCTGCAATGGTCTCCAATTCAGCTAAGAATGGTGAACCAATAGAAAATAATACCCATGGGGCGATTACAGGGAATAACTATGGATATTGAGGGAGGGAGCGCGCCGGATGATTTCGAAGTGATAGAGATTGTTGATGACAACAATCCATACCCCGTGCTCCTAGGAATTGACAGGGCCACTGACATGAATGGGGTAATTAATCTGAAAAAGAGAAAAATGATCTTTCAAAAGAAGTCATTACGCGTAATTATACCCTTGGACCCTACTGAAGGATCGTGCTATACGGAGTCGGTCCGCGACTATGAAAGTGATGATGATCTAGACTGCATCTACAAGATAACAACATGAGACCAAGACTCAGTGAATCCCACCGCGGATGGGCGGATTAAATGGGAGTGCGAGAGTTCCTGCACTTCAGATTCCAACGAAGAAATAGAATGATGGCAAAATCGGTTACACAAAGTAACTACGCTGAACTGCAATATGATGACAAGATCGTTGTGCTGTGCATCGATAGAAGTAAGAGATTTGCCTACTTATGATGGTCTAAATGAGGTAGATACCTTCTTGGATGCATTTGAAAGAGAGGTGCCAGAAAAGCAACGCTTCGAGGCCTTGGACTGGGTACTGCACGCTATGCCTGCGAGATGGTGGGGTATGCACAAAGGAAGCTTTGATGATTGGCGTGAATGTAGGAGAAGGATGAGAGTGTACTTTGGGAAGCCTAAGATGCGATTGGTAGACAAGTATGATGAACATGATGATCCGCGCACACATTTGGCCAAGTGGACGCAGGAATATGGAGAAGAGCCACAATCTGCGCAGATGCACACGAATTCTGCACTAAAATACATGGTCAACAAGCAAGTGTTGGGGGCGCGACCTTGCAGATGGCTCATAATGTTAGGAAGAAATTATGTAGGAAGAGTAATCATGCAGAAGATTTTATGCGCATAACCGTTCAACAAGGTATGCAACCCGCTGACCAGGGTATGCAACACGCAATGAAGTGATTGGGAACTACGCATACCTGCAGCGTTATGGGCTTATCAGACGACATGCAAGAAGCTGATGGGACAGACGCCTTTTAGGCTTGTCTATGGAGTGGAAGCCGTAATGCCTATGGAATACATTGTGCCTAGTCTACGCATAACAACGCTTACATGTATGACGGATCACAGAGCCCTGGACGAGAGGCTCGCATAGCTGGAAGAGCTCGAAGAAGAACGATTTTTGGATGGATTCCACCAGCAGGTCCAAACCAGCGCAAAAAGGCTTGGCACGATCGACATATTAAGCTATGCACATTCAAGGTAAATGATTTGGTGTTGTTGTATGATAGTAAGTTTGATAAATTCCCAGGGAGATTCAGAATGCATTGGTTAGGGCCATATGCTATTAAGGAGATTATAGATGTAGGTGCGGTATAGTTGGTCAAGTTAAATGGAGAGCCCTTCCCAGGAAAAGTGAATGACAGTCATTTGAAGCCATACACAGGTGGCCCAACCACCTGACTAGCCGACGGAAGCACAGTCTTAGTGCTCCAGGTAGCTGAAAGGAGGTGCGGGACTATAAATTACTCTGCCCGGGGACTACGCGATGTCAGGACTACGCACTGTAGCAAAGTGTCATAGGGTTTGTGACAACACGAGGGTAGTTGCACTGCTGCGCGGGTCGGCTGGAAAGTGACCTTTATAGTCACTATTCACGATGTGATGCTTGGTTTAAGACCAAATGGAGTGGGCGACAGGCATTTAAGACGAACTTTATGGGCTAGATTCTTGAAATTCTACCGCCAATCTAGCAATAATGGACCGAATGTGGGGGGAACGATCGAATTCAAATTCAAAAGGCACTATAAATTACAAAGGGTTGTCCAACAAAAAACACTTGACAATTTGAGAACTGAGTTGTTGCGTGCTCAAATATTCATGAACCAAGACTTGTTCGATCCTTTGAAAGCAAATTTGTTGCTTGAGCAATTTCCAAAGACACTAAGAGAATTGTGGAATCGCACTATGGCAGCACCCGAGGAAGCCATGGATACCGGAGAAATGACCGCCGAGGAAGCCATGCAGAAAATTATGGAAGTGGAAGCCCCAGAGAGCGCCGGGATAGTCGTTGAAATCCCAAAATCACCATGCACGCCGAGACCCAAGAAAGAGAAGCAGGCTATGGTTCTGGTGCGCATATCACCTAGAAATCCACTGAGGACTAAGCTCACCATGGAATAAAAGGGGAAGGATATCGATTTGGAGGCCGCTAAGGAAGAAGAGTTCGAAGAAATCCTAGTTGAGGAGGAGGATGTTGAGATGGAGGTCGAAATCCAGGGTGCGGACCCTCCCTCCAGGTTACCTGCATATGTTCCTTCGCGAAAGGGTAAAGCAAAGGTGCCTAAGGATATAGATGAGAGAAAGAGCTCTTTGCAAACTCCATTGCTCCCTGACGACATTATTTTTGAAGGAGCACGCTTGGGACGGGTGCCCATGCTGAAATTTGAAGACTGGGACCTTGCAGACCACGAGAAGTTCCCGCATCTCCCAACCGCACTACTAATGCACCAGAAGAAAGATGCATTGGCTGGAATAATAGAGTTGGAGCCACACAAATGGCTGAGAGGAGTTGAGAAAGCAGGGTTGCTAAACCTGCTCTGGGTGCTGCATTACCATCGTGCCCTAGTGACCATTTTTGTCATCAGGAAGCTGCTCTACTTGGTGCATGATGGGTGCTTGTGGCTGGAGGAGCCCATCCAGATCACAAACCATCTGATTCACAGGATTACTCGGCTCCTTTGCACAGGGGAGGACTCGATGAACATTTGAGAAGGAAAGAGTGACGATTTGGCCATCGCAGAGGCCATGAAAAAGCAATTTAAATTGGATGAGAAGAAGCCAGGGTACGCCATTTCTAGCATCAAAAACCCTACTGTCAAGGTCGTGACACAGATATTGGCAGGGAAGGTGATGCAGAAGTGCTGCGCGGATGAGGTGCCCGTGCCGGTGGTTGCATTAGCAACGCAATGCACAGAAGGGGTCCAATTCAACTGGGCAAACTATCTATGCGGAGAGTTCCTTGAGAACTGCCGTGAGGCACAGGAGTAGGGTAAAACATTCCATTATGCATGGATCCTGTTGTTGATAGTACTAGTGGCATGGGAGTTGCCTGAAGATAGCCAGTTCTCGATGATCATGTAGGAACTTCTAGAGGCAGTGAAGTACGCTTCGCTGTGGGCAATTAGGGATGCACAAAGGATAAGGGAAAGAAAAATATTCTGGGTGCTCATGGAGATGAACATCAGGATGGGGATTAATCACAAACCGCGGTTATCACCCACTGTCTACAATAGTCTGCAAAGCTTCACGGAGTTCAAAGCCTGTTGGGCGCAGGATCCCCCAAGGGAAGTTTTGGGGCTTAAAGCCCAGATTTTGGTCAATTTTGTAATTCCGATGTAAAGACTCCGCATTTTGTGGGTGTAGAGTGTGTAGTTTGTTAAAGAGTCATAGGGTTGTCCGCCCTTAATTTTGTTATTGTAGTGTCGACTATAGAGATCTACCCATGGTCTGCGGACTATGGGATTGTATAAATAGAGTGAGGCTCTAAGTAGAAAAAGAACCTAATCTAAGAAGAAGCAATGATGAAGGATTACGTCATATATGTGGAGAAAAGCCTAGTTTTGGGTCGTAGAGTAGGAGAAGGTTTTGCAGTTGAGTGCGCAGAGGCCTAGTAGTCCCCAACTGAGTACGTGGAACCCTGCAGCTGAGTGCGCAGGGCAAGTCGAGTCTGTATCAGTTGGAAGTATTAATAAAGAGAAGTTTCCTATCAATTATGCATATTTATTTCCTATTTTATGCATATGTTATATTAGGTTTTAAATTCACTTCTAATACTTATATGGTGCGCGAATGTGTATAATGGTGTTGATTATGTGACAGCAAGATAGAATATCTGTTTACGTGAAGTTAACTAAGATCAGTTAAAGAAGATAAGTAAGATATTCAGTCTAGGTTAGGAAATAGCGCAGATCGCTGCCATAGCAGCGCGAAAGCATTTCAACCCCTGGTTAATTCTACGTGAAAGATGATTGTGCCACTTCGCGAGGGTACTGAAGGTTGGGATAGTGCGCAAAGTGACCTGTGCGAAGGCAGGTCTAGTTGGACTAAATAGACATCAAAAACATCTCAAGGGTGCAGAAACTTGGTTCCAACATCCCCCCATACTGCTTCGGGTGAGACTTCAGTCCGCGCTCTGCGGGCTGATGCCGAAAGGGCCAGTAGTCTAGGAATTTGTTTGGCTAAGTAACTCTGAACCTGGGTCAGGCCCCCATAAGCCAAAAAATGCAATGTGGGATGTTAGAGTTGTAAGATCGATCTGAGGAGTGAGCTCTGCAGCATCCAGTTCATGAGTTTTGATAAGATCGAGGTTATGACGTGCATGTCACAAATATAGGAAAAAGTGACACTTGGCGGGAGGTTTGTAAAACTATCTTTGCATGTAACCTCCAGGTGCTAAAAATAGATCCCTAGATCTAGGTATGCCTTTTGCATGCCACCTTTTGCTATTTCGGGAAGAGCAGCCCATGCATGCAAATCATTTTTTCTCGGTCTTGGAGGGAACTGGTCAACCTGAAGGCACATACAACAGCCTGCAATACTGTGAGAGGGATTTGCATTGTTTCTGAGCTGAGCTGGGCTGGATGTCCCAGAGGGATTGTGTAATTTTTGGGGTCAGCAGGTGACTGCTGCCCAAAATTGCGCAAGTTCTGGGCTGAGCTACAGTGCTGGGCCAGATTGCGTAATTTTCTCAAGGAAGCCTGTCTGATTAGTCTGTGTAATTTCTGAGCCCAGCTGATTTGCACGATTTCTGGGCTGAGCTGCAGTGCTGGGCCAGTATTGCAAAATTTTTCCGAGGAAGCCTATCTGACTGTTCTGCGCAATTTGGAGCTTAGCAGTCTATCCAGCAGATTTTCACAATTTCTGGAGGGAAGGCTGGTTCCCCTCCAAAATTGCGTAATTTTTTGAGGAGTAGTCTTTAACGCGACTTTTTGAAAGCCTTTCCGGCGATTTTTTCCGGTGAAAATCCGACAGTAATTTATTGGAATCCAAGTTTGATAGCTAATTTCTGCACAATGAAACCGTCCCAGGGGTTTTTCAGGGTGCTGAATCCGAATATGCAGTTAAAAAACCATTTTAACTGCAACAAATCATGATTTCATCTCAATTTCTTCCGCCGGATTCCGTCACCAGAATCTCAAAAAGTCGCATTATAGACAACTCCATTTTTTGAGGGAGATGCTCAGCCAGCAATTAGCTTAAGTCTAGAATGGCAGCCTATGAAGGGAGTGAAACAAAATGACATGCACAGCTGGCAAGCCATTGAAAATCAGCTTAAGACTATGTACTTGACAGTGCAAGACATGCTGCTAAGGATGCTTGGTAGGGAGGCTCCAAAACAAAGCTTGGAAATATTTTGGAGGGTGGTTGTAGTCGCCACAACATTTGGTGACACACTAGTAGAACTCCAACTCTCTGAATGGACCTTGTTCGTGAAAAGCAAGTCTAACACCTCTAGAAGTATTGTTCAGTTCTCTATTTGTCTTGGTTTCCACACTTGCTTGATTATAAGATGTAGCATCTGCCAAGCTCTTGGTTAGTCGACACACATTCCAAGAAAAGGCAACACAATTTTTTCGGTTGGTGATGACTTGTATATTGGTGCACAAGCCATATGATTGTCAGAGTTTAAGTTTTCATCTCTGTTGTTGCTCCACTGCCATCAAGCCTGGAAAATACCCCGACGGAGTCACGCAAGTACACAAGCATCACTCTACTGCCAGTGAACTTGGTTAGTACCCCGATGGAGTCACGCAAGAACACAAGCATTGCTCTGCTGCCAACGAACCTGGATAGTACCCCGACGGAGTTACTTGTATCACCTCTCTGTGCAGGAAGCCTTTCTCTTCTTTCACCTTACTCATTTTCATTTTTTCGAAATTTTTTATGTTTTCATTTTCATTTTCATAATCGTGCATAACACTTATTCATTTTAGAGGTGGAAGAGGGATCTCGAATTATTGAGAGCAGAATATGTTGTTCCTTCAGAGAAGTAGTTTGTATATACCTCTGATGTGCTTGTTAATAT
Source organism: Pinus tabuliformis (assembly GCA_031772625.1). NCBI lineage: Eukaryota > Viridiplantae > Streptophyta > Pinopsida > Pinales > Pinaceae > Pinus > Pinus tabuliformis. Next base: position 964,846,398 of record CM062818.1, read on the forward strand.
TTTTCCCCTCACCTTACTCTACTTGACTGAGCTGGCAAGGATTCACCCAAAGCAACCGACTCGAGTAGGTGATACTAGTTAGCGAATAAGCGTTGTGTTTTCACCAAGGTTCACTTCGAACAACACGTATTTTCCATTGATGTATCATGGAATGAAGACACAAGTTCTTCATACAGAGGAAAGATGACAGATAACCAAGTATTGATAACTACACAAGTCCTCTTGTACTTTTCCTAGGTTGTTTCAAGAGTCGCACACGGTTTCATGCGAAACTAACCTACGAACATAAACAAGCAAACAAACGACAAAACAAGGCAAAAGAATAATCAAATTCTTAAGCAAAGTGAGTAAGCTAACAAGTAGACAGACAAAAAAACATGAAAAGTAAGAAGCCAACATGCATGCAAGAAAACAAAAGCAAACACTACTCCTACTCCTAAGCTAACGACGCATGGGTCTACTTATGTAAAGTGATACTTCCATTGCAGCCACCAGCACATTAGTTGGCCCATGTTGGTGAAGGCATGGTTCGCGAACAACAGAGCTATGCAAACCAAAAAACAAGAAATATATAACAATGAATACAAACAGAATCCGAGTTTAAATGTGTCCACAAAACATAAGTGAGTGAAAGCACATGAAATGCACTCTATGGACTTGCCATGGCGCTATGCTACACTACGTGCAGATGTTAAGTGTACGCATTCTCTTGACTATGACATGCAAGCAAACGTGAGAAAGGTATACCACTTATGTTGTGTAAGTGTGCTTGCAGTGTAACATTCCTTCGATGCATGAGCGATGGGATCGTGTAGTTTGAGTGGAGGAAGCATAATCTGTGTGTGAGATTGATCTTCAATGCATAAATGTGAGTGATGAGGAGCCTTGAGTGTTTCAACAATTTCCTGATCAGAAGTGAAACCATCCTTAGGACATCGAGGGCCTAACATGACCATCAGCTCGAGATGAAGTGCCTCAATAGTCTGTGAGGTTTCAACTTCATCGAAAGATAGATCATCATAGACCAGTGTCTTAGATAGATTAAAAATAGTTGAATCAATATCGTGATTGGATGAAGAAGTAGATAGATCACAACAATCAAGATCATAAAATCCAGGATGTTTGTCGGCATCCTCATGATTTGATGAATCACACAGAGGGGTAAATGAGAAGCAAGAATGTTCACCCTTTGCATTCCCAGAAAAGATAGATAAAAAATCAAGTGGATCTTCAAGGAATGATTTGTCCTCTTCGTTGATGGATGATGGAATGACATCCAGTGTGTTCTACAAATGATCAATAATGGGTGCATCCATAGACACAGATACACATGTGAAATCAAGGATGGAAGAATCACCAAGGATGTCAGAGAAGAATGGAGGAGGCTCAGATAGAAGGGAGTCATCCTTCGCCGAGGGTTGATGCTTAAGTCCCAGTCATACTCCTCATGAATGACAACGTAGGTTGGTTGTGCAACACCAACTCCGTCGATAGCTTGATCCTCATTCACAATAGGCGTAGATTTCGGAATGGGAGAACACAAGATAGTGCAATTCGGAGGATCATCATAATACGAAGATGGAGGTTGAGTTACGAAATACATGTGGAAACCCATGGGATTCACACCCAATCTACACAACAATTGAGAGAAGTGATGTTGGGAGGATGTGACAGTTGAACATATGTGTGTGCATGTTCTCCCACATCACTCTCAGTGGTGGAGCTGTTTGATGAGGGGACGACAGACAGTCACTTGTGACGGCGATCGTGTCCGTCTATGATCGTGCAACTCCATCACCGAAGTATGTTGAGCGGGGCTTTGGCTTGAAATTCCTTTTAGGATTAACATATTTGGTAATACAAAAATCAAACTTATCCATGAGATATTGGAATTTCATCTAATTTTTCAGAGCTTGAAACTACAACACATAGAAGCGGTCCCAAAATTCCATAGGCGATTCATGCGGGGCCTTCCATTGTAGTAACAATTTTTTTTCAAGAGGTTCTAGATCAAAATGATGGAAAGTAGATTCAATGAGATCACAAAATTGTTCGAGTGAGTGCACGCTGCCAGGTGGCAGACTCCAGCACCACCGTAGTGGGGATTCACGAAGTGTGTATACAAGTAGCACACTAGCCTCTTTTCCATAGAACTTGTCCGCAAGAAATGCATAAATTCTTCTAAGTACTCAGGCCAGGCTACTTCGCCTTCACCATCATACGTGGATTTGGAAAAGAGATCAACAAACTCCCTCGTGATGTCGAGAGGTCCAACATACGAAAAACATCGCAAAGGGATGAGTGTGACAATATCCATGATAGATGTGCAAAGATTCAAAACAGGATGTAAGGGCTCAACTTGTCATTTGGACCTCCTTCTAGCTCCAGAAATGTTGATGGCGCTGGACCCGCCAACATGTCAGGAGATCTCCCTGGTAAGAAGTCTCAACTAGACCTCAGATCGTTTGGTGTAGGATCCCAGTAGTGGGTTGTACGGTATCACCTTGACTGTGGTTGCACGCAGAGGCAAGCAGGATGTCCTTGTTGGTAGCAAGGGTGTGACATGTGCAACAAGCCGAGGAAGGTGCATGAATGGTTCTAACACACAGAAAGTGGGGTGATTGTGTCCCTTGGAAACCTATGGAAGCACGCAGTTTGGAAGGGAACACACAAGCGAAGATGCATAAAAAACTGGAAAGCAAGTAAGCTAACAATCCAAAGTAATGTTTAAAGCAACAACACATCTCAGTAAGATTCATACATACTTATACATAAAGAGTCCATACATGCATGCATAAGCAAACAGATACATATATCATTAGAGTAATGAAGATAGATGAAATACAATAATAACATATGCATGAAACGTGTTGGCTCTATTATATTAAGAAGTGAAAGTTCCAATCATATAGTACAACCATGACCAACCGCTAGTCCTGATAGCGAAACGTTACAATCGCTGTTGCCTGCTCCTCCAAAGAGATGTACTAGCTTTGCACAATGGATCAGCCAAGGCTTATTAGAATACTTTCCAAACTTTCTCTATGATACTCCTATCAGAAGCTTGGCTGACCAAAATATTGTACGTTGAGTTATGAAGTTCTATAAATAGCAAAGGGTGGGATGACCCTTGACATTCCCTTTTGTGACTCTTCACCTACCCTCATGACTCTTCACCTACTACATGACTGTTACATTCAACTATCGACACTTGGACTTTCACTATACAAGATGTTACATACAATCTGCACATGTACCCATGTGAGACAAAATAGGCTTGAGCAAGCCATACAAGCTATCAATAACACTCAGATAGTTGCTGTAAGACCAACTCTTCGACATCCTTGCGATGATTGATGGTGGCGAACTAATGCCAAGCTTAGTCGTCCGTGATGGTGTCCGTGTGCTCAATGGTGACATCTTGCTGAAAGCAAACTCTTGCCTCTGTTGCATCCAGGTTCATTGACATGGATTCTCTGTCCAAATCATTTGATAACATGTGCATCATCGTCTTGAGTGCAGCTAGACCAGCAACATACTGATGCATATTGTTTGTGTTGATCTCCAAGTGTGTGTTGGTGATAGTGCGCATCAACTTGTCGACATACATGTTCAGCTCCAGTCAGATTTGCTTCTTGTCTTTGCCTCGGTGAGTGTGCCAAATGGGTGGGACCGCATGCATGTGCACAATGACATCCATGCTCCTAATGCCCTTGCATGCGATCGACAACACTGCTCACCCTGTCTACTCCATGCCAACTGCTGGATGGGTCCATAACCTGTATAGGTGCAATTTCATTAGTCTGTGCATGTTGCGCCTCTTGTTGTGCCTATTCCCGCTGCAACTCTTTCTGTTGTCTATGTAGCTCTTGTTCTTCCTTGAGTTTCCACTTCAACATCTGTAACTCCTTCTATGTTTCTCTCTCTACCTTCACGTGATCCTCTTGTCACACCATCACCTCATAGCCTTAATCTCCAAAGTTTCTTTAATCACAAGTGGATCTGTTTGAGCTTGCAACTTTGTTCTGCCTCTGCGTTGTCACCAATCTTCTTCTTATATTTGTCGCATGCAGGTGTGCTACCTTTTGCTGCTACTGATGGTGCTACTCACTGTGACACTACTTCCATTTCATCTTGATATCCTTGTCCATGAACAACTTGCTGTCTTCATAGATAGGAAATTTCATAGACACTTGATCGATTACATCTCCAGTTGTGCTTTGAACGGTTTCTTCAAATTTTCGCTCCTCAAAGCCATTGTACCTATGCTGCTGAGAGGCAGACGAACACTTGTGATACCTGGAGACATAGCAACACTCATGACAAGAAATCTATTAGTTGAAAAACCAAAACAAACTGGAGGACTAACATGCAACATACCTGTGTGACTGTCTGTGAATATTGCACAATATAGTCCGAGCTATAGGGAGGTTGCCTGACTACTGGAATTGTGCAATGCACAATCTAGTCTGGCCTGCTAAGGACTGAAACTGCGCAATGCGCAATTTCAGTTAGCAGTGACATACAAACTACCAAACTCCATTGCGTAGTTTCTGGAGCCAGCAAGGTACTACCTCCCAGAATTGCTCAATGCAAGCCTGAAGGTCAATGCTGGGCGATACTTGTGCAATTCCTGGAGGGAGGGCAGGGTCTTCACTTCCAAGAATGTGAAATGCTAGCCGGGCAAGGCAAGGTTCGAGTGAAGGTGGCCCAGACCCGCCGACGGGTGACTAAAAACATGAGAAGTTTGAATGCATGGTGATACTGAGTGTAAACAAGAGTGAATGATCATGCATGAAAACAGTAAGTGCAAGATTTAGATAACATGAAAGTATGCATTTGTGTGAAGCAATTTGCCACAATGACAACCGTCAGGGCAAAAAAAGTGCCATGCATGCGGCAATAGAGAGATGCGAATGAAAAATGAAACGATGCTTCTACAAGCTAACATACATTAAAATGACAGCAAACGCTCATTGAAATCAAGTAGATAACGCTCACACAAAGCGAAACACAAAAAGCAACAGAAATGTAGCGCAAGACATGAAAAGTAAACTTACTCTGAAACAACTAAGTTGAAAGTGCCGAAGACTCCTGGATGCGATGTGGGATATCAAAGGTGTAAGATCGATGTGAGGAATGAGCTCTACATCGCCGTTCATGAGTTTTGATAAGATCGAGGTTATGACGCACATGCCACAAATCTAGGAAAAATCTACACTTGGCAGGAGGTTTCTAAAACAATCTTTGCATGCTGCCTTTTTCTATTTCAAGAAGAGCATCTCATGCATGCAAATTAATATAGCTCGATCTCGGAGGGAACCGGTCAACTTGAAGGCACATGCAACAACTTGCAAGATTGGGAGAGAGATTTGGATTGTTTTTGAGCTGAGCTGGGTTGGATGTCCCAAAGGGATTGCACAATTTCTGGGGTCAGCAGGTGTCTACTACCGAGAATTGTGCAATTTCTAGGCCAGATTGCACAATTTCTCAAGGAAACCTATCTAATTGGTCTGCATAATTTCTGAGCCTAGCAAGTTGCCCAGCTGATTTGCGCAATTTTTGGGCCGAGCTGCAGTGCTGGGATAGTATTGCACAGTTTTTTGAAGGAAGCTTGTCTGACTGTTCTGCGCAATTTTGGAGCTCAGTAGTCTATCCAACAGATTTGCACAATTTCTTGAGGGAAGGCTAGTTCCCCTCTAAAATTGCGCAATTATCTGAGGGCGCTGCTTAGCCAACAATTAGCTTAAGTCCAGAATGGAAACCTGTGAAGGGAGTGAAGCAAACTGACATGCACAGGATGGCAAGCCACTGAAAATCAACTGAAGCATGTGTACTTGATGGTGCAAGACACACTGCTAAGGATGGTTGGGAGGGAGGCTCCAAAATCAAGCTAAGGCAAAATTTTGGAGGGTGGTTGTAGCTGCTACAACACTCGGGAGAGGCCGAATTGTTTTTGCAGAAGGAAACTTTGTATTTGCAGTTCAATTTTGTTAGTGGGAGTGGAGAAAAATATATGATGGGGCTTTGTTAGTGAGAATAAAGTAGATTGTAATTCTCAATTTTTTTGAATATTAATAATAAAACCCTCATCTTCAGAACTGGTTTTCCCCACACTAGGGTTTTTCTAGGGACAATTTGTCCAAAAATATTGGTTTTCATTATTTTGTGTGTGTGTGTGTGTGCATTATTTCTTAGTTCCTATTACTGTTTGTGAAAATTGTGGTAGTGAATTATTTGTTACTTGATGTGATTAATTTATGAATAAAAATGATTTGCATAAGATAGAAGAATAAATTTTAGTAACTGCAATTCCAGAAATTTCACACTGCTAACATGGTTAACAACTGATTCCAACTGTGGGACACATGCTTTACCTAGGAGAATGTGAGGACCTCATAACTGCCATCTATCACTTGAGAAGCTCAATAATACAATGATAAATATAAGGAGAGATTCAGATCGAAGCCCTATCCCTTCCTTACATGGCAATAATTAAAATGAATGAAAACTAATCTAGGAAATGAAATAACATGCATAAATAAAAAAGACAATACATAGAATATAAAACTATACCAAATCATATAAATAGCATCACATCGATGGAATTAAATCACAGGAGAAAAATTGACAATGAGCTAAAGTTAAAACAATGTCCCTCATAATGCTAAGTTGTACCTAGTGTTAGAGTCGGTCTAGTAGCCCTCCACCAGAGATCAAAGCTCTTTGCATTTCATGATTAGGTGTCCCATCAGTGTGATCATGTTGCATTCCATTAGGCATGCCATAACCCTGGTGGAGGAAGTTTGTGTCTTTTATTCCCCTCTTGTTTGGCACTGCTGGTTCAGGTTTGCTTAAGTAAATAAAATCTTCAAAGGGTCATTCATCTTGTTTTAACTTTTGAAGTCTTAGGTCTAGGGTTGGGTCAATTTTTGTCTTGAGAGGTCATAAAAGACCAGTAGGCCAAAGGGATCTCCTTCATTAAACATCATTTCAATAATTTTCACTATTGTACAGCTAAATTTTCACCTTGTTTTCAAAACTCTGTTTTTGAAAAACAAAGGTCTTTTTGTAAAAATTGTTAAAATTTCAAATTCTCCAAAGGTCGAAGCGCAGCCTTGGTCTCCTTTGCCAAAGCATCTTAGAAGCTATCCCTGCAAAAATTTTCAGAAGAAATCTTCATTTCAATCAATTTTTAAAGAAAGGAAACCAAAAGTCAGAGCCAATTAATTCAAAAAAAAGTGTCAACACTCAAACATTATAAAGTGGGTTTTGGGCAAATAAAAATCTAAAGGAAGCCTATAAAAGCACATCACTCTTCATTAGTAACTCATTTTCCTCTCACAAGCTAAGTGAATCCTTGCAAAGGCGATTTCAAGAGTCATTGAGCAAATTGGGCAGTTTCAGAGGCGCGCTACGCATCAGGGAGGGCGCGCTACGCATAAGGCTGCCTTTCTCAGAGAAAAATTGCTCGTGCGCTACGTGTCAGAGGCGCGCTACGGGTTGGGCGAGGCGTGCTACGCGTTGGGTTTTTCGCCCAAAAAACTGTCAGCAAGCTACCAAATCCATTTTTCTCTCAAGCAAATTGCAGGTAGGCCTCTCCTCCATGGCTAGATTTGGTTTTGCAAGATGAATGACAAATTAATATGTTTAAATGCCATGAAAATGAGAAGTCAAAACCCTACATTGCTATGGAAGCTTTAAAGTCTTAATGGTGCTAGGGTTTCAATTTTTTTTTTGCTGTCCAAGGTTGCCCATTTGTGATCCCTCTTTTCCCTTATTTCCATCAACATTCTCCTTCAAATTTTCCCATAAAATTTCATAATTTTCCTCTCTAAAATCCCTAAAACTTACTAAATTCCCAAAACCCATTTCCACCTTAAAGTCCCATGTTGCCTTCCCTAAATTCCTTATTTTTGTTTATTGTCCCTAATTCCCTTATGTTCCCCTTTCCCTAACAATCCCCTTGTATTTATGTCCCCTTGGTGACAGCATTTGAAAAGGTCAAACAACAGTTAATTGGGTGCAAAGTCAGCATTACATTTTAGCCATCTTGCCTTCAAAACCATGTTAGAAACCGAATCAGATTATCAGCAGAGTTATGACACTGATTCAACACCGGAGGTAGAAGTGCCAAGGAGACATCACAAGGGTGGTAAGGGTGGTCGGCATGCCAGGGAGGAGCCCACTTCTCTGGCTCATTTGCAAGCTTGTCCACTTGCAATGACATGTTTTCAGTATCAATCATGCTTCGGATATTGTGAGAGGATCTCACAAATTCAACACCACAGAGAACTAGTCCGCTTGTTTGTCCTACATTTGCACAATGGTCATGTGAACCTTGCAGGAGTGGATTTCACCCTATCACCTGAAATTGTTGCTCAAGCCACCGGGATACCAAATGTTGGGGAGGAGTGGAACAAGCGCCAGCAGCTAGACAGATTTCATTATCAACCATATATCAAACCCGGGTGCATGAGACACATAACTGCTGTTTTTCCTTTCAGATTCCTAAGGGATGAGTATGCACCCTTGATGAGGCTCATTATGCGTTATTTCACTTGTGAGGGCAGATTTTCACGTTTATATTCGTACCATATCCGTTTGTTGATGCATTTCACCCTGGTACGAATGATGAACATTCCATTTTTCATGTGCCGAAATATAGAGAAGATGGTGCCCGTAGTGCGAAGGAAGAACCCCACACAACAACACAAAAGTACATATCATTATGCACTGATCGAGATCATAGTGATGCATCAGTTGGCACAACAGGGTATTGCTTGGGAAGACTTCATTTCTCGCGACTTCTTCATGGTGCCACAACCACCCCCTGAGATTGTCCATGATGAGGGAGGGCCTTCATAGCAGTTTCACATTCCAGAGCCCGAGCATGTCAGCACTCCAGCATGTGTTACATATCAGAGAGGCCACATGGCCTTATTTGCATCTGCACGGCGAGTATTATCTCCACACCAGGTGGAAGGGGTCTCACCTCCTTCATCAGCACAACGAGTGTTATCTCCACATCAGGTGGAAGGGGTCTCGCTTTCGACAGCAGCACAGGTACAGGAGAGAGGCAAGCAGCCCATGATTGATGAGGGGCCATCAGGTGATCCAGACATAGATATTATTGACCTTGATATCAGCTCTCCTAGCTTAGAGCTAAAGGAGATCATTCAGCAACAAAAGGCTGAAAATCTCTTGTTGCAGCAGAAGTTGGAAATGGAAAATTGGACAATCAAATACTTAGAGCAACGCAACAAGCAGTTAGAGGATGAACACACTCTTGATGAGTTGCGGAGGATCCGAGAAGACCGGAACTTGGCTCGCAAGAGACCAGGTGATTTGACACCTATTGAGCAAGGGTCTATGCTCATTCAGGTGAACACTCATTTAGAGAAGTTGATAGCCAAGGCAAACAGGGACAAAGATATGCTCCACCACATGAAAAATCATTATTGGGCCTGCATGCATGTGTGCAAAGCGAAAATGAAGGTACTCAAAGCACGCTTGGCCAAGGCACTAAAACGGAGGAAAAGGCCCGATCCACTTCATATTTTGGCTGAAGCTTCCTTGAAGGAGCATGGTGCTCAATGATACACCCCCAGCTCAAAATTCAGAAAATTTGGAGCAATTTTAGTCAATTTTTATTTTTTTTTGCTAAAAACAGGTTTTTGCCCTCAACGCGTAGCGCGCCGCGCGCTACCCTGAAGTTGGGGAGGTCCATTTCACAAAAAATCAGCATTTTTGGATTTTTCATGACAAATTACACTTTCTTAGCCACTGGCAAGACATTTCATTGAGGTTTGGGCCCTCAAAAGGTCAAAAAACAAGCAAAAAATGACCTTCTGCCACTTTTTGGACACACAGGAAGCAGTCTTGGGAGATTGCAGTTTTGGAGGGGCAAATGGCCACCAAATTGAGAAATTCCACTTGGGATGGAGACTAGACATCCAGAACTTTCCAACAAGTCCACTTGTGCCTCATTTGGATGCCGGGAAGTGCACCAAAAGTAGGCTCAAAGGTGCGCTACGCGTTGAGAAATGGCGCGCTACGCATCAGGACATTTTCTCAATTTTTCATCCTCAGCTTAGGAAAACGCAGCATTTTACCAGTTTTGACTTTTGGTGGGATTTTTCACCCTCTTTGATGTAATTAATGTAATTTTATGATGACATGACACTTATTTACCTATTGTAGAAGATTCATTCATAAAATAGCAAAAAATTAATGAATGAATTGGTTTCCTAGCTTATAGAGGCAAGTTGTTTTGATTGCCTAGATTGTAGTGCTCAGTTTAGAATTGGTTGAAATAGCTCCTAGGATGATGAGCTCGACCCCTATAGGCAAGGAAATGTGTTAGCTTGCCTATATTATGTACTTTCTTAGTCATTTTCATGGTTGGACTCTTGAGGGATAAGCTTAGACTGTATTACTCTTTGTATCTCTGCAATTTTGGCAAAGGAAAGACCAGGGTTTTGCAGCACTATTTGGGATTCCTGTGGTGATTTGTGTTGATGGTGTGTTTCTCTCATGTACTTGTAAGTTTGTTATGTGTATCATTTTCCTACTCTTCTCTTCTGCAAATTAAGTAAATGAAGTGTTAAGGTAGAATTCATGGTTTCTATGCTCTGCCTTTAAGTTTGCTTAATATTTATGTTTTCATCTGTTTAAGGAGAACTCTCAATGGTTTCTTGCTCTCCTTAGCTCCTCACCAGTCATATCTATCCATTCACTTATTTCAAAGGCATCAAGACAATCTCCTACCTTGCCCCAAAAAGACCTCTGTAAAAACTGTCTCATCCCCGCACCCAAAATTGCCGTGCTCAGTTTTCCAACAAAACCCTAAAAATTTAAAATCAAACTTTCCCTATTAGTTTACTAGCCTAAAATCAGTGTTTTTTATTGGTCATCTCAGCCCTTTGAAGACCTTTTACCGAGATAGACCCGGAGAGAGCCCTCTCCTGTCCCCGTAGGGCTAGCTACGAGGCTAAGTAGTTTGATGTTGCCTTGGATTTTGTCTTTTTCAGCCTGAAGCCAAATTCAAGCGCTAACACCTAGTACAACTATAGGTGTTAATTTTGACAGTGTCCTATGTTATAATCATTTTAAACAATTTATTCCAATTTCAATCACCCTAATAAAATATAAGAAATTATAGATAAAACAATAACCAATAAATGCATAATAGAATATTTCCAAGCACAAAGAGACACAAAGATTTGGTCAAAGACCAGGGAAAAACCCCACAAGGGGGAAAACCCTTTGATTAATTCTTCTTCTATTTGTCAATCAATGTTCAATATCAGATACATAGTTCAATAGTACATCCAAAATATATCAAAGTTAGGCTTTGACTTCTCAAATAAACCAATTAAAACCCAATCCAATTATGAGAGATAAAGTCAAATCTGGTCAAACTACCAATCTGCAATTTTCAACTTGTGGAGGCATAGTCAACAATAATCAACAGTTTGTAATTTTTGGTCAGGGTCAATAGTCAACTTGCCCATAAATATTCGGTCAAACTAGCAGAGGACTCAACCTTCCTTCCTTAGTCAAACTTGGTCAAAACATAGACAAAACCCTTCCCGCAATTCATTCAAACTTCCACAGTCAACCTGTGGTCAAACTCTAGCTTAAACTTGCGGTCAAACCCTAGCTTAGACCTGCAGTTAAACCCAGTCAAAGTTCCTAGAACAGTTTGGTCAACTCAACAATAAATTCGGTCAAATTCTCCCTCTAGGAACTCGATCAAAGCAATAGAAGAAGAGCTCGGCCAAAAAAAGTCAACATCGCTCATAATAGCCCAAAACAAAAAGTCAATGCAGGTGAAAACAAAACCTTCTCTCTCCTCTTCACACATGTGAAATCAACCTATAATTTGAGATATGATTTGATGCTTGATGTGATGTGTGAAATGTGGAGGTCTATTTATATGAGGTCTTGGAGGGTCAGTTTCCTTGTTAAGGTTGACTTGAATTTTTGTGGTTGACATGGTCAAGGGTAAAAAATGTGACTTTTGTCCATTTATTTTAATAATGAAATTTAGACCATAACTGCCAATTTTCAACACCCCTCTCAGTTAGGGAGGAATTTCTAGCTGCATCATAAGTCTCATCTCGGATATACATGTCTTGACATAGAATAATATCATCTTATCTTAATGCTGATGAATTATCCACAACTAACGATAGGAGGAGATAAATTTACCACAACTAAGTCCATGGCAGTCACATTTTACCTTGGTAAAGATCATACACAATTTTTGGTCTTGGAGTATATCTCATCATAGTAGAACATGACACAACAATGGTGAATCGATCCATAGAAGAAGAAGAATGATCCACATTAAAATAGGGGAGATCGATTTACCCAAACCAATTCCATGGTAGTCATAAATGACCTTGGTAAATATCACACACCCTATGTCCACTGACTGACCCTCACCCAACTTTATCCTCAACAACCAAGTGGTAGAACACTCGTAGAAAATCAACAAAATTATGGGTGGAACATCATCCCATCTCTTAGTGTTGGTAGGGACTACAGAGTCCCTATCTTTGCCAAGGGAAAAATCCTCATGAAACGTCACATCCTAACTATAGTCAATGTTCCTCTGACCTGACACATTTATCCTGCAAGCTTTAGAATTGTCATGTTAACAAAAAAAAATACCTTTCTTCCTGAAACCTTAAGCTTTGACCTCTTCTCTTTTGTCACATGAAAACAGATAGTACAACAAAAGATTTTCAAATGTCCAACTTCTAGTTTCACACCTATAAATACTTCTTCAGGAGTCTTATTTTCCAAGGAATGATGAGGACTCCTATTTTGGACATCTACAACAATGTTTGTAGCTTTTCCCAACATGAACATAGGAAGTTTTGATTATATGTCAAGGCTTTGGATGCTTCCAGGGTATTCCTATTCTTCCTCTCAACAACTCCATTTTGTTGAGGGTTGTATGGAACAAGGACCTCCCTCTTAATCCTAACTTCTTTACAAAAGTCTTTGTACTCATTTGAAATATATTCTCCTCCATTATTTATAGGCCATTTTTTCACAACAACCCAAAAGGCTTGCAAACCGGATCAAGCAACATCCATGAACACTTTGTCATAATCCCTTCACAAAGTCAAAAGCATCACTTCTCCAAAAAGTCTGAGCTTCTAGGAAAATTAACTCAGAAACATTTTTTTAGCTGCAATGCATCTTCCATGACTGGCCACCCATGTTCAACGCATGTTGCATACCTGAGCACTAGCGTTGGTCATCACATGTTTCTCCCTTCTGCAGGTGCACTAATTCTAGAAATTCGGAAAAAATAAAATATCTCTAAAGCTTCCTCTCCCAGTGATCTGAAAATGGGGCCTAAAGGCTTCTTGTCCAGCTTACAAGAAGCTCTCCCACTTCCAAAGCTTAAATATTCCTAAGACCTTATGATTAACCAATTGCGGAATTAAAAAGTGCTTGAAAATAGGTGTATGCTTGTGTTTTTATGTGCCTTAAGTTTATTTGCTTGAACTAATATAAAACAGATAACAACAAATAAAGCAGCAAATACAATGTGGCAACAAGCAATCACACATAACAACAATATAACATGGAGTTCACCCAAAACTCTTTGGCTACGTCTCCTTGAGCTCTAGTCAACTCGATTAGGCTCTTTGGGATTAAGGCATAAGTTATTTTACAAGCTCCATGCTCAACTCCACTGGTTTACAGAAAACACAATGGGCTTAGAACACCATCTTATCCCCGGCTCTGAAGCTCTCAGGCTTTCTGGCTCTAGCTCTGGCTCTGGCTCTCGGCTTTGGATCTAGCTCTGGCTCTTGGCTCTGTCTCTGGCTCTCGGCTTTGGCTATGTGAGCTATCAGCAATTTGCTCAACCTCCAAGCGACTGTCTCAGCAACTTTCAGCTCTCTTGTTTTTTTGCTCAACCTCCAAGCGAATCCAAAAACTCCCTCAGCTACTTGCACTTCCAGCTCTGCCTGCTCTCCCCTCAATCGTGCTCTCCGGCTTCTTTGAGGAATTCTTCCATCTCTGTGGCTTCTTGTCTATTTCTCTGCGTACAATCATTCCTTTGTCTCTTCATCTGGCCCTCTGGTTTCTGGCCTTGTGGCTCTGCGCGTTACAAATGCATCATTGTTTATAAAATGCTCATTTTCTGCATGGCACAATGATCAGGGGTTGTTACAAAGGAATCGGGCCCTTTCTTCAGGCGTAAACCCGAAAATGGAACAAAATTCCAATACACAGAGATTTACCAAAAATACACTATCGGGCGTGAAATCCAGACTTCAAATATTATGAAATCAGCCCTATAAACCCTATCAGGTCCACCCTTTTATGGTTGTTGCAAGTCCCCCGTTGATCTGTGCAATCTCCGATCCAACGACTGACAGCCATTTCGGCTGGCTTATGTGCACGGAGATTACTCGCCCGAATAGGCAGTTTTCTCTCTCGTGCGCCGTGTCACATGTCGGCCAGTGTATGGGTTCGAGTGTGTTATGTTCCTATACCAATAGGTGTCATAATTTATGATTGACTTAGTTTATCTATGTAATATGTACATACATTTTCTTTCTGCAAATGTTTTCCATATTCAAAAACTCAAAAAAAAAAGATTTAAAAATATAAAGAGGGTCTGTCCTAAATGAAAAATCAAAGGACAAAAAGAATAAAAAAGGGTCACAAAAGAAATGAAAAGAAAATGAACCCCAAGAGAAAGAAAAATACCATGAAAGTGTGCAAGTCTAAATGCCACTACCATTTACTTTGATGAAAAATAAAAGGTTGTGTGTAGCTTGTCACTTATGCCACAATCCATGAATGGTCAAATAGTGTAAACTTGTCTATTTCCTGTTTTCAATTTCTATGTTCATAGATAGAGAATAAAATCTGACTAAACTGTTTAATCTTGGCAGATAAGTAGATAGGTAGAGTGAATAAAAGGAGATCAACAGTTTAATCTAAGCCTTGGATGTAATAAGGATAGACTTAGATAGATTTTTATTGAAAAAGAATAGAAAATTTGATAAGGGTTTGCTAGTTTAAGTGCACCCTAATAGAGAGTAGGAAAAATGGTAGGATGAGTAGATGGGTAAGTAGTTGGATGATTGCAGAATTATGGTGATTTATCTTGTCATTTACTTTCATCATCATTTTGATTTAAAAGTATGGATAACAAGGAAACATTTACAAAGTCAAGTGTTTAATTTCCTCATTCATGTTACCCCTTATTTCACTAATTTCCCACAAATAATAATCAAGGTAGCTAAAGCCTTAAGTTAAAGGGGCTCAGAGCATTTCTCTGACTTCTTGAGGGACCGGACCCTCGGCCCAATAAATTATGAGGTCTAAGTACTAAAACCCCCTTATCAACATTCACCTCCTCTATCATTCATTCATTTTCCCTAAAAACCCCCTTTTCCTAAGGTAAAATCACTATTTGCCTAGGAAAAGTAATTACCCCCATATAAAAACCCACAAATGCACTTAAGCCTAAGTTGTGATGTTCAAATGTAGAAATGTCAATATATTTCAAAAGCATTTTACTTAGCGCGTTTCCATTTGCATTTTCATATTAACATCTAATTTTATTTATGTATTTAAATCCCGAAAATACACCCCTTTCCCATATATATTATTAAAATTTGATATGTTAATACCCCGCCCCGATGGTTTGAAATATAAACCATAATAAAATAATTAGATGGATTAATTAATTGATCCACGATTAATTAAGAACCATAATCCTCCGTCGTGTTAAAAGGGATTTATTAATCAAATTGTGATTAATTAATAAACTTCCTCTAATCAAATCATCCCCGACGTCATTAAATATCCCTAATCCATAATTATTATCCTGTCGGGCCCCTCCATTAACTCCCGATTAAATCATTGCCCCAATCACCGTACTATTTGACCCTTTTAGATCTAATAGATGATGCTCATATCGGGTGGCCTCTGATCCTGACCTTTACCCGCCCGATGTGAGCGGTTTCACTGTTCACCCCGCCGCTACGTGTCACCCGATGAATGGCATCGGGCGAACCTCTCCCAATACTGCCAAACCCTCAAAAGCGGTGCGATAGATTCCGCTTACTGCCTCCACTTACCACCCTCGCTAAACGACAAAACGTCACCTCCGTTAGTTGGCGCCAACTGTCGCTTTTCCATTATACCCGCCAAAATCATTGACTTTGCAAATAAAACCAAAAATACTCATTATTTTTGTTTTACCAAGAAAAGAACCTTCTGTTCTCCATGCACATGCAGAGTACGTTCGAACTATCAACTTGCTTCCAACCGTCAACCTCCAGAATCTGCTGAACTCCAGATTACCATTGCAAAATTGTGCTCTCCCTGCGAACATTGCACCAGTGCCATTAATCCATTCTCACAACCAACACCAGGTATTTACCTCGTTTTCAACTAAGAAACCCTATTTTCATTCTAAACCTGAGCTAAATTGCTTTAAAAATCAAGTAATTTAGTGAAATTAAGCTGTTTGACAGTCTTGAGACTCTTTGAGACGACCCGGTTTTCCATAGTTCCCTGAAACCCCCCACTATCATCCTTGAATCCACAAGAACCAAGGATGGATGCCCCAGTTGCCTTAAATGTCATGCCAGTTACCAATTCCCACAAAGATTTATACCATCTTCCCCTGGCTGACAAAGATTTTCAGATAAAAGACCTCACATTCGAAGAATCCCCTTTGAAATTATATTGCAGACACTGAGACAACTATTTGAACCATGCAGATAAGATATACCTTTGGGAATGAAACCTGCCCAAATATCAATTTCCTAGTGTTCATGTTTTCCCGGAAATTATTCACTATTGTCATGCAAACTATGACCCTATCATGAGAGCTGTAATGTCCCCAGACCAGAAAGTCCTGTTTACTATCACTACTGAATCCATAAATGAAATGTTATAGTTACAACCTGGTCAAGACCTCACCCCCCTTACCATTGCTGATTTGCTTGAAAGATTCCCTAAGCTATCTAGTTCCAGAAGTACCCAAATCCTCCATACTTTCATTGCTGAAGAAAGACTCATGCCAAAAGACCCCCCTCCTTACATGTCAGTCATATTTTTTGATCTGGGAAAAGATATCACAACAATGATATCATGCATTTTAGGTTTTAACACTAATGAAGATGTAGATGAGATTATTTTTGCCTACATGTCTATTTTTACCCTTGGTCAACCTCCTGCAGTCAAGTTTGATTATGCAAAATTCATCGCAGATAAAATGCATGATCAATTTATGAGATTAGAAAATGAAAGAGTGTTCAAATATTCATCAGTCCTGTATCATTTGTTTCTCTACTACCAAACTGATAAGTTTCCCTTCTCTGTCCAAAAACTTGATACTAGAGGGAATCCTAGATCTGTCATCTTCTGGACCTCTCTATTCCACAGGTCTAGTTCTTCTCCCTATCCATACACAGATTTTATTGACCTATTTGTACATCTAGTGACTACAATGTTATTAGGAAGTCCCCCTCCCAGAATCAGTGCATACATTAAGAGGATTCTTCAGCTGTCCAAACAATACAAAGTATGGGATTGGTACTTATACCAAAACCATACTGAAATCAGAATTTATGGGTGTGAGCTGCCTCCTTACAAATTACCTAGATATCTCCCCATGCAACTATTTGCTCTGGAGTACTACATGCAAATGATCAATTCTGATGAGATTCACTTTTTCAAAACCAAGAAGAAGGCCCAACTAAGAATAAAAGATCATCTAGGCCCATTTATTTGCAATAATAGAGAAGCAGGAAAGGAGGCAGATGAACTTCTCCAAAGATTGAGATTAACACAAATTTTTATCTAGACCTATGACCCCCACAACTTCATTTGTAATAGAAGGCAAAAAAATAATCTATCTCCTTATAACCACCATAGGATCCCAGAAATTGAACAATATGCCAATCAATCTGAATGGGTGGAAGGCACTCTGGTAGATCAAGATAGCACACAAGTTGCAGTTGAAAATGTATTAGTGGATTTAGAAAGAAGGCTTGATGAAGATTCATTTGTACAAATGTTTGGAGAAACTTCATCACAAAAGAAGTTATAGGAACACAACACATAGCCATTAGAGCAACAAAATTCATCAGAACAGGCAAAAGATTCAGAGAAACCAGAAATTTCGGAGGAGCTAGATCAAACAGAACCAAACATGAGAAATCCTCCCATTTTGCAGACCCCTCTAAATGAGGAGAAAAATCCAAAGAGAACCAGGAGGCTACTCCTTCTACTGCGCCCATTGACCAAACCTATGCAAAAAGGCAAAGGTCGAATCCCTTGTCTGAACAGGAATTTCTTGAAGAAATAGAAAGTGACACAGTAGCTGAAAGGAGTGATAGCATGCAAACCATTCCAACAAGAGGGACACCATCTACTTCACATATACAAGCATTGGAAAGACAACATAGCACAAAGGTGTCTTCATTCAGAGATCCTTCAGGACAAAGCAAGGACATAAAAGGAAAATATAAAGAAATTAAAGCAAGGAATGAGAAACTGAAAGCTCAGACCTATGCTCACTATCTCAAAATGGCTCCAACCAACCAAACAAGGCTGATGTCAGCCTTTGATATAAAGGAAGGAAAGATGCATATGAGATTCCTCAAGCTAACTGTGCAACAACCAAGATCCATCACTGATTATTTAAGGACCGATTTTGAAGTTTTGGCAAAGGATATTCATCCCGTTGACCAAATATAACTGCACAAACAAACTGGTGAGATGGTATATTCTACATTGACTAATAAGGCCATCACAGCACATCAATTGCAAAACTCATTGAACAATACCTCTGCACAGCTTCAACTGGAAAAGGCCTCCTCTCAGGCTAAAGACACCAGGATAAAAACTTTAGAAGACTTGGTGATAGAGTTGGGACATGATCCCAAGGATGTCAAAGTAGCGGAGCAGTTGATTAAAAAGAAAAATGATGATATAGCTACACTGAAGAAGCAGCTCAAGATCCCTCCTCTCCACCATCCTCAAACTACAGAAGTTATAGAGAGGCAAAAGGAGGAAGAACTTATGGACTTAGTCCTTAAGTTAAATGATCAGTTAAAAGAAACTGAGAAAGAATTGGAGAAAGCAATACAGTCTAAGCAGAGTGAGCTAGCCACCACTCCTCAGACTATCATACCTACAGTTTCTACAGTAGTACCCTCCACTCTGGCAACTTCCTTGGCACCAACACTTCCACCAGTGACAGCATTGCCAGTAGTAGGGACTATTTCAACCACAGGTACATCAACCAGTGCAGGGACATCAACAGAAAAAACAGATGAATTGATTAAAGCCATGGAACAAATGAGTATTTAGGCCACATAACTGAAAAAGCTCAGAGAACAAATGACAAGTTTGGAAACAAACTACGAGCTTGCACAAATTCAGAATAAAGAAGAAGAACGAAAAAATCGAAGGATGGAGGAAAGAATCAGAGTCCTAGAGAAGGATTTGACATTAGAAAAACCATTGGGAGACATGAAAAAAATATTGTGGGCCAATATCATTGATTCCATCAATGATGTTTGGCCTTCTATCTAGGTAATTTTTTAACATACTAAATTAATTAAAGTAGCTATGGAAGCTATACAGAAGACTAAAGAAGAACTTGGAGATAAACCTAAAGAGGCAAATCAGTTGATTGATTTTTTGAGCAGTAGGAACAGGTACCACCTGGATGAGTTATAGATTGAGGATAGAACAACTACTATTATTGAAATAAAGAAAGTTCTTACTAAAAGGAACTTAATGCTTAATTTAGAGAAAAGGTGTCAGAGTATTCAGGCAGATATAGATAGCTTCATGTTGAAATATGGTATTTTGAGAGAGAAAGGCCTTCCAAGCCCACTAGTTATACATGACAAGTTAATGACATAGGAAGACTATATTGATAGATTGCACAAACAGTCTAAGAGCCAAGCAAGTTCTTCAGGAGTAAAAGCATTACCTACAGGAAAGGTACTTTATGATGGCTCGGAGAATCTATTTTACATAGAACATGAACTAAAACATCTATTCACCAACAAACTCAATTTTGCTAAGTACACAGAAGCTGATGAATTTTACAGGAAGATGATTAGGATAAAATTACCGGATAACAAATGGTGGACTAGTTTGACTAATTTACTATAAGGTTACTATAGTAAATCTATAAAGTAAAAGATGTTTACTGTGGTAAATTTTGGTAATACAAGATGAAAGAATGAAACAACATAGTAAAGAGTATCAGTAGGTAAAGAGTATTAGTAGGTGAAGATAAGAGTGAAGTACAGCACATAAATACTGAGGCAACTGCAAGAGCCAAATCCGAGTTCCAGTATCCAACACATTCACAAATAAAGGGACAACAAACAATCTGTTCTCCATCTGTCACTATCTTCGTGTGGAAGATAACTTTTGTTTCTTAGAATAAATCTCATATAGTTATGAGATATTTTGTATGAATTTTTGTATAAATTCTTCACAAATTGAAGTAATTAGTGTGGATTAAAAAGAATTTCTGTAGACGTTTTGTTTTGAGCTAAAGGTGCTATTGTAATCAAGGCTAGACTGGTTTACTAGATTAAATAAAGCTGAGAACATTTCACTCGATTCATGTGCATTCTGAGTTTGATTATTATTTTCCTTTATGTTATGAAATATCATATGTGTTTCTTATAATTCTTAAAATCAAACAAGGAGTAATATCCTTAGAATTAGCTTAAGTGCTCTCTATTTTAATTGTTTTCTTATTTAATGTTTTCTACTAAATTACTTAAGTTTGGGAATTCTTAGTTGCTCCCTTACTTCTGTAATTCATTCCCTCTATTGGCCCCTAGTACAGGATTCTTAATTTCCCTTGCTATTTTCCAAACCTCCCTTCTTCATCTTAATCCTTGTTAAGGATTCTTCATTGCCCTTGGCCCTGGTTAAGATTTTCATCCATTGAGACCTTCAGATTTGTCCTTGCTGTGCTAGCTTGCCTTGTGAACTCTTACCTCGGTGATTAATCAAATCCTGATAAACCTTTCCTACTTGACTCCATATCCCAATGGCCTAAATACCTACTCTTCCCATCTGTTTCCTTAATTCCACCAAAAAAATCAAAACAAATTCCTTAAGCATTAATAACTAGCCTAATATCATATCAAAACAAAGTTAAATCTGAAAGAGAAAGCCCTCTCTGAGTGTAGATCGGCTAGGATCTGTACTTAAAATATTGGTTTGTAGTTACCTTGGACACTTTCCTTCTTTTAAATAACTTCTAAGGAAAATCTAAGTGATAAAAGGGTGGAGCTCGTCCAATACCACTTACCGCCTGAGGCCTGCCCAAAATCTCGCTTACCATGGAACTCCTTTGTATTTCGGTTTTATGATGGAAATGCGCTAATACACAGAAAATCCAAAAAACCTGGATTTCAAATTTTATGTAATCGGGCTTATAATTCCCATCGAGTCCGACCCTTATCGACTTATCCCAAGTCGCGTGCCCAATGGACCTTTATATTGGGGATCATCGATCGCTGATATCGGCGTACCACTATCAGAATATCGCAAGTGCAACTGCCCCGGGGGTTCCTTCCTTTGGTCATGTCGATCACCGATTGCTCCGGTTGCCGATTATCGCAATCGCATAATCGCATATCACCCAGTCGCATGTCGCTATGCCTGGGGTCCCGATATAGGGCGAAGGCCTACCTCCGATGCGATAAGTCGGAGGTCACAGTCAGGGGTTCCTTCCACCCTTGCCTTAAGTCCTCCGCTTAATCCTTCTGATGTGATTTTCTTTATAAGGCTTTTAGCCTATTTTTAGAAGAAATGGCTCCTTTTTCAAAGGACAAAGGCAACCTTCTTTCTATGATAACTTCATCATTTGAAGTCCATTTTAGCTCATTCAAGTTACAGTAGATTCAGAATGAGGAGATCTACGCAATGGGACTATTTCCAAGAGCATCCTTGGACTTTTATTTTCCTCTGTGAGGAACACTTTAAACTTAGAAGTCTATCCAAAATCCATTTTGGATCACGCCTTCCCACTAAAAGAACTTTTGGTCTCCAAAAGAATGACATACTAATCTGAACAGTAAATGAGAGTACCTCACCCTCTTCTTTAAGCCTCCATACACTTGCCTTGCATAGTGCCTTTGAACCAAAGCCTTTGACCACTCTCCTTCCTGGATGTGCTGGTCCCCTTGGGAAGAACTGTCTTCCTCCTTGCTTTCATGCAAAACTCCTGCTGAGAGGGTCACAAAAGATAGTTTGAACTTCTATGCCTTGATCATTGATCCAAGGTGGCTCAAACCAACGTGAAGTTACATCTGCTTCACAAAATTTTCATTTGTACCTGTTTGACAAGCCGTCAACAACGACTATTAACAACAAAAAAAATACAGACAACAACTGGATGGCCTAAACTCCTGCTTCAACAAAAGAAACAGATTTCACATCTTTGGAACACCTCCATGTCTTACATCTACATAAAAATGATGGACTAGATAACAAGCCCACAAAACATGCCTTTAAAAAAAATTGACCCTCCAAGTCAAGCATCGTAGAAAAGTACCATTAGGACTCTTTATCAAAAGATGAAACACTTCATCATTATCTCCATCTTGGAGACCAAATCAACTTTTCTCAAGTCAATATTACATGTATGTTTACAACAAAGCAATAAACCCTTCAAGTTAATCACACATACATGTTTAAATACAAGGAAATCATTGACATCCCTGTGTTCATGCACATTAAGCTTATGCATGCATTTCATCCTTCAACTTTCGCTTAAGCACACTGTACTTTTGAAGTTGAAATGAACATAATGTTGCAGGAACAAAGTGAGTCTCCTACTCAAATTTTCCATTCACCTTCTTGGCAAAACCCTGCAACTTGCATTCCATTAACAAAGAAATGCAAATAGATGAATTTTAAAAAAGACATGCAACCTTAATTGGATAAGAACTCTAACCATTTCTTACCAATCCATTTCAAGGGTCTTTTCTTTGTTTGCACATCAATATCAACATGTGAATCATCTTGAAACACATCATCCATGGAAACTTACTTTCCATTTCTGCCATTTTCTCTTTCCACCTTCTTCAAGTTTCATGGAAGCATTGCTGGATTCAGAGTCCAACATTTTGCAGCAATATGTCCTTGCTTATGGCAGTAAGTGCAACACATGTGCATCCTCTTGACAACATGACTTGCCTTGTCCAATGGACTTTTGGCTTCTTTCTTCCTTTCCTTCAAAAGTTTCCTGTATGTGGCCATTCTCTTCCAACATCTAGAAATATTATGGTTATCCAAACCACGAAAGGAACATGCAATTATTTTCCCATACCTATATGGAAATTTATCATGCTTTGCACAATCAAAAGGAATGTGATAAGAACCATATTTATACCTTTCTCTTTCACCTTTATTTCCTTCATGAGGAGGTGAATCAAATGAACAAGTGGCTCCCTTTGGAACACCATCAATCTCTTCAAGGTTGTTAGAGTTTCCACAACTCTCTGGTTCAAGTGTGTGCTTCTGAAAACCTGCATCCTACAAGTGATGTTTCAAGCTATTGCATTCCCCCTGAATACCATCTTCACACTCTTGAGGTAGAATACCTACAATGCAACTCCTTCTTGGAACTATTTCAATGGCCTTCATGGCAGCTTTGGAACTTTCGCCATAAGACTGTCCACAAACAAGACCCAAATACTTAGGCCTTTCCTTAACTGTTATTGGCTCAACAATACCTGTGCATGTTTACCTAAGCCTTTTCCTTCATAGCCCATCTTGGACATTAACTTGGAACCGATGCCTCTGGTATGTTTTTCAAAAGAACCAATATAAGCATTCTTAGAAGAATTTGAAGACAAACAGGAATTGTTTATCTCTTCTTCAAGATGATACTTAACTAAGGCTTCTTTGGCAATAAAGAGCTATGAATCCAACTCATACATCATTTTCAGGTTCATATTTGCAATATGAAGTTGCCTTTCTATTTCCTGCAATTTGTCAGAAAGCATCTGCTTCTCTTCCTCCACAGAATTCAACTGCTCTCTAAGTATGTTGCTCTTCCTTCCATCCTCATACATTTCTCTCACCTTGTCCATCATGATGAACAAGTCTTGCTTCATGTCTTCATCAAAGAATTTTGTGAAGAAAGAAGATTTTGAGGACTCACTTGTAGAAGTAGTCATTATGCCAATGAACAAAAGAACTTCAAACAAGATTAATAAAGAGCTTATTCAACAACCTTTTGAAACAAACCTCTTGCGCTTCAAGGATTGCCTTGAGGTCCTTTGGGATAAGAAGATTTCCTTCAGCCCTTCTTCCTTTTTGTCCTCTCTTGGACTGAGCTATCAATAGCTTTCCCTTAACCTCTGCAAACTCAAATAATAGTCAGTATGCAAACAAGCATACAATCAACCTCTGACTGTTTAAACACCTTTCAGACAAGCAATCTTTTCTTTGTCAATCAAGCATTCTGATCTGATACCACTTGCTCTGGTATAATAAGCTTTGATATCAACTTCCTGAAGGTGGGGTTAATCAATCTCAGGCTCTGATACCACCTGATCTGAAAATGGGGCCTAAAGGCTTCTTGTCTAGCTTACAAGAAGCTCTCCCACTTCCGAAGCTTAAATATTCCCAAGACCTTATGATTAACCAATTGCGGAATTAAAAAGTGCTTGAAAATAGGTGTATGCTTGTGTTTGTCTTTAAACTGTTTATGTGCCTTAAGTTTATTTGCTTGAACTGATATAAAACATATAACAACAAATACAATGCAGCAAAAAGCAATCACGCATAACAACAATATAATATGGAGTTCACCCAAAACTCTTGGGCTACGTCTCCTTGAGCTCTAGTCAACTCGACTAGGCTCTTTGGGATTAAGGCATAAGTTCTTTTACAAGCACCGTGCTCAACTCCACTGGTTTACACAGAACAGAATGGACTTAGAACACCATCTTATCCCTGGCTCTGAAGCTCTCTGGCTTTCTCGCTCTGGCTCTGGCTCTGGCTCTCGGCTCTGGCTCTGGCTCTGGCTCTAGCTCTGGCTCTTGGCTTTGGCTCGTGGCTCTAGCTTTGGCTTTGGCTTTGGCTTTGGCTCTGGCTCTGGCTCTCGGCTTTGGCTCTGGCTCTCGGCTCTTGGCTCTGGCTCTGTGAGCTATCAGCAGTTTTCTCAACCTCCAAGCGACTGTCTCAGCAACTTTCAGCTCTCTGGTTTTTCCGCTTGACCTCCAAGCGACTCCAAAAATTCCCTCATCTGCTTGCACTTCCTGCTTTGCCTGCTAACTCCTCAGTCGTGTTCTCTGGCTTCTTTGAGGCATTCTTCTAGCTCTGCACTTCCTATCCATTTCTCTACATATAATCATTCCTCTATCTCTTCATCTGGCCCTCTGGCTTTTGGCTCTATGGCTATGCATGTTACAAACACATCATTGTTTATAAAACACCTGCTTTCCGCGTGGCACAATGATCAGGGTCTGTTACAAAGGAATCGAGCCCTTTCTTCAGGCGAAAACCCGAAAATGGAACAAAATTCCAATACACAGAGATTTACTGAAAATACATTATTGGGTGCGAAATCCGGACTTCAAACATTATGAAATTTCCCTTATAAACCTTATCAGGTCTGCCCTTTTATGGCTATCGCAAGCCCACTGTTGATTTGCGTGATCTATGATCCAACGATTGACAACTATTTCGGGTGGCTTATGTGCACGAAGATTACCTGCCCGTAAAGGCAGTTTTCTCTCTCCTGCGCCATGCCACGTGTCAGACAGTGTATGGGTTTGAGCGAAGCCCGTCCAATACCACTTACCGCCTGAGGCCAGCCCGAAATCCCACTTATCATAGAACTCCTTTGTATTTCGGTTTTATGATGAAAATGCACTAATACACAGAAAATCCGAAAAACCCAGATTTCAAATTTTATGGAATCGGGCTTATAATTCCCATCAGGTCCGACCCTTATCAGCTTATTGCAAATCATGTGCCCAATGGCCCTTTGTATCGGGGACCACCGATCACCCGACCGCCGATCGCCGATATCGGCGTATCACTATAGGCATATCACAAGTGCAACAACCCTGGGGGTTCCTTCCTTTGGGCGTGTCGATCGCCGATCAACCGATCGCTCCGATTGTTGATTATCACAATCGCATAATTGCATATCGCCTAGTCGCATGTCGCTATGCCTAGGGTCCTGATATCGGGTGAAGGACTACCTCCGATGCGATAAGTCAGAGGTCACAATCGGGGGTTCCTTCTGCCCTTGCCTTAAGTCCTCTGCTTAACCCTTTTGATGAGATTTTCCTTTATAAGGCCTTTAGCCTATTTTTAGAAGAAATGCCTTATTTCTTAAAGGACAAAGGCAACCTTCTTTCTACGATAACTTCATCATTTGAATTCCATTTTAGCTCATTCAAGTTGCAGTAGATTCAGAATGAGGAGATATACGTAATGGGACTATTTCCAAGAGCATCCTTGGACTTTCATTTTCCTCTGTGAGGAACACTTCAGACTTAGAAGTCTATCCAAGAAACATTTTTTATCATCCAGAAGCTTCCAAGGTATTTTTAACTGTTTACCATGAATAAAGAGCTCAAATTTTTATCTGATCCTATCTTGGTGACCTTATCTCTTATCCCTTGAGCTCGTCCTCCCATCATATGTTGATCTCAATACTAAAATGGTAAATCCTAAACTACCACCCTTACCCTATATATTTAGTTTCTTCCATAACATGAGAGTTGGATTTTGGAGATTGCTAGTGCCCTCATGTTGCTACTTTGAACCTAAAGGAGTAATCACATTCATGCCTTAGGGTTGATTTTGAGGTGTGATTTGTGGCAAGGAAGGACAAGTCAACTTGAGGAGACATCTACGAAGTCAACTTCTATTTATAGTTGTAACTCTCTCCTACATTTGCTAATACAAAGAGAATCTTGTTTTCCTATCTTTGTTGTGTGATGTTTGCACTCATGTATTTCAATGCCATGCTGATTTATTGAATAGAGATTTTAGATCCTGTTACGTGGATGTTGTGGATCTTTGCTTGTTTTAGTCATGTGTGCAAGTTTTAACTATAGAACTTGGAATTAGAATTGGAGCTTCCAAGTAAGGAGGAAAGAAAGGCTTGCTACAAATTCTAGGTAGGCTTCTTTCCCATTTTATAATTTCTCTACGGAAAACTTGAAGCTTTTTTTCTTATGTTGTTTTAGATCAGACCAATAGGTCTAGGAAATTCACCTTTGTTCGCAAATGAAAATTCCACATAACAAATTGGCGACTCAATTGGGGATAAATTCTTCCCTTAGTGGTTTCCTTAACCTTAGCAAATTTTTCACCTCTTAAAGAAGCCTTAATTGACTCATTTATACATTTATTGACCTTAGTAAAACTCCTTTTTGAGGTTGGTTTGGTTTTTTGTGTCATGTTTTGGCCAAAATAGCCCCAACTCATTCCTTGATCTGAGATAGAGTGCTTTAGTGCACCTGTTTCTTCTTTGTATTCGCGTCGCAGTGCACTGGTGTCTATTCTGTACCTACGTTGATTCCTGTAGAAAGCAAAATGTTGTTTTCCTTTTCCTTGCTCTTTGATTTGCTTTGGTCCAACAAGTTTTCCTTGTGTCTCTGAGTGTGTCCCTGTCTCTGAAAAACCTTCAATATGTTTGCTTTTGGTTTTATTATCCTTTTATGAGAATTGATTTTGTTTTTTCTTATTCTTATCAATTAGGTCATTTGTAAACTGTAAGCTTGATTGTTGATTGAATTGAAGAAATTTTATTACAATCATATTCTTTTTTATTTCTCTTATCAATGATCTTGCTGCATCTTAGTTTTCATTGCATTTGAAGATTGAGAAAAGAAAAGAAAAACAATTATTTGCATTGCATGTAGGGTTTGGAGTTTGATTGGAATAGTGAAGTTGAAGCATCACTTATTTGTTACATTGTTCATTGATTTCTTCTTCCCCTACTTGGTTAAGTCTTTCATTGTTAAAAGGAAAATTCAAAGAGGTCTTTTTTTCATATTGGTTGCATCATAGATCTGTTCAGGTGACATCAAGTTTTCAGCCTTGAAATTTAAACATAATTCAAGATAAACTATAAAATTCACTGAATTAACCTAAGGAGCATATGAAACTCAAAAACACACATAGAGGTCTAGGCTAGAGACATGTTCCAACATCTTTAAACATAGGAGATGTAGTTCTTTGACAGTGTTACATTTCAGGGGTGATATCGCATTCCAAGTACGTAAGTGTATCAAATCGTTCTCCACAAACCTTCGGGTATATTGGATGACAATCCATGTACTCTAAGTATATCAAAACGATCTTATCGAATGGTTATGCATTATACAACACTAATACAGAATATGCTTCCATGTACCTCCGGGCATATTTTGGAAGTCCACCATAGAATGCAAGAAAGCCTTAGGAATTTTTGTCAGCCGCCTTGTCACTCATGATACACCGAACACAAAATTTGAGGAGATTTCCCGTCTGTACGAAATCCTTGGTTTATGGCAAGATGGTATATTGGATTTCACAGTGACTTGGTAATCCTTATCTCTGTAGTTACCCCTTTGTTTTATTTTGTGTCTTTCATTTCCAAAATCGATTAATTGACTGCAGAAAAACATCCTCACTATGGAACTGTTAGCTACCTATACCAATAGGTTTCATGTTTCATGATTAGCAAGGGAAGTTCCAATATGATCTGCTTTGGCGATGCAAAGATCTCATATTTTGGTGAAAGACACATGTTTACAGTTGGTTGATGCTGCCCCACTTCTGAATGGGTGATCCAACAGTCTAAGCTGGGTCATGCCATGTTTCAATTTTCTGTTGTAGATTAGAGAAAGAAATATGTCCAAACAGTTCAATCTTGGCAGATAAAGTAGTTAGGTAGAGAATGAAGGTTCCCAACTGTTTAATATGGGGCCTTGGAAGCAATAAGGCTAGCCTTAGATAGAAAATCAAAAGAAAAAGCCAAAGGAAAAGAAAAGGCACATAAGGGTTTACAAGTCTAAGTGCACCCTCCTTGGAGTAACGAAAAATGCTAGGCAATAGAGTGGGTAGGTAGATGGGGTTGCAGAAGCATGATTTCTTTTATGTCACTAGCCCAAGCAAAGGAACATGGTGCCAGTGCAGGTCTCTTATTCAGCAGTTTTGCGGCAATACAAAAGCATGTCTAACTCCCTGATTACCCCCCATTACATTAATTGCTAACATCCCAATACTACCTATGTTCATGAAAGAAGTCAAAGTCTTTTGTTGGTTCTTGTTTCTTTAAGAGCCACATTTCTTGTGTAAAATTATTTTCATTTTGATCTACTTCCTAACTAAGTTTGTTTCCTTAAAACTTAGTATCTCTCACTTCCCATTCCTATTCCCCTCCAAAACTAACTACTAACTCTATCTATACTTAATTCCCTATGTTCCCCTTTCCCTATTACTATAACACCATGGTGTATAAAACCTCCACAATATGTATATTCCCTCCCCCTGGCATTATAGCCATATGTCCAAATATTGGACAACCATGCTGAGTCCAAGTTTGAAACAGGATGCTTTGTTCGAAGTCAGGAATTAAATTGATCTCTGGTCAGTCTAATAACCTAAACCCTACCCCTTTTTCCCTTTACAACCCTTTGAAATGATTCACCCACTTTATTTGCAAAAGGCCTTGTAAAAACCCACTATTACCCCTAACCCGCGCTATTTGCAAAATACACTAAAAAACCCATTTTTCCGCTTTATCCAAAGTTTTGGTGCAATTCGCGTTTGAATGCAAAAACATGGAAAAACACACAAATCCGCCAAAATCCAAAGTTCCGCCTGGGCGCACATTTCCAGAAAAACAATAAAATATTCGCGCCCCGCTGTCGTATTGTCCTTGCTTTTTATCGACCCGTCGACCGTTGGATCTGGGCTTTCCCATCCGACGGCCCATATCCATATTGGGTCGCCCCCGATGACCGGACGTTACCTCCCGAGAAAGTGTCAGAGGGTGACGTCAGGCCTCTGCCACGCGTCGCTCCCAAATCTTATCGGGAGGCCGCCTGCCAATACCACCACCGTACCATAGGCGGTCCGATGGAACCGCTTACCACCCTTTGTATACCGCCTGCCCACGTCGCCGCTACGTCATGCCCACGCCATGCCACTCAGCGCTGCGTCAGCACCCGGCCCGCCACTGCTCCGACCTGTCCGCCACCTCACCAGTCCCCGTGGACCACTCGCAGGCCGCCATGTCACCTTTCCGTACCCGACCCCACCCGGTGACGTCATGCTGACATCATCCAAAAAAAGCGCCAATAACCAAAAAAGTCCATATTTTCGCCAAAAATCGCGTTTTTTGTCATTTTTGCCAAAAGAGATATTGTTCCGCTCTGCATGCGAATTACGACCATTTGGCCGCCAACTTGCAAAAATCAACTTAAGGACCGTGGGCACTCTCAGTCTACCCGCACTTGCCACCATTGTCGAAGGTTCACTAGGTATTTATCCAAGTTCTCTTCCGTGCCTGGTTTTTGTATAAATTCACCCAAAACCATTGAGAAAGGAGAGTGAAAAGCAGTGTAATTACCAGTAAATCCCTGGTGACCCACGTTTATTTTCAGTTGTTGGGTCGAAATTCACCTGCAGAGCCCACATTTAGTCAATTTTTCATAAATTCACAGTCAGTTAGCGCATTCGTGAACTTAAAACCCGTGCTGCACTAATTCTCCGTGAAGACAGTTTTACTAGTCCCAGCATTTGCTCACTCAACTCTCTTTGGAGCATTTCAATTGCTCTCACCACAATTTACCCCGTTTTCCCCTGCAATTTTCCTCACTCTTGCAAAAATACCCCTCTGTGTTGCTCTGTCCATTAAAACAAGTCCTAATACAATTCAGAGTACTAGTCAACCATGGAAACACCAATAGCACTGAACATTCCACCTTTGAATGCCCCACACAGAGAGTTAGAGTGGAAGGCCCTAGGTGATAAAGATTACCAGATGACTGAGATATTCTCAATGAATTCCAAGTTTAACATTCATCCTCTACAGCCCACCAGCAAGCAGCTAGAACTGTTCAGCAGGTATCTAGCAAGGGTAAAGAAAAGCAGATGGAGCAGGAACAACCACCTCCTACAGCAGAACAACAAAAAGAGCAGCCAATGCTGCAAGAAGAAACAACTGAGGCCCCAAAATCCAAAGAGCAGCAGGCACAAGAAACTGTGCCTCCTAGGCAGGAAATGACAGTGGAGGCCTCGGTGCTCCAAACTCCACAGAATGAAGAAAGAAACCGGAAGAGGGATAGAGAGCAGGAGACTCCCCTCACCACATCCACAACTCAAGGGGAGAAAAGGCAGAGGCTAAATCCCCTTTCTGAAGAAGAAATTCCTATTGGACAATCATTGGGCATGGGCCCACCAAGCATGGAAGCATCTGCCAGTTCCTTTCAGCAGGAACAAGAAAGAACCCTTGGAGGAGAGGTCAGCTCCTCAAGTCAGCAAAGGAGAGCTGAAACAGGTATCAAGCAACAATTCATTGACATCAAAAAGAGAAATGAGCCACTCAGGCTCCAGCTCTATAATCAATTGCTTAAAATGGACCCTACAAACCAGCAGAGGCTTATGTCAGCTTATGACATAACAGAGGGGAAAATGACCATGAGTCATTTCATGCCAACCATGCTGCAGCCACAGTCAGCTACAGACTATATAAGGACCAACCTTGAGGTTCTTTCAAAAGACATCCACCCTATGGATCAAATAGAACTTCACAAGCAAACGGGTGAGATGGTGTATTCGACACTTGCAGATAAGACCTTCTTGGCACATAAGTTGGAAATAGCTTGAACAATACAACTGCCCAACTTGAGTTGGAGAAGGCATCCTCTCAGGCCAAAGACAACAGGATCAGGTCTTTGGAGGATATTATCATAGAGCTTGGGCATGACCCAAAGGATCCCAAAGCTATACAAGCGCTGCTTAAAGAAAGAGATGCAGATATTGCAGCCTTAAGAAAGATGGTGAAGCTCCCAGCAACCCTTCACCCTCAAACAGAAGAGGTTGCCCAGCGAAGGCAGGACCAAGATGTAGCAGCCATGCTGATATCACTCCATAAGCAACTGGTAGAGGCAGAGGGAAAATTGGTAGAGATAGAGGGAAAATTGGTAGAGACAGAGGCTGCATTGCAGGCAGCCCTACAACAGAAAGAAGGAGACCAAACATCTCAGCCCCCTCAGCAAGTAATTAACCTTGAGGATCCCCCTCAAATTGTCACTCCTCCTACGGTACAGACAATTGAGACAGCTCCATCAACATCAGCACCAGCACCAAAATCAGAGCAGGCTCCAAGCCTTGACATGTAGAAGTTGATGAATGAGATTCAAGTCCTAGAAGCCCAGATGGCAGAGTTGAATGAAGCCAAGGAGAAATTAGCTACCCTGAATGAAAAATATGACAAGTCTAAGCAAAGTGTAGCTGAAAAAGGGAGA
This sequence comes from Pinus tabuliformis, assembly GCA_031772625.1. Lineage (NCBI taxonomy): Eukaryota > Viridiplantae > Streptophyta > Pinopsida > Pinales > Pinaceae > Pinus > Pinus tabuliformis. Next base: position 964,878,935 of record CM062818.1, read on the forward strand.
GAAATAAAAGCTCTTAAGGAGAAGATAAAGGAGTTGGAGAAAGAGCTCACTCTTGAGAAAGTAGTGGCCGAGATCAAGAAAGTCCTATGGGCCAATATTGGCCAATCAATAACAGATCAATGGCAGTATATAGAGACTATTCATGAGCATATGGAGCTCATAAACAGAGCACACAAGGAAGTCCAAAGAGCAAGGGCATCTCTAGGCAATATGCCTGAGATAGCCAACAGAATGATAAACATCCTTAATAACCGCACAGGTCCTTAGCTAGCAGCAATAGGGATCCCCAATAGAACTGAAACCATCTTGATGATAAAGAGGGTCCTCACATTGAGAAATCTGGTGCAGACCTTGGAAAGAAGGTGCCAGGAGATGCAAACAGAGGTGAACAAATTCATTGTTAAGTTCACAGCATTGCACACCCGAGGCCTTCCCAGCTTACTGAACAGCGCAGGAAGGCTACTATCACATGAGAACTATGCAAAAAGGGTAAATGCATTTGCCACCAATCAAATCACTGCAGGATCAAGCACCCCAGAGGAAGCAGGGCCTGCATCTGGGCAGAGCCTTTATGAGAAAGTAGAAAATTTTTTTTTTTATCATGAATGAAATCAGACATTTGTTCGAGGTGCCTCCAAATTTCTACAAATATACAGAGGCAGATGAAACCTTAGGTGCAATTTTGAGACATCAATTGCCTACACAGGAATGGTGGACCAACATGATACAATTATTATTGTAAACAACAGGCTTTCATCAAGTTTTTTCATTAAAATATAAGTCATCTAGTTCAAAAATTTTAATATGACTGGAAAAGACTGGGCTGAGCCAACTCAGCAGACAGATTCGGCCACCAAAGCAACACTGATATCTACAGGGGACAGGGTCGAGAAAGCTACAGCACGACACAGCCATAAAGACACATCATTCAGCATAAATGCAGAACGCTCAACCGACTCAGTGGCCTCCAAAGGTCAAAAAGACTTCTGACAGAATTAAAGAGCATTCATTTTGTATTTAGAGCAGCAATAACTTCCTTATCTGCTATTTTGAAAGTTGGTGAATGTATTTATTAATCAAATGACTCAGCGGTTTAGATATTTTTTGTAAAACCGATTGTATATATTCCCCCTTGCATAAGCTTGCAGGGGTTGTTGATTTTCTCTTCAAGAGATCCTATGCTGCGAATGTTCAGAGTTTTAATACAAAAAGCTGATGGAATTTCCAAAGTTCTGTGTTGTCTGATGCGTTATGGTGTGTTTGCCGAATGCTACAGGATTCCTGCGTATTTCATGGAACAATAAGTTTCTTTAACCTCTTCGTTATGTTTGTTATTTCCTTCATAATCCATTCATGTTCTATGTTTCACAGTTTAATGGCAAAGAAAAAGAATAGTTTCAGGATTTATTCATAGAATACCCTGAACTCAATCTATGCTGTTATGAATGTTTTCCTCAGTTATAGTTATAAGAGTGTGATTCTTAATTTCCGCACCTTCAGACTATACCTTTCACAGTGATTGTTGTTCAGGAATTCAAACCTGCTCCTGGGCAATACATCTCTTTCTCACACCACCAGCTTAGTGGAAAATTCTTAATTGCCTTCCACTGGTTAAACATACTTCATCACCTCAATTTCAAGTTTGTTTCATGAAATATTTAAATGGCCCTGCAGTTTCAACAATCCCACTTAAACATCTCAAACAGCCTGTAACCACAGACTCCATTGCCCAATGGACTAAAACTATCTGAAGATATCATCTTAGGTACTGAAAGACATCATTCAACCAAAATATAAAACCAAAACCCTCACCTCATAGCTAGCCTAAGATCCCAAAGAACATAGTGAAAAATCATAAGAGAGAGCCCTCTCTGATTACAGGTTGGCTAGAACCTGTAATCCAAAGCTTGGTTAGTGGTTACCCTGGCCGTATTCCCTCAGGAGTCAAAGGGAACAACCTAGGTGATAACATAAATGGCGACTCCACTGGGGACCTGAATAAAATTCATAACCTCCTGTCTGATCCTTACTACTGTACAAAAGGCTTGAATGACAGCCACACTGCCTTATAGAAACCTCTGCTTTGCATTTGCAGAAGCATATAAAAGCTGCCTCAGTCAATCTTTGTCTGCTCTTAAGTTTCATACAATTGTGCTTTACCTGATCAGTCCTTGTAAAAAACCATTAACTTCCTTAAAATTCTCCTAAAAGGAAATCACAGAAACTGGCTCCTAAGAAGAAAACTCGCTATACAAGATCTAACCCAGATCCTGACCCATCACCTGAGTTTCAAAACCCAAATTTGATTTCAAGAATCCTTAAGAGACATAAATCAGAAGGGACTTTATCAGAATCTAGCTCAGAAGCGGGTATTCAAACTGACATTCCAACCCCTGCTAAGGCTTCTCTTCATCCTCATACCACTGGTCCACAATCTACTAGTTCATCATCCACTTCACAAGGTATTCTTCCAACCCCTCCATCAACTACACATACCTCTTTCATCCCCTTTCCCCCACTTGTCCCATTCATCCCTGTTATTCATATTGTCCCTCCAAACATGGCTAATAGATATGCTCCACTGCAATTACCGGCCAATCCAGCTCCTATGCCTCAAGAGTACCAAAGCAAGATCTCATACTTTGATGGTACTGCCTCTTATCCAGCCCTTCAACATACTAAGAAAATGCAGGACTACTTTGAAAACTACGAAATAGATGATGATGGGGTTAGAATGAAAATTTTTGTGCAAAGCCTAACAGGAGATGTAAGAACATGGTTTAGGTCACTTACAGCAAACTCAATAGCTGACCCTGAAGCCCTGTATCAAACGTTTATCAACAGATGGGAGAAGAAAAAGGATCCACTTCATATTTTATCCGAATACAATACAATCAAAAGAGGTCCACAAGAAACTGTCCTGGACTACTGTGCTCGGTTTAACAATGTCTACAATGCTATTCCCCAAAATCTTAGACCCCCACCGGATCTGGCCCTATATACCTTTCCTGATGGGTTTGATTCAGATATGGCATATCAATTAAGGGAAAGGGCTCCCCGAACTTTAGCTGAAATGCAAGATATAGCAGTGAGTGTAGAAGCCAACCTGATAGCCAAGAGAAATAGGACAAGAACTGAGAGAAAGAATACCTTCAAAGAAGAGCCTTCAGGCTGGGATAAAAAACTGGATGCAATAATCACTGGTATGCAGAGATTAGGTGACAGAGTAGAATCAGTTGAGAGGAAGTCATCATGGGAAGCACCACAAAATAACCCTATTAGGAATCCCAATTTTAGGAGAAGTCAAAACCCTAACGTTGGCAAGGCCAGTTCTGAACCAGAGATTAGACCCCCGTTCCAAGAAAATTATACAGAAGCATCCACTTCAAATAAGCAGATAGATGACACCCACATTAACCTAATGGGCCTGAACGATGATCAGCAAATTTTTCTAAGTCAAGAAGATCATGAAGATGAAGACATCAAGCAGTCCAAACCAAGTCAGGTGAGTCATTTGACTTTAAACAAGGCTATGACACAGTTGTTTATGAAGTTCATAAGCAATACAAGCTAAGGAGCAGAACTATAAATGTGACATAGCCTGAGAAAACAAAGGACACCCCACTGCCCAAGAAAACCATTGTCACAGAGCCAATTGACAAAACTGATTCAATTACAAATGAAGTAACAGTTGAAGAAATAACTGAAGCATCTCCCTCCAAACAACAACCAATGGCTACTTCACCCTTGCAGCATAATCCAAGCAACACTTTTCAAAAGGTAAACAAGAAGGACAAGCCTCAAGATCAAAGTGAGAGTCAAGAAGAAAACTTAATTAGCAAAGAAAAGGTTGTTAAGCAAGACACCAAGACCCAATCTGAAAGACCTTTTGATCTAGAAGCTGAGATTGGAAAATTGAAGATAGCCATCCCTCTTTCAGAGCTAGCTAAGCATAACATTTACAAACAACAAATCAAGAAATCCCTTCAACTTACTCATAATAAAGATTATGTTAATGTATTGGATGACACCCCAGAACTGCTTTTCGGCCCAGAGGTTGATGGAAAGACAGCAGTTACAGGAATCTTACCTTTTTATGTCAGCTTACATGTTCATGATAAGATATTACACAATGCAATGTTTGACTCAGGCGCCTCTCACAACGTGATGCCCAAATCAGTCATGGAAAGATTGAATCTAGATATTACAAGACCATATAAGGACCTATTTTCATTTGACTCCAGCCAAGTTAAGTGTTTAGGCCTGATAAAGGATCTCTGTGTGTCACTTGTCCAATACCCAAATAAGACAATCTTGATGGATGTTGTAGTTGCTGATATCCCATCCAAGTATGGAATGCTGTTATCAAGATCATGGGGGGCTAAACTCCAAGGTTCCCTGCAATTAGACATGTCATATGCCACCATCTCTGTTTTTGGGCAGCCCAAGAGGCTATACAGAGAGTCACTCATGAAATACATGGTGAGCAGTGAAGAAAAACCTCAAAATTTCCCTATTTATGTAGTCCATTCAGATATGGACTCCTTCATTCTGTTCAATGATGATGTAAGTCCAATGGGTAATAACAAATCTATCATGCTTGAACAAGACCTGCGTATAAGTGAGGAATCAAGTTCCCAAGAAATCAAGGGTGTGCAATCTAGTAATGAAACTGTTCTAGAAGGCAAACCAGGTGAAAGACAAGAACTCCAACTTATAATCCCAAGTCATAGAGAAAATGTTGAAAATCCCTTAAATCAAGAGATCCTATGGTTCCTTGAGTTTGATGGATCAGTCAACAAATTAGGGGCAGGAGCTGGAGTGTGGATTCATAACAAACAAAGCAATCATGCAGAAGGCCGAGCTTTTAGGCTTAATTTCAGATGTACTAACAATATGGCAGAATATGAGGCTCTTCTACTAGGCCTCAAATTGGTAAAAGCATTGCAGGCCACGAAAGTTTCAATCCTGGGGGATTCAGACCTTATTATCCAACAAGTAAAAGGAAATTTTGTTACCAATGACAAAATACTAAGGTCATACAGGTCTGCTGCTATTGAAATGCTCAAAAATTTTAGTGAATTTCAAATAACCAAAATAGCTAGAACCCACAACCTTCATGCACACAGTTTAGCCACATTTGCTAGTACATGCAAATTGCCTTTTGAACCTAACCATTGTTTTACAGCTGAGATAAAACACAGACCTTCTGTCCCAAACAATGTCAAAGATTGGCAAGTGTTTGAAGATGACGCACAAATAAACAGCTTCCTAACCCTGCAGCATGAATTTTCAAGCTTGAACATTGATGTTGACACTGTGAAAGACACACAACCATTGAGTGAACAGGACCAAACAACAATATCACCCAAAACAGCAAATCAAGTGCTTTGTCCAACAAACTTTGACAAGGAGAAAATACAAGAACTTGAACAATTCCATTTTGATGAAGTAGCTGGAACAGAGGCTGAAATCATAGAGCTAAAGGATAACTTTCTACCAACAGGCCTAACTCCATTGGAGGACATTTTTGACTCAAATGATGTCCCTAGGAAACCGAAAATGCAGCCCCTCAATGCTGCCATTGAAGAATGCAACATTGGGACTCCTGAAAAACCCAAAATAATCAAATTGTCTGCATCTTTACCTCCTGACCAGAAGCCTAAATACGTTGACCTCTTTAAAGAGTTCCAAGATGTCTTTTCATGGAGTTATGAGGATTTAAAATCCTATGACACCTCTGTTATCCAACACACCATCCCTCTCAAGCCTAATCAAAAGCCATTCAAGCAAAAATTGAGAAGGATCAATCCTATGCTTCTCCCTTCAATTGAGAAAGAGGTACAAAAAATGTTTAAAGCTGGTATCATAGCACCAATCAGGTTTTCGGAATGGATTTCAAATTTGGTGCCCACAAGAAAGAAAACCGGTGAGATTAGGCTTTGTGTTGATCTAAGGAATTTGAACCAAGTATCCCTTAAAGACAACTATCCCTTACCAAAAATGGATCACATTCTCCAAAGAGTGGTGGGGGCTTCAAGAATATCATTACTTGATGGATTCTCAGGCTTTAATCAGATCCTAGTCCACCCTGATGATCAAGATAAAACAACATTCACAACCCCATGGGGAACTTTCAAATATGTTAAAATGCCTTTCGGATTGAAAAATGCAGGAGCTACATTTCAGAGAGCAATGGATATTGCTTTTGCCAAAGAGATCCATGAGTTCCTTGTTATTTACTTAGATGATCTCACACCTTTCTCAAAATCTGACCAAGAACACTTAAAACATTTGAGACAAATATTCATAACATGTAGGAAGTATGGATTTCCTTAAATCCCAAAAAGTCTCTATTCGGTTTGGAAGAAGGTAAGCTGTTGGGTCATATCATTTCAAAGGATGGCATTAGAATTGACCCACACAGAATACAGGCCATCTTGCAAATGCCCCATCCAAGAAACATCAAAGAATTACAAGCCTTCTTGGGAAAGATCAACTTTTTAAGGAGGTTTATCCCAAATTTAGCAGAATTGATCAGATTACTAAACACCATGCTAAAGAAGGATTCAAAGGTAAAATGGACAGTAGAAGCAAATCAAGCTTTTGAAGGTATAAAATTGGCCCTTACCCAAACCCCAGTCCTAACAAATCCTCAATTTGACAGAGAATTTATCATTTTTTCTTTTGCCTCCCAGCATACCATTGCTGCTGTCTTATTGCAGAAAGATGACCAAGGAAATGAAAAACCTATTGCTTTCTTTAGTAGAGCCCTTAGAGATGCACCTCTAAAATATCAGATCATGGAGAAGCAAGCTTATGCTTTGGTCAAAGCCATCAAAGACTTTAGGATCTACATCTTATACTCCCATGTTATAGCTTATGTACCAAGTCCCATTGTGAAAGACATACTCACTCAAGAAAACTTAGAGGGTAGGAGAGGAAAATGGATTGCCAACATTTTAGAATTTGATATTGAGATAAGACCTACAAAACTGATAAAAGGGCAAGGTTTGGCTAAGTTGATGTCTGAAGAAAATTTTCAAGCCTTGGACATTAACCAACTGGACAATGAATCAGAGCTGGCGACTCCAAAGATCAATGTAGCCTTTGAACAATCCCTGTGGTATTCTGATATTTGTTATATATTGCAAAACCTGTGTGCTCCCCCAGGATTGTCCAGAACCAAATCTAGATTTCTAAAAATGAAAGCTTCAAGATTTTGTGTTATAGATGGTAATTTACTATGGAAAAATCATGAAGGTATACTGCTGAACTGTTTGAATATGGATGAGACTAACAATGTTATGAAAGAATTTCATGCAGGAGATTGTGGTGGACATTTGTACTGGAAGTCCACTGTGGATAAGATATTAAGAGCTGGTTACTATTGGCCTACTCTGTTCTCTGATGTTAAAAAATTTACCACTTCATGTCACAAATGTCAAGTGTTTGAGGGAAAAAGAAAGTTACTACCACTTCCTTTAAAGCCTATTGCAACAGAAAAACCCTTTCAGCAATGGGGCTTGGACTTCATTGGGGAAATTCATCCTTCATCCTCAGGCCAACATAGATGGATTCTAACAGCCACAGATTACTTTACTAAATGGATTGAAGCTGTTCCATGTAGGCAGGCAAATGATTCTACTATCATTCAATTCCTTGAGACTAATATCCTTTCTAGATTTGGCTGTCCTGACAAGATTATAACAGACAATGCTGCTGCTTTCAGATCCAAGAAGATGGTGAACTTTTGTCACAAATTCCATATCACTTTGGGTCACTCCACAGCATACTACCCTCAAGGCAATGGTTTGGCAGAATCATCAAACAAAAGTCTCATCAACATCATTAAGAAAGTATTGGAAGAGAATAAGAAAAATTGGCATAAGAAGCTTGTAAATGCTTTATGGGCAGATAGGCTAACAACCAAGAGATCCATAGGGGTCAGCCCATATGAATTGGTTTATGGAATGGAAGCCAAATTCCCTTCATCCTTAGGGATCCCTGTCATGAAACTTCTTCAAGAAAGTCAAGCTGAACCAAATGACATGCAAAGAAGAGTAAACCAAATTATATGTTTGCAGCAAACCAGAGATCAAGTGTATAACAGAGTTCAAATCCTACATGAGAAGCTGAAAAAAGCCTTTGATAGAAGAACCAAGGCTGAAGATTTCTTTATTGGTGATAAAGTGCTTAAATGGGATTCAAGAAGAGAAGACAAGGGCAAGCACGGCAAATTTGACTCACTTTGGAGAGGGCCTTTTGTGATTCAAGCAGTACAAGGAAATAATACTTATTTCTTGGAAAGTCTGGATGGCACTGAAGCTGAAGAGGGCCCTGTAAATGGCCGGATGTTAAAGCACTACTTTGATTACTTCCCATGTGTATAGCATAGCTTCTCCCCTGTACATAATCTGTTGTATATACTACTTTCTTTCAGCATGTAAATAGCTCAGTTTGAAAGGTATTGTATATAAGCAGGAAAAGGCTTTTAGTTCAGCAAGTTCCACAAAGATAGCAGATTCCAGTTTGAAGTCCAAAGAGAAAGTTTTCAAGTTTTGAAGAGAAGTCAAAAGCCAAGGCAGTCTGACCTGCTGTTCTTGGTCTTTCAAGAAGAAAAACCATCCCCAAGTGGAGCCACTGTTAGCTACCTATACCAATAGGTTTCATGTTTCATGATTAGCAGGGGAAGTGCCAATATGATCTACTTTGGTGATGCAAAGATCTCATATTTTGGTGAAAGACACATGTTTACAGTTGGTTGATGCTGCCCCACTTCTGAATGGGTGATCCAACAGTCTAAGCTGGGTCATGCCATGTTTCAATTTTTTGTTGTAGATTAGAGAAAGAAATCTGTCCAAACAGTTCAATCTTGGCAGATAAAGTAGTTAGGTAGAGAATGAAGGTTCCCAACTGTTTAATCTGGGGCCTTGGAAGCAATAAGGCTAGCCTTAGATAGAAAATCAAAAGAAAAAGCCAAAGGAAAAGAAAAGGCACATAAGGGTTTGCAAGTCTAAGTGCACCCTCCTTGGAGTAACAAAAAATGCTAGGCAATAGAGTGGGTAGGTAGATGGGGTTGCAGAAGCATGATTTCTTTTATGTCACTGGCCCAAGCAAAGGAAAAACATGGTGCCAGTGCAGGTCTCTTATTCAGCAGTTTTGCAGCAATACAGAAGCATGTCTAACTCCTTGATTATCCCCCATTACATTCATTGCTAACATCCCAATACTACCTATGTTCATGAAAGAAGTCAAAGTCTTTTGTTGGTTCTTGTTTCTTTAAGAGCCACATTTCTTGTGTAAAATTCTTTTCATTTTGATCTACTTCCTAACTAAGTTTGTTTGCTTAAAACTTAGTATCTCTCACTTCCCATTCCTATTCCCCTCCAAAACTAACTACTAACTCTATCTATACTTAATTCCCTATGTTCCCCTTTCCCTATTATTATAACACCATGGTGTATAAAACCTCCACAATATGTATATTCCCTCCCCCTGGCATTATAGCCATATGTCCAAATATTGGACAACCATGCTGAGTCCAAGTCTGAAACAGGATGCTTTGTTCGAAGTCAGGAATTAAATTGATCTCTGGTCAGTCTAATAACCTAAACCCTACCCCTTTTTCCCTTTACAACCCTCTGAAATGATTCACCCACTTTATTCGCAAAAGGCCTTGTAAAAACCCACTATTACCCCTAACCCGCGCTATTTGCAAAATACACTAGAAAACCCATTTTTCCGCTTTATCCAAAGTTTTGGTGCAATGCGCGTTTGAATGAAAAAACATGGAAAAACACACAAATCCGCCAAAATCCAAAGTTCCGCCTGGGCGCACATTTCCAGAAAAACAATAAAATATTCGCGCCCCGCTGTCGTATTGTCCTTGCTTTTTATCGACCCGTCGACCGTTGGATCTGGGCTTTCCCATCCGACGGCCCATATCCATATCGGGTCGCCCCCGATGACCGGACGTTACCTCCCGAGAAAGTGTCAGAGGGTGACGTCAGGCCTCTGCCACGCGTCGCTCCCAAATCTTATCGGGAGGCCGCCTGCCAATACCACCACCGAACCATAGGCGGTCCGATGGAACCGCTTACCACCCTTTGTATACCGCCTGCCCACGTCGCCGCTACGTCACGCCCACGTCATGCCACTCAGCGCCGCGTCAGCACCCGGCCCGCCACTGCTCCGACCTGTCCGCCACCTCACCAGTCCCCGTGGACCACTCGCAGGCCGCCACGTCACCTTTCCGTACCCGACCCCACCCGGTGACGTCATGCTGACGTCATCCAAAAAAGCGCCAATAACCCAAAAAGTCCATATTTTCGCCAAAAATCGCGTTTTTTGTCACTTTTGCCAAAAGAGATATTGTTCCGCTCTGCATGCGAATTACGACCATTTGGCCACCAACCTGCAAAAATCAACTTAAGGACCGTGGGCGCTCTCAGTCTACCCGCACTTGCCACCATTGCCGAAGGTTCACCAGGTATTTATCCAAGTTCTCTTCCGTGCCTGGTTTTTGTATAAATTCACCCAAAACCATTGAGAAAGGAGAGTGAAAAGCAGTGTAATTACCAGTAAATCCCCGGTGACCCGCGTTTATTTTCAGTTGTTGGGTCGAAATTCACCTGCAGAGCCCACATTTAGTCAAGTTTTCATAAATTCACAGTCAGTTAGCGCGTTCGTGAACTTAAAACCCGTGCTGCACTAATTCACCGTGAAGACAATTTTACTAGTCCCAGCATTTGCTCACTCAACTCTCTTTGGAGCATTTCAATTGCTCTCACCACAATTTACCCCGTTTTCCCCTGCAATTTGCCTCACTCTTGCAAAAATACCCCTCTGTGTTGCTCTGTCCAGTAAAACAAGTCCTAATACAATTCAGAGTACTAGTCAACCAGGGAAACACCAGTAGCACTGAACATTCCACCTTTGAATGCCCCACACAGAGAGTTAGAGTGGAAGGCCCTAGGTGATAAAGATTACCAGATGACTGAGATATTCTCAATGAATTCCAAGTTTAACATTCATATGCTAAATGAGTTAAAGGCTCAACACCTCAGTGGAGCTGATATTTTAGGGATTTGGGACTCCAATTTGCCCATTTTCAACCTTCCTCAAGCCAATGTCCTTCCAGACCTGATCCATCGATGTTGTTCTAGCTATGATCCATGTCAAAGAGCTGTTCTCAGTCCCTCAGGTTCAGTCTTGTTCCATATCACCCCTGAGGCCATAAATGAGATGATGCACTTTCACACTGCAAAGCCACTAACTCCTCTTTCCATGATGGACTTGTTAAAGAAAGGGGGCAAGCTGTCCAGTGCCCAGATCATCAAGATTAATCAATTATTTGTTCAGCCAAGCTCTGAAGCTATGAGAACACCTCCTATTGGAAATCCATATCTCAATGACTTGGGAAAAATGCTTGTGGACTTGATCAGTTATGTCCTGGGGTACAGGTCATGTGAGGATGTTGATGACACCATTATGGCCATGCTGTCCATTTTTTCCCTTGGAAAGCCTCCTGCTGTGCACTATGATTATGCTGCATACATTGCCAATAAGATTCATGAGCAACTGATGAATCTAGAAAGGGAAAAGGTGTTTAGATACACTTCATACATCTATCACTTGTTCTTATTTTATCAGCCTGACAGTTTCCTTATTCCTCTCAAGAAGCTTGATGCCCAGGGAAACCCAAGGTCTGTGGTATTTTGGACTTCAGTTTTTCATCACACCTCCTGTTCACCATACACCTACTGTGAATTCATAGACCTTTTTATCCATCCAGCTATGACCTTGTTATTGGGTGTCCCTCCTCCAAGATTGACCGATGAGATGCAAAGAGTACTCCAGCTCTCAAAGGCCTACAACATTGGTGATTGGTACTTTTACCAACACCATACAGTAATCAGAATATATGGCTGTGAGTTGAACCCTTATAGGCTGCCAAGATATGTCCCTATGAGACTCTTTGCCTTAGAGTATTTCAGGCAGTTTGGAAATGCAGACCAGGTCCATTTCCACAGTAAAAACAAGAAGGTGCAACTAAAAGTCAGGAACCAACTAGGCCCATTTCTTTACAACAAAAGGGAGGAGGGGTGGAAGGAAGCAGATAGGATCCTAGAGACCCTCCAATTGCAAACCAGTTTCCGCTGGGTACCTTATGACCCTAATCATTTCATTTCTCTCAGGAGGGTAAAATATAAATTGGGTAGCTATGATCACATCAGATTGCCTCATATTGAGAAATATGCCAATTTGTTAAGGCTGAAAGAGGGCACTCTAGAAGAGGCAATTACTAGAGAGAAAATGCTACACAGAGGCAAAGAATATTGAGAAAGAGGCTGACTTGGAAACTTGTGGGCAGGTTTCCTCTTCCTATCAAAGGCAACTTGGAGCAGCTGCCTCATCCTCTACAACCCACCAGCAAGCAGCTAGAACTGTTCATCAGGTATCTAGCAAGGGTAAAGAAAAGCAGATGGAGCAGGAAAAACCACCTCCTACAGCAGAACAACAAAAAAAGCAGCCAATGCAGCAAGAAGAAACAACTGAGGCCCCAAAATCCAAAGAGCAGCAGGCACAAGAAACTGTGCCTCCTAGGCAGGAAACGACAGTGGAGGCCTCGGTGCTCCAAACTCCACAGAATGAAGAAAGAAACCGGAAGAGGGATAGAGAGCAGGAGACTCCCCTCACCACATCCACAACTCAAGGGGAGAAAAGGCAGAGGCTAAATCCCCTTTCTGAAGAAGAAATGCCTATTGGACAATCGTTGGGCATGGGCCCACCAAGCATGGAAGCATCTGCCAGTTCCTTTCAGCAGGAACAAGAAAGAACCCTTGGAGGAGAGGTCAGCTCCTCAAGTCAGCAAAGGAGAGCTGAAACAGGCATCAAGCAACAATTCATTGACATCAAAAAGAGAAATGAGCCACTCAGGCTCCAGCTCTATAATCAATTGCTTAAAATGGCCCCTACAAACCAGCAGAGGCTTATGTCATCTTATGACATAACAGAGGGGAAAATGACCATGAGTCATTTCATGCCAACCATGCTGCAGCCACAGTCAGCTGCAGACTATATAAGGACCAACCTTGAGGTTCTTGCAAAATACATCCACCCTATGGATCAAATAAAACTTCACAAGCAAACGGGTGAGATGGTGTATTCGAAACTTGCATATAAGACCTTCTTGGCACATAAGTTGGAAAATAGCCTGAACAATACAACTGCCCAACTTGAGTTGGAGAAGGCATCCTCTCAGGCCAAAGACAACAGGATCAGGTCTTTGGAGGATATTATCATAGAGCTTGGGCATGACCCAAAGGATCCCAAAGCTATACAAGCGCTGCTTAAAGAAAGAGATGCAGATATTGCAGCCTTAAGAAAGATGGTGAAGCTCCCAGCAACCCTTCACCCTCAAATAGAAGAGGTTGCCCAACGAAGGCAGGACCAAGATGTAGCAGCCATGATGATATCACTCCATAAGCAACTGGTAGAGACAGAGGGAAAATTGGTAGAGACAGAGGGAAAATTGGTAGAGACAGAGGCTGCATTGCAGGCAGCCCTACAACAGAAAGAAGGAGACCAAACATCTCAGCCCCCTCAGCAAGTAATTAACCTTGAGGATCCCCCTCAAATTGTCACTCCTCCTACGGTACAGACAGTTGAGACAACTCCATCAACATCAGCACCAACACCAACATCAGAGCAGGCTCCAAGCCTTGACATGCAGAAGTTGATGAATGAGATTCAAGTCCTAGAAGCCCAGATGGCAGAGCTGAATGAAGCCAAGGAGAAATTAGCTACCGTGAATGAAAAATATGACAAGTCTAAGCAAAGTGTAGTTGAAAAAGGGAGAGAAATAAAAGCTCTTAAGGAGAAGATAAAGGAGCTGGAGAAAGAGCTCACTCTTGAGAAAGTAGTGGCCGAGATCAAGAAAGTCCTATGGGCCAATATTGGCCAATCAATAACAGATCAATGGCAGTATATAGAGACTATTCATGAGCATATGGAGCTCATAAACAGAGCACACAAGGAAGTCCAAAGAGCAAGGGCATCTCTAGGAAATATGCTTGAGATAGCCAACAGAATGATAAACATCCTTAATAACCGCACAGGTCCTCAGCTAGCAGTAATAGGGATCCCCAATAGAACTGAAACCATCTTGATGATAAAGAGGGTCCTCACATTGAGAAATCTGGTGCAGACCTTGGATAGAAGGTGCCAGGAGATGCAAACAGAGGTGAACAATTTCACTGTTAAGTTCACAGCATTGCACACCCGAGGACTTCCCAGCTTACTGAACAGCGCAGGAAGGCTACTATCACATGAGAACTATGCAAAAAGGGTAAATGCATTTGCCACCAATCAGATCACTGCAGGATCAAGCACCCCAGAGGAAGCAGGGCCTGCATCTGGGCAGAGCCTTTATGAGAAAGTAGAAAATTTGTTTTTTATCATGAATGAAATCAGACATTTGTTCGAGGTGCCTCCAAATTTCTACAAATATACAGAGGCAGATGAAACCTTAGGTGCAATTTTGAGACATCAATTGCCTACACAGGAATGGTGGACCAGCATGATACAGTTATTACTGTAAACAACAGGCTTTCATCAAGTTTTTTCATTAAAATATAAGTCATCTTGTTCAGAAAATTTAATATGACTGGAAAAGACTGGGCTGAGCCAACTCAGCAGACAGATTCGGCCACCAAAGCAACACTGACAGCTACAGGGGACAGGGCCGAGAAAGCTACAGCACGACACAGCCATAAAGACACATCATTCAGCATAAATGCAGAACGCTCAACCGACTCAGTGGCCTCCAAAGGTCAAAAAGACTTCTGACATAATTAAAGAGCATTCATTTTGTATTTAGAGCAGCAATAACTTCCTTATCTGCTATTTTGAAAGTTGGTGAATGTATTTATTAATCAAATGACTCAGCGGTTTAGATATTTTTGTAAAACCGATTGTATATATTCCCCCTTGCATAAGCTTGCAGGGGTTGTTGATTTTCTCTTCAAGAGATCCTATGCTGCGAATGTTCAGAATTTTAATACAAAAAGTTGATGGAATTTCCAAAGTTCTGTGTTGTCTGATGCGTTATGGTGTGTTTGCCGAATGCTACAGGATTCCTGCGTATTTCATGGAACAATAAGTTTCTTTAACCTCTTCGTTATGTTTGTTATTTCCTTCATAGTCCATTCATGTTCTATGTTTCACAGTTTAATGGCAAAGAAAAAGAATAGTTTCAGGATTTATTCATAGAATACCCTGAACTCAATCTATGCTGTTATGAATGTTTTCTTCAGTTATAGTTATAAGAGTGTGATTCTTAATTGCCGCACCTTCAGACTGTACCTTTCACAGTGATTGTTGTTCAGGAATTCAAACCTGCTCCTGGGAAATACATCTCTTTCTCACACCACCAACTTAGTGGAAAATTCTTAATTGCCTTCCACTGGTTAAACATACTTCATCACCTCAATTTCAAGTTTGTTTCATGAAATATTTAAATGGCCCTGCAGTTTCAACAATCCCACTTAAACATCTCAAACAACCTGTAACCACAAACTCCATTGCCCAATGGACTAAAACTATCTGAAGATATCATCTTAGGTACTGAAAGACATCATTCAACCAAAATATAAAACCAAAACCCTCACCTCATAGCTAGCCTAAGATCCCCAAGAACATAGTGAAAAATCATAAGAGAGAGCCCTCTCTGATTACAGGTTGGCTAGAACCTGTAATCCAAAGCTTGGTTAGTGGTTACCCCGACCGTATTCCCTCAGGAGTCAAAGGGAACAACCTGGGTGATAACAGGAACAACTCCTTAGTGGATCTTAGGTTGAGACTAATGGCGACAGTTCCCAAGTCTACCAATCAATAAAAATCCTCTGACATGAATTCTAGTCCTTTTCCTTCTTTTGGAAATATTGGTGCTCCTTATATGGCAACATTGTCCCTTTCCGAATTTACCATTGGTTTACTAGTTTGGTTATTTTCGATCTCTTTGGTTTTGATGTCCAAATTGCTCCTCAACTAAATTCTCCTCCACCTGAACAACATCAACCTCAAGCTGATCCTAAGTTGACCCTTTTCCTTCTTCACCTGTTTTTTATTCATCCATTTCTCCTTCCTTGCCTAGTGAAAGTCTTGATTCTAGTAACTAGAAAGCTAAGAAGGAGAAGGAGAAAAATAAGCAAGGGGGAAACCAAGCAACCATTTCTACCAATGCAACTAGTATGGATAAACCTTCCAATCAACCCCAAAGTTAAATTCCATTGCAAGTTATGTAAGGGTGACCACCTTCTTAGATATTTTCCTAGTATTAGAAGTGTGGTCCACAAACTCACACCAACCTCTGTCATCAGCCTCTAGAGATCATGCTGGTGACAAACCTTTAAGTAGTGATAGTAAGATCCATGAGAAAAAGGGTGAAGTTAAGTTTCCTTGTATGTTATGTGAAGGGAATCATGCCATTCAACTTTGTCCTTATATGGATGACACATCAAAGGTGTTGGAAAACCTTACAACTTCTAAGCCTTGTCTTTCAGCTAGTTATCAAAATCTTTCTCGCAATCCTCCACTAGTTGATGAAGTGATTGATTAGAATCTGAATCTAATCAACTCGACTCTCTTTGATCTATAATACAAACTTGAAGGTGATAGGAAATATGCAAGTAAAATTTTATGTCTTTTATGAAATGGATCACTTTGCAAAAACACATAAAATAATGGTTTTAAAACTCACTTAACAACATAAAAACTTAGACAAATATACCATATATAGAAACACAAGACAACAAAATGATAAAAGAGTTCACCCCTCTCCCGGGCTACATCTCTTGGTCCAACTTCCAATGTTGGGGCTATTTCATTAAGTGCTCAAATTTGTGTTTACATGGATTTACAGTGCTAAGAATGTAAGCATTATGTCTCCAATGGCTCCAGAATAGTAAAAAAGCCCAAGCTGGGCTCTTGTTGGGCTCAATTTGGCCAAAGCCGGAAGAAGTTATGCTCTAGAGAAGTTTTTCATCTCCAAATTGCACTCTCTTGCTAATTGTTTTACGAATTTTGCCTTTTCCGAAACCGCCAAGCGACATTTTCGCTCAAAACTGACAAGATTTGCGTCATTTTGGGTGTAATTTGTCACTTAGTTTAAATTCCCTATGACCCCTTCAAGCGGAAAAATAGGGCCACATGGGACACATATGGATGAGGGCTGGGCCTTAATGTCCACCCTTGCCAGTTTAGTGCCTTTTTCTTCGGGCACGTGGTCTTATGTGTGCCACGGGTCCAAGGGCTGGGCTAACCGCGCGCCCTTCCTGGTGGGCCCCTTAATCATCCGCGTGTGGTCATATAAAGGTCCAAAGGACCTGGGGTTGGCTCCCCAAATATTTTCACCCATCCTTAATGCCTTTCCTTCACGTCGTTGGTCCTATTAGCTCCATGGAATCTGGGTCTAGGCTTAATCTTAATGACAACCTTTAACACCTTTTGTTGCGGTCATGTGGTCGGTATATGACTCTGGGGCTGTCCCCAAAACCCCACCCTCCCTTTGGTCATATGTTGCATATGGTAATACCTTGGGCTAGGGCTAAGCCCTGAGCCATTGGTCACTCCACCCGTGGTCTCGTGGGTAGTGTAGTGACTAGGGGCTAGGGGCTTAGCCTCGACTCCCTCCCTAAACTTCAAACCACCGAAAATTGAAATACCATTTCGATGTTTTATGCGTTAAGAACCACCATGGGGTCTAGCAGTAAGGTGTTGTGCTGCAAACCTTAAGGTCCTGCATTCGAATCCGGTGGATGTCAGTTCAACCCTTAACCAAATTTTTCGCCACCCCTAGGGTGCCATGTGGCAACATGTGATTGGGTCACGTGGCACTGAACCATTAGGCCAACACAAAATTCCATCAAACAACTAGAAATTTCCAAATTGAACCAATTAAATGAGGCCACTTGGCAACCTATCATTAACCTATGAGGTACACTCAAATTTCCCAGTCATCCTGCCGAGTCATCATACAGACTACCTAGTGAGTAGTCGTGCACCCAACTTGCAAAATATTTACTTTTTTGGGAAAATGATTAGAGCATGATATCAGGAGCATACGATATCAGTTTTGAGCGATTCAAGTCATGTTGGATTCAGGTCGATGAGATCTATGATTTGACACCAATTTAAAGAACTTTTGAAAAATTTGAATTTTGAGAACTTTACTAATCCCCTGGATCACTTCTTCCAACTAGAAACTTTTGGACCTCCAAAAGACTATTTTCAGTCAAAAAAAGATGAGGGTAAAGTTCCCTCACCCTTCTAATCTCAATCCATTTGGATTTTCTTGGATTTGTACCTTTGAGCCCCATATGAAGGTAATTCACTTTCCCTCTTCTTGAATTTATCATCTTTTTGTCAAGGGTAGAATCTTGCTGCAATTCTTCGAGATATTCAGGAGAAAAAATTCCTATTGAAAGAATCTGAACATTCTTTCCTTGATCTTCAGTCAAAGGAGGCTCACCCAATTTCAAGTTCTCTTCATCTTGAAGATTTTATTTTCTGAGGCAAAGCCTTACGTCATTTCCAACCTGAAAATTATGGTCAACATGATGCTCATCATGTCTAACCTTGTATTTGACTTGAGTCTTTACCAAATGTGATTGCCATTGCCATGCACTATCCTTCTTCAAAGCCAAAACATTAGGATACCCACAAGAAGATGTACTAAAACTAATGTTCCCTTTGTCAAGTAGCTAGTGTATCTGGTTCTTGATCCTTGTATTCTCTAAGACTGGCATCTTGTTCATACCAATGTTTAAAAGTGATGCATCATATTGCACTTGAACTTCATGTTGTTTTCCTATTTTCAGAGGAAACACATTAGACTCCTAAAACATCGTATCACATGTTTTAACAACTTCAACTAAATCATGTTTTAGTTTTACATCACATCCTTGGAAAGCTTCAGATTCCTCAACATCTTTGTGTTTAAGTATTAACAATGCAAAAGTCTGACTAGAATTTACAAAACTCTTCACTTGTCCAGCATTCACAAGAGACAAATTCAACTTCTTGCATTGTGCTCTAACAATATACTCAATGCCATTTTTAAACAAATGATACTTGTTCTCTTGGCGATGAAAGATGGCTTTCCTATCATATAGATATGGGATTCCCAAAACAATACCAAAAATGTCAAGTGGAATTACATCAAGATCTACCTCATCTATAAAGTTTGTAGTGATGGAAAATTTTAGTTTACATCTTTTTGTCACATGCAATTTTGCATTGTCACATATCCATCCTAAAGGATAAGGTTTAGGATGAGGAATGGTTTCCAAGTTTAATTTCTTAACAATGTCTTCTGAAATAAGGTTTTCTTGTGATCCACTATCAAACAAAGTATCTATCTTGGTATGTTTTGAAATGACTCTAATGTGGAAAATCTCTATTCTTTATTTTTCATGTTGAGTTTCATTGAGGTTACTAGAAGAACTAGTACTTGCAATAGAGTCCTTACCTTTAAATCCCATGGCTATGATCTTTGTTTCATCCCCATAATCAGATCCTAAACCATGTTGTGCAGTTGCAACAATCTTTTGTTTCCCTTTGTTGTTACATATTTTGGGTCTCATCACATAATGAAGTTTCCAACAATGGTCTTCATCATGGCCTTATTTTTAACAATGTTTACATGTGAATTTTTCTCCCTCCTTCTTGACTGAAGCATTCTTCTTCCCTTTGCCTTTGAATTTTCCCTTCCCTTTGTCTCCATCCTTGAATGGATTTTTTCTGCCTTCTTAGGGAACATTCTTTCCTCTTGCTTCTAAATGAGTTGTCTGTACACAAACTTCATCTAGCTTCGTAGGTTTAAACATGAGAATTGTGTGTCTCAAATAACTATGCAAACCTCTAATGTATTTCAGTAGAGTGTCTTGAGAGGATAAATCTATACCCAAAATCAAAGCTCTTTTCCTAAATTCTTGAGTATAGCTTTGCACATTTTGACCCTTAGCTTGCCTAAAGTTTTCCAATCCATTATAGATTTTTGCATGTATGCTAATGGATAAAATTATCTTCTTATTGCAACAACAAAATCATTCCAAGAGGATAAAACCTTACCACTTTTCTTCATGTCCTCTTGAGTTTTTTCCTCCCACCAAATGAGTGCTGCACTTTCCAACCTAAGAGAAGCAAGCTGAATTTTGGTTTCATCATCCTTGATTCTTTGTATCCTGCAATACACTTCAATATGACGAACCCAATTATCTAATTTCTCAGCATTTACCTCTCCATTGTACATAGGAAATTCAAACTTTATGTCAAGCTTTAACAAAGGAGTTTTACCATGTCCCTTTGGAGAATTTGGAGGTGTTTATGAAGGGGTAGAAGTAGAAGAAGATTAAGATGATGATGAATATGGAGGTGAAGGTGGTGGCTTGTCACCATCTCCTCCATTCCATTTTGGAGGTTTGTCTCCATTTCCTCCATTTCCTTTTGGAGGTTTTGAACTCTCTCCTTGCAACCTTTAGTTCCTCTCCTCATAAAGAAATTTCACCATTTCAGACATTTAAAAGAAAGCTTTTCTAAATTCATGACCTTCTTCATGCATCATGATTGGTGAAGCTTGAGATATGTGTGTTCTCCTTGAAACAATTTGTGACCTTGGCTCCATAAGATCTCCTTCTCCTCTTTTGAGATTCAACTTTGTAAGCATCATAAAATAAATGCAAGCAAAATAAAACCTTCAAAACAACCTTAAGCTTTGATACCAAAACTGATTTGTAATGCAAACTTGAAGGTGATAGGAAATATGCAAGTAAAATTTTATGTCTTTAGGAAATGGATTACTTTGAAAAATCACATAAAATAATGGTTTTAAAACTCAGTTAAAGGTAAATATACCATATATAGAAACACAAGACAAAAAAATGATAAAGGAGTTAACCCCTCTCCTAGGCTACATCTCCTAGTCCAACTTCTAATGTTGGGCCTCTTTCATTAAGTGCTCAAATTTGTGTTTACATGGATTTATAGTGCTAAAAATGTAAAAATTATGTCTCCAATGGCTCTAGAATAGTAAAAAACCCCAAGCTGGGCTCTTGTTGGGCTCAATTTGGCCAAAAACTGAAGAAGTTATGCTCTAGAGAAGTTTTTCCTCTACAAATTGCACTCTCCTACTAATTGTTCTACGAATTCCACCTCTTCTGAAACTACCAAGCATTATTTTCGCCCGATGCCAGTGAGATTTGCATTGTTTTAGGTGCAATTTGTTTCTTACTTTAAATTCCCCCTAACTCATTTGGGCAGAAAAATAGGGCCACATAGGTCACATATGACCGAGGGCTCGACCTTAATTCCGACCCCGCTGGTTTAGTGCCTTTTTCTCTGGGCACATGGTCTTATCGGTGCAACGGGTCCAAGGGCTGGGATAACCGCCCTCCCTTCCTGCCGGGCCCCTTAATCATCCGCATGTGGTCATATAAAGGTCTAAAGGACATGTGGTCGCCTGCCCCCCCCACACAAATATCTGCACCCATCCTTAACATCTTTCCTCTGTGTCGTCAGTCCTATAATCTCCACGAAACTTGGGGTTGGGCTTAACCTTATCGCCAACCTTTAGCACCTTCTGCTACAGTCATGTGGACAACATATGACTCTAGGGTTGGCCCCAATAATTAGCATGTCCTTTGGTCGTATGTCAGATATGATAATACCTTGGGCTGGGGCTAAGCCACGAGCCCTTGGTCGCTTCGCCTGAGGTCTCGTAGGTAGTGTAGTGACCAGGACCTAGGGGCTTAGTGCCAACCCCCTCCCCAAACTTCAAACTGCCAAAACTTCAAATACAATTTCGATGCTATATGGGTTAAGAACCACCACATGGTGTAGCAGTAAGGCATTGTGCTGCAAACCTTGAGGCCATGCATTCGAATACGGTGGAGGCCAGTTCAACTCTTAACCAAATATTGTGCCAACCTAGGTGCGACATGGCAGCATGTGATTGGGCCAGGTGGCAACCAACCATTGGGCCAACAAAAAATTCCATCAACAAACCATAAATTGCCAAATCTATCCAATCAGATGAGGCCACTTGGCAACCTACCATTGGCCTACGAGGTACAATCAACTTTTCGAGTCAGCCTGCTGAGTCATCATACAAACTGCCCAGTGAGAGTCCTGCACCCAACTTGCAAAAAAAATACTTGTTTGAGAAAATGATCAGAATGCTATCAGGAGCGTACAATATCGGTTTTGATCAATTCAAGTTGTGTTGGATTTAGGTCAGCCAGATCTACGATTTGACACTAGTTTCAAGAAATTTTTAACACTTTGAATTTTGAGCACTTTATTGATCCCATGGATCACTCTCTGAATGTGAATCCGATGAGTCTATTTCTGACCAACCATTGGTTGAGAAAATGGTTGACTCGATTCCACCTTCAGTTGATCATACCTTCCCCATAAAGAGTAAAGTTCATACCACTCGGGTTCTTCTCGCTTCTTCAAGTTCCAATGAACTGGGGGATGATCCTCCCATTCCCACGACAAAAGGGGGAAATCATCCCATTCCCACGACACAAGGGGAAAATTATCCCATTCCCACAATACAAGGGAGCAGTTCTCCCATTCCCATAACATAAGGGGACAAATCTAATGTTCCCACGGTACCTCCTCCAAGTAGTATAGTCACTTCCTTTGATTGGAGTCGATTGAATGGATATCGTCTTCCTTCTTATGTTCCCTTCCAAATCATAGTACATTATGCTTATAATATGGTTGTACCTGGCACATTAATAGATGAAGGTGCGTCTATTAGTATTCTGTCCTCAGCTGCTTTGCAAGCTTTCAGTTCTTTGCAACTTATGCCTGTTAACCATAATTTGTTGGCTTTTAACAGAGGAACCAATCAAGCGTTATGGATCCTTCCTAAGTTTCCTATTACTTTGGGAGGAAAGACTGTCTATATCAATGTAATGGTAATCCAAGGTCCTTTGGATTTTAATTTACTCCTTGGTTGTTACTATGTTCATGACATGGGGGCTCTTGTCTCTTCACTTTTTTGTGTGATGTGTTTCTCGCATGAAGGAAGAATCGTGACCATTGACCGAATTTTGTTTGTTGGTCCTAATTTGAGTCCCAATCAACCAATTTCCCTAAATGGTCCTTATATGCAAGTGGTATCTCCCCATTTTTGGAAATACTGAGAGGGGAGGAGTGAATCAATATTTCTTTTCAATTGTTATTTTTACCAGTTAGATCACTTATAATTAGAACACAAAATTAACAATAAGAATAAATAATTTTATTAATATCAATAAATCAAGTACAATATTTGTGTAGGGCTCCAATGCTAGATTAAGACACCAATCTTCAATATCCCAAGATCCAACCTATAATATGTGAAGCACCGACTTGGACTTCCAAGGCTCCAACCTTGTCAATTGTGAGGCACCAACCTTAAGGGCTCCGATCGGGTTTATTGAGGACTCCGATCCTCTAGGGCTGCAACCCTATCCTCTAAGACACCAACCCTGTTAGTTTTGGGGCACCAATCCCAAGGACTCCAATCCTTTATCTTCTTCAGGCACCAACCTGGATTCTAGAGGACTTCGATCCTCTAGGGCTCCAACCTTATTCTCTAAGGCACCGACCTTGTTGTTCAAGGCTCCAACCTCGAGGCACCAACACTGTGGGCTTTAACCCACTCTCGTACTTCATCTAAATGTCTTTGATAGTATTTCATGGCTCCCAAAGTCTTCTTCAGCGAGCCCTGCCAATCTTCAACAGTGCCTTCACTTAGTCTCCATGTCATGTCATCAATGACAACCTTGTCCTCTGAGAAGGTGCCGCCATTGCTCTTCATGTTACCCAAACAAAAATTTTTCAAGGTCACCTCATGAAGAATTCATCATGGGTATTCAAGACTGTCTCCAATAGGCTTCAATAGGTTTGCACACAATGTCCTTCAGCAAGCTGCTTTACCAAGTCTTCAAGGATCCTTCAAGTGCTTCACAATTCCGCTTTCTACAATCTTAAACAAAGTTGCTTAATCTTGCTTCAGATTATCCCCAACAAGTGTTTCAATAGATCAAGAAGTCCTTGTCCAAACACAACAAATCCAACCTCCAATATTGTTTCAACCAAGGTCTGCAACAAAGGCTTCCAAGGAGTATCTTTGTTAAAACACTATACAGTTCACTGCTCCAATAGTTATTTGGACAAGTCTTCAAGGAGGTCTTCCACAATATTCCTAGGTCACAAATACAGAAACCAGACTACCAATCGTTCAACCAAAATACAGGTTTGCTCTACAAGCTCACTGGTGTCTAAGTCTGAAAGTCTGTGGTGAGTTCCTCGTGTAGCCCTAGTCCGAGCCTTGACTAAACAACAATTTGTTATCCAAACTAAGCTCCAAAATGCTGACTATCCAAGCCCCTAAATTCAGCCTTCAAAATTGTTCTGTGGTGAATTCTAGGCTCCCAAAAGGTCCGAGCTCAAGCCTTCAAAATGCTATCACAAAGTCAAAGACTGCAACAAGTCCGAGTTTATAATGTTTTACAGTTCTCTCTCAAAGTTTGAGCTGTTGTAGGTGACCAATCTAAATTTTAATAAGTCAGAGCCTCTATAGGACTATCAAAACTGTGATCGGAGGTATGGAGGGGTAAGATTAATCCACATAAACTTCAACGATTCATGTTTACTGGTCCAAGATGTTATTCACCATAGGTTGCTGCCTTTGAACTTCTCGAATAGGTGGCTGTCACAAGAATTATTTAAGGAAACTATCCATAGTTGACTTTTTAAGCCTCCTGCCCCTATCCACAATTTTTGAGGTGTAACCAAGATGCAATATATTACTCCACAGGTAGCCAATCAAAAATGACCCAAACTAAAATATTCCTTGTCCTCCACAACCTCCTTGCTGTCCTGTGTTTTTATCTCTGAAATGACCACCGAATTCTGTGTTTTTCACCAAAATTTTATGGTTAAAATGAGGTCTGAAATCCTTATATATAGTGTTTTTTGCACAACAAAACGAAAAGACACATCCATGTTTAGAGGCTGACTTGTGTCAGCTACTTAGGTCGGCTCCATGCCTAGATTTAATAAATTAACTTCAAAAAATCATAACTTTCAAACTGCTTGGAGTTTCAGGCCATGTAATAGCTAATTGGAAAGGAGAAATTATGCTCTAAAAGATGGTCTAGGAATCACATTGAGAGGTTGCCTCTAAGGTAGTGAAAATTAATTTTCTTTGTGACTGTCCTTAAATTTATGTGCATAGAATATTTGGAATAGTTTTGGGACAACATGGCTTCTCCATTGTTTTGCACCAATAATATCATCATGATAGTATCCAACATCATGATGAAGGTATAACATCATGTATTCAATGATAGTGTAGTAATACATCATAGTGCAGCCTTCATTAATTTGTCAAAGACACCAAAGTAGTCTTCCAATTATGTCAAAGTGTGGTCATTCTTTAAAGAGTATGACATCATCAAGTGTATGACTCCATATGTCATCAAGGGTTAAGGTCTAGATCATCAAGGCACATGCAACATTATAGTTAGTTCAAGGGATCCTTAGGACTTCTTCATTAATGGTTTGATATCTTCGTGGCTTGACATCTTCATTGATGGTATCTATTTAGGATTCCAAGAAACTCTCCTAGGTTGTAGCTCGGAGATGCCTGGTAACATATAAATTCAACTATTGTTGCAGGTTTTATGGAAGGAATGATGGTTTGGTTCAAGCTAGAGAGCCACTTCTACTTTGTTTCACTCCAGGCATGTGTGAACACTCCCAGACTACAAGGCTTTAGACCACCAATTTCTCACAGTTTGAGGTATAAGGTGAATATGGAGAATACTAACCACACCAGCAGATGCACAAGGCCATGTGATGGCCGGTTGCAACTAATAAAGAAGTCTGTAATTCTAATATACTAATGCAAAGACAGGATGGTAACTCTCCTGCACTAGATATAAAGAAACCTAGACAACCTATTCAATGATGCATATAGGATTCTAGCACAAAGATAAGATGACCATTATCTAGTGCTAAACATCAAGAGATTAAGAACATAGCATATCTGGCACAACTTAGAACATAGGGAAATGGACAGTGAGTAGTTAACGGCAAAAGAAGCTTGTATTAGCTGAAAATGAAGATGAGATACTGCAAGTGAAAAAATATCTACAGTCTCCAGAAATTGAACCTTACATCAAATGCTAACCTTGATTACATCTTGTTTCTGGATATTTATAGATTTCATTACAAGTGCACTTGGCCATTTTAGGTATGGAGGGGTCATAATTGACCACCAACCACATTTAACTATCTGATGGAGTCTCTGAATGCGTTTGCTTGCTTCAGTGGATAAATCTGATTTGTTCAGGTGCTGTGCTGTCCCTTTAGACGGTTGGAATGCTCGTACCAGTGGAGTCCATGAATGATAAATTTAGTTACAGGGTCATGTTTGTCCTTTTCTCCCTTCAGCCATGCTTCTTGTTAAATATGTTGGTTTTGAACTTGACTGTGACTGGTACTGGCAAGCTGGTCATCTCCTTGCTTGGGAAAACAGAATGGTCAGAGGGCGTGGAATGTACTAGTGAGTGGACAATTTGGATGAGCGGGATTAATGGCTGTCAGATCGCAGAAATTGACAGCAGAGATGGCTCGGTGGAGGCTATCGGTCGAGGTGGAAGCAGGGTGAATTGGGGCCGTCAGATCTTCAGCGGACAGATCAAACGGTGATCGGTCCATGGAGCTGCGCGGTCATTTAATGGGCGCGGGCGTTTTGGATGGGTGGTAATGGTATTATCGCATCGCTTTCGGGCATGGAAGTGGTAAAAGCCTGAGATCACGCAACTCCATTCAGAGATCGACACGTAGTAGTGGATGAGAGAGAAAAATTGCTCTCATCGCATGCTATCGTTCGATCAGGTTGCTGGCGCGATGAGAACAAAAAACGTCGGATTGGGCAAAGATGGATCTAACGGTGGAGAGTGTTTGGATGGGTTACATTATTGGGCGCGATGTGGGCCGTCAGATTGGCGGGGTGTGATCAACGGCGGGGATGCGATGAGAGGTTTTACTCGTGCACGAGGGCATATGAGTAAGGTTTTATGACAGGATTGGGGTTTGACGCTTGGGGCTAAGGCCAAAAGGGGCTATTTTGCAGGGTTTAGGAGGCCAAGCGGGAAACAGAGATGGAGAAGAATAAGTGAGGTAGAGGAAGAAAGGAGAAAGTGACCAATGGGAGCTTCTCTTTGAATGTAACCAATCAGACCATGATCCTTTCTATCCTTGGAAAATTAGCATTGCATAGTAGAGCTAACGCTGGCTCCTTCTAGGGATGAAATCCTCCCTATGAGGTTTCAAGAACTGTAGACCACTGCCTTTCATACAAAAACAAGATCAGCAAAATTTCCTAGTGTTCCATTGGGCATGGAGTCTAATCAAGCCTACACTAAAACTTGTAAAAAGAACATATTTACAATGCTGAGGCCTGAAGGCCTTAAACAATATAAATTTTCAAAAATCGCCCATTGACTGGGCCATCAAAAATTGTTTCTCCTTCCACACTTTGCAGTATGAAAGTGTTGTTCCCCTGGATCTGAGAAATGACAAGGGGTCTAGTCCATAGAGCATCGAACTTCCCATGATTGCCTTTCTTTTCCTTCAGTGCATCCCATTTAAGCACCAAGTCTCCAACTTGAAAATTGTCCTTCTTTGCCTTTCTGTCAAAAGCCTCCTTGATACTCTTTTGATGTGCTACAAATTTCTCAATCAACTGATACCTGATCTGGTGAAATTGCACCAACTCAGTAATCCTCTTTGTCATGTCATTTTCCTCATTCTGCTCTTCCTACAAGAACTTAGCCATAAGGAGGGTAAACTGAATTGGGAATACGGTCTCAATGCCATATACCATCTTGAATGGAGAATTCCTTGTGGATTTCTTGGTGGTCACTCTGTCAGCCCATAATGCATACTTCAACTTGGAATCCCAGTTCCTTTTGTGGTCCTCCAACAGCTTTTTGATTATCCTTATTAGGCTCTTATTGGATGATTATGTTAGGCCATTACCTTGAGGGTAATATGAGGTGGAATGCACTAGCTTAATGCCCATTGAGTCACACATGTCCACCAACTCTTTTGCCCTAAAGGCTGCTGCATTGTTTGTAACTAATTTGTGTGGGCAACCAAACCTGGTGAAAATGTTTTCTGTCAAGAACTTCATGACCACATGGTGATCAACTTTATTAGTAGGGATGGCTTCAATCCATTTAGTGAAGTAGTCAGTGGCTACTAAGATCCATTTGTGTTGGCCACTGGAATGTGGATTAATTTCTCCTATGAAATCCAAGCCCCACTGTTGGAAAGGACCATTGGCATGAATTGGTTTCAAGGGCAAGGACTTCAACTACTGCTTTCCTTCAAACCTTTGGCATTTATCATAAGATTTTACGAATGAAAAGACATTAGAAAACAACGTGGGCCAATAATACCTAGCTCCGAGGATTTTATGGGCTATGGTTTTCCAATAGTGATGCTCTCCACAAATGCTGGAATGGAACTGGTGGATGACCTCCATAGATTGTTCTTTGTCCAGGAATCTCAATAGGATTCCAGATGGATCCCTCCAATATAGAAAGCTGTCATGAATGCAATACTTGGCTGCTTTGAGCTTAAAAGTTTTGGCCTGGCTTGAACTTAGGCCTATAGGAACTTCTAGCTTCAACAAAAATTGAACTATTGAAGAATACCATTCACAAGAAGCTAGATTTTTTGCCACTGACTAGTTCTGCCCTGGTTCAACTGTTTCTTCCTCTGTCTGTCTGTCATCTGAGCTTGTTCTTATCCAATTCATGTCCAGTATTATGTAATTTTCTTCAGCTATTAGCTTGGCAAGGCCTTGACCTCTGACCAACTTGGTGGGATTTAATTCTATGTTGAACTCAATAAGCTTTGCAATCCATTTATCCCTTCTTTCATCAACGTTTGGCTGCGTTAGGACATCTTTTACTGAAGCAGAGGGCAAATATGCAATTACCTTGGAGTGCAGGATGTATATTCTGAAAACTTTTAAAGATTTGATAAGAGCATAAGCCTGTTTTTTCAAAATATCATACCTCAGTTCAGCATTCCTTAAAGTTTTCCTGAAAAATGCCACTAGATGCTCTGAACCCTCATTATCTTTCTGTATAAAAACTACTGCAAGGGTGTCACCTGAGGCAAAAGAGAAAATATGGAACTCCTTGCTATAGTCTGGGCAGATCAAAGTGGGAGCTTCCATAATAGCTCTTTTGATGGCTTCAAAAGATCTTCTTGCTGCATCAGTCCATTTGATTTCGGATCCCTTTTTCAGCATGGAGGTGATGTGCTTTACCAGTTCTGTAAAATTAGGATGAACCTCCTAACGGAATTTATTTTTCTCAGAAAGGATTGGATGTCCTTTTTTGATCTAGGGACAGACAAGGTCTGTATTGCTTTCACTCTTTCTAGGTCAATCTTGACACCTGCAGCATAAACAATGTGTCCTAGCAGTTTTCCCTCCTCTAAAGCGAATTGTGATTTTTTAGGATTGACTGATATCCCAAACTTTCTGCATTTCAGAAACACTTTCTTCAAATGCTCCAAATGATTTTGATGGCTACTGGAGTATACTGTTATATCATATAAGTAGATAAGGACAAACTTATCCTTCTCTCCTACAAATGCTACATACATAGCTCTCTGAAAGGTGGCTCTAGCATTCATCAGCCCAAAAGGCATCTTGGAGTACATAAACGTGCCCCAAGGAGTGGGGAAAGCAGTCTTTTCTTGGTGATCTGGATGTACAACAACTTGGTTATACCCTGAAAATCCATCCAGGAAAGACATGACTTTGGCTCCTGAGACTTTCTGTAGCAAATTCTCCATCTTTGGTAGGGGATGGTTGTCTTTCTTAGAGCATTTGTTCAGGTTCCTGAAATCAACGCACAACTTGATTTCTCCACTTTTCTTCTTCACCATTACCAAATTTTCTACCCACTTTGAATATATTAGGGGGACTATGATTTTGGCAGGCAACAACTTCTTGATTTCTCTTTCAATCAGAGGGAGGAGCAAAGGATTTATGGGTCTCAACTTCTGTTTGAAAGGAATGGTGTCTTTCCCCAAGGGGATCTTATGCTGGATGATTTTTTTGTCGTAAGTTTTGAGGTCACTATACTCCCAGGCAAAGACATCGGCAAATTGTTTCATTAAGGTATAATACTCAGAACTTTCAGCAGTAGACAAATGGGTGGACAGATTTATATACTTTGGATGATCTGGACTCCCTATGTTATGCTTCTGGAATGCAGGCTAATCTTCTTCTTGGGAAATATTATGAGGCACATCATTTTGGTCAAACAGCTTCTCTAAAGGCACTAGCCCTTTAGGTATATTATTTCTAGGCAACTGAACAATTCTATCTTGGCCAATTTTATTCCTTAGCTGGGTCTGGGGATATTTTTCCAAGGTTTCATTCTCTTGATCAATTTGCATTTGAGAGAATTCATCAATGACTTGCAGAAACCTATTTACTTCTTCATCATCCTCAAAGACTTTATAGTGCTAGACATTATCAGGCAAGGATGGTCTATATTTTATCTGTACTTCGTAAACCAATGTAGGGGGCATGGGAGGGATAAACATGCTAGAAGATACAACAAGGGAATCATCAAGCTAATTTTTGCTCTAGGAATATATGAGATACAAAAACTATCAAAAGAGTCTTTGAGTCTCCATACCTCATCTCTGTATGCTTTCAACCTTGGGTGCCTTGCTTGGAATGTTTTGATCACTTGTTGAATGATGAGATTAGCATCTCCAAACACCCTTATGTCTCTGATTCCCATGTCTTTGGCCGCGTTTAAGTCCAATATCAGAACCTCATACTCTTCTATATTTTTGGTGACCTAAAAAGTCAACTTGAAAGACAAATGTGTGCTTTTTTGGTCTGGAGACACTAGCACTACTCCTGCTCCTATAGTTTCCCTTGAACATGCTCGAT
Organism: Pinus tabuliformis; assembly: GCA_031772625.1. Taxonomy (NCBI): domain Eukaryota; kingdom Viridiplantae; phylum Streptophyta; class Pinopsida; order Pinales; family Pinaceae; genus Pinus; species Pinus tabuliformis. Next base: position 964,910,001 of record CM062818.1, read on the forward strand.
CAAAGAACATATCCCAAACCTGTGTCCCTTCTTCTTCTAAGGCCTAGCCTACTGGTTTCTTGAGCTGCACCAAGGCCCTCTGGGATTCTTCAATTTGGAGAATACATGCTCCAAAATCAGTGTCTACAGCATAAATGGGATGATTAGTGGGATTCTTCTCATCACTGATGATATAGGCCAGCTAGGCTTCCTTGTACAATCTTCTACTTTCTCCTCCAAAAACTGGGATAGTGGCATAAGATAAGTCATTTTGTAATGTCCCACCCAACCTCTTAATCCACCCTCTGGAAAGTAGCATACCAAACTTAGGGGGGACATCTGCTACCACAATATCCATCATCATGCTCTTCATGGGCAGTTGAGTTAGGGTGATGGCTAAATCTTTGATTAATCCCAGACATTTCACCTTCCTTGAATCAAAGGAGAACAAGTCATGATAAGGTCTGGTAATGTCAAGGCTTAACTCTTCCATGACAGATTTGGGCATCAGATTATGGCTGGCACCTGTGTCCAGCAGACAATTGTGGAGGGTCTTGTCATGAATGGTCAAGGAGACATAAAACGATGGGGAATTGTTGTCAGCAGGTTCAGTCATTGGGCTAAGCGCAATTGCAGGTTTGTCATCTTGTAAATTCACATAGTCATTGGATGCTTGTGTGGCTTTCAGCTCAAGGGCATCAAGGATGGGCTTCCTAAAGGCCTCACTCTTTGCAAGTTCTATTAGAGGTAAAAATATTTTTAACTTCTGGACTTCTAATTCAAAATTGAAAGGGAGAGGGGACTTGTCAGGACCTCTTACCTCTTGAGCTGGTGCTTTGAGAATGATGTGATCAGGTGTTGGTTTTTTCTGCTTGCTGCCCTACTGCTCTATGGGGACAACAACTCTTTGGGCAGAATTCTCTTTGGCATTGTTCGTTCTTGACCTCATGTTGTATCTTTGTTGGTATTCAGTCTGTAGAACAAATTCTCTATCCCACTCTTGGCTAGTTTGGTCTTTAAGTAATGACTCTTCATAGGTAGCCAATGTCAAAAAGGTAGCACTGCCCTTGTCTTCCATGCAGTGAATCTCATCCTCTTCATCAAACTGCTCCTCCTCCATGACTACATTCTAGAAAGGAGTCTTAACCCTTTGTTCTTCACTGGCCTCTTTTCCCCTCTGAATGATCTGTAGTTGTTCATTTACTCTTCTGAATGGATTTGGATTTCTAGGAGCAAATGTGCTAGGAAACCTTACCTTCCCAGAACTCTGCTCAACCTTCAGTTGGATATTTCAGCAGCCAGTGACTCTATCATTTTAGTCATTTTTTTAATTTTAGGCTCTGAAGATGAAGAAGAGGAGGAAGCCTCACCTCTATGCCTCCTATCAGCATGGCCTTTGATTTTTTCTGCAGCCAGGATATTGGATTTCACCTCTAGGGTTGCATCTTGCATTTCAGCTAGAGAAGCACATCTTCTTTCTCTTAACAGTAGGAAGAAATCGGAATCATAGGCATTGGCATAGGTGAGTTTGGCAGAAGTGGGGGTAGGCTTCACTTCAACTGTTATCTTGCTATACATACGGTTGAACCTTTTATTAAAGTTAGACATTGATTCCCCATTTTCCCTTTTGAGGTTGCCAAACTCAGTATGGTAGTATAGCAAGTATTTCTTATCCCCCCAATGCTTCAAAAACACATCATCTAATGCTTCAATGTCTGCTATAGACCTAGGGGTCAGCGCTCTGAACCACTTTCTAGCCTCTCCATCAAGGCTTTGGACAAATACTCTCATCCACACATCATATTCACTGCTATCTAGGTTATCAACATAGCTATAGAAAGACTCAAGGTGTTCTTCCGTTGTTACCCCTTCTGTACCAGTGAACTTAGGAATGTATTTCTAGTATTCTCCCGTAGGCATGGCATTCAAAGGAGTAGGCAGGACTAGGGGTCCATACCTAGCAGCTATGATTCTTTCCATTTTAGTAGGTGCTTGTGGGCCTGGCATGACTGGGGTAGATGGAAGAGTACTGGCAATTTGGAAGGTAGGGAGCTGAGAAATGACTGACCAGGATAAAGGAATATGATGGACTGTAGGGGAGGTTTTCTTTGGACTGAGATCCAAAGGGGAACTTATTGAACAAGGAGCTTTATGAATCTATAGGATTATTTCTTAATTGGTAATACTAGGCTCTATATCTTCAACATGAACATGCTCAGTTACAAGCCTTTCTTTCAGAGATACATAAGATTGTTTAAGCTTACTTGATCTTGATGCTCCTTTTCATGATATTTTTCTTTGCTTGACAATCTTCTCAGGGTCAGGCACTGGGTCAGCTGGTGATTTCTAAGGATTTCTTCGAGTATGCCTCACAAACTGAGCCAGAACTGTAATGTGGAGTCGCCAAAATGTTGGTCCTCCAGTAGAGTCGCCAAATAGATGATTACAACCAATAGTGTGTCCAGACTTTCTTTATCATCAAAGCAGGATCTGTGTCATTCTCCTAGGGAAGCTGAGCTTCAATCTCCTTTCCCCGGCAATGGCGCCAATTATGTTTAGGATTCCATGAAACTCTCCTAGGTTATAGCTCTGAGATGCTTGGTAACATATAAATTCAACTATTGTTGCAGGTTTAATGGAAGGAATGATGGTCGGGTTCAAGCCAGATAACCACTTCTACTTTGTTTCACTCCAGACATGCGTGAACACCCCCAAACTACAAGGCTTTAGACCACCAATTGCTCACAGTTTGAGGTATAAGGTGAATATGGAGAATACTAACCACACCAGCAGATGCATAAGACCATGTGATGGCTGGCTACAACTGGTAAATAATTCTATAATTCTAATCTACTAATGCAAAGACAGGATGACAGCTCTCCTGCATTAGATAGAAAGAAACCTGGACAACCTATTCAATGATGCATACAGGATTTCCTTTTCAAGGAGGAATTACAATCGTTGACCAACCGACCTTTCTCCCCAACAGTTCACAAGTTACGGGAAGCATCCCGATGATCCACGAAAGCTCTCAGTTTCTTCAAAATATCGGAGTAGGCCTGCTAAAAGACCCTACATTGATGGGTACTTTTGCCCTACTGCCTCCACACAACCTGGCGGAAGGGGATAGGATGATTTGTTTTGACAATAGTGTCCCCCTTGACTATAGGGTGAGCATCAATAGCATTTAGAGGCTGTTGTTCCAATGTGCAAGGAGGGCTTTCTTCAACATTTTCTATGGGAAAAACATAAAAGTCAAGTTCAAACAATATGTACAGCAAAATTTTATGGAGGAGAAAGAACATGACCTCTTGGATAATAATCCAGGTCAAAAGCCTGATCTGCTCATAAATTTCTTTTGGGTTCATTTCTCCAGTGGAGTCTTTATTATGAGGATGATGTGGAGTTGCCAGGTGGATATATTAACTTTGAGTGCCTGATCTCTGTCCACCATCAAAGACCAGAACTAGACTTAAAAAATGGTTGTGAAGGTTTGGTTCCTCCTAGTGGAGCTTTCCAACTTTCTTTGTGATACTTTGTAAAATTATCTGAGGAAGGTCCCCGGCGGAGTCGCCATTATGTTATCACTCAGGTTGTTCTTAAGCTCCGGAAAAAGATACGGCCGAGGTAACCACAGACCAACTTTGGACTGCAGGTTCTAGCCAACCTGCAATCAGAGAGGGCTCTCTCTTTTAGATTTAGCTTTTAAAAAAAAAAAGGATTTTAGGCTAGGTCTCGAGTTTAGAGGGTTTTTTGTTTTGTTTTTTGGTGGGAAAATTGATGTTTTCAGACAGAGAGGCAAGGCATAGTCTGGAAGTTTCAAACCATTGGGCGTGGAGTCAAGGAGTCGGACTGCTGGTGCGTTTTCTTGGTCACAAGAGAAATAAGGAGCAAGGTAGCCGCTCATGAAACAACACTTAAAGCTTAAAATGATGGAATGAGGGATAAGGAATGAGAGGCAACAAAGAATCTCTCACTATGCTTAAAGGGGGAAGTGAATGAGCTCTATCTAGGAGCAGTTAAGAATTCCTAGACAACTGTCAAAGATGAATGGATTAGGGGAAATATGAGCCGAAGGGAATTCATATTCATGACTGATCCAGAGGAAAACATAAAGAAACAACAGAAAATGAGCATAGAGGGAAATTAAACCAATTCTAGACTATTCTTTCTTTCTGCTATTTAGACGGTATATCAAATGGAAAAAACAGAGATAGGAAAACTTATTGAGTCATGTTGCAGCACATGAATTCCAAATTCACTTCTTGAAACCATTAGACACAGAGCAGACAGTCTTTCCTCCAAGCTTTTCAGCAGTCTTTGATTACAGAAAACATATCAGGTATACAGTGCGAGTCTCCACTGAAAAAATATCAACCAACCGACCCTTTAAACAATACAGAGGGTGGTATATATACGGAAGATTTATCCAAAATTATCTATTACAGCCGACCTAACAGGTCTGACAGAAAATTGATTACTTTAACCTAATCCTATCTAGAAATAAATGCTAGAAAATATATTTGAGCTTTGCTGGGGGCAGCTGTATCAAAATGAGTTAATATCTGTCCTGGTGGCTCTGTGCTCTTCATCTGTCATAACTGTGCATTGGTCTTTGCACCCTTGCTGTTCGGCGGTTTTAAATGCCTATGACTGTGATTTGAGAGCTAGGATGGGCTTACTCCTCTTGATTTGACTTTCTGGGGGGCTCATCAATGTTTAAGTACTTCGAGCCCTTTAAAAATCTTCGACTGATACTCTTTGGCTCTCCTTCTTCCTCTGATACTCTTTGGCAATAAATTGATGCTGTTCTGAGGTGCTGTGGGTCTTATTCACAAATAAATGGCCGCTGTTCAGCCTCTGTTTCTTTCGAAACTACTTTCTGCCCCTTCCGGCAAGCTTCGCGAGGAAAAATGGGTCATTCGGCGTCTTTCGGGCTTGCTGGGGGCCGCAGAATGAAAAGATTCCCTGAAGATTCCCCACTCAGGCCCAAAAAATCTAGCGATGAGCGATTTGCGCTAGGGCGCTAGGCGCAAATTGCTCATCAAAAACTGCCTCAGAATCGGATTCCGGGGCTCCGAAGTGCGATTTTCGCGCCTTTGCGCCCAAAAAGTGTTGATGACGTTAGCATGATGTGACATTGTACGGCAGGTGACGTCAGCAGGACGATGTGGAGGGATGACGTCAGCATGATGTCATCATGTATGGATGGTGACATGGCAGGTACGGTGGCAGGGATACGTGGCAGTGACGTGGCAAGAGGCCACGCAGGCAGGTGACTCAACATAGTGACTGGGCAGGGGGTGATGTCACTGGGCAGGCGGGTGACGCAGGCAGGGGCGGTTTCTGGTTTGGGCGCACCGCTTATGGACAAAGGCAGTTTCGGGGGAGAGGGCTCCGCCACGGTCCAACGCTTGACGCGTGGCGGGAGGTATGGTGGCAATACCGCCCATCTCCCGAACGCTAAAGCTCGGGCATTTTGGAGATGGGACGGCGCACCCACCATTGATCTGCGGGGCGGAAGATCCAACGGTTGGCGGTAGATGCGAGGCGGCGGCGGGTTAGCGGGCGGGGATATTCGCGGGAATATTCCCATTTAAATATAGCGCGCGGTGGGTTTAGACTTAGGAAATGGCGGGTTTATGGGTTTTTTGAGCGCGGGTTAGCAATTTATGCCCAAAACTTGGGGTAAAGGGATAAAAAGTGGGTTTTTGAGGGTTTTTAGAGTTAGGGAAGAGGTTATTAGTCTGACCAGGTGTCAGATTAATCCCTGCTGTGACTCGGATGGGCTAAAAACAGCCCCAGATGGACCATTTTTTCACGGACTTATACAAATATGGCTATATTGCCAGGGAGGGAATATTTACATAGAGGAGTTTTATAAGCATAGTTTAATAGGGGAATGGGAAAAACTGATAGGGAGTTATATAATAAAGTTAGTAGTTAATATGGAGATGAACAGAGGGCGCTAAGGTATAAGACCTTAGGCTTTGTTGGGAAAAGAAGGCTCACAGAAGATGAGTGAGCAATCCTTGGGTGAAGCAGATCCTCACCAAGGCGAATGCCATGGAAATGATGAAACTGAGAGGCTCAAGCAGATCTTGACCTCTTGGGGAAGTTAGTAAGTGGCTTTGGGGAGTTTAGAAGAAAGGGGAGTTAGTGATGTTCACCTTTGAGCCCTTTTGCATAAAATTGCCTGTACTGTGATCTGAAAAGATAAAATACTTTGTACCACAAAATTGATCACAAATTATCATTTTGCAACCACACAGCTACCTACCCAGCCTACCTTTCTAACATTTTTTTTTTTTTTTTTTTTTTTTTTTTATGGGTGGGTGCATTTAGACTTTCAGACCCAGCTTTACAATTTTTCTTTTTTCAATTTTTCCTATCTAAATCTACACTTATTTCTGCCAGGGCCCAGATTAAACAGTTGGGTCCCTTTGATTCTCTACTTATCTACAAATCTGCCAAGATTTAGCTGTTTGGACAGATACCTTCTCTATATTCTACAACAGGAAATTGAAATCTGGGGAGACCAAGATTTAGCTGTTTGGTCTTCCCTTAACTGAAAAAACTCATCACAAATGGAATACAACAGTGGCATTTGGACCAGCACACTTTCATTGCTTCTTGTGGAAATATGGAACACTGCAGCTTGCAGAGTATGACATATTTGGCATGTAAAAATGTCAATCATGAAAGATGAATACTTGCTGTAGCAGGAGGCTAATAGATGTGATATTTGGTAAGTTAGGCTTGGTAAATTAATTTTTTTTTGTATTATGTCTTTTGCAATGTTTAGGGTGTTACAATGGTATTAATGATAATTTGGCCCATATGCGTCACCAAAATAAAACCTATTTTTTGAGTGTTAGGCCCATAGGCTTGGATATAATTAGATGTTGATTTCTAATCCTATTTGATATATTTTTATTTATTTCTCATACATCTTTATATCTCTTTTGTATTTATTTATTTGCTATACCTGTTTTATAAATATGGTATTTGGCCCATGGTATTAATAATTATTTTTCCCATGGTATTTGGCCCATAGGCTTCACCTAAATAAAACAATTTTTTTGAATTTTCATAAATATAAAGAGGTTTATGGAATAAATATAAAAGGAGGTTTTATTTATTTACCGTACTTTTAGTTTATTTATATTTTTATTTATTTACCATACCTCTGGAGTAAATATAAAAAAATGTTTTAAATTTATATTGTGTTTATACATACTAATAATTAGATTGATTTTTAAATAGGGTTAAAAATGTTAAATGTTAAACATTACATTTACATTTACATGTTTACGTTTTTATGTGATATCTACCCTGTAATGGGTTGTTTACATTTACATTTACATTTACGTTTTTATGTGATATCTACCCCGTAATGGGTTGTTTACATTTACATTTACATTTACGTTTTTATGTGAGATCTACCCCAATATTTGGAAGAACTATCCTCATGACACCCATTTAATTTTTTAACGAGGTTGACATAGTAAAAGAACTATCCTCATGGGAACCTATTTCATTTTTTAATGAGGTTGACATAGTAAAAGAACTATCCTCATGGGAACCTATTTCATTTTTTGAAGAGGTTGACATAGTAAAAGAAATATCCTCATGGGAACCTATTTCATTTTTTAACGACTTTGAAATGGTAAAATACTATCCTCATGACACCTAATAGTAAAAGATTTAATTTTTTAACTTGACATAGTAAAAGAACTATCCTCATGGGAACCTATTTCATTTTTTAAGGAGGTTGAAATGGCAAAAGACTATCCTCATGACACCTATTTCATTTTTTTAATGAGGTTGACATAGTAAAAGAACTATCCTCATCACACGTTTCATTTTTTAATGAGGTTGACATAATAAAAGAACTATCCTCATGACCTTGATCATGCACTATAAGAGACCATGGCTTCCTAGAGGTTCTCATTGGATGGGAGAAAAACATTCTAGAAGGGATACTTGTCAAGAGATCTAATGGAAATATCAGGTTCCAATGTCCCCAATACATGATGCACTATATCACTGACTAGATCATCAGTAGAGGTGTGCATGGAACAAGTGGCCACATAATTAACCGGCAGTAGGGGTTATAACACTTGCATAGAAGGACAATTTAGGGAAGATGGTTGATTGGGAGTCAAATTAGGACCAACACACGAAAGCTGATCATTGGCCATAATTATTCCTTCATGCGGGAAACATATGACACGAAAGAGAGGAGAGACAAGAGCTCCCATGACATAAACATAGTCACGACCGAGGAGTAAATTAGAATCTAAAGGGACTAGGACAACCATCACGTCAAGATAGATGATTTTTCCTCCCAAAGTAATAGGAAACCTCAGAAGTAACCCTAAGGGTTGGTTGGTTCCTCTGTTAAAATCTAACAGATTATGGGTAACAGGCACAAGTTGTAGAGAACCTAAAGCTTGCCAAGCAGTGGAGGACAAAATACTAACAGACACACCTTCATATATAAATGTGATAGGTACAACCATATTATAAGCTTCCATCGTGATCTTGAAGGGCACAAAAGAAGGAAAATGATATCCTGCCAGTCGACTCCAATCAAAGAAATAGATTAAACTACTTAGAGGGGGTGCTATCAGAATGGGAGAATTTCACCCTTTCATTACAGGAACAAGAGGATCACCCCCTTGGATCATGAGAATAGGAGGATGGTCCCCCTGTATCGTGGGAACAAGAGGATTGCCCCTAATTCTTTGGAATCTGAAGAAACCAGAAGAACCTGAGTGGTATGAAATTCACTCTCTACACGATAGATATGATCAACCAAAAGCGGAATCGAGTCAACCACTTTCTCGACCAATGGTTTGTCAAGAAAAAACTCATAGGATTCAGCTTTAGAGAGAGTGGGATTGACCAGAGATGATTTATGATCAATCACTTGATCAATTTGTGGAGGGTCGAGGGGAAGCTTCCAATAACCAGTCGGAAGACGAGGTTGAGAAGTGGTAAGGTTATCCAACACTTTAGAGGCTTCATCCAGATAAGGATAAAGGTGAATAGGATGATTCCCTTCACGTAACCTACACATAAATTTGACTTTTCCCTTTTCCCCATGGGATTTACTATCACTAGTTGAAGGTTTATTGGTGGCCTGGGTGCAGGAGATATAGACAAACACCTAAAGCCCTGCCGATATTGTATTTTGTAATTCTTATGGAATTACAATCCCGATAGAGGAAAAGAGGCCCGGTTGTATGAATTGTTCCCGATAACAAGGGTTGGGGCGATTAAAGGGAAACAAGTGTTGATAGTGATAAAAAAGGGGAATTTCAAACGATACCACTAATACCGCTAATGGTCGCCTGGGTGCAGGCAATATAGACAAATGCCCAAATCCTGATATAATTTTCTCTAATTCTGGTTGTAACCCTTCTCATCTCACAGGAGTATCAACCATCTATTTCTAGGTTGACTATTTATAAATTCCCCTTTTTTATCACTATCAACACTTCTTTCCCTTTAATCGCCCCAACCCTTGTTATTGGGAACAATTCATACAACCGGGCCTCTTTTCCTCTATCAAGACTGTAATTCCATAGGAATTAGAAAATACACTATCAACAGGGCTTTGGGTGGAATTAGTACAATTGTGTATAAAATACACTATCGGCAGTTTCACACAACCATAAAGTGATTATACACGGAAATGCACTATCGGTGGAGTTTCACTACCGTAATGCTATTTCACATGAAATACACTATCGGAAAGCTTTTACAAAGGAATGTATTAATACACATAGATACACTATCGGTGCAATTTTCCAAAGGAATGCGCTATACGCAAATACACTATTGGTGCTTTAACTATCGGACCTTCCAATGCTCCTTCCCTAATGCAATAACACATAGTGTTATCTGAAATCGCAATTGGCGATTTCAATGCCTCGCCAAAATCTTCCCACTTGGGTCTTGCGATCTGATTAAACCGCGGACCCAATATGTTATAAAACCACCTTTATAAGGTTTCGGGTCCGGAAGTCGCACTTCGGACCTCAGCACTTCAAAAGGTTAGTTCCTTTTCACTCCAACTCAATGATACGATCAGGGTTTCGAACCCGATATGGGTATAGGTCCTATTTAATAGAGTTTCAAGTCTAGAATTCAATTTCGGCTAAGGTTTTTCACGATTTTCTAGTGTAAAACAGAGTTTCCACTTGTGGAACTCAATGATGCATATAAGGGAAATAGGGCCTGCCGATGTAAAGGAAAACCACCCCAACAGCTTCAATCGAAATGTTAATTGAAAAACAAAGTCGAATCACTGTTAATAAAACTCAGAAGAAAGGAAACAAACCTGAATATACGCATAAATCCCAGTCAACAGGAAAATATCAATTCCAATGCATAGAAAGGGGTTAGGAGGGCACCACGCCTCTGGGATCGACCAAATACAGAGAGAAAATCGCTATTCCTTTGAGAAATATGCGATAAAATCATGTGGTCCAAATCCCATTACAATAACATTCAAATTACATATATACTGGTTTGTATTAACAACTAGGTCCTAAAACAGGGGCTTAACTTAATACAACTATCAGTTTTGCGAGGTATTCTCCTTGAGAACCTCCACTATGGATTAACTATTAACCTTTATTACAACATGATTTATTCCTATATTCTATCTCTATGCTAAACTAGAAAAACATGGAAATTGATGGCTAAAGGATCCCACTCCTTTGCTTGTAGATTTTTTTGTATTTTTGGAATAAATTTGAAGATTTTCCCTCCAAGTCTCATGCTCCTACACCAAACTCATGAGGAAAAAATTCTTCATGGGCTCCTGTCCATGAGCTCTTCTACAAAACTGCTCAGCTTCTGTAGCATGCTTTTTGTTACCTAAGTAGCTTCAGCAGTTGTCTAATCCTTCCATTTTACCAAATACTGAAAGTACTCATGTCCTCTGGTTTTCTTGAACACCTTCTTGTCCAAAATGCTTTATGGCTGTAATTCTTTTATTGTAGGTAACTGTTTTACCTAGTCAATATCTTGTGTCTCCTGATCCTGTGCTGTATCATCTGTTGTTTCACCTTCATACTTGTATAGGTCTGCAACATTGAAAATTGGAGATATTCCAACATCAGGGGGTAATTCAATCTCATATGCATTTGCAGAAAAATTCTTTAATACTCTGCATGATCCAATTTTCTTGAACTTCAATTTGTTATCCTCCCATTTTGGAAATATTTCCTTTTTGAGGTGTGCTAATACCAAATATCGAACTTCAAAGTTTACCTCTCTTCTTCTCATGTTTGCTCTAGTTTTGTACTTGATGTTTCTATCCTACAACTGTTGTTTCACTTGTTCATGTATTGCTTGAATTTCTGAAGCAAAATCTTCTCCCTCTGCACTTCTCATCTCATCTTTTCCCAAGTTTCTCAACTCACATACTCCTCTTGGATGCATTCCATAAACAATACGGAATTGACTATGTTTTGTACTCCTATTAGGTGAGTCATTGTATGCATATTCAGCTTGTGCCAACACTTGATCCCACTGTTTTGGATGTTCTACAGTAAGAATCCTTAAAATATTGCCCAAACTCCTGTTCAGAACCTCAATTTGTCCATTATTCTGTGGATGATAGGAAGAACTGAAACTCAGTTTAGTTCCAAATTTCTTCCATAATGTCCTCCAGAAATGTCCAACAAATTTGGAATCTATGTCTGAGACAATACTCATAGGAAACCCATGCAATCTTACTATCTCCTTGAAAAACAAATTAGCAATGTGAGTAGCATCACTAGTTTTATAACATGGAATAAAATGTGCCATTTTTTAAAATATGTCCACTAATGGAACTTTTTAACTATCAGCCCTTCCAATGTTCCTTCCCCAATGTGATAACATATAGTGTTATTGGAAATCACGTTTGGCGATTTCAATGCCTCCTTGCCAAAATCTTCCCTCTTGGGTCTTGCGATCCGATTAAACTACAGACCCAATATGTTATAAAACCACCCTTATAAGGTTTCGGGTCTGGAAGTCGCACTTCGTACCTCTGTGCTTCAAAAGGTTAGTTCCTTTCCACTCCAACTCAGCGATATGATTAGGGTTTTGGACCCGATATGGGTATAGGTCCTATTTAATAGAGTTTCAAGTCCGAAATTCAATTCCGGCTAAGGTTTTTCATGGTTTTCCAGTGTAAAATAGAGTTTCTGCCTGCAGAACTCAATGATGCATATAAGGGAAATAGGGCCTGCCGATGTAAAGGAAAACCACCCCAACAGCTTCAATCAAAATGTTAATTGAAAAACAAAGTCGAATCATTGTTAATAAAACTCAGAAGAAAGGAAACAAACCCGAATATACGCATAAATACTAGTCAACAGGAAAATATCAATTCAAATGCATAGAAAGGGGTTCAGAGGGCACCATGCCTCTAGGATCGACCAAATACAAAGAGAAATTCCCTCTTCCTTTGAGAAATATGTGATTAAAGCATGTGGTCCAAATCCCATTACAATAACATTCAAATTACATATATACTGGTTTGTATTCTAAAACAAGGGCTTAATTTAATACACCTATCAGTTTTGCGAGGTATTCTCCTCGATAACCTCCATTATGGATTAACTATTAACCTTTATTACAACATGATTATTCCTATATTATATCTCTATGCTAAACTAGAAAAACATGGAAATTGATGGCTAAAGGATCCCACTCCTTTGCTTGTAGATTTTTTTGTATTTTTGGAATAAATTTGAAGATTTTCCCTCCAATTCTCATGCCCCTGCATCAGACTCATGAGGACAAAATTCTTCATGGGCTCTGTTGAGGCCCCAAAAATCGGGTCGACAACAAGGGGGATACCCGCCCGGTCCGGACCTTGGTTGGCAGCTCCTTATCCGTTTGGTATAGCGGGTCCGACTGGGGATAATGGGACCACTTTCCCAATCTATGAGTGTGTGTGTGTAGAATTTGATGTTGCTGATCTAACAGTTCCTATCTAAGATATTCTAATTCAAATTTTAATCTAATTTTATGCTATTGTAATCTAATAAACAGCACATCTAAATCTATACTAACCCGGGATGTAATTCTTCTATTATGCGATCTAAAGAGATTTCAAATAACAACTGGTAATAAAGATCATTCAGCGATTATAAGAAAGGAAATCAATCAAGATGAACCACTTCGCATAAAAAGTTAGACGAAACAGTTGTGAAAAGCATATCACATAATGAGCTATTCATACATTAGGCATAAATAAATAGCTATCACCGTACAAAAGTGCCAAATGATAACTCAAGCATTCATGCAATAATACATAAACAACTAACAATTGTATATCACTTTAACATATAAGCAGAAATGGTCAAGATATAAAAGTACCATTTATGACTAGTCCTACTCATAAGCTTCAAGCAACAATGATTTATCTCTCCTTGCTCTAACATCCACTAAGAGTATAGAAGTGCAACATCAGTAGCAGATATCAAATGCAAACATCAACAAATCTTGATCCATTCATTCACCAAAACCTCCTCTGAGGGTGCAAAAGTGCATGTTCTGAGGACACGTTTTTGATAAATTTCTTGACCCTTCTCTAAATGCATGAGAAGGGTTTAAATACTACTAACTAAATAACTTAATTACACAGATTCAGGATACAGTTTAAATGACTGCCCTTTTTCTAGGCAAAACTATTTCTAAAAATTAAATCTAATATCTAACTATTTCTGCATTTGCTCCTTAATGTTGAGAGCATTCAGTATTTGCCTGGGTAGAGTCGGCTGACTGTGTTCCGCTTTTGGTTGAGCTAAGTAAACAAAAATGGTAAGAGTTGGCACCATCTTTTCAGCAAAATCGATGATATACTCGAGAGTCATCCTCTGGCTATGTGGATTTACTGTGTATGTCCAGTAATAATCCAAGTTCCACTTGGTTAATCCTTGAATTGCTTCTACCTTTTCTTTCAGCTTTATGTTTCCAGTTTGTTCTTTACCATTGCTTTCTTGCATTTTTCGGGCTTACAAGTGACTGAGCAGTTAGAGGCTTTGCTTTTTGAGCAATTTTCTCAGCGATATTTCGCCTAGGAAACTGCCTCCGTTCTTTGATCCGGGCCTCTCTAATGCATTTTTCGCCTTTAGCGCCTTTTCCTTCACTGGGTATAAGCTTCAAAATTTGTAAAAATACTGCTTTCGTGAGCTTTTGACCTTGAGTGTTAAACCGCCTGTTGATATCAGCATTGTTCAACTACTCATTCAACCATGGCTGTGAATGAAAGATCTGTAACGGATAGCTCAGCAGCGTTCTGTGAATCTGCGGCTCTGTTGCATGTGGTATCTGTTTATGAGGGCATCTTTTCTATGTCTTTGAGCATTGGAGCTTTACCCTTTTCCTTCATGGCTTCCTGCACATTGCTTTGTGTTACTTCTGTTTTTCGTTCCTGCAGTTCACACATGAGGAGAGAGTAATGATAATAAAAATCGACAAGAAAGCTTTAAGCTCTACGGATGTACAAAAACGTGCCACCTGACATAACCTGACTCTTTGAAAAACACAAAAACCGTCTTTCATTAACATCTGACGTATAATTCATTAATTATCATTAAAGCGCGTATCCAGCTTTTGGTTTATGGAAAGCTTTTCTTGAATGTTGAGCCGAGGAAAACGTGCGATGGAATGTTTCTGCGATTTGCATCGCAGCATCGCAGTATCGCATTACCGCAAATTTCATCATGATGTGTTATCGCAAGGTTGCTCTATCACGCTATCGCAAGATCACGGATCACAGTATCGCGCTATCGCAAAATCGCAGATTGTTACAATCGTTAAATGGTTATGTGTTTTTCATGCGACATTGCGATATGTGATATGCGATATCGCATATCGGATATCGACGATTTTTTAAGGTTTTCCAATGTGAGTGTTTCTTAATGCATGCGATGCGATGGAATTCGCATCGCACTCTCGCAGTTTATCATTTTTACTCATAAGGAAATGTCCTATCATTCTTCGCGCGATGCGATGTTTCTTAAGGAGTAAAATATATGAGCCTTAATTGAATTTTTTGAATTTTTTACTAAGGGTCCCCACTTATCTAGTGTTATTGCTAATACTAAATAAGGAGGGGGGTTGTTGGTGGCCACAACAAATGGCGATTCACTTGGAAGAACTAGTTATCTCCGTTTTTCTATTGAATTTTTCAAACTTCCAAAACAGAAAATTTTTCAGAAAATTAAACTTTATTATGGAAAGATAAAGTACGTTATGCTCTAAACCATCAATGATATTTTGTTTCAACCATTTTCTACTTTGATTATTTTCTTTCTCAGGCTAGTCCTTGTATTTACATCAGCCATTACTTGGTCTTGTAAAGATAAAACAAAGTCTCCTCTGTAAACCAGTTTTAAATATGCTCATTTGTCGTAGGTAGAGCCTCTGCTGCCAGCAGGTGTTTATAGCCTCGACAGGGTTACCTGTTACCCAGCAATGATCATGTATCCTACTTAAGGTGGACTACAACTTTCAAAGAAAAATCCATATCCACACTTATTTCTTTGATTTTCTTTTTATTCTTAAAGAACAATGTCTTGGTTTGGTAGCCAAATTATGACACAGTCATTCACTTGATTTATAACTTTGCTGAACAAGCTGGCTCGTGATGAGACCCCTTGTCTTTTGATTGCAACAATCTTGAGTCATTGCCTTGTTGTGGTGTACAGTATTGGCAAAGTCAGCAAGTTATAATATCTGTGATAATGATAAGCCAGCTCGTGATGAGACCTCTCATTCTTCAAGATAAAGTGTATCCTTGGATTATTCCTCTGAAAGTTGCGATTTCCTTAGTAGGGAGGAGGTCATTGTTTCCTTAAGATAGCTCTGGACGACAATAATATAGTTTTTGGAAACAACTGTTCTACAGAGAATCTTTATTTTGTTATTGATACCTTTCATTGTACTGAGATAAAACAATTTCTTCACTAAAGGTTGCTTTCATCAATTTTTTTTTTTTGAAGTTGAAACTAGTATCATATCTAAGCTAAAGTTTTTAACTGTACCTATCAATAATAAAGATCAGTTTTCCAAAAGATTTGCTATTTATACAAGCGAAAAGTTCAAAATCTGAAAGAGAATTGGTGTCTTTTTCATAAATGCCTAATGTAACTACTCACAACTGGTTTTATTATGAAAAAGAAAAACAACTATTCTACAAAAATAGAAGAATAATCTTCTATGGAAAATATTTCTTGAGAATTTGTCCATTAAAAGGCAAAGGATCCCTCTTACCTGCTAAATCCTGTAACACAAACGTTGATGGACCTATGAATTCTACAATCTGAAAAGGACCAAGCCACATCCTTTGAAATTTTGTATGTTTGCCCTTTTCTTCATGAGACTTGTCCCACTTTAAAACTAAATCTCCCATCTGAAAATCTTTTCTGGTCATTATGTTTGAATCGAAAGAGGATTTTACTAGTGCTTGATGATGAGCATGCGTTTTCCTAGCTTGTTCTCGTTGTTCTTCTAATTTAATTATTTCCATTTGTCTTAGCTGTAAGGAGGAAGTGGGTACTTCATCAATGTATTGTACTAAAGACAAAGAGGGAATTGCTAAGTGAGTCGAAAGAACCACTTCTTTCCCGTAAACTAAATTAAAGGGAGAATTGCCGATAGAAGCTTTTTGCGTTATCCGATCTGCCCATAAAGCATATATCAAAGCCTTGTGCCAATTTTTATGATTTTGATCAATTGTTCTTTTAATAATCCTGATTAGGTTTTTATTTGTTGACTCAGCTAGCCCATTACCTTGTGGGTAGTAATTGGCTGAATGTTTAAGTTTGAATCCTATTTTAAGTGTAAATTCAGTCATTGCATTTCCAGAAAAGTATGATGCATTATCAAACATTAAAGCGGATGGCAATCCAAACTTGGTGATTATAAATTGATCTATGAACTCAATGATATTTTCAGAATTAGCTGTCTTGAGCATAACTGCTTCTACCCACTTAGTAAAATAATCTGTTGCTGTGAGGATGTATCTATGCTGCTTAAAAGAGTGAGGAACGATCTCACCTATTATGTCCAAGCCCCACTGACTGAAAGGTTGCTCGATGTTTACTGGCTGTAGTGGCAGGGACGGCTTCTTTTGTCTTCCAGCAGTAGTTTGGCAGACTTGACATCTTCTCACGTAACTATGCGAGTCTTTAAACAGCGTGGGCCAGTAATATCTTGCGCGTAAGATTTTATGTGCAGTAGCATCTCCAGCATAGTGTCCGCCTGCCGGCCCATCGTGGAGTTCCTGTAAAACTTTTTTAGCTTCAGCTTTCTCAAGACACCTAAGAAGAACATAATCATAATTTTTTCTAAAATGAATATCATTTATGAGTTGATATTGTTTAGCTTTCAACCTTAGAGCTCTTTTCTTAGTATGATCAAGGTGTGAAAGAGCATACCCGTTCTTAAGATAATAAATGATATCAGCATATAATGATTCTGCATCGTTTAGGCTTACCTCACACATTTGTACCTCTTCAGATGGAATTTCAGAAATTTGCGATGCTCCAGCCAGTGTTTTGCAGAAGCCTTGACCTCTTACAATGTTTGTTGGTTTGATCTCAATATCATATTCCTGTAAGGCAGTAACCCAATTGGCCCTTTTCTCACCCACATCCTTCTGTACTAGAAGATTCCTTACCGCTGGAAATGGTACTATGATCTTAGTATGGGTTTTAAGTAAGAAAGGTCTGAAGTATTTGACCGCTTTGAAAACAGCATAAGCCTGTTTCTCCACGTCTGAATAATTTAGTTCAGCACCCTGTAAATTTGAGCTAAAAAACGCAATTGGAGCTTCCGCTTTTTCTTGATTTGCTTGAGTTAGAATCGCAACATATGACTTATCTGAGGCAAATGTGTATAAAATAAAAGGCTCTGAAAAATTCGGAGTTGCTAAAGATGGAGCATTAATAATAGCTTGTTTGATCAGGTTGAATGCTTCATGTTCATCTTGACCCCATTTAAAATTTGAATTCTTTTTAATCATGGTTTGCAAAGGAGACACAATTCATGAAAAATCTGGAACGAATCTCTTTACAAAGTTGATCTGACCAAGGAAAGATTGCATGGCTTTTTTGTTATGAGGTAGGGATATTTCAGAAATTTCTTTGATTCTGTCGAGATCAATGTGAATACCGGATTTTGACACTATGAATCCTAGAAGTTTCCCTTCAATTAGCGCGAAAAAAGATTTCTTTGCGTTAAGTGAAATTCCATACCTTAAACACCGTTGAAAGATTTGTTTCAGGTCTTTGAGATGGTCGCTTCACTTCTTCGAGTACACTGTTATATCATCCAAATAAATTACTACAGATTTATTGACTAAACCTTTGAATGCGATGTCCATGGCTCTCTGAAATGTGGCACCAGCATTAATCAAACCGAATGGCATCTTTCGATATGCGTATGTGCCCCATTTAGTTCTAAATGTGGTTTTCAATTGATCATCAGGATGTACCAACACTTGATTGTATCCTGAAAATCCATCCAAGAAAGACATTAATTCTGAGCCCGCCACTGCCTGCAGTATTTGTTCCATAGGTGGTAGAGGAAAATTATATTTTTGACAGGCTTTGTTAAGGTTCCAAAAGTCAATGCAAATCCTAATATCTCTGTTTTTCTTTCTAACAGGTACCATATTGGAGACCCATTTGGAATGTTTGACGGGAAAGATTATTCTGGCTTTCAATAACTTATTGAGCTCAGTTTTTATCTGATTTTCTAAATTGGGGTGGATCTTTCTCAACTTTTGTTGGATCGGTTTTTCATTATCGATCATGGGAATAGTATGCTGGATGATGGAAGTGTCATATGTTTTCAGCTCATCATAATTCCAGGCAAAAACATTTTTATATTGTCTCAAAAGACAAATATACGCTAGTTTCTCTTCTGGGGCTAGGCTGAGGCCTAGATTAATGTTTTGTGGTTTAGCATCGGTCCCTAGGTTTAATAATTCGTAGTTCAAGGTTGAACTTTGGAGTTTTGAATTGGTAGACCTCTTAAACCGATCTTTCAAATCGTACAAGTCTTCCAACTTGACCACCGACTTAGGTATAGCATTATTAGTGCTATTTTGTTGCAATTGTCGATCGTGCTGGTCTTCGTCAATTATTTGATTGGAGTAGGATCCTTCAGATGTGAGGAAATTTACGATATCAGGATCATCATTGAATACTCTCCAATTTGTGATGTTGTCAGGAATGGACGGTCTAAAGATTAATTCTATTGAGAATCTATCTGGACTAAAATCTTCGGACGGAATAAGCTTAGAAGCTACGTTAGCCAAAAGGTCTGCACTTGCGTTTTGGAGTCTGGGGATTGAAGAAATATTAAACGCTATGAAATGCTGAGTCAGATCTTGTACTAAGGATTGATAATGTTTCAAATGACCTGATAAGCAATGTATAGTGTTATGTACCTGTTTGACCACAATCTCAAGGTCTCCAAAAACTTGAAGATACTTGACATTTAACCGATTGCTTTGTACAGGCCTTGGACCAAAGCCTCATATTCTGCTATATTGTTTGTGCAATCGAATTCAAGTCTGCTTGTGAGCATGATTTTATCTCCTTCTGGACTAATCAGAACGCATCCTGCTCCCGCTCCTTCGTTAGATCTAGAACCATCAAAAATAATTTCCGAAACAAAGATTTATTTACAGGTTTATCTAAAAAATTGATACATTTCGAAATATCAGTTCGAGAAAATTTTTCGACTTGGGACAAAATAGAGTGTTCTAAATAGGGTGACGCATGAGCATTGAAATTTCTGAGGAAAGAATCTACCGAGTAATTGCCAATAATGCTGCTGTTATACGCTACTGGTTCATTTTCTCCCTCTAACTTCGTTACTATGTACTTCTGGTGTAGCTCTCGTTCAACTTTTATTTGATTCGGTTTACCGTTTTAGGGCAGCCACATGTGCGACCAGTCGGTTGCGAAGTATCCATGGAGTTTTTCTGACCAATCCCTGCTAAGAATTAAGCCATAGAATTCTGGGATATTGACAACTAGAATGTCAATAACCTGACATACCTTTGGGTTGGATGACAACCTTATGGTTACTTGATTTAGTTCGCCAATCACTTCAACTTGAGATCGATCTAGCTGAACTATGCGCACTGCGGATTTCTGTGGTTGAACATTTAACTTGGCACATATAGATTTGGGTAAAATATTCGATGAAGCACCAGAATATACCAAACAATTGTGCACATTTTTGTTGAAGATTTCATAAGTAAGGAGAAACGGGGGAGTGTGAGATCTTGATCTTCCTCCAATTAGAGCGATGTCATTTGGATCAATCTTATTGATCGCGTTAGTTGGAGGTCTTCCCATGTTATGGGAAGCTTGAGAAAGTACAGCAGCATGCAAAGGTGCAAATGGCACGACATGTAATTCTTTCATCATTATCTTCTGTTAATGTTTCAACTTGCTCAGTTCGTAAAGGGTGATGTTAGCCCTAGTCTTTTTCATGTCTTCAATAATATTGTACTCCATTTCATCTGACACTATCAGTGTTTTAGATGGAGTCGTTTCATCTGTTTGGACTGGGCTGGTTTGAGTCGCTCTAGATATCGTTTTCTTTGTCGCGACTTTATCCTTTATTGCAAAGCTTGCTCTCTTCGGCTTAGGGGTAGTTTGGGGAGGATCAAGCTGATTTTTGCTTCGTGTGCTAACTGGAAATACTTCTTGATCTTCTTCTTGTGGGAGGATGAAATCCCACATTCCTTGTAATTCCACAACTTCTTCGTCATCAGTCTGCCCTTCAGTGGCAATTTCCTCCTCCTCTTCGTCAGATTCAACATTTGAAATGGCATTGGGTGGCTTTGAATCTGTTGAAGGACCTCTTTTAGAAGCTCTGTAGGGCTCTTTTGAATAAGTTTCTGCTACTTGCTTTTTTATGTCAACCATTTCATTGGACATGGTCTTTAGAACTTTCTGCAATCCTTCCAAATCAAATGGATCTTTTGCTTGTTTCTTCTTGGAGTCTTCCTTGAAGGTGACTTTTTTGGATTTACGTTCCTCTATCGCGGATTTCTTTTCTAGGGCTATTATTCGTTTCTCTACTACTATTGCTTCTTTCATGTTCTCAGCTAAGGTTGTTTTATTGGCCCTGTCCACGAAGATTGCTATGTTCTATGGTAGAGCGGTGATATACCATTCACATTGTACTTCTTCGCTAGGCTGGGAAGCAGTAGGAATTTTGTTGAAACGTAAATTGAAATCCTTGATAGGCTCTCTAGTTTCGGCTTTAAGATTGGATAGGTCATTGATTAACGTTGCCGTAGACCTGTCATCACCAAACTTGGTTAGGAATTGCTCCTGGAAGATGTCCCAACTTGTGATGGATCCGGAGGGTAATGAAAAGTACCATGACCTGGCTGTTCCTTGAAGTGTATAAGGAAAAAGCTGAACAATAACATCTTCATTAGTAACCCCATTGAGATTAATGGAAAGCATGAAGTTGTTTATGTGCTCTTCTGCTAGCATGCCTGCCTTGGGATTGAATTTAGGTAGCCATTTCTTAGGATGGGCCGGTATTTGACTCAAGGGTGCAGGCATTAAGAGTGCCCCAAGATTATTCCATGGAGACTGGGCCATTGTTGAACTGCTAATAGAGGAAAGTGCAGAAGATGATCCCTGCGGTTGGGAGGATGAGGATACTACGATTGTAGATGATTGAAGAGGGGTTGTGGGGGTTCCAGTGGACGGATGGACGATGATCTGGAGTGGAGGAGTGGATGGTTGACTTTGCAGTGAAGTAGTTGAGATGGACAATGTTGACGAAAGAGTCTCACTGTCAGACTCTTTAGGTGATTTCCTCGCTCTTTTCCTGGTGGGAAGAGGTAATTCGGTTGGCTGGACGCCAAAATTTTAACTCTTTAGCCTGGTCAGGGGATGAGCAGGGTTGTACTGCGAAGTCACACTGCCTTGAGATTTATCAGACCTCTGAGGAGAAATGGAAAATCACTGAAGTTTATGAATCAGGGATTCGACTTCAGGAAGTTCAACGGTAGATTGTTCTGAAATATCAGGGTGTGTAGCAGCGGTTGATACTCGAGTGACTTCTGACTCTGGATTTAAATGTAATGGAGAAGTCGGGGGAGATGATGAGGGCGATTTAATCTCAGAATGGTATTCAGATTTGGATTTACTTGCCATTCATAGTTCAGGCCCTCCTTCTAGCGCCAAAAATGTTGAGGCCCCGAAAATCAGGTCGACAACAAGGGGGATACCCGCCCGGTCTGGACCTTGGTTGGCAGCTCCTGATCTGTTTGGTATAGCGGGTCCGACTGGGGATAATGGGACCAGTTTCCCAATCTATGAGTGTGTGTGTGTAGAATTTGATGTTGCTGATCTAACAGTTCCTATCTAAGATATTCTAATTCAAATTTTAATCTAATTTTATGCTATTGTAATCTAATAAACAACACATCTAAATCTATACTAACCTGGGATGTAATTCTTCTATTATGCGATCTAAAGAGATTTCAAATAACAACTGGTAATAAAGATCATTCAGCGATTATAAGAAAGGAAATCAATCAAGATGAACCACTTCGCATAAAAAGTTAGATGAAACAGTTGTGAAAATCATATCGCATAATGAGCTATTCATACATTAGGCATAAATAAATAGCTATCACCGTACAAAAGTGCCAAATGATAACTCAAGCATTCATGCAATAATACATAAACAACTAAAAACTGTATATCACTTTAACATATAAGCAGAAATGGTCAAGAGATAAAAGTACCATTTATGACTAGTCCTACTCATAAGATTCAAGCAACAATGATTTATCTCTCCTTGCTCTAACATCCACTAAGAGTATAGAAGTGCAACATCAGTAGCAGATATCAAATGCAAACATCAACAAATCTTGATCCATTCATTCACCAAAACCTCCTCTGAGGGTGCAAAAGTGCATGTTCTGAGGACAAGTTTTTGATAAATTTCTGGACCCTTCTCTAAATGCATGAGAAGGGTTTAAATACTACTAACTAAATAACTTAATTACACAGATTCAGGATACGGTTTAAATGACCGCCCTTTTTCTAAGCAAAACTATTTCTAAAAATTAAATCTAATATCTAACTATTTCTGCATTTGCTCCTTAATGTTGAGAGCATTCAGTATTTGCCTGGCTAGAGTCGGCTGACTGTCTTCCGCTTTTGGTTGAGCTAAGAAAACAGAAATGGTAAGAGCTGGCACCATCTTTTCAACAAAATCGATGATATACTCGAGAGTCATCCTCTGGCTATGTGGATTTATTGTGTATGCCCAGTAATAATCCAAGTTCCACTTGGTTAATCCTCGAATTGCTTCTGCCTTTTCTTTCAGCTTTATGTTTCCAGTTTGTTCTTTACCATTGCTTTCTTCTGTTTTCCGGGCTTACAAGTGACTAAGCAGTTAGAGGCTTTGCTTTTTTGAGCAATTTTCTCAGCGATATTGCGCCTAGGAAACTGCCTCCATTCTTTGATCCAGGCCTCTCTGATGCATTTTTCGCCTTTAGCGCCTTTTCCTTCACCGAGTATAAGCTTCAAAATTTGTAAAAATACTGCTTTCGTGAGCTTTTGACCTTGAGCATTAAACCGCCTGTTGATATCAGCATTGTTCAACTACTCATTCAACCATGGCTGTGAATGAAAAATCTGTAACAGATAGCTCAACAACGTTCTGTGAATCTGTGGCTCTGTTGCATGCGGTATCCGTTTATGAGGGCATATTTTCTCTGTCTCTGAGCATTGGAGCTTTACCCTTTTCCTTCATGGCTTCCTGCACATTGCTTTGTGTTACTTCTGTTTTTCGTTCCTGCAGTTCACACATGAGGAGAGAGTAATGATAATAAAAATCGACAAGAAAGCTTTAAGCTCTACGGATGTAAAAAAACATGCCACTTGACGTAACCTGACTCTTCGAAAAAACACAAAAACCTTCTTTCATTAACAACTGAAGTATAATTCATTAATTATCATTAAAGCGCGTATCCAGTTTTTGGTTTATGGAAATCTTTTCTTGAATGTTGAGCCAAGGAAAATCTGCGATGGAATGTTTCTATGATTCGCATCGCAGCATCGCAGTATCGCATTACCGCAAATTTCATTATGATGTGTTATCGCAAGGTTGCTCTATCGCGCTATCGCAATATCGCGGATCGCAGTATCGCGCTATCACAAAATCGCAGATTGTTACAATCGTTAAATGGTTATGTGTTTTTCATGCAACATTACGATATGCGATATGTGATATCGCATATCGGATATCGACGATTTTTTAAGGTTTTCCAATGTGAGTGTTTCTTAATGCATGCGATGCGATGGAATTCGCGTCGCACTCTCGCAGTTTATCACTTTTACTCATAAGGAAATGTCCTATCATTCTTCGCGCAATGCGATGTTTCTTAAGGAGTAAAATATATGAGCCTTAATTGAATTTTTTGAATTTTTACTAAGGGTCCCCACTTATCTAATGTTATTGCTAATACTAAATAAGGAGGGGGGTTGTTGGTGGCCACAACATGCTCCTGTCCATGAGCTCTTCTACAGAACTGCCCAGCTTCTGTAGCATGCTTTTTGTTACCCAAGTAGCTTCAGCATTTGGCTGATCCTTCCATTTTACCAAATACTGAAAGTACTCTTGTCCTCTAGTTTTCTTGAACACCTTCTTGTCCAAAATCCTTTCTGGTTGTAATTCTTTTGCTATAGGTAACTATTTTACCCAGTCAATCTCTTGTGTCCCCTGATCCTGTGTTGTATCATCTGCAGTTTCACCTTCATACTTGTATAGGTCTGCAACATTGAAAATTGGAGATATTCCAACATCAGGGGGTAATTCAATCTCATATGCATTTGCAGAAAACTTCCTTAATACTTTGCATGGTCCAATTTTCTTGAACTTCAATTTGTTATACTCCCTTTTTGGAAATCTTTCCTTTATGAGGTGTGCTAATACCAAATCTCCAGCTTCAAAGTTTACCTCTCTTCTTCTCATGTTTGCTCTAGTTTTGTACTTGATGTTGCTATCCTGCAACTATTGTTTCACTTGTTCATGTATTGCTTGCATTTCCAAAGAAAAATCTTCTCCCTCTGCACTTCACATCTCATCTTTCCCCAAGTTTCTCAACTCAAATACTCCTCTTGGATGCATTCCATAAATAATATGGAATGGAATTTTTCTTGTACTCCTATTAGGTGAGTCATTGTATGCATATTCAGCTTGTTCCAACACTTGATCCCACTGTTTTGGATGTTCTACAGTAAGACTCCTGAAAAGATTGCCCAAACTCTTGTTCACAACTTCAGTCTATCCACCAGTCTGTGGATGATTGGAAGAAATGAAACTCAGTTTAGTTCCTAATTTCTTCCATAATGTCTTCCAGAAATGTCCAACAAATTTGGAATCTCTTTCTGAGACAATACTCTTAGGAAACCCATGCAATCTTACTATGTCCTTGAAAAACAAATTAGCAATGTGAGTAGCATCAATAGTTTTAAAACATTGAATAAAATGTGCTATTTTTGAAAATCTATCCATTACAACAAAAATTGAATCATTACCCCTTTGATTCTTTGGTAAGCCCAAAACAAAATCCATATTTACATTATCCCAAGGCCTATCTAGAATTGGTAATGGAACATACAAACCTATGTTTTGGCTTCTTCCCTTTGCATATCGGCAGATTTTACAAGTTCTCACATACTTTTCCACATCAGATCTCATTTTTGTCCAGAAATAAAATCTATTCAACTGTTCAAAAGTCTTCTCTATACCAAAATGTCCTGCAAGTCCTCCACTATGTTTTTCTTTGATTAAATTCTCCCTCATAGAACAGTTTGGTATGCATATTTTATTTCTCTTAAACAATAGTCCATCTTGTAAGAAATAATCCAACCATTTACTCCTATCCATAAAAATAGGATTCTTACAAGTTTCAAATGCCTCTTTAAAATCTGAATCTGTCTCATATAATTCTTTAAGAAAATAAAAATCTAACACTTGAATTTGACTCTCTTGAAGTAATACATTTCTTCTACTTAAGGCATCTGCAACTTTGTTTGATTGGCCATTTATATGTTTCAAGAAAAAATGGAAACCTTGAAGATACTCTACCCATTTAGCATGTTTCTGGCTAATCTTTGGCTGTTGAATAATATACTATAGTGCATGGTTATCTGAATAATGTATGAATTCCTTTGACATTAGATAATGCCTCCACTTCTTCAATAACTGTACAACTACATAGAACTCCTTATCATAAGAAGAATACTTCTTTTGGAATCATTCAGCTTTTCACTAAAATAAGCTATAAGTTTGTCTTCCTAACTTAAAACACCTCCAATAGCTTCTTTGCTGGCATCACACTTCACTTGGAAAGGTTTACTAAAATCGGGTAGAACCAAAATAGGCTTTTTAGTGATTTTCTTCTTCAACAGCTGAAAATTCTTTGCTTCTTCTGTAGTCCATCTAAATGGTTGTTTATCCTTCTTTATGGTCTCAATAATATGTGCATTGATCTTACTAAAATTCTTTATGAATTTTCTATAAAAACTAGCAAGACCATGAAAACTTCTTACCTCAAAAACACTTTTTGGTGAAGGCCACTCCAGGATTACCTTGTTCTTCTCTGGATCCATATTCAGCGCTTCAGTAGAAATAACAAAACCCAAGTACACTAGCTCTTCTTTAATGAATGAACACTTCTTCAAATTCAGCAATAATTTCTCTTGATGTAGCCTTTGTAAGACATAATTAAGATGTTTCATGTGCTCCTCCTTAGACCTACTATAAACTAATATATCGTCCAGATATACTATCACAAATTTACCAATAAATTCCTTAAGAACTTCATTCATGAGTCTCATAAACATACCTGGTACATTTAACAACCCAAAAGGCAGTACTCTCCACTCATACAATCCCTCATTTATCTTAAAGGCAGTTTTCCACTCATCCCCTTCTCTTATCCTTATACCCACTTTTAAGATCTAGTTTTGTAAAATACATTGCCCCACTCAAGAAATCCATTAAATATTCAATCCTAGGTAAACGAAATATGTACCTGATTGTGATTTTATTGATGGCTCTTGAATTTGTACACATTCTCCAGCCTCCATATTTCTTTGGACTCAACACTGTTGGTACTACACAAGGACTCAATCTTTCTCTGATCAGCCCTTTGTCAAGCAGTTCTTGCACCTACTTCCTAACCTCTTCATTTTCTATAGGAGTCATTTTGTAAGCTACTTTGTTAGGTAGACTTACTCCAGGAATCAAAACTATATGATGGTTGATTCTTCTAATGGGTGGTAACTCATTAGGTAAATCATCAACAATGATATCACAATAGTTGTCCAACATTTCTTGAATTTCAATGGGTAAATCAGAAACTTTATTGGAAGTCATTATCACCTTGGGCTTGCAGATTACAACAAAATTTACCTCATTCTCTTCAATCTGCTGCAAGTATTCCTTTCCTCCCAATAACATATTTTTTGGATTAGTCTTCTTTCCTGATGCATCGTCTTCTTTCATAAGCAGCAACGTATGATTGATACCATCTTTACCAAAATTGTAGGTGTTTCTTTTCCCATCATGCGTAGATCCTCTATCATATTGCCAAGTTCTTCCAAGCAATATGTGGCACACATCCATTGGCATCACATCACATACAGTTTTGTCCTTATATTTTCCCAATTGCAACTCCACTTCACACTGTTCATTCACTAACAGCTGATGTCCCTTTTGTAACCATGACACCTTGTAAGGTGTTGGATGTTTCATTGTCTTCAACTTCAATTTCTCCACCACTTTTGTAGAGACCAGATTATCAGTTTTGCCACTATCAATGATCATCTGACAACATTTCCCTTGAATCTTACACACTGTTCTGAACAAGGTATTTCTTTGTGATGGTTCAGCTATCTCCTTTGCTGGCGTGAGAAAAACTTTATTATTTACCAAAGATTCTCCTCTCTCTGGCATATTTTCTTCTTCTAACACTGTTGTTGTTGTTGCTTCTCCCTCAACTTGAGCAACAATTGCATTCCTTTGGCTTGTTCCTACATTCTCTGGGCACTCAAAAGCTCTATGTCCCAGTTTGTTACATTTGTAACATCTTACCTCTCTTCCTCTTCCTCTGCCTCCTCTTCCTCTAGAAAAACTCCCTCTGCCACTTGCATCACCATGCTAGGTTGAGCTGCTGCTAGCTCCATCTTTAGGTGTTGTAGATCTTCCTCTACCACCTTGACTTCCCCTTCCTCGGAAAGTACCTCTCCCTTTGGCAGACTACTTCCTCACGAGTTTTTCTTCAGCTTTCAATACCATTTGATAAGCTTCCTCTATTGTTTTGGGAGACAATATACTTATCTCATCTTGAATGTCCATCCTAAGACCTCTCACATATCTAGCCACCTTCTCATATGTATCCTAAGTTTGTCCAACCCTTATACTTACCTTATAGAATTCCTTTGTGTACTCTTCCACTGTCATATACCACTGTCTAAGATTCTACATCTGTCTGAACAAGGCTTGCTGATAATTACTTGGTAGAAACTTACCTCTTAGCGTGTTGCTTGCCAAGTCTCTTTCATTTTTCCTACACTCCATCCCACCAAAGTGCTGCATGGCCTATTAGCTTGGTGACAACAAACTTTAATTTCTTCTCATATTCTATTTCTTCACAGTCAAAGAATTTCTCCATCCCATTAATCCAGTATATAAACTCTTCTGGATTCAATCCTCCTTCATATATTGAAACCTCGGTCTTTAGCCTAGCTGTGGATCTCAACACTGACTAGAAAAATCTCATCTCAAGGGTAACTTCTACAGCTTCCTCCTTTCCTTCAGCTTCAACCTTAGGCTCACTAACATCCCCATCATCTATATTTCTCCCTGCTGTTAATGCCTCTAACCTGGCTTTCATCTGTTGCACAACTTCCATTACTTCAACATTTGCAACTAGCCATCCTCTTCTACCACGTCCTCGTCCTCTTCCAACTCTAAAAGCCATATTAGCTTTTCTTCTTCCGCTTCTGAGATTCAATTTAGTGTCAAAAGGTTGCTCTAATACCACTAATGGTGGCCTGGGTGCAAGCAATATAGACAAATGCCCAAATCCTGATATAATTTCCTCTAATTCTGGCTGTAACCCTTCTCCTTCTCTCACAAGAGTATCAGTCATCTATTTCTAGGTTGACTATTTATAAATTCCCCTTTTTTATCACTATCAACACTTCTTTCCCTTTAATCACCCCAACCCTTGTTATCAAGAACAATTCATACAACCGGGCCTCTTTTCCTCTATCAGGACTGTAATTCCATAGGAATTACAAAATACACTATCGGCAGGGCTTTGGGTTGAATTAGCACAATTGTGTATAAAATACACTATCAGCGGTTTCACACAACCATAAAGTGATTATACACGAAAATGCACTATTCGCGGAGTTTCACTATCGTAATGCTATTTCACATGAAATACACTATCGGCGGGCTTTTATAAAGGCAAGTATTAATACACAGAGATACACTATCAGCGCAATTTTCCAAAGGAATGTGTTATACACAAATACACTATCGGTGCTTTAACTATCGGTGCTTCCAATGCTCCTTCCCCGATGCAATAACATGTAGTGTTATCAGAAACTGCAATCGGCAATTTCATTGCCTCCTTGCCAAACTCTTCCTGCTTGGGTCTTGGGATCTGATTAAACCGCGGACCCAATATGTTATAAAACCACCCTTATAAGGTTTCAGGTCCAGAAGTCGCACTTTGGACCTCGACACTTCAAAAGGTTAGATCCTTTCTGCTCCAACTCAGCGATGTGATCAGGGTTTCACACCCAATATGGGTATAGGTCCTATTTAATAGAGTTTCAAGTCCGGAATTCAATTCCAGTTAAGGTTTTTCATTGTTTTCCAGTGTAAAACAGAGTTTCTGCCTGCGGAACTCAATGATGCATATAATGGAAATAGGGCTTTCCGATGTAAAGGAAAACCACCCCAACATCTTTAGTCGAAATGTTAATTGAGAAACAAAGTCGAATCACTATTAATAAAACTCAGTAGAAAGGAAACAAACCTGAATATATGCATAAATACCAATCAACAAGAAAATATCAATTCAAATGCATAGAAATGGGTTCAGAGGGCACCACGCCTCCGGGATCGACCAAATACATAGAGAAAATCCCTCTTCCTTTGAGAAACTTGTGATAAAAGCATGCAGTCCAAATCCCATTACAATAAGATTCAAATTACATATATACTGGTTTGTATTAACAACCAGGTCCTTAAATAGGGGCTTAATTTAATACAACTATCAATTCTGCGAGGTATTCTCCTCGAGAACCTCCACTATGGCTTGACTATTAACCTTTATTACAACATGATTTATTCCCAGATTCTATCTCTATGCTAAACTAGAAAAACATGGAAATTGATGGCTAAAGGATCCCACTCCTTTGCTTGTAGATTTTTTTGTATTTTTGGAATAAATTTGAAGATTTTCCCTCCAAGTCTCATGCTTTTGCATCATTTATCACCAACACGATCTCCAGAGGCTTATGAGAAAGTTCGATGTGAACCTATGGACCACACTTCTAATATCTTGGGAATACTGAGACATTCTCGAAGAAGGTGGTCACCCTTACAAAGATTGAAAGGGAATTCACTTTACAGGGTTTATTGGAATGTTTCTCAACATCAATTGCACCAGTAGCATCGACTTCTTGGTTTCCCCCTTGCTTATTTTTCTTCTTCTCAATATTCCTTTTCTTCTTCTTCTTATCCACCTGGTTACTAACTTTCATGTTTTCACCAGACAAAGAAGAGGAAGAGGAAGAAGACCGAATGGGCAAAGAAGGAAAGGGTCAACTTTATGATCAACTAGAGGTTGATATGGTTCAGGTGGAGGAGAACCTCATTGAGGAGTAGTTTTGACATTCGAAACCATAGGGGTCGAAAATAACCAAACCGACAAACCAATGGTAAAACCAAGAAGGGAAAATGTTTCCATGTAGGGAGCACCAACATTTCCAAAAGAAGGAAAAGGAATAGGATTCCTGTAAGAGGGGTTTCCTTGGTTGGTAGAATCAAGAAATGTTGCTATTAGTCTCAACCTAAGATTTACTAAGGAGTACTTCTAGGGGAAGGACGTTTTCTGCAGTCAATTAATTGATTTTACAAATTATAAAAACAAAATAAAAAAGGGGTAAAACTAGGAAAAAGGGTTTACCAAGTATCTTTGAATTGCAAAATACCTCCTGGAAAACTAAGAAGTATGGGCAAGAAATCTCCCCGAATGTTATGTTCGGTGTATCACGTTTACAAGACAGCCGACTCGGTTACCTATGGATGGATAAAAACCTATAAGGAGTTCCCTATATATATGCAACGGTTGGGAGTGCATTCCATATTAGTTTTTTCTAATGCATAACCATTCGATGAGAGTGTTCCCATATACTTGCCATGTGTGGAGCGCCTCTAATATACCCAAAAGTACTGGAGAACGGTCCTATACACTTTCGTACATGGAACGAGATTTGACCCTCAGGATACAACGCTGGAAAATAATGATAACTCCTACGTTTAACGATGTTGAAACATGTCTCTAGCCTAGACCTCCAAATGTTTGCATTAAGTTCCAAATGATCCTTAGGTTAATTGAGGGAAATCTTAAGTTTATCTTCAATTAAGCTTCGATTTTAAGGCTCAAAACGATGTCACCTGAACACCAATGATCCAACTATCATGAGAAAAATATTCCTTCCATTTCGATTAAAGTTAATATAGTAAGGGAGGAGATTCAAACAATGATGCAACAATGAAGAATGCATCAAACAAAGATTTTCTTAACTAGATCTTTCACTTTCATTTTCCAAATGCAATGCCAAAAAGTAAAATGATTTTCACTTTTCCTAAGATGCACTTATATGAATTATGCTTTTCTTTTTTATTTAATATATTTAATGAAACTAATGCATCATTTAGTTTTCAATTATTGAAAAAATGTGATCTATTTCCAATAATTAATTCCAATTTTTTTTTTCATGCAAGTGATCTAATGCAATTTTAATGAAAAGTAATTTTTTTGAATGAAAGCTAATTCAACACAAAATTTATTCCTTTAATCAATGCAAAAGCGAAACCATTGTTTAATTAACATAACAATCAATCATTCTCAAGCACACGAGTACTAAACAAAGATCTCAATCGACTCAAAAATTGAAAAAACTCAATTAGAATTTGATTTTTTTACCACTTCAAGCAAGAGATAATATTTTGCATTCCATAAAGAAATCAAAAGCATACAGACAGAGACTGTTGCAGGTAAAGCAGAGAAGAGACCTCAAAGACCAAGACACACTAGAACTTTTAGTAGACCCTAAAAATTCTCACATTCAAGGACCAACACTACTTTATATAGCAAAACATGTGCTGACAGGGTCATCAACGCTTCTTTTCATAGCAAAACCCGTGCTGGCAGCACTACTTTTCATAGAAAAACATGGGCTAGTCTTTAGTGCGGTAAAAAGTGGAATACCAGGTCTTCAGCACAACTTTAGAGGGACAAATAGGTGCTGACAGTGTGACTGTCACTGATAAAAAATGCACTGAGAGAGAAACTTTTAGGAAAAACAAGAAAGACTCAGGAAGAAACTCTAGACCTGATACCTTAAGACACCAACAATTCAGAGTACATACTGGAAATCAATCAAACCAAAGGGTCATTCAGTGGTTGGCCAAACTTAACGAGAAGTAAAAAAATGGAAGGAGGATGAAAAGGGTGTAGGCTTCCCCAGCAGAGTTGCGAATTTGTTAACTAGGCAATCCCTTCTACAAATAGAAGTGATCCATCTAGCCCAATGTGTGGGTCTAGTAACAATCATGACAAAACAAGCAAACTTCCCTAACCTAAATCACAATGACAAATGAGAAAGGGAGATGGCCTACCTCTCTCCTATGTGCTTGAACTTTGATGATGATCCTGATCCCTTAGCCCCTAGGTTCTCTCCTCGTAATTCCTTGCGTCCAAATACCTGCAAGAGAGAATACAACAATGATCCGGACTTAAAAGGGAACGCAACAAATTACAAAGATAACCATAAACACAGATATGCAGCGGAAATAATACTTCATTTCATTAATGTAAAATACTGAAATATGCTTACAAATAGTAATGGAAATAAACCAGCTAGGGCGATGGTAGCTTATCTTTGAGAAGAGATGTGGTGGCTACATGCCTCTGAACTGTGTTACAATGAGGCTCAAAGGCCTATTTATTGTTGAGAAACAATGGAAAACCCTTAACATTCCAAAACCTAACCCTAGAAGATGAAACGCCAAACTGTGGGCCCCGTTTGGGTAAATTGGTACATCAACTTCCCGGGGTCATAACTTTGGCATACAATCTCCATTTGACGTGTACAATAGCTCGTTAGAAAGATCTATCCGAGCACTATCACTTTGGGAAGAGAAACACTGGTCCATGGACCCATGTTGCCCCCATATTTCCAAAAAAACGTCGTTTAGGGCCTCAAAACGGCTCTGGAAGTTCAGGACCCGAAAAACTGCTAAAAATAGTAAGTTGTGCTACAATTAAGGAACTGAAAATGCTGAGAGAAACAATGGTGGGGGTCTAGGTGAACTTGGCAGGTGGCCACCAATATCCACCTGGATCATTCCTCCCCCCTTAGGAAGCAATGGTCCCCATAGCGTTGAGTTCCTCCTTGAGATGAGGAAATTTTTGCTGAACTTGGTCCCTGGTGAGCCACTTGCCCTGGTGAAGGAGTTGGCCTACTTTGACAACTTGATACAGTTGGATATTCTGTTGGCGAGTGTTCTTGATCTATGTGTCCATGATCCGATCAGTTGTAGCTTGTTCCATGCAATCTAGATTTAATTCTGTGGGTGTGAGTTTTTCTACAATGGCGCATGTGTCTAGCAATGGTGGAAAGTATGGCCAAAGGCGGTCCACATTGAACACTGGGTGCAGGCCAAGAAATGGGGGAATGCTGAGCTCAAATTCATTGTCTCCCACAACCTTAGTAATGGTGTAAGGACCATATCGGAGTGGTCTCAGTTTCTGAGAGGCTCTAGAAAGGCGTTCCTTTTGCAAATGCAACCAGACTTTGTCGCCCACCTGAAACTTGTGTGGCACCCGATGTTGATCATGTCACTGCTTGTACTTAGCATTTGATTTCTCTAGAATGTCATGGACCTGCTGGCAAATATGTTGGATGTGCTCAATGAAGCTGGTTGCCTTGTCTGTTTCAGACTGGACATGAGCCGAATCTGTGTGAGTAGCTACAAGTGGCATGGCCACATCAATGGGGCATAGTGGCTGGAATCCCAAGCCCACCTAAAAAGGGTTGTGGCCAATTGAGCTGTGAAGAGCTCGGTTGTAGCTGTGCTGAACATAGGGGAGGCTCTCGTCCCATGTGCGTGGATGCTTTGAGTTGTACATGTGTAGAATGTGTACAATCATCCTATTGACAACCTCTGTTTGGCCATCAGTTTGAGGATGGAAGGTTGTGGACTTAGTGAGTTTTGTGTCCAACATTGACCAGAGACTGGACCAAAATGTACTGAGGAACCGACTGTCCCGATTTGAGATGATAGACTATGGGATCCCAAAGTGCACCCACACTCGTTCAAAGAAGAGTTTAGCAGTGGCTTCTGCTGTGATATTCTTCTTACAGGCTGCTATAATGGCCATCTTCGAGAACCTGTCGATGACCAAAAAAACACAGTCATTGCCATGCTTAGTGGATGGAAGGCCTAACATGTAATCCATGGAGATGGATTCCCAAGGTCGACTAGGGGAAGGCAGCAGGGTATAGAGGCCTTGCTTCTTGATGGTTGGTTTGGCAATGTTACAAGCAATACATGATCTGATGTACTTCCCGACATCCTGTCGAAGATTCGGCCAATAGAAATACTTTTCCAGTACTGCCACCATTTTCTCGACCCCGAAATGCCCAGCAGCCCAACTGTAGTGTGCTTCCCAAATCATCTTGGCATGCTCGCTTGAAGGAAGACAAAGTTGACCCAGGTGGCATAATAGGGCATCCTGGAGGTGAAAATCTGGAACATGTCAACCCTCTAAGAGTGTCTAGTATGTGTGGCCGAATTCTGGGTCGCTTTTGTAGAGAAGTGGCCAATCAGAAGTCTCGTGCCCACAAGAGTTGAGCACGGTGGTTAATGCCATGAACAGTGGTTGACTGAGGCAATCTGCAACATTATTGGTGCTGCCCTTCTTATACTT
The DNA here is from genome assembly GCA_031772625.1 of Pinus tabuliformis. NCBI lineage: Eukaryota > Viridiplantae > Streptophyta > Pinopsida > Pinales > Pinaceae > Pinus > Pinus tabuliformis. Next base: position 964,945,312 of record CM062818.1, read on the forward strand.
GATATTCAAATGGAACTATTGAAGGTATGTAGACCACTTCTGATGGCGGTCAATATGCAATTTCCCTCGGGTCTGTATGAACTGCAGGGGTCAATGGTTTGTGTGGATGATCATTTCCTTCCCCAAAATGTAATGCTTCCATTGTCGGTAGGCCTAGACAATTGAATACATCTCTTTATCATAAGTGGGATACTTCCGAACTGTGTCTAAAAGAGTTTCACTATGATATGCCACTGGATTCCCGTGTTGAGTAAGGACTGCCCCAATAGCATAGTCAGAGGCATCTATCTCGACCTCAAATGGTTGTTGTAAATCTAGTAACGTGGGCACTGGTGTTGTGCAGAGGCGATCTTTCAACTCTATGAATGCCTTCTATTGAGATTCAGACCAAAAAATTTTTGCTTTCTCTCCTCCCTTGGTGACTTGACTCAAGGGCCAAGTGATATGAGAAAACCCCAACACGAACCTGCGGTAGAAGTTGGCAAGACCTAGAAAGCTGCGGAGCTCTGTCAGAGTGGTTGGAGATGGCCAATCCCAAATGACTTAGATCTTGGCTGGATCCACATGCACCCCCTGTTCATCAATAATGTATCCCAGATACTGAACCTGGGTCATGCCAAAAGTGCATTTCTCTAAATTGGCACATAGCTTGTGTTGCCGCAGTGTTTTGAGAACTTGTCGGATGTGGTGGAGGTGCTATTCCCAACTCCGGCTGAAGATCAGAATGTCATCCAAGTATACCACTACAAATGAGTTAGTGAATGGCCACAAGATGTCATCCATTAGCCTCATGAAGGTTGCAGGAGCATTCGTCAATCCGAAAGGCATAACCAACCATTCGAAAAGGCCCTCCTTGGCTTTGAAGGTAGTCTTCCACACATCAAAGGGTTCGATTGGTACCTGGTGATATCCTGACTTTAGATCGATCTTGCTAAAATATTTTCCCCCCTTTATTTGGTCTAAGAGGTCATCAATCCGTGGGATCGGGTACCTATTTCGGACAATGATCTTGTTTAGCGCCCGATAGTCAATACAGAGTCTCCAAGTCCAATCCTTCTTCTGTACCAACACAATGGGGCTCCCACAAGGTGATGAATTTGGACGGATGTGAACTTTGTGCAACAGCTCCTGAATTTTCCTCTTGCTTTCATCGTTCTCCAGAACAGAGCGCCGATAAATTGGTCCATTGGGTAGCGGCGCACCTGGGGTCAGATCAATGGAGTGCTTGACCCGACAGTGTAGAGGAACCCCTGCGAGGGAGGTGAAGATCTCCTCGTACTCCTCCACGACCTTGTCCATCTGTAGTTGTCGTGCAGAGGGGACCTATATGGAGGTCGTGGCCACCATCTTCTTCTTTCATTGAGGGTGTATCATCAGAAAAACAAATTTCCCGATTTTGGAAATGAGCTTACTGCATTGTTTTGCAGTAATCAAAGAGATGGCAGTAGGTAGTGCTACCTCTGGTATCATATACAACTTATTTTGCAATGTAATGATAACAGCATGAGGCCTTAATTCATACACAACATGTCACTTCCACAAGTATGTTTGTCCTAATAATACATCACAAACCTCAAGGGGAGCAATGTCACATAATACCTCATCTGTGAAGGGCTTGATGTTGTATGGAAGGCAACACTGCTGGCTCACGCGAAGATCCCATCCTTGGTGAAGCCACCCGATGGTGTACGGTTGTGGGTGTGTTTTGGTCGGTAGGCCCAACCGTTTCATGACCTCTACCGAAATGAGGTTCTTTTGGCTCTCGCTATCGACAATGAACTATAGCGGGGAGCCCTTTACCCACATCTGGGAGTGGAAGAGACGCTCCTCCTCCTTTGGATCTTCGGGTTCATTTTTCTAGATCTTGGCAGTAGCAACAGTGGCATTGGGATCCACATCAATGATCTGCTTCCCTTTGTCATTCCCCTTGTCGAGTTCTAACTCAGAGTCAGAACATGCATCTAGTTCTGAAACCTTTAGCTCAGCCACCAGTGACTGCTTGGCCCGACACTCACTTGTGTTGTGAGTGGAGCTCTTATGGAATTCACACCATTTTCCCATGTCCTTTTTCAGCTTTGCGGTGCTGCTCTTTGCTTGCAGCTTTGGCGGGTTGTCTTGGGCTGCCCTGCCTTGGCTTTGTCGTTTGTTCTGTGGTTTAGGGGCACCTTTCCCTTGCTTCAGATTCGCAGACCCAAAGTCTCGCTTCTTTTGTTTAAACCTCTGCTCGACCTTGACGACATATCGGTATGTTGTGCCGAGCGAGGAGATGTTCAAGAATCCTATTTCTTCCTGGATGTACTTGTGCAGGTAGCCGCGGTATTTGAGTACCAAATGCTGCTTCGTATCCTTGATACCCAACTTTGTGCGAAGGGTATGGAAAATATTGGTGAACTCCGGCACGTCTTGGTCCCTTCCCTACTGCAGCGTGGTCCACTTTATGTATTCATCCTCATAGCTTCCGACAGGGTAGTACTGCTCCTTGGTGGCATCCTAGAATGAATTCCATGTGGGTGCGGCTGAAAATAGTGAGCCGGTATTTTCATCCTTCTGCTCGCAGTAGGTTTCCCACCAATCCTTGACGTGGGGGGCTACTTTGAGAAGAGTGAAAACAATCTTTTCCCGACTCGAAAATTCATGAACAGAAAAATAACCCTCTAGAAGATTTAATCATTTATCTATGGAATCTGCATCTATCTGACACTCGAATATGGGGATTTCAAAATTAACTTGTACCTTAAAGGGTGTGTCATTTCTAGAGTAGCTGCTGGAAGCCGATGCGTCGCTTCTAGGTAGTCGTTGAAGGATCTGGGCAAAGCTATCCATCATCATATTCCGTTGTCACTCGAGGGCTTCTTCGAGCAAGATTTTGATAGGATTTCCTACCCCCTCATCTTTCTTCTCATCTGCCATGGGAGGCCATCGGGATTTGTGAGGCTGGTCTCGCAAAGGTTCGACCAGTTCAAGCCCTAACTCCTTATATCCCGACCTTGTTGGGGACATGCAAAGAAAAATAGAGAAAAAGCAGGCCACTCTGATACCACTAATATGGACTTAAATAGGAATGCAACAAATTACAGAGATAACCATAAACACAGATATGCAGCGGAAATAATACTTCATTTCATTAATGTAAAATACTGAAATATGCTTACAAACAGTAATGGAAATAAATCAGCTAGGGCGATGGTAGCTTATCTCTGAGAAGAGATGTGGTGGCTACATGCATCTGAACTATGTTACAATGAGGCTCGAAGGCCTATTTATTGTTTAGAAACAATGGAAAACCCTTAACATTCCAAAACCTAACCCTAGAAGATGAAACGCCAAACTGTGGACCTTGTTTGGGTAAATTGGTACATCAACTTCCCGGGGTCATAACTTTGGCATACGATCTCTGTTTGACACGTACAATAGCTTGTTAGAAAGATATATTTAAGCACTATCACTTTGGGAAGGTAAACATAGATTTCCCAAAAAATGTCATTTAGGGCCTCAAAACGGCTCTGGAAGTTCAGGACCCGAAAAACTGCTAAAAATAGTAAGTTGTGCTACAATTAAGGAACTAAAAACGCTGAGAGAAACAATGGTGGAGGTCCAGGTGGACTTGGCAGGTCGCCACCAATATCCACCTGGATCAAACAACAAGATCAAGGGATATTTTAGTAAGAAAACTATCATAGACAAGCTTATGGGAAGTAAAACATGCTTTGTATTAATGATTAAATCAAAGAGGGGAGCATACAACCGATGCCTTGATGTTGACGGCCTCCTGTAGGATGGTTCCAAGTACAAGAAAAGCTTAAAATCTCTATTTTCCTCTCTCACCAAAATGGAAACATCTAAGCAAAATTGAGCAAAAAAATGGCAACCAACAATGAACAACCCATTGAGGAAAGTGAAGAATGGATTTATAGTTATGGAGAGGAGGTTAGAGATCCACCAAAGGGGGAAGAAGGTCCTTATCCAAAAGGTAAGATTGCTAAAGGTAGGATCAAAAACTCTAAATGGGAGTACTCGAACATATCTTCATCCAACAACTACTAGCTCGCCATTCTCGTGGCTTCTAGTAAGAGAAGCTTCTGCTCCATTTTTGGAGAAACTGCCTGAAGAGGATCAACAAGGATTTTCTTATCACTAGTCACTAGTTAGAAAAAAGGTTACTAGCACGGATTTTCCTACTAAAAGTAGCGTTGGTCTTGTAAATTAGGGTTTTCCACAATTTTTTCTAGAATTGCTTCAAGACATTAGTTCTCCATCTCTTCGGGGATGTATTGATCATATAATTCATGGTGAATGAGTTTACACAATTTTTGTCACTTTACGACATTTGTAAAGACAGTGGCACAAAGGACAACACTGAAAGTATAGAGTTGGGAATGTGACAAAATATTGTGTAACACCTAGTCATATAGAGATGGTGATTCACTTGGACCACATTGGCGAGTTGGCCACATACTTGCACAAGACACTTGGAAGTTGAACCAGGGCCCAAATTGAGGTTTTTTCTCACCCATGGAGAGAGGGAGGGATTGTATCATCATTCAAGACTTTGTTGATGGAGCATCACCTTGTTTGATCCATTTAGATACCCATGAGACCATTCATTGTGCCCCATAGCCACTTGGGAGCACCACAGATGTTTTTATTGGAAAGCATGGAGCCAACCCCTTGGTCATTATTTGGAGAGTCCTCCACGTCAACTTGGCACATGGAAGACTTATTTAGGTCTTCCAATGGCCCTATACACCATTATTCTATCATTTAAGCCTCATTAGGAAGGCTTATTTTGTGCTTTTGAGCTATTTTGTGAGCTTGACACCAAATGTAATGTTATTTGCTAAAATATGTTCTAGGGGTTTTGATAGGCTAATGAGACCAAATAAAATTAGTGAAGGATCATATCAATAAAGTAGATCCTCATTTTTATTGATCATCACACTTGGGATTTTTTGCTAGCCTCTTTAGAGGATTTTGGCCTGCAATTTTGGAGAGAATTTGGATGTTTTTGGGATGCACTTTGATGTATGGATATATTTCTATCTTTTTGGAGCTTCTAAATGAGTTATCGATGGATGGATATACTTCATATTGGATTGTAAGTTCCTTTTCTTGTTGAATATATTTATGTAAATGTGTAATGCACGTAATTCTTTCTCAATAGTGAAAATTTATGCCTTTATTTACTTGATATGGTGTGAAATTGTGATCTTGGGAAGTTTTGCATGTGTTACTCATTAATGATATTAAATGAATGTTCCTAGTGGAAAAGTGGCACAATGTTTCCATGAAACTCCATTAACTAATATAACAAATGTAATTGTTGAAAGGGGTAGTTAGGGATTCCACTTTTATCCTCCTTAAAGGTCAATTTAGCCTACTATTAGAACCCATGACTCCATACTCCCAATGGTCTATGCACTAGTTGAGTTTCTTAGTGGTCACCCTTCTTCTTAACCATTTTTCCTTCCTCCTATAATTTTCGGATTCTCACTTGGATGGCCTTGCTAGGGAATCGCATGAAATCCCTTAGAGAGCTTATTTTCAAATCTATTTGGATCAAATGCTGAGTTGTTTTCTCTCCTAGGTATCCTCAAAATTACATTTCATTTCAATGAATCATTTAATATGAGAAAAATTAAGCAATAGCTCATATTTTGAAGCTCTATCGTTGATGTCATTGTGAGAATCTTCCTTGAGGGTTGTCTTTCATCAAGGCTTGATATTTTTGAAACCCTTTCTTAGTCATACGTTGACCTAGAATCCTCCTAGGATGTTCCCCTTTCATGATCAATTCTACAAAACCTAGGTCTCATGTGGGCCCATTCTAGGTCTATCAAGTGAAGCAACAATATCATAAAAGAAACTGCTTCTTTTAAATATCTTGTTGAGTGGTCCAAGTTCATATTGGGTATATTGATTCTAGGTGTATCTAAACTCTTCTACCATTATAAATTTCTAGGTCTTGATTCCCTCCATATAAATCCTTTCTTGGAAATCCATTAGCTTCTCTTCGAAGAAACTGAGCCATTATTTGAGCCTTTCCTTTGAATGGGCTTTGTGAATCACATCACACATTTCTATTGATCCTATAATTTGAGTGATTTCCCTTTTACCGAGACTCCTCCCATTGGTTAAATTCCGTAAAGAGTAGGGGAAATTGACTGTGGTGACAGTGGGTCTTTCTCCCATTTTTTTCATTTTATCTAGTAGTTTTACCTTAGGTACCCCTCCTATGACCCCCTACTAGATTTTGTGGCAACACAACCTATTTCTACAAGATGAGCCTTGCTTTTTGCATTCTATCATCATCATATGCTTGGCTTATCATCTGCTTTCACTTGGTGTTTTTTTCCTTTCTTGGAGCAACTGTTGCGATGAGTGCTCTCATTAGCCAACCTCTTGACCTTTACATGTTTTGAGTAGTTCCACCACAATCAGAACCAATTTCTACCCTTTTGTTGTAGTGACTATAACACGCTCCAAAATTTTTGCTTGCACTCAAATTTTAGAGCCTTCCTTGGTCTTTCCCTTGATTTTTGCAAACACTTAAGTTGATTTCATGAGCTTTCCCGGAGTTCTTTGAACCCTTTTTCTTGTTGGATTACTTTGTTATCTTTTAGCATGTTTGACTGATATGTCATGTTTGTGAACCTTTTCTGGTGGTTTTGAAGTTTTTCCTTTATGCATACAAGGTTTCCTAGTCATGTAAACACTTGTTGCACTCATAGACAAAGTTTTGAGCACTGTCACACAAGTGTCATCACGGTGGTCCTAAAGTCTATCTCAAGTGTCGAACCTTTTGCTTTTTGTCATGACATAGTTAGACAGAGGATAATTATTTGTCTTTTTGTTTCGGTGGTATATGTTTGCATATCGTTGAAGTATGCTAAGTGTGTGATCACGAGTTCAAGTTCATCACAAGTCTATCTTCCTCTTGCACTTAACCATTTTCAGAAAATCTTCCCGACCAAGCAACTCAACTTCACTGGGCCCTGACTGAACTACACACTGCATAGTCTCAGCCCTCATTCATGTGACCATGCTGCTTGGAACTATGTAGTTTGCAATCACTATACTCCAGGGAAGTTTTACTGCGCAAGTCCAGATCCCAACAACCTTCCTTGACCACCAGAATTGCATAAATGTACCTCTTAGTTTGATCTGAACTGCGCACTTTTAGTCCTCAAGATTTTCCCTTGCCTACTAGAACCCCACAATGTGTAGAGATACCATCTTCCCTTGGCCTCCAAAACTACGCAAAAGTTTCCTCCAGTGCCCTCCCTCAGTCAAACCTCACTGACCCTAATAATTGCGCAATTTTTTCCTCCAGGCCTCTCTGTTGCCCAGTCCCCCTTGCCTCTAAAAATTGTACAGAATTGACCACTCAGGGCCTCATCCCACATCACCCATTGATGGCTTGAAATGTGCAATCCTGACTCCCATTGGCCATTGTGCAATTTCTTTCCCTAGTGGGCACTTTTCTAAAAATTTCCTCAATCAAGCCTGATATGTCACTCTACGTAATCTAAGTGATCAAGCTCTCTCCCTATCATCTGGAACTACGCAATGCACAATCACTGGGCCCTCTTTCCCAGCCTATCACCTATCCCTAGCTCAATTCATGGATAATAATGCATCATCTTAGGATATGGATTTTTCAGATTGATGTTGTCCCGTCATGAGTGAATTGTAGGAATACGTGCACTATTAAGTCATGGCGAGATGATGAAGAAGGAGAAGAAGGAGGGAAACATGCCTAAAGACTCACTTGTGGTTGAACGGATGAGTGGACCTACCAAGAGAAAGAAAAAGTAACACAAGTGTGCAAAATCCTTCTAATACTGAAGATCATTGAAGACCCTGCATCATCAAGATATGTGGAGGAGAAGAGAAAGCATATCTAAGAAAATATCTATCACTCACCAACAATAGTGGCTTGAAATTACCACATCATCAATCCAGTGCATGTCAATAGTGTCATGTCAAGTCATGTCATGAGCTGTCATATTCAAGATCACTCTCATGGGCCACGTATATCGTAAATAAAATGTGTTGTAGAGGGGAAGTTCGATGGACACACATGAATATGAATAGTCACGTAATTTCTAAAGTCATAGGAAGTTGAATAGTCATGAGGGTAGTAAAAGAGTCACAAGCAGTAAGAATCACCCCTTGGTTATATATACCCCCTCATTTTATGAGCAAAGGACTTTTCACATTGGCTCCTCTCGCAAGGAATTAGAGAGACCAACTAGTTCTTTCAGGAGCAAGGAGTGGTTCCAATATCCCACTACTGGGACTAGTGATGTACAATGTAAATATGTGTCTTGGAAGTTTTTATTAATAAAAGAAGCCTTATAAGGCCAACATGTTCTTCATGCATGAATTATGAATGTTTGTAAGACTATTTTTTGCATGTTTTCTTTCACATGTACTAAGATAGTTGAACTATTTCGGTTATTTTAGTGCTTATCTTGTTGAGAATGTGTTGTAATGGTTGTCACTACTGTCACATCATTGTGGACTATTTCATAAGATACTATACATGCCTTTTTTTTGCTTATCATTTATAATGACCATCGCATCCATTGTGGACTATTCCATTGGATGTTAAACGAATCTTCCTTGTTTGTTGGTTGTAACGATTGTCGCATCCATTGTGGACTATTCCACTAGATGTTGGACAGGTGTTTCTGTTTCAAGTGTGTCTCTTCCTAGGTGGTACTATTACCTCTCACTTAGAGGATTGCTTTTCTCCCCCCTTTTTTAGTAAGATAACCTAGAGACCATTGCACTACACATTCACCAGGCACACTCACCTTGCTTTTCGAAGACACCATTACATCACACTCTTGTGCTGACAACTAGAGCCAAGGAAAATATTTAAGTATTTGAAACCAGGACTTTATACAAGATGAGAGTCCTACACCAAATGGTGTGATGTCTAATTGAGACTTCATATTGGGTAGATCCCTGAATGTTGGTGGGTCCAGTACCATCAACATTTTTGGTGCTAGAAGGAGGACAACCAGTATTTTATGGCTGATTGTCCCGCCAACTCCACTCATCCATAGTTTGGTCAAGACAATAATGTTCACTCCATCTCCCCTACTCATAATTCTAAAGTTGGTAACCCTTCACCACCCAGGCCTAAATGTGAAATCATGTATCATCAACTTCGGGTTGTCTGCCCCATTGCCTGTTAGTTTGCAAAAGTTGTTGGACTAATCCTGGGAATAATTACTCTTCCATATTCTCAAAAGAAGAAAATGACCACCCCCAAAAGAGTAGTGGTCTTGTCTGTTGAAGAAGTAGTTATCTCCACTCTTGAAGAACTACCAAACTATTTGGAAAGGGAAGAAGAACCTCCACACTTTCAAGGAGGAGAACGCAGTAACCCCTTACTCTCGGGTTCAAATTCTAGCGGGACAGGCAGAGAGGAAGAAAGGAAGAAGAAGAAGAGGAACCATCAGATTCAAAAGAGGAAGAGGAGGAAAATGAAGAACAAGACATGGAAGAGAAAAATATGTGTTGTATGACTCAGGGCCCACTGGAACTTTTGGGAGTCTTGCACAAGATGTCAAGGAATGTGGAGAATCTCTTGATGAAATATGACCCTGATAAGACAGTGAAGGTTGAAGATCACCTGGATAACTTCTACCTACATCTAAAAACACTTGAGGTATTTCACGGTGATGTTGCATGGAAACATTTTCCATGTACCTTGGATGGTAGAGAAATTGTATGGTATCATAGCCTTCCTCCAAACTCCATCCAAAATTGGACGACATTCAAAATAATATTTCTTGAGAAATTTGTTGAAGTTAAGACCCCTTCCATGTTATTGAAGGAGTTGGGTAATATTAAGATGAAGCAGAAGGAAAAGGTTAAAGATTTCAATCAGAGGTTCAATCACATATTGAAAAAGTTTTTGAATGACAGAAAACCTCATGACTTCATCACCATAGACTAATACACTTCTGCCTTGCCAAAAAGTATTGTGCAATTTGTAAAGCGAACTACGAGACCAACATTGAAAGAAAACTACGAATATGTTATTGTTGTTGAGAAGGACCCTCACACTATTGGAGTCATTATAAATGATGAACCCAAAAAGGACTCCAAGGAAATAGGTAAGAGGTCCTAGGCCTTTGTGAGTAAATCTATGGAAAAGGAATGAAATGATATTGAAATCCTTACTCGTCTCATCAATTCCCTGATCAATGACATGGCTAAAATCAAACAAAGGACAAGTGAGACTACCATGAGCAGTAGGCCACCCAAGTTCATGCATATAAGGAATGCAACTTCTGGCAACAGTATAAATCAACCAGAAAAATATGTGTAGAGTTCCAATGTGGTGCTGAACATTGAAAAAATTGGAACATATTCGTATTTCATGTTTCATAATGAGAATCATTAGGAGAAGGTTTTCCCACAGTGGAACCAGCTCACGAGAATAATGGCTACACAGTTTTTTGACTTAGTCATGGTTGAGAAACAAGATGAGCCCAATGAAGAGAAGGAAGAAGTCATTGCAACTGATGAAGCTCCAAGCACTAGGCATGCAGTGAACATGTATCATTGTGTTCTTGCATCCCAGAAAATTATTGTTGATAAGTAGCCTTTGATTGATGGTCTGACCTAAAAGTCGAGTAACAAATACAATTTAAGAATCCAAGAGCTAACCACTGTGATTGAGGTGTCGAAACAGAAATTCAAATAAAACTTGTCAAGAAATCTCAAGTCTCTAACCAACTCAGTGCAGAACACAGGAAGCAAGTCCAGGAAAACAATTCCAACGAAAATTGTTTCTGATAGCAGTAAAGATAGGATCATCCCTCCGAAAACCACAAACCCAGTTCCATCCTCGGACACCTCGGTTAGTATTCCCACTGTAGATTATAACATTGTAGAGGATATTAAGAAGGTTCATGAAAATATATCCCTGTTTGAACTTACAAATATCACAATCCAGCGAGACATCCTTCTACGGACACTTAGACAAACTTCTATCGGTAATGCTACATCTTCATACAAGGGATCTAGTAAGTCTCCTGACGCTCTTTCATATGTACCTAATGCACTCATGATGGAGACAAACACACTTTTCCCACTGTTCTTGTTAACATTTGAAATATTCAACTTCAATGTACACAATTACTTGGTTGATTCCAGTGCATCGGTAAATTTCATGCAACTATTCGTGGCCAAGAAAATCAATATTAAATGGGACAAGGTATATGCACAGATCATTCAACTAGACAAAACCTATGTCCTAGGAATTGGTGAACTCAGGGTTGTCATCATTCGATTATCAGCTGACATACGACTTCACCAATGTATCAAAATTGTAATTGTGTACATTTCAAAAGAATATGGAGTGTTACTGAGCAAAGACTGGTCAACTAAGCTACAAGGATAGTTTGTCATAGACTAGTCACACTTATAGATTTTGTACAAAGGAAGGAAGAATCAGATCTTGGTAGAGTCAGAGATATACATGAAGCACACAGTGACTCTCTTGAATGGGCATAATGATCCAATGGCTTTCACAGAACTTCTATTTGGAAATTATTTTCTTGAAACATAGTTGGGGTGCTATCTCGCAGATCCATCCCCAGTTACACCAGATGCATAGTTGGATCTCCTTCCATGTCCAGTTGGTGATAATGAACTTTATATAGTAGTAGTAGTAGTAGTAGTATTAGTACTACTACTACTACTAGTGCAGTGAGCACTCCTCGTACATATGATATGTGGATAATGTAATTTGATAGATCTAAGACATAGGAGGGCTCTGGAGCTAGTTGTGTTTTAATAGAACCGTTGTAGAGAAAACATTTTTTCTCTAATCACTTGGAATTCGAGTGCAAGAATAACATTGCAGAGTATGAAGCACTTGTCTTGGGCTTGTAGAAGGCCATTGACCTCAACATTGTTGTTCTAAAAGTGGTAGGTGACTCTGAAATCACAGTGCGCCAAGTACGTAACACTATACATTGTGTGTCACCTCATCTTAAGAGTTATCAACAAGAGGTATGGGGACTCATCTCTCACTTCCAAGATTTTAATATTACTTCAGTACCAAGAATGCGTAATGCAGCTGTGGATGCCTTAGAAAATTCATTTTCTAGAATGTTACCTTTAAAGGGTGGATTTTCTATTAAAATTATATATAAACCATCTATCCCAAATAACATAACTAACTTACGCATTTTTTATGACGACCAACAGATATTGTACTTTATGGCGAACATTGATGTATTCAAAGACACAGCGATCGATGAGGACGTGCATGAACAAACACTTCAGGACGCAGCCAGTTGAAGTAGAGGCAAACTCATCCCTAAGGGTGTGATATCATTGGAAAAGTTGTATGATATGTAGAATCGCTTCCGGGGACTTTTGAATTCCAAGACCCATAGTTCTATGTTGTCGAATGAGAAAATCAACTTGGGAATTGAGAAATATCTGAAATATGTCAATCTCGATAATTGTTGTACACCACAGGAGTGTTGGGTGTGGAGCCTGATTATCTTCTGTATTCAAAGGTATCGCCGCATTGGACCCCAGTACGTAGTGGGGCGGCAACACCACCCGTAAAATATTCACTGCAAGGGGGGTCCAGGGGGGCGGCTGCAACCTTTGGGAGCCCCCCTAGCACGGGGATCGGGGGAAATGCCCCCGAAGCTAAGAATAGATGTAAAATTTCCTTTTAAAATGTTGTAATTTCGTAGTCAATCTGGGTCGTTCATTAGGTGGAGATCTGACGGTAGAAGTTATGTTTAATTTAGGGTTTTTTTTCCCTAAAAGGCAACCCCCTCACTATATATGAGGGAATTGTATTGCATCTATGTATATCTATATTCTTAGTGAGGAAGAGAGAGGAGATTGAGAGTGAAGAGGGAATTATAGCAAATCCACTGTAAGTTGTATCTCTTCAGTTTGCTGGATAATATAAAAAGAAGGACTAGCTGTTTCTTGGTGGACGTAGCCCAAACTGGGTGAACCACGTATATCTGTGTCTCTCTTATTTTATGTGTTTTCTGTGTTTATATTTCTGCAATACTTTATGTGTTCCATTGCTCTTTAATATATAATTCTCTAAAAAGGAGCTTGAAGCCTTCATCTGCTTATTCAAGTAGTGTCGTGATGTCTTCGCGTTGACATACAATGAACTCAAGACACGTGAATCATTTAGCATGTGATACCAGTCAAGGAAGGGACCAAGCCATTTCAATAGAAACTAAGGAAAGTTCACCCAACACTTAAACTCCTCATACAGAAAGAGTTGAGAAGATTTTTGGATGTTCGAATCATTTACAAGGTGTGACATTCAACATGGGTATCGAACTTAGTTCCTAAGAGAAAGAAGTATGAGGAAATCCGCCTGTGCGTAGATTTTCGAAATCTCAACCATGCCTCAGACAAGGACAATTACCTAGTGCCATCCATGGAGAAAATATTGCAAATAGTATATGGGGCCAAAAAATTTTCTTTGCTTGATGGATTCTCTAGTTACAACCAGGTTTTGGTAGTAGATCCTAAAAAATTGAAAACTACATTCCAGACAATGTGGGGCACGTTCGCATTTCGACGAATGTTGTTTGGGTTGGTCAATGCTAGTGTAACATTCCAACATGTGATGCACATCGCCTTCTATGTACTTATTGGATAGAGTGTAGTGGTATACCTTGATGATGTGATAGTATTTTCCAAATAGAGGTCAGACCACCTACACCATTTGAAGAATATTTTTGAGCGATGCCAAAAATACGAGATATCCTTGAATACCAAGAAGAGCATCTTTGTAGTGTTTGAAGGTAATATGCTAAGACAAATCATTAATAAAAGTGGGATCAAGGTAGATCTAGACAAGGTTCAGACCATCATGCAAATTCCCGACCCAGTGAACAAGAAAGCCATGCAGTCTTTCTTGGGGAAGATCAACTTCCTTCAAAATTTCATCTCTAACTATGCTCAGATTGTTAAATCGATACAAGATATGGTCAAGAAGTACACAATCTATAAATGGGATAAGATGGAAAATGACGTGCTTTCCCGTATCATGCAAGCTATAGTAGAAGCACCCATGTTGTACAACCTAGACTTCGGTAAAGACTTCTTTCTCTACACTTTCTCTTTCGACACTTCCCTTGCGGTTGTGCTAACTCATAAGGATGAGTTGAAAAATAAACGACCTATATCCTTCATGAGTGCAATCTTGTAAGGGTTAGATCTCAATTACCCCACAGTGGACAAACAAGCTTATGCAGTGTACAAGGCGGTAAAACACTTCAGACCCTATTTGTTGAAAAATCGTTGTATTATCTATGTTTCACACCTAGCAGTCAGGTCACTGCTTGTCAACAAGAGCTCGGTGAAAGAAGGGCAAAGTGGATGACCAGATTATAGGAATACGATCTTGACATCAATCTAATTCACACAATCAAGGGTCATGATCTTTTCAAATTAGCAGCAGAAGCAATTAGCACAAAAGAGGAAGAAAAAGAGCTCACAGGATGGGAGCAAGAGATCGAGATGTACAACATTGAGTGGGCCTACCCTACTTCAGACATGAACTCTTGGTATGTGGATGTCTGTCAATACCTTGGTCATGGCACTGTGACCTCTCACTTATCTATGCGACAGAAGAGGGCACTCTGACTCAAAGCACTCTCGTATCAGCTGGTGCATGGGGTGTTGTTCAAGAAGCACCACAATGGAATATTTCTCAGGTGTTTGGAGGCACACGATTTAGATTTTTTTTTACGTGATCTCCATGATAGAACAACTGGGGGACACTTCCCAGGAAACAATACAATGCATAAGGTTGTAAGGGCCAACTTTTACTGACCTACATAATTCAAGGATGCTCATGCCTATGCCTGCAAGTGTATGGTCTATCAAAAGTGTGCCGACATAAATCGGAAGCCAACAACCCCGTTGCAGCCTGTTGCAATGGAAGAACCTTTTCAATAGTGGTGCTAGGATATCATTGGGGAAATTTTCCTGCACTCATAAAAAACACCGCTATATCTTAACTGCTACAGAATATTTCATGTGACGAACAGAGGTAGTTTCGCTAAAATAGGTGAACGTTCAGGAAGTCATCAACTTTCCGCAGTAGAACATCATCTCCTATGTCACTTTTTTTTTTACAATTTAACATATTTCTGATTATTAAGAATTTATGATTTTGCATTGGAAAATGGTATCATCTTGAAAAATTTTGCTAATTATTATCTGTAGGGGAAAGATCTTGCTGAATCCACGAACAAGAACCTCATTTGTATCATCAAAAATACCATATTATCTGAACAACAAAATTGACAATCTACTTTGTTGAACGCCTTATGGGCTGACCTCATCACGCCTAAACCTTCTTTTAAAACCTAGCCTTACTTCTTGGTATACGGAAAAGAAGACATCCTCCTTTTGAACATCTAATTGCCCGCTCTCCAATTTTGCTAGGAATCCCAAGGCAAGCCATGTCTTTTGGTTCAGCTTAGGATGGACACTTTTCACAAGCTACAGGAAGGAAGGCTAAAAGAAAAAGGAATTTTTTAACTTCACCAAAGTCGTATCAAGAGATGGTTTGGTAGAAATTATGCAGGGAAGTGTTGTAGCCTACTCTGTCATTTAAATTTTCATTTTTAATATTACTCAAAATTAAAAATAAAAATAAAAAATGGAATATTAAGTTTTGAAAATCAAAAGAGAATTAGAAATTTTGGAGTATTAGTTACACTAACGTTGGAATTAAAGACATTATGAAAGTGGGCCCGATCCATCGGTTAAAGCCGGAACAAGTTAGCTAAGTGTGATCAAATATTTGCAGGGGAGACAGGTAAAGTGTTCTGCGGGAGAACAAGGAGCATAGTTTATAATTCATATCCCAAACCCCGTAGTTGACCCTGATGTCAACATGATTGACTGAAATCAACAGCCCATGATCGTTGTGGGGGTTCAACCTTGAGCAAACTCTCGTACACTGCCTACCCCCCCAGTGGGCCACCCAACATTGTTTGCTCCACATCACTTCTGCCACTCCCATTCATTTCCGTCCAGCTTACCCACCGTACCTCGTCACCTCATCTTCCACTCCATTAATTCATGACATTAATTGCAGGTTTCCCTCTATTTTGCTTACCATATATAAAAGGAAAGTGAAAACCTCATTGCATTAGTCGTTTTCTTTCGGTACCAAGCAACTTCACCTCTAGTTCAGCATTCCGAGTTAGCAACTCTCATTCACAGAAGCCATGGCCAAACAAGTAATTTCCTCCTCTATCATCCATACTCCATTAATGGATGTTGAACATGATATTTCTGACACCTTTTTCAATTAAGCACCTTTCCCGGTATCAAGAAGTCACTCTGAACCATAAAAATTCCCCTGTATTCATGGAAATGGTTAGGTCAAGTGTTTTAGCAATATTTGTCCCAAAAACTCACTTGTTCCCTAAATTCATTCAGTGGTTAGCCTTATCAATGTACCCTAAGAAGTGTTTTGTAATGAATCAGTCTGGGGAGAGTGTTTTCCAAGTAACCTCTTAGTTAATTCACCAAGCTTTGAACTACCCTGTATCTGGAACTTATACCACCTTTATTGAAGAGTCTTTGGTCTCATATTATGATAACTTGTCATCCCAAGAGTTTTCTTATGCTACCTCATTCTTAGCTCCTAAATCTAGACAATTCTTTCCAGATGGAAATGTGTTTTCTTTAGACATCTTTACAACAGATATAAGACCAATCTTGCAGGTGATTTCTAAGATTTTGGGGAAGGAAGACTCCAGACAGGTTGATAAAGCAGTGTTGGGATTTTTCTCTTTGATGATGAAACCAAAAGTAGTACTAGATATTCCAACATTTTGGGTAGACACTATTAATACTCAATTCATGACTCTGTCACTTACTGGTTCCTTCAAGTTTCCTTTAGTTGTTAATTATTTATTTATGTACCAGAATGCTAAACATTTTACAAGTTTGGAACTAAATATTTTTGACATAAACAAAAAGAAGCAGTCAGTGGTATTCTGGACAGACTTGATAAGGGGTGATCCAGGAGATGGTGGCCTATTTGAATTCACTTCTTTGTTCCTTCCAGTGGCCTACAAGATTTGAATGGGACCTTGCCTCCAACATTTCTTCCCAAAGCTCAAGAATTCCTTCAATTGCGAAAGGATGTAATGTGTAGAGACTATTTTGTAGTTGAAGAACATGCAAAGATCAGGCTTTATGGAGCCTCAAAAAAACCATATAGGTTATCGAAATTTGTTCCAATAAGGCTCTTTTCTCTTGAGTTTATCAGAAAAAGCTTGAATGTGGATCAGGTTCATTACGTTCCCATGAAGAAGGGCTATTTCTTTAAATTTCCCAAAGAAGTAGGACCCTTCATTGTGAACACTAGACAGGCTGCTCAAGAGGTTGAGAAATTATTGGATGACATGTGTCTCTTATAGCTGGTTGATTGGGCTTATGACCCTCATCAAATTATTTCGAAAAGAATGTTAGAGAATGGATATTCAGCCTTTGTGCATGAAAGTAGACCCGAAATGGAGAAAATAGCAAATGGGGGTCTACAGAGCACCAAAGGGGCAGATATTGAAACCCGTAGTATTTCAGAAAAGGTGCCAAGAAGGCTAAAGAAGATGTTATTGATCTTGATGAAGAAGAATTAGAAGTAGCAAAAAGGACTAAATTTTTGGATGCAATGTCTTCAATACAACCTAATTTAGTAATCCAATTCGGAGAAGCAAAGGGTGCACCAGCTTCTCCATCCTCCAAAGAACCTGTTCATGATTAGGTTCCTCTTATTCAAAGCATGTTTGCCTAGATAGCTGATAGAAACCAGAATGTAAAGTCAAATATAGAGGCTCAGGTTGAGTCTCAAGTTGTTCCTGAGAAAACTAGGTTATTGTCTACTGTGGACTTAGAGAAAAGTCAACTTAAAATTGCATTATCTCATCCTACTGAGATGTCAGTTGGGTCCACCAGTAATTTCAGAACTGTTAATTTGACTGTTGATACTCATAAGCTTGCTATGCTTGACAATATTAATTTGCACATGCAGAATGGGCAATTGATTGTCAATTATTTACATAAGACAAATGCAACTACTATTAAAGTGGAGAAAAATTTACATAAAGCAATTCAACAATTAAAGTTGGAGAAATCCAACTCCAAGGCTCTGAATGCCTAGGTGGATGAATTAAAGAAGATTATTATTAAAATAGGAGTCAACCCTGATGATCAACCTGTAATACAAAAATTGTTGCAATTTGCTAAGTTAGAGATTGTAATTTTAAAGAAGAAGTTGAATCGGCCTACAGGTGAGAATCCTATGGCTGCAGGGATAACTGAAGTTGAGAATGAAAAGGAGAAGTTGTTACAAGATGTATTGCAGAAAACTGAAGAAGTTTCTTTACTTAAAGACTCATTGGATAAGTTGAAAAAATAGGTGGACACTCATGTATACACAATAGTGATGCCAATCAATACAGAGGATTCAGTAGCATAGATATTACAACTAGGGACAGAGTTAAAGATGGCCAAGCATGATGTGAAGAAAGCACAAAAGGACATGGAAACAACTCATAAATTATTAAACATGAGCAAAGAAGAAGCTAGAATGGAGAAGGAAAACAAAAAGAAATACAGAGAAGACCTTATAAGGGCTGAAGAGGAAATTAAAAGGCTGAAGGAGAGATTCTATGGGATGAAATTATTGAAGTTATCAGGAGCATCTGGGAGTTCCTTGTTATTATGTCTGATGAAAAATAAATTGTCAGAGATATGGAAAGTGTGGTTATGCAAGAAAAGCAGAAAGCATTAGACAGATCAAAGTTTTCAAAAAGAATGATAGATTTTATTAATTCTAAGTCTGCTTCAGAGCTAAAGGAGCATGACATTACAAACAGAACACTATGTGCAATAGATTTTAATAAGATGATTGTCAGAAACATTTACAGAAATACTACTGAGAAGAAGATAAATGAAATAAAAGAAGCAGTTTCCAAGTTTAACATCCTGTTTGATAAAAGAGTTAGAGCTGGGCTTCCCTCTTGCTGGGATTTACAAGGAAACTTGCTTCCATGGAAAACATATGAGACTTTGCTAGTTGAGGTGAAAAGAAAAGTTGACAACACCCATGAGAAGACAACAGTACTGAAGGGAGAAACTATTGTGAATTATCTTAATAAGGATTTTAAGCTTTTGTGGATGGTGAAGACTTTGTTTACAGACAAGCCTACTTATAGTAGGATTACAACATGCAGAATGGCACTCAACAAATTGGAAGAAGCACCAAAGTCACATGTACCATTATGGAGAAAATGCAAAGAGTGGATGATAGAGCAGACAAAAGATGCACCAGCAAGACCATCTACTCAAGCCACTGATTCGAACAGTGACCAGCAATCACCAATCATAGTTTAATTCCTTTCCATTTTATGTTATCTTATTTCCTGAGGAAAATGAGGTGTCTTTTACCCTCCAATGTAATGTCCTGAAATGAATTTTTACTTTAGGTAGTTAGAAAGTAGTTAAGTAGTTTAATAGTTTTGGTAGTTACCAACTGTCCTATGATGTATAAAAAGAGGAAAAATCAAAGAAGAAAGGTAGGATTTTTGGATAATATAAAAACTACACATTTTGTACTTGATAAATTGATGATTAATGAAAGAATCGGGAGTTTTCCATACAGTGTTGGGTATGACTTGTAATCTCTCTATTATGTGTCATTTTGTCTCTTCCTCTCTTTAAATATGGTAATGAAGTTGTGTGTCTTTGTTTACTTCTATGAATAAAGTTAAATTTCCTTAAAATAGCACTCCCATGTTTAAAACTTCTTTATCTCTATTTCTTTTAAGTTAAGGATAATAATTTCTATTAAATACAACATATTACCTTTAACTTATCAAAGTATTCTTCACACAACATTTATATATAGCACCGCATGGCATCTTTAGGCTTTCATATCAACTATATATTACGGGTTTAAGATCATGTTCTTCATACTCCTCAAAATGAATACACATTATACAAATAAGTGACATGCATAATAAAATTTTAATGTCTTAAGCACAATTTCTCCACAGCCTAGAAATTGGTTTCTTAAGGGACAACAGGAAGAATAACTTTAGTGTGGGTGAATTAGTCTTGAATTGGGACAAAGACCACGAGGAAAAAGGAAAACAAACTAAGTTTCAGTCCATGTGGATTGGTCCTTACAAAGTCCACGAAAAGTTTTGCCAACACACATATCATCTTGAATCACTTGATGGGAAGATTGACTCTCTCCCTGTCAATGGCCAAAACTTAAAACAATATTTTCAATGAAGATCTGGGGATGCTCCCCTCACTATGTACATAGTCTTTTTTTGTTTGTTGTTTATTTCTTTGCTTCATTTTGTGTTGTTTGTTCATGTAAATAAGTGTTTTTCCTTACTGTGTTATGGCTTCTATGTGTGTGTGTGGTTGAAGCTCAAAGAGTCTTGTGACACTGCAGTGCTTGGCTAGTCTTCTGTCCATCTTCCTTGTGTTGGTTTCATATTTTGGCCAATGAAGTTCTGACAGAAAATACCATCCGTAAGGAGAGTTTTGGTCCAATCATGAACCTGTCTCCAGTCTGGAAACTTCATTCCTATGCTTAGTTTTCTGCTTTGATGTTTTGAAGCCTATCCAACTAGTAGAAATGGGGAAGGGAAAAAAATCTAAACAAGCAAACCTAAACCAAAGGTCTTTATATCCTTCTATAAAGGAACAACCTCTCCTTCTCTCAATAAGTCGGGATCCCTCTTCTGCCCCAAAATAAATAAGTGTCGATGCATAGTTCTCTTTAAATAAAAAAATAAAGGTGAAAGAAGAGAAAGACTTCTTGCACAGAGAGATGAAGCAAGAAACTCTGCAAGGGTATTGTCTAGGCTCACTGGCAGCAGATAAATGTTTACGTTCATGTGTGACTTCATCAAGGTAATGTCCAGGCATACTAGTAGTAGAGAAACACCAGATATGAAAAACTACACTCTAAAAATCATAAGCTCACGAGATACACTAACCTTCCCAATTTGAAACATTGTGATTATGTTGAATCTTATGTTGTGTTCGACTGTGAAGGTATAGAAGGGACCATGTCTACCCATGGGGTAAGTGGGGAAGCCAAAGTAATATGCATGATGAATCAATTCTCCCTGAAGGACCAAGGCCCTGCACAGAAGAAATTGACCAAGACAGAGACGCTGGAGTTTAACCACTGCATTGTCAAGTGTTGTAGTGGCTGCAACCCCCTCCACAATTTTGGCTTTCACTCAAATTTCAAATCCTTCCTTG
This sequence comes from Pinus tabuliformis, assembly GCA_031772625.1. Taxonomy (NCBI): domain Eukaryota; kingdom Viridiplantae; phylum Streptophyta; class Pinopsida; order Pinales; family Pinaceae; genus Pinus; species Pinus tabuliformis. Next base: position 964,966,651 of record CM062818.1, read on the forward strand.
GTCTTTCCCTTGATTTTTGCAAAGACTTAAGCTCATTTCACAGGCTTTCTTGGAGTTCTTTGAACCCTTTTTCTTGTTGGATTAATTTTTCATCTTTTGGCATGTTTAACTGATATATCATGTTTGCAAACTTTTTCTAACGGTTTCGAAGGTTGGCCTTTGTGTGTATGAGTTTTCCTAGTCATGTAAACACATGTCGCACTCATACACAAAGTTTTGAGCACTGTCGCACAAGTGTTGTCACGGTCTTCCTAAAATCTATCTCGTGTCTAACTTGTAGCTTCTTGTCATGAGAGAGTCACATAGGATAATGCTTTGTCTTGTTGTTCCGATTATCTATGTTGTCATGTCACTGAAGTATGCTAAGTATTTGATCATGAGTTCAAGTTCATCACAAGTCTATCTTCCTCCCACACAACCATTTTCAGAAAATCTTCCCGACCAAGAAACTCACCGTCACTATGCCCCAATTTAACTACGCATTGTGTAGTATACAACCTCATTGATGTGACATTGCTTCCTCGAACTATGTAGTGTGCAATAACTATCTAGGGTAGTTGTATTGCACAATACTAGAGCCCAACAACCTTCCTTGACTACCAGAATTGTGATGTTGTCCCTCCCAGTCTGATTTAAACTGCGCACTTTATGCTTTTATTCCTCAATATTTTCCCTTTCCTACTGGAACCCTGCAATGCATAGAGAACCCAACCTCCCTTGGCCTCTATAACTGTACATAAGTGTCCTCCAGTTCCCTCCCTCAATCTGAGCTCATTGACCCTAAGAACTACACAAATTTATCCTCCAGGCCTCTCTTCTGTCCAGTCCCCCTTGCCTCTGAAAATTATGTAGAATTCACCTCTCAGGGCTTCATCTCGCACAACCCATTATTGGCTTGAACTACACAATCCTAAATCCCAGTGGCCATTGCACAATTTATTTCCCCAACTGGAAGTGTGTTGAAAAGTTCGTTAGTCAAGCCTGAGTAGTGCTCTGTGTAGTATTAGTGATCAATCTTTCTCCTTGTCACTTGGAACTGCACAATGCACAGTTATTAGGCCCTCTCTCCTAGCCTCATTTTGGTGGATAATAATGCATCATCTTTTCAGATTGATGTCATCCTGTCATGAGTGAATTGCAGGAATAGGTACACTATCAAGTCATGGAGAGATGATGAAGAAGGATAAGAAGTAGGGAAATATGCCTAAAGACTCACTTGTAGTTGAACGAATGAGTGGACCTACCAAGAGAAAGTAGAAGGAACACAAGTGTGAAACCACCTTCCAAGACTGAAGATCATTGAAGACCTTGCATCATCAAGCTATACAGAGGAGAAGAGAAAGCATATCCAAGAACACACCTATCACTCAACAACAATAGTGGCTTGACATTGCCACATCATCAATCTAGTCCATGTCATAAGTTTCCAAATGCCACATCATTATTGTGGGCCATGTATATTGTAAATCCAATGTATTTCAAAGTGGAAGTTGAATGGACACACATGAATATGAAGATTCATGTAAGTTGAAAATTCAAATGAAGTTGAACAGTCATGAGGGTAGTCAAAGAGTCACAAGGGGAAGCATCACCCCTTGGATATATTTACCCTCTCATTGTATGAGCAAAGGAATTTTCACCTTGGCTCCTCCCACAAGGCATTAGAGAGACCAACTAGTTCCTTGAGGAGCAAGGAGTAGCTCCAAAGTCCCACTACTAGGACTATTGATGTACAATGTAAATATGTGCCTTGGAACTTTTTCTTAATGGAAAAAGCCTTATAAAGCCAACACGTTCTTCATGCATGACTTATGAATGTTTGTAAGACTATTCTGTGAATATTTTTATTTCATGTTTGTTTTCACATGTACTAAGATAGTTGAACTATTTCAGTTATTTTAGTGCTTATCTTGTTAAGAATGTGCAATAATGGTTGTCCCTATTGTCTCATCCTTGTGGACTATTCTGCGGGATACTACACATACATTTCTTTGCTTATCAGCTATAATGACTATCACATCCATTGAGGACTATTTCGATGGATGTTAGACAAATATTCCCTTGTTCATTGGTTATAATGACTATCGCATCTGTTGTGCACTATAACCTCATCTCCAACTATCACATTTCTCCTAGTCAACTATTTCCACCCATGGCGTCAAAAGGTGAGATTCCAACCTCTCCTCAAGATCCTCCTTTGGAAATCTCAGCCACTCATACTCTAGGTCTTGGTGATGAATCTGAATATCACTTTCCGCCTAAAGGATTTCCATGTGTTTCCTCTCCTCATATGGGGAGTGGGACAAGTCCACCACTTGAAAGTAGTGAACCTTTATTCCTGCTAGGTTATACCTCTCTTAGTCATTTAGTTTTAGGTACTCCAAGTGCATATTCACTTTATCATCATCTGATATGGTCATCTGGCATTGGCCTACCTCTAGCCTATTCGATTCGAGCTTGGCTTCAAAAATTCATGTTCAAACTGCAGTTTCTTCGGTTCCTATTCAACTTAAAGTCATGGTTGGGACACTTAAACCTCCTATTTTTACCTCTACAGTGGTTAAACCTCCCCCATTGAGTGGACAATATGTACCACCCCTTATCCCACTACATGGGGGGAAACCACCTCCTCCATATGTACCTACTATTTTTGGTCGAACCTACGTGAGTGGATCCAAAACTCACGTTATGGGAGAAAGTCAAAATGTTGGTAGTATTCCTTTTGGATCTAGTCAAATTCCTTATCATAGCCTCTTTCAGCTCAAATACCTTACCAACAGCCATACCCTCCTTATGGTTCACAACAGCCTCAAAATCCACCTTTCAACCAACAAGTAGGATCCCAAATGCAATCTGGTCCTAATCCCTCATTTGGATCGTCTGTTCTATTTCAGTCTACTTCTGGAACTTATCCTGTAGGAGCTAGTAATCCTTTACAACAAGGAACCTATCAATATCAACAAGGAACCCATCAAATTCCATAAGGAACCCATCAAATTCCATAAGGACCCTATCAACAAAAAGGAACTTTTGTACAACAAGGACCTTACATGCAACAAGGGTATTATCAGCAACCATTGTAGCAGCAAGGGAAACCATTGCAGTAAAAAGGTCAACCGTTGCAGCATCAAGGTCAACCCTTGTATCAATATGGTCAACCATTGGAGCAACAAGGTCAATCGTTGCAACAACAAGGTTAACCATTGTATCAGCAAGGTCAACCATTGCATCAACAACCTTACACTTGGTACTCTTCATAGGTTGTCTATCCCCCTTATGGTTCTCAACGACCTGTGTTCGGTCAATATCAAACTTTTCCGAGTTAGAACAAACCTCTATGGGGACAAAATCAACCTTTTTATGGTCAAAATGCCTCCCAGAGGGGGCAGTATCAAAATCCCTTTTGTCAAAATCTGCCACTATGGGGGAAAAATCAGTACCAATGAAGCTGGAATCCTCAATCTAGACCTTATCAAAGGCATTTCATTCCTTTTAATCCTCAATTTCCTTTCTTAGCTACATTGGAGTTACTGGATGTGTTGAGGCTTACAAATGACTAAATACTTAATTCACTATATTGGCCTCCAGTTCCTACCAAAATTCCTAGCGATTGTCCAAAATTCGAAGGGAATTTTGGAGAAGACCCCCAAGCTCATGTCACGACCTACCATTTATGGTGTTCATCGAACTCTTGCGCCAATGATTCCATTCAATTGTGTCTTTTCCAATTAAACCTAATTTGTGCTATCGCCAAATGGTGCATCGAGCTACCTCGAGGTGCCTTTCAAGATTTCAACAATTTGGTTATGGATTTTCTTACTCACTTCTAGCTACTAGTTCAGTATGAAACTAGTACCAATCTCCTAACGTCTTTGAAATAGAATATTTCTACCCACATCTCCAATCACATCCATGAATGGATACATCAGCGTCATCTTATTAATCTTGAAATCCTTGATGAACTTTTAACCAAATTGTTTACTAAGTCATTCATTAATAAAATCACCAAAGGCATAACTATGGGTGGCTGTGTGACTGAAAAAAAAGCCATCGCATGTGCTCAATATCTATATTTAGTATATTCACAATCTGGAATGCTTTATGATCTCTTACCAGATGCTCCGTGACCTTCAACTGATCTAGCATCTTATGAAACCTGCGGAGACACCACATGTAGGATGGTATTATTGGGCCAGTAGCTCAAACTTATAGTAATGCTTCTTCTACTTCTATCAAGCAGAAATCTGCTTCTGCTACTGCACCTTCTCCACCTTTGAATACTCTCAAAAATCCTGGTAGAACTTCTAAGGTGAATGTTATCCAATATACCATAGCAGACAAAGCCTGGAAAGGAAAAAAGAAGGGTAAACCTAAGGCCAAATATGATACCCCTAAATAGGATCCTCCTAAAATATTTACTGATTATGTATCCAAATGTAAGATGAAATATCCTTGTCTTATATGTGATGAAGATAATTATACCAAGGATTGTCCCCGCCGTGCTGATGTTAGTTTTCTATTAAAAGGCACCCCAGGGACACCAGCTGTGTTGAAAGAACCCTTTCCTTCACAATAGACTTCAGTGCTATATCAACCTCAATCCTCTACATATTTAGGCTCTCAATTTTTTATGAGTGGAATGACACTTATCTATGTTGCTACTATATCAAAATATTATCAGACTCCTACCAAACTAGTTGTGGAAAATGATGCCACTAATGTGCCTTCTACTTCCACTCCACCCAGTTCCTTTCCTCATCATTAAAATGACCTAGTAATGATTCCTTTATCTGACCACATCTCAAAAGTGTTATTCAAAATTCATTGTATAATCTGAATGCACGAGATGCTCAACATTATAATATTGTGGAATATTTAGCTCAAGTGCCTTCGACAATGTCAGCTTTGGAAGTCCTAAATTCTTGTCCATCACAAAGAAAAAGATTACTATCCGCCATAGGAGGGATTGATCCTATAGATTTGAATCTAATTACTTTTGACCTCGAAAACCACATTCCTCATCTCCTACATCAACTTGCATTTTTGTTACAAGTTATTATCAAAGGGAAGACTATTCATCAGACAGTTATAGATGAAAATGCTTCTACTTTCATCACATCCCTTTCATGTTGGAAAGTCATTGGCTCTCCACCTCTCAACCAATTCCCTAATACTTTGGAATCTTTCGATGGTATAGGTTCTCATCCATATGTTACAAGAATTTGATTTGGAATTTGTTGAAGTTAAATCAAATAAATCACTGGTTTTCACTGATTTAATTTGTGAGCTTCCTTCTGTAACCACCTCTACTGAATCTAACTAGTTGATTCCTGACGAAACTCTCTTCCTCATCCATACTCTCAATCCATGATATGGAGATATCATTACCTATCTATAGACCCAAACCTTTCGAGTGACATTATCTGACTATGAATGTTGATGCATCTGACATTAACCCCAACCTTATCGAATTATTAGGGATACTTTGTCCCATGTTGGTGTCGATTCAATCCTTCATCGATGTTTAATTATTGAAAAAGATGAGAGAGTCTTAAATGAATATCACTCTAGGGCCTCTGGTGGTCACATGTCAAGATATGATACGGCTCAAAAAATCTTTCGTGTCAGTGATTTCTGGCCTTCGATCTTCAAATATTGCATTTTAGCAGTCCAAAAATGTCATGCTTGCCAAATTTATAACCATAAACAATGAGCCCCACCCGTACCCTTGCACCCAACTCTTACCGTCGGACCTTTTGCTAAATGGGGTATTTTTTCCTGACTTGTAACCCTTGGTCAGCTAGGGGTTATGGTTATATCATCGTCGTCATCGACTATTTCACTAAATGGGCTGAGGCAAAGCTTACATATGATTCCAAGGGTAAAACTATGGCATGATTCCTTTTTAATCATGTCATAGCTCGATTTGGTGTCCCTCAAGCCATCGACACTGACCATGGCTCTCATTTTCAAAATTATATGATGACAGAGCTTACTGCTTAGTTGGGTCTGCATCATGACAGCTCAACTCCTTATTATCCACAGACCAACGACTAAGTTGAGGCAGTCAACAAAATATTGGTTACAATGCTTCAATGTACTTTTGGGATGCACGAAATTGGCACCTTATGCTATTTTCATCTCTGTGGGAATACTGAACCGTAGCTAAGAAAATAACTGGATTGACACCCCTTTAGTTGGTGAATGGTCTAGAGGAAAAACTTCCAATTGAATGTGATATTCCTTCATTAAAACTAGTTGTCGAATTACTCCCTGACACTTCACCGGAGGAGGAACGATTACTTTGCATTAAAAGGCTTGATAAACCTTGTTTTATTGTTGTGTTAGTAATGAAATCTCAAAAGAAATGAGTTAAATCACAATAAAATAAAATTGTTACTCCCCGTGTTTTTGCTGAAGGTGACTTGGTATGATTATATAATCAAGCCAATGATAAATTGGGAGATGGGAAATTTGAACCAATGTGGCATGGTCCTTACATTGTTAAACACGTTTAACAGAAAGGTTCTTATGAATAGGTTGACTATGAAGGAAATCAATTGGCTAAGCCCTGAAACAGACTTTACCGTAAGAATTATTATGCATGATTTCATGTAAATAATTTCTACATTAGTGTGATTCATTAGTGTGTAGTTTGGTTTGGTGTGTTTGTTTTCTTTTTCAAACATATTTTCCTCTGCTTACCATGTGTTCTACTTGGTTTGTAGATGTCATCGAACCTTTATGTTGGTTTGTTGATGGAGCTTGTCGTAGTAAATGAAATTTATCTTCCACCGCATGGGCAATATATGACCCTAATGGTGAATTAGTGAATTTACAAGGCATATGTTTAGGCCGTACTACTAATAACATTACCGAATAAAGTACAGTTATCGAGCTTTTGTCAAAAGCCATTGCTCTTGGCATTAGAGAGTTAGTCATTAATCTTGATTCACAACTCATTGTACTACAGCTTAACAGACAATATTCAGTTAAAAACCCTCATATTTTGATAATGTATTTACGAGTTCCCCTTTTGGAATGAGACTTTGATTATATCACTTATCAACATATTTTGAGACATTTGAAAACATTAAGAGATACATTGGCTAATTATGTATTACATAGACATTTGCAATGTATGTAAAACAAAAACCATCACATAGTAAACATAACATGAAAACATGTATATATATATATATATATATATATATATATATATATATATATATATATATATATATAGAGAGAGAGAGAGAGTTTGCAAAAATTTTATTACATCAAAATGTCAAAAATTATGTTCTGAGACACATCGCTTCTCAAGCCTACATAAGTGCAGAAAATAAAGACTAGATATGACTATCCACCCACATGGTGCTCATGGTAGCAAGACCTATCTCTAATGACTCGGTTCAGCGACCGCCGTAGACTGGCGGGTACCCCTACAATATGCCTCTAAAATTGCAGTGGAACCTCATCAATCAATGCATATTCTATAATTCCCCTTGTTAGGACTTCCAGGTTGCATTCCACCTCAACGATAGGGTCAAATCCATCCTCACAGGGAGAATCCTCTATCTGTGGTGGCACTCATCTAGATATCAGAGAAACCCTTGGAGGTTTCATTGGTCCAACATCTACGAAAATCGCAAGTGTCAAATCTCAGTACACATATTAAAAAAAAATAAAAAACTTTAAAAAATAGTTTTTACCTACATCAATCCACTTTGCGCTTGGTGGAAGTGGAAGGTTTGGATATCCTTGGAAATTTGTGCCAGTGTATGCCCAATCATCTACCATGATTATCTTCTGTCACAGCCATCCAAATTTTTTTGGGGGAAATGACATCTGCTTACCACCTCCCTCTCGAGGCATCAACCCACCCCACATCATCAACCATGGATATTTGGGTGCTAGTGCATCCACTTCTGTTGTGGAGGTAAATCCTCTCTGCGGATAGAGACGATCCCTACTAGCCCAGATCGGATCTAGCAACAATCAAACAATGCTATCACGCAAGTTCCTAATTACAAATAAAAAGTGGATGATGAGAACCTACTTGGATTCCAACGCTAATATTCGTAGAAGAGACGTCGCCCTCGTTCCTTTGCCTTAGCTGGTCACGATCCCCACGATCTCCGTGATTAGACACCTGCACATGCAAAGAACAACACAAATACAAGCATAAAATCCAATAGATGCAATTATATATCAGTCAGAAAAGATATAACTCAACATCAATCATAAGACAATGAGAGTGGAACCATAATGATAGTCATCTATTATTGATAAATAACAAAGAAGAATACAACCATTGTTCTGACGTCAAATCCTCCTTTGGCTGGGTAGTCAGCTACACAAGTCTTGCAAAGCTTGTTGGGTTGGGGAACAAGCCTCTCTCTCTTGGGTGACAAGGATCTCCTACTTAGATTTGGCCTTATGGGTGCAAAGAAGGCTCTTGCAGCTTCAAACTCTTGAACTCCTGGTATTCTCTATTACTATGCTAGAACTAGCTTGCTCAAGACATAGAGACAAGCTTTTATAGATAGAGAGGAAAGAGATAGGATCAACCACATTATTCATGGGATTGGCTTTGTCACTTAGAAACTTACATGAAAGGTGGCAAACCACTTCCCTTCTATGGAGATTCGAAGCCAAACCATCCTAGCTCAACATAGATTCAGTTGGTGAATGGGTTAAGGAGAACCTTCAGAAGCTTGTTTGTTAAAAAATTTACTCAATTCGGTTGGCGCGAGTGCGACTCTGAGACAGAGCGCCAATAGCGCGCCCTATTTAGAGGATTTCCCCCATTGGCGCGGGCAGTAAACTGTGGACCCGTGCTAATGCAAAAAGAGCTGTTTTCATGGGTATTCTGCAGGAGATGTCTTCAGGGCATATGAAGCTCATACTTAGAGGAATATGATGCAAGTGGTTTCAGGTCATGTCACTTCTCACAGGTCCCGGAATGAGTCCTCCAGTGTGCGGGTGAGGGGTAACAGGGACGGTGACAAACGATGACAAATTGCTGTGTAACAGATGCCCCCTAAAGCATGAGGCCCGAGGGAGAGAGAGGGGTGAAATGCTTTACAAGAACATGCGTAACTGAAACACGGCCGCCAGAGAACCTGCGTAAAGAAGTACAACTGATATCTCAAGTACATGATATATGTGGTATGGGCACAACCATCCGTAACAGAGTACATAACAATCTAGATCCAAGGTATGGGTGCAGCCATCCAGAGAGGATCGGTAAATAGACTCAGGCATGGTCGCAGCCATCCATTGAATGAGTCATGTAATGAACATAATAATCCATAAAATCGCGGCCTGGATTCAAACAGACAAAATCCAGGGTCTTGCGCTCCATCTCGACCCGAACAGAGTATAAGTTCAAGCATGTGAATACATAAGTTGGAGTCGAACATGCATGAACATCGTCTCATTACCAGTCAATGATGAAAACTATTAACAGACGCGAGAGGTACCACCAATAATGACAATGGCCCTCAAGGTACTATAGGTACAATCTACGGCGTGCGAATGAGTGAGCTGGCGTCAAACACCCGTAGAATCATTTGATCGGAGGCCAATAGTGAAAACCTCGCGTCAAACACGAAGAACCTACCATTGAGGCATGCAGGCTCTAAGGCACCGGAAGGGAGTCTCTAGATCAGCTTCCTGGATAATGAACTGAAGTCAACAGGAAGTGACCTTGATCAAAGGTGGGCCATAATGTTTCCCACATAATTGACACGAGACAGAGGAAAGATGTTGTGGGGAATCAGAATTATGTGAGGTATCAGAGGGAGGTTGTAATGCTGCAGAGGTCAACTTCTCTTGAACATATCGGCAGCACGACAGTAGACTTGGCAGTATTTGACATCAAATGAGCAGAGGTCATGGTGACAAGGCAATGAGCAGATGAGAGGTCAAACAGGATAACCCAAACCCATGGAGGCTAATGTGAAACAAGATGAGATGTTCCCACCCAGACACGAATGCAGACTAGTGCCATGTTCAAGAGCAACATACTGCCGACGCGATAACAATTATAGGTCCATCTTCCCCACCATTTCTGGCGAGTACCCCGATTATTTTTAGATGACAAGCTTGACGGGAATAGCATATGCTTGGAAGGCGTCATTTTGACAGAATCTGATGTCATTAAGTTTTAACGAGTTTGACAAAGGAAGGACTCGGCGCCTTTTCCTGTTTAGAGAGTCTGAAAAGACAACAGAAAAGAAAACTCCAGGGGGGTCCTTTTTCGTAAAGTTGTGTCTCCCGAGCCCAAAAAAGTATAAAACAATCCTCGAAAGAACCGCCTGATCATTACGATCGAGGAGTACTTTTCATATGTAGTGACACCGACCTGAAAAAGTAAAAAAGCGATCGATATCACGTCGTTTCGTAACCATTAACGAACCTGAAACGACAAGGGTCCGACGATCTTTTCATTTTTTACACGGTTGGAAAAGAGTTTTAAAGACGACCGCCTCTTATTTATGTTTAACGAGTCAAGAGGGGTAACTCGACGATCTTTTCATGTTTAGCGAGTCAGAAAAGAGCTGAAAGATGACTCCACAGTGACTTTTTCGTGTATTTACCGAGTCCGAAAAAGTATAAAATACAACTCATTTCACCATCGAAGTTTCATAAAAGACCTGTCGCTGCACAAGAAGTAAGTGTAAAACCCATTCTCGACTAAAATATATTAAAATATTCAAAAAAATAACTTTTTAAACCTAAAAATAAGTCAAAAAGTCTATAAATATGGTGAAAATGTAACAAATAGAATTACTTTTACTTTTTACCTCTTGAATAGTAGGAGTAGTCCATTTGGAGAGCAAACTTCGGACGGTGATTTCAACCAATCTGTGCAACAATTCGGGATTTCGTCGGTTCCAGGTAAGAGGCGCTTCCCTTAGCTCCATTTCCGTACCTTTTTTTATGCATTTTGTTTCTTGATTGAACCTCTGCAAGGAGGAATTAAAATTTAGGGCCGGGCCCCATTGGCACGGGTATCCAGCACGGATCCGCGCCAATGGGGTTATTTGCCCAAAGGTGCCGCACCATTGGCGCGACTCTTTTAGAAACAGTCGCGCCAACTGCGCGACCTAATTTTTTATGTGGAATTTCCCATTGCATTTGCAATTTGTCCAGTTTGTAAGCTTACTAGTATTCTAATAATGATTTATTCATCCTTGTGGGTGCAGGAAACAAGAAAAAATGGTGGTGGAATGGAAATAACGGGAACATGATGCCGTAGATTCCTTGGCCATAGAGGATGAGGGATGCATGAATGCTTTAAGAGACTGTGGTCTCAAGAAATTCTTCCTCACATCTTATCTGCGAGCTCAGCTCGAGTTATTTTAGTTCATAGTTGATGCTTGGGATGTTGACGACCAAGTATTTCGCTTACGGGACCAAACCTTAGAGCTGGACGTGTCTGATGTGTATTTCATTACCGGGCTGTCACGGAGAGGGGCGAGCCCTATTTTGACCGGAAGCAGACCTTCCGGAGAGAAGATAGGTGAAGTGAAGGCCTAGGTGTGTCCAGAGGCACAATTTGGGAGAAACAGTGCCAAGGTGGATATCGCCACCATCCAGGACTTGGTTCTAAAGGTGATACTATTCACCATCACGCGTGCAGCTGGGGTACAGGTGCCCCATGAGGCGAGCAAGAATCATCTGTTACTAGCGACAAAATGCCTCAGCCCCACCATCTTTGACTGGGCTACAGCGGTGACTACCAACATCAAAAGACAGCTTACAAAGTGTAAGCGCGGAGGAGTGAAACAGTTCGGGTATGGCTCAATTGTGGTGTCGTTCTTCTTGGAACGATTACCCCTCTTTCAGATTCAGGGAGCTGTAGTGGCTGATCCATTGCCACGAGAGCCTAGGATGACTCGCTGGGCAGCATTGATGCCCAGAGGAGGAGGGGGCCAACAGATGTCTTGGCGGTCTGAATTCTTCATATGTCTCCGTCGTCAACTGATTGTAGTGGAGGATTGGCCATACGTGGGGACTAACTTCATCGGGGATCCAGACCTTCCACTGCCAGAGGGAGAGGAGTGGGACGAGGAGTTAGGTATGATCTCTTCATTTTCGATGCTTTATGTATTTTCATTTTTTTGTTAATACATGCATGTTCTGATGATAGTCGTATGTATATGCAGATGTAGGCCCAGAGAGACCAGTCGGCTTGTCTCCTATAGCACGGAGGGGCCAACCCGCAGCTGACCCTCTAGCAAGGGGTGCCGTGGGGGAAGAGCTGGTGCAGAATCTCGAGGGACTCACCCAACGGATTCCGGGTTAGGCTAGATTGGCGGACGTGCCTTTTGCATACCAGAGGCACACAGTGGGGGTGCCGACTCGCATCCATCGTCTGTTGAGACGATTGGTGCGCGCGGTGATGTGCTATCATGAGCACCACCACGATTAGACTTCTAGGCTTCCTTTATGCATATTTTTTGAGGGGCATGTCGTCTCGGGATGTATCAGGATGAACATGTATTATTTTTTTGGACTATGTAACGCACCCGGTGCAAGCATTATGACACACACAGATATATATATATATATATATATATATATATATAGCCTATGGTTTACTTACTGTGCTTTTATGTGCTTGCTTGTATGATGTTTTGATTATAAATTATGCAAATGTCTATCTAATACATGATTAGCCAATTCATCAGATAATGTGTTTAATCGTCGTGGAATATGCTGATATGTGATAAAGTCAAAATTCCTTTCTAACAATTTAACACATAAGTACAACCTTAAAATGTGACGGTCTCTGATGGAATATCGCCCATTGAGCTGATGGACGACAAGTTGAGAGTCTAGGTTAACAACCAATGTACGAATACCGAGATTAATCGCCTCGGCTAATAATTCAATAACAACACTATATTCAACAACATTGTTTGTAGTACAGCCTAAACACACACCTTGAAGATCTATCAACTCACCGTGAGGATCGTAGATCACCCACACCGCAGAGTACAAATTGCAAGTGCTGTGGCAGGCACCATCAGCGAAACCAACATAAGGTGCACTTGACATCTGCACAAGAAGAAAAAACACAATAAGGGGCAATCACGCCTTCACACCAAGCCAAAAACATGAAAACACACACACACACACACGCATGTATAAATCGAAGTGCATGAATCATGCATAGTACTTTTTCAAGTACAGCCCATTGCGGGGCTTATCAAGAGGATTACCTTCGTAGTCAACTAGCTCATATGCCCCCTTCTGCAAGACTTTCTTTACAATATAAGGGCCTAACCACATGGGCTCGAGTTTGCCTACCCCCAGCTTGTCATTTGCTTGGTCGTACAGCAGGACTAGATCTCCCTCAATAAAGGAACGAGGATGAATGGTGTGGTCAAAGTGAGTTTTAACTCTCTTCTTTTGAGCTTCGATAGCTAGAGAGGCTAGGCGACGGGTCTCGTCCAACCATTCTAGGTAAAGAAGCCGTTCCTCTACCGGAGTAGTGTTGGGAAGCAACTCGACGACTATTTTTAACGAAGGAATTTCACATTCTATAGGAAGGGTAACCTCCAGTCCGTAAACTAGTTGAAATGGAGTGAAACCGGTGGCATCCTTCACAGAGGTTCGGTAGGCCCACAAGGCAGGAAACAACATCAGATGCCAATTAGACTTATGCATGTCAATAGTACATTGAAGCATCGTGACCAAAATCTTGTTAACGGCTTCAACTTATCCGTTGGACTGAGGATAGTACGGGGTCGAACTATCATGTCGTAAGCCTAGTTGGGTTGTCATTTCAGTCATCATGTGATTACGGAAATGCTTTCTGTGATCCGTGAAGATGGCTTGTGGAACTCCGAACCGCGTAATAACATGATTGAACAAAAACTGTGCCGCTGTGTGACTGTCTTCAGTTAATGTGGGCATCGCCTCGACCCATTTTGTAAAGTAATCGACGACAACGATAATAAACCCATGCTCCCCGGCCGAGCGAGGCTTACAGGTTGTATAATCAATGCCCCATTTTTCAAAAGGGCCAACGGTCACTACAGGGTGCAGCGGAGCTAGTGGCGCACGCATCTTCTGCTGGTATATCTGGCACGCATGACACGAACGTACGGCAAGAATGCAATCCTTAAAAATGGAAGGCCAGAAATAACCAGCGCGAAGGATTTTTTTAGCTGTGGCATATCCAGACATGTGACCACCACAGCGCGAGAGTGACAGTCATTCAGAACTCATTAAGACGATCCACTTTGAGTATTTTCCCCCCAGCAACTGACGTGACAAAATGTACGTCATCGGGTTGCTGTCAAAAATCATGGTCGTGGTGCGCAACAAGATATAATGCCGAAAATGTTGGACAGCACAAACGGCGGCCAATGCCAACTTCTCGACGTAAGCGTATCGAGTTTCCGTATCCAAGAGGTTGCGACTGAGGTAATATATAACGTGCTCATTGCCATCATCATCGTCTTGCACGAGAACCATGCCGATGGTGGTATCGGCGGCGGCCAGATACAAAGTATAATCACGATGGTAATTCGGGGGCCGTAATAACGGAGCGGAAACAAGGAGACTCTTGAGACGCTCGAAAGACTCCTGAGCGATAGCATCCCAATGAAAGGGTGTGTCTCGCTTCAATAACTGTGTAAAACCTTTAGCCACCGCGGCATAATTCGAAACGAATCGTCTTAGGAAATTTGCTTTGCCCTGCAAGCTCTGCAACTGCTGCAAAGAAGCAGGGGGAGGAAGATTCAGAATAGCCTCGACTTTGAGGGGATATAGACGGATGCCCTCTCAGGAGACGATAAACCCGAGTAGTCGGCTTGATTCAACGCAGAAGACACATTTATGAGGATTAAGCCTGATACGGTAGCGTTGATAGCGGAGAAAGATTTCACGAAGATGGGAAGGATGGTCTTGACGTTTGACTGAATGAGCTGGAATATCATCCAGATATGGCTATACAATGTGATGGATGTCATGAAAAGCATAGGACATTGCACGTTGGAAGGTAGCACCGGCATTCTTCAAACCGAAAGGGAGCTTCTTGTAGGCAAAAGTGCCCCAAGGACAAATAAAGGCCGTCTTATGCTGATCAGCGGACGCGATATTGATATGGTTATACCCAGAAAAGCCGTCCATAAACGAGTAGATTTCGCTTCCGGCACACTCATCAATGAGCTGATCGATGAAGGGTGTGGGGAAGTTATCCTTAAGACAGGCGCGGTTAATGTCACGGTAATCAACACAGACTCGAATGGTGCCCTGCTTTTTTTTCACAGGGACTATATTAGAAACCCAATCCGTAAGTGGAATGGGGTAAATGAAACTAGCCTTGAGAAGCTTTTCGACTTCTGCTTTAATGGCTGCAGCCTTTCGAGGGTGCACGGGGCGTAGGCATTGACGAACAGGCTTAGCACCCGGATACGTAGGTATCTCATGCACCACTATGCTAGGGTCAATGTCGGACATCTCTTCATAGGACCAAGCAAAGACATCACGAAATTCGTGAAACAGATCTGTGTAGAGTTGAACTTCCTCTGGAGTGCAAGTGACTCCAATGTGAATGTGCTCGACAATCCCTGGTTTCACAGAGATGTCGATGGGTTGGGTCTGCGTAATGTTTCCCATATTTCCTTCAGAAGACACTTGATAAATTTGAATAGGTGTTTGAAGGGGCTGAAATGGGATACAAGAAGAAAACCGTTCGAGACAGGCGATCATTTCCTGATCGGCAGGGAGGAACGAGGAACAGTGGTGATAATCAGACCAAGGGGGTTCCTCAAGAGACATGGTCTCTATAATGGCTTCATCGGAAGGAAATATTTCCTTTAATGGATCCGAAGTAACATCATCTCCAAGCCAAGGGGAATGAACATACGAGTCGGGAACACTACTCGAAGGAGCAGGTTCGGTAGGGGGAGCCGATGCAGCAACGATTTCGATGTAGTTGAGCTCGGCGGGACTCAACGGCATCATATCGCCCCAAGATTCTATCTGATTGGCGGGAGGAAGGACCCACGGATCAGAGCGCACGGAAATCATGTTAATAGGAGCGAGATTAGGAGGTGGGAGGGGAAAGACACCCATCAGGGCGGGATCTTTAAAGAGTCTGGCCCCCACGCTCTCACACGATTTAGAGGTATGCTCCACGAAAGGCACGTTGCCTTCGGAAGAGGAGGTGAAGAAGGAGAGCTGGTCCACAATGACAATCTTCCTGATAGGGGAAATGAATGACATGGAAAAGAGAGGAGGCCACGGCTTGCATGGTGTATGTCCAGCTACGACCGAGGAGGAGGTTGTAGGTAAGATTAGCATCGACAACTTCGACCTCCACTTCTACCGTCTTCCCTTCCAAAGAGATGGGCAACCGTTGGAGGATACCATAAGGATGGGACTCTCTTCCGTCGAAGGCTTCCAATGTTGTAGGAGACTGGCTCAATGTCGGAGAACCAATAGCTTTCCAACAGGCAACAGACATGATGCAAGTTGAGGCACCTTCATCAATGACTGTACGATGAATTGTTTTAGTATTGATAATGACCTGTATGAGGAAAGTGACTTGGTGAGGCAGTCTCGGCGTATGGCCCTCGAGGTCAAAAGAAATCAGATCCGAGTCAGCCGGGTCTATGCCACCGATGGCCGATAGCAAGGACTTCCTCTGGGAGGGGCAGCTCTGGAGCACTTCTAGAGCGTACATAACAGACGGGGCCTGAGCTAAGTGCTCAACGATGCTGTAGTGCTGGGCGACACGAGCATTAGGGTTGTAAGAAGACTTCCGGAGTACACCTTTTGAAGGGGGTTGGATAGTCGTCTCAGTGCTAGGTCTCTCGATGTGGAGTGGACCAGAACTGGACGGAGGAGCACTGGAGAGGACCTCAGGCTCTTTCCCGGCATGAGATGGATATTCTTTTACTCGAGTAGTGACATGGACGGGAATCGTCCCAGCCATAAATACTTGAGAGCCGAACGAAGAAGAGGGTTGCGATGGATCTGCCACCATTTGAGTTTGTTGTGAAGGGAAAGGTTCTTTAAGCACAACAGGGGTCCTAGGAGCACCTTTCAACAAAACTAACTTCGGACCACCTGGGGCAGTCCTTGGTATAGTGATCCTCATCACAGATAAGACAAGGATACTTAGGTTTACGTTTGGCTCCTTCCTCGGGTGGAGGTTTAGGGGAGTCCTGTCTGGGCTGTTCAGATTTATTCTTGGCTTTCCCTTTCTTTTTCCCTTTTGAGGATTTATCCGCCGTGGTGGACTGAACGACGTTAACCTCAGAAGTGTTTCCAGAATTAGATTGACCCTGGGAAGTGTTTTCGCTAGAAGCATTCGGCTTTTGCTTCCCAAGGTTCGCGGATGATTTCTTTGAAGATGCATTTACAGAGCCAATAACACCGTCAATAGATGGTTTTGGCAGAGCTTTGGATGTTTCGGGTCTCGGGGCGTCTGGCAAATAATCATATAAAGTACCTGACTGAGAATAAACTAGGTCAAGGTACTGAGCGCGCGCGATAGCTTGCTCTTTAGTTACACAAGCTCCCATGGAAATGTCTCGCGCGATCGCAGGGACAAAGGAGGTTGTGAACCAATCGGTTAGGAGCTGATCAGGAATCCAGAATTTGATCAAGCGACGACGCCGTCTCCATTCATGTATATGATCGGATATATGCGTGGCCGTGTCCTATTTGAGAGACGTAAGGAGATGTGTCCCTGTCTCATACCGAATGGGTAACTGAAAATGAGTTAGGAAAGCCATAGCCAACGAGTTGAAATCTTGAAATGTTCTGCGATTCAACTCAATATACCACTTAGTGGCCGAGCCGGTGAGAGTCCTTTGGAAGAGGTGGAGCCGGATGGAATCATCAAGCCACGAGTTGGATGAACACCAAAGGTGATAGGTCATGACGTGGGCTTGAGGGTCCTCGCTAGCTTTGCCATCGAATTTCGGGCAATCACCGGGTATCTTAGTTGGAACTGGTGGCCAATATGGATTATGAAGAATGGGATCATTTGTCAATTTAGACACATCTGGCAGTTCCAATGTCGCTAAGAAGGGTAACTGAGGATTGAAGGACATTTGTGGCCGTGGAAGAGAGGTAGTACCAGGGTTCCAACCAGGTGGTCGTTGCCCCCATGGACTTTGTCCGGATGGGCTTGGCCCATAAGGGTTCTACCCATAGGGATTTTGCCCATAGGGGTTCTATCCATAAGGATTCTGTCCATAAGCAGACAACTAACCCTGGATCTGGCCCCCAGTACCCCATGGATTAGCAACTTGACTTGCAGGTGCAACATACTGTTGCTGATAATTCTGATAAGGGGTGACCTGCATTTGTTGATAATTTTGATAAGGGGTAAACTGAGTTTGCCCCTGGGGTTGCTGGTAACCATATGGTTGCTGAGCTCCATACTGAGCCTGGTAAGAAGGCTGTGCTTGGTAAGAAGGTTGGGATTGTAACCCACCTTGCATCTAATAACCAATTTGAGTTTGGGGCCCAGAAGGATGTCCTTGAACAGGTTGAGCTTGGACCATCTGGCCGGAAGGTTGTCCTGGTTAGGTTTGGGATGGACCCATTTGCCCAAAAGGATGAGCTTGCTGGGCACCAGGTTGTCCTTGTGCAACCGAGGGTTGTCCTTGCGGAACAGATGGTTGAGCGGGCTGGATGGCCGGTTGACCTTTAGGTTGACCAGCTTGACTAGAAGGATGACTAGGCTGGGCAGTGGGTTGGCCTTGCTGTACAGAAGGCTGACCCCCTTGCCCAGAAGGATGACTAGGCTGGGCAGTGGGTTGGCCCTGCTGTACGTAAGGCTGCTCCCCTTGCCCAGAAGGGTACCCCTGTTGGGCTGCCGGTTGACCTTGTTGTATATAAGTTTGTCCTGCTTGTCCAGAGGGATAACCTTGCTGGACACCAGGTTGACTTTGTTGGATATAAGGTTGTCCTGGTTGTTCAGACGGGTAACCTTGCTGGGTACCAGGTTGCCCTGGATAACCGGAAGGTTGATTTAGATAAGTAAAAGATGGACCACCAGCGGCCGAAGGTTGTCCCTGATAGGGTTGTCCTTGTGGGCCCCCAGGTTGTCCTGGGTAAGACTGACCGTAATATTGTTGCCCTTGGGGTGTTTGCATATAAGACGACTGGCCTTGGTTAGGCGGTCCTTGAAGCTGTGCAGGCATTGCATGGCCCCCATGGAAAGTGGTGGCGTTCCAAGCAACGGACAATGGTACCGAGACCTCAACAATAGGTTGAGTAGGCAAGGGTCCGGAACGATAAAGGAACTGACCAGTAGAATCGTAATAATAGAATGGACCTTGCGCGTTCGGATCCTGAACAGCTTGCCCATACTGATCATACGGCCCCCCTCCTGGAACGGGAGCAGAAGAGGGTGGTGCACTTTGTGCAGGGTGAACAACTTTGGGTGTGTGTGCCGGTTGGCCACTACTCACTTGACCGTGAGGGGGACTAGCACCATGTTACACTAAAAAATGTCACCATGGCTATTTACAGTTAGTATGGCTCTATCAACAGTCATGCTATCCTCTAGGCAAGTCTTATGCCTCTGCTCTCCATGTCAAACTCCAAAAAGAGAGAAAGTCTTTACAAATGTATTTATCTCTGGGTACGCAGGTTCTCTCAACCTTACCTGCGGGTACGCACCCAATGTTCACAAAAGCTACGTCTTTGGACGCTCTGTATGTAAAGGGGCAGGTGCGTCCCCCTGTAAAGGTTAAAATGCGCAAGTTTCATCTTTAAAAAGTTACTTGTGGTCATTTCTAGAGCATTCTAGAAGGTTGTTCGACGTGTATTGAGCGCCTCCAGATGGTTCATGCACCCCTACCAAAGAGGAACTTATCCCATCAATAAGGGAGCTATCCCATCCAAAGAGGGGATTATCCCATTGATGGTGGACCTGAATAACTTCCTCTTGAGCACTATAAATACAGGCATTGGGCCAGAAGGAGGAGAGGTTGGAAGCTATACATTTCTATGGGTAGATGCTGCTGGAATTAGGACTCCCATTTAGAAGCTTGTGAGGAGAGATTGCCATCTTTGCTTGTTCTATTTGGAAGTGGGTGAGCTTTGTCAAAGTAAAGGAGAACTCTTGATGGACCCTGGGAAGGACTTGCACAACACCAAGGCTCAGGTTGTATTTGTTCCTTTTGTTACCTATTAATGCAAATGAGTCCATTCTTCTCAATAACTTGTTATTTATGAGTTGTTTCATGTACTCCTTGGTCTATGTGTTAAATATGTTTTATTCTATGAGATTATCAAGTGTTATTTAATCGTTTGATTGTTAGTGTATGCAGGTTTCAAAGTGAAGGAGGAGCTCATCCGGATCAGCGGAGCTGGACTGCTACAACAGCGTTGGGCTACAGGTAGGATCTAAACACTTGATTTCCCATATAGTAAATGCATGTTTAGAGAAGGATTGCTCTTGTTTGTCTTGTTTGTCACTAGAGAGTCTTAGGCTCCTAGGGAGGTTGGTTGTGTCCGCACAATCGACTCTTTCCGCCTGAAAAATTGGCGACTCCGCTGGGGACTCCATTGATGTGAAAGTCTTTTCCTTTGTATGAACTTTGCTCTGAGAAAATTGGTTTATTTTTCTGGTTTTTGGCTCTGTGACTTTGTTTTTGGACTGGTTAGCTTAGGGTTAGATTCATTTTAGTTTTTCTTGAATTTTCTGGTAGGACGCACCCTCTGAGTATTGCACAGTGCGTCCCTGGACGCACTGTTGCTGTGTGCACAGAGCGGGCCCGCACCTGTCTTAACGGGTTGCCTGCGTCCCCTGCTAAAATTTGAGAAAATTCCATTTTTTGCATTTTTTCTCTTAGATTTTGCTTTTTCTCAGTTTTTACTGCCCAGATCCATTAGTCTCTTGTCAAAGATCTTCACTTGAACTTGTTTCGATAGCATTGAGTGTTTTAATGGATTTCATAGAAGTTTAAGCCCTAGGGTTTGATTTTTGAGTAGGTCTTGTAGTGACTTTGGCGGTAGAAGTTGTCAAGCCTTAGATCTCTCTGGTTTTGTCAGCATTCTTAGAAGTCAGACCTGTCATAAAGTCTACCTGTGAGAGCAACTTACCTTTGATTGGTCTCTTGGGCAAATTTCGAAGTGCTTGTTGATTAAGTCTTGAATTCCATTTTACAAAAAGAACAAAAAGATTTGAGTTTTGTTTTGACTAGTCTTTTGATTCTGCATTAGCTGGTCCTTGATTTGATTTTGGTCAAGTAAAACAACCTAGAATCATCCTTGTAGGCTTTTGCCTCGTTAGGTTTGCTTAGAGTAAATTTCCTTTTGATTTGCTTGTGAGTCAAGTTTTCATAGATTTTATAGCTTTTAAGATTGATTTTCGTTAAAATAGATTTATATGCTTTATTAAAAAGAGAAAATACAAAAAACATCTCCTTTGAAAAGTTTTGTTTCAAGTAGCTTTGAAGAATTTTGAAAGAAAAAGAGTTTTTCGTGCACATAAGGAGTGGTCATGTTTGTATGCTTGGAAAGATAAAGAGAATTGTTTCTTTGATTGTCTTTACTAAGAAAGTTGTTTTCTATAAAATTTGCATCTCTCAACTCTCTTAGTTAAGAATTTCATTGAAAAAGGGAAAGTAGCGTAAATCATCTTAGGTGCATCTTTGTAGTGGTTTGAGTCGAGTCTACACACCATTGGTTTCACTTCCGCTACCTTTTGTCTTTAAGAAAAACCATAAAATTAACGCTTAAAGTAAAATCAACGTAGTAACTTTTATTTACTAGGGCTCTGAAACACCAATTTAGATCAGACTAGTGTCTTGGAGTAGGTGAGTAATTAACTCTCCAAGACAACAAAACCAAACAAGTAGCTTATCTTGTGATAGAATAAATCCAATTGTCTCATTTGTACTCTGGGAAAGCTCCTCTTAAAGGAGAAGCACGAGCTCGTGTCCGAACCAGTGAGGGGATCAATCCCCCCTCGTTGGGAACGACGCCAGACACGCACGTATTACAAACGGTAAACCTCGGATTAACCATTGTCGAGGAGCCAGGGGTCACTTGTCGGTAAACCTTGGATTATTATCAAGGAACTGGCAAGGGGATTGAGCTTGATACTCTGCCCTTGCGTGCTGTCGGAGTGTAGACTGTTCCCCCAGGTGCATTTGTTGCGGTTGGTAACCTTAGTGACCATTATCTTTAGGATTCTACCGAGGTGACGGTGGAGGGAAGATCCCACTATACCTGGAGCAGACGTCGGCTAGACTCACTTGGATTTTCCGGGGGGTTCACTTCACTCGAGACGGTTAAAGTGGAGGAACTTGTGCCGGTCTATTCATTAAGCAGGTTGCCGGGGTAACTGTTCCACCCGCCACTTCTGTACTGAATCCGGCGATGTTGGGCTTCATCACCAACTAGCGCTTTCGGTCTGGAAGGCTACTGTTTGTGCTTGGTTTGACGCCCTAGATTCTTTAGGCGTGTGATTCAAATTTGTTTGGTTCTTTAGAGACTTTAGGTGGTTTGATTTGAGATTTTACTTTGTTTTCGTGTGTAGTAGTTAAAAGTTTTAGCTGTGGCGGAATTACCGAGACAGTCCCGTAGACTTCGGGGCCAGTCTCCTGAAGTTGTTTCTGTGGCCGAATTGTTGAGAAGATCTCGTAGACTTAGGGGATCACCTCCTCGAGACGACCCCGGTAATCTAGAAGGTTTAAAGGTCCTTGTAACTCCTCCTAGTGGCAGTAGAGTAGGTTCACCTGAAGAAGGAGAATCTTCCTTGGTAGTCCATTCAGATTACCAAGGCTTAGAGACAGGTTATAATCCCGAAGCTGTTACAGTTTCTGAGCTTGTTGGTAGTTTTTCGTCTGCTAGTGATACAGGCGAAGAACCTGAAATATCTGAACCTGTTACTTCGACTTCTAGTGTTCCAGATTCACCAAGAATAGAAAGAGTTATCACCGAAAATCTTCCTACTGGTTTGATTGCTATCGAAGAACTTGCTCCAGAGGAAGAAATAGGCGTCTCTAACCTTGAAGATCAACTTACTATTGATCTAAGGGAGCGTGAATCCATCTTTTACAGTCCTCCTAGAAGTACTACTTGGTACCTTTCGTTAACCAATTATTTAGACAACTCAGGGGTAGGTTTTTCTACACCTCGTACTCCTTTTCCACCTGGAGGTATTTATACTCCTGTAAATATGTCTGGTCAGTCGTCCGTGTTTACTCAAAGTCCTGAATCTTTCTTACACGGCGGTCCTTCTGTTCCCACCGGGTATCAATCTCTTTCTGGTACCTTTGCGGGGGCATCTCCTCAACCCGTTGATCATGGGTTATTAGCTGGAAATAGTGGTAATATACCATTGGGTGTAGGAGACATTTACATGATATCAGGTTCAGTTCCCGTTTCCCAACCTCAAGGTGGCCAGTTAACGCCTGGGGGGCAACCTCAGGGTACACAAATCGTGTCTGGGGGGCAACCTCAAGGTCAGTATGCACCTATGGTGCAGTACATGCCTCAAGGTCAACCCCAGCCTCAATATGTACCCCAGGGTCAACCTCAGTATCAATATCAACCTCAAGGATGGCAACCTCAAGGATGGCAACCCCAAGGGTATCAACCCCAAGGGTACCAACCTCAAGGGTACCAACCTCAAGGTCAAGGTCAACCCCAGTATCCGTATTTACCTCAAGGTTATCAACCTCAAGGTCAATACTCGAGTCAAGGTTATCAACCGCCTCAAGGTCAGTCATATGTTCCAAGTATGGGAACTGCACCTTACAATTATCAGTCCTATCCTCAATCCGGTTATGGATCTCAGTATCCTCAACCTGTTACGGGTCAATACCCCGGAATGTTAGTGTGGGATCCATCACAGGGTCAACAGGTGTTGCAGCCAAGTATGCAGTTGGTACCTCAAGCTGGACAACCCGTAGTTTATGGTCCACCCCAGCAACCGCAACCTG
The DNA here is from genome assembly GCA_031772625.1 of Pinus tabuliformis. Classification (NCBI taxonomy): domain Eukaryota; kingdom Viridiplantae; phylum Streptophyta; class Pinopsida; order Pinales; family Pinaceae; genus Pinus; species Pinus tabuliformis. The sequence continues at coordinate 964,990,596 of CM062818.1, forward strand.
TCCAGTCAAATGTTCAAACTTCTGTAACTTCGGTAGTTACTCAGCCGCCAATTGCACCTAGTACTCCATCTCAAACGGCTGCTGCAACTACCGCCACATCTACCATACTTACTTCTGGAGTATCGACGGCTCCGGTTTCTACTGTCTCCGTAACCACTCCTCAGACATCTTTACCGTTGTCTGGATCTACGATTCAAACCACGGTCTAGATGCCTACAGGTCAGCCTGGTACAAGTACGGTTGTCACTACTCAACCTCAATTTTTTCACCAACCGTATCAGGGACAGTACCAACTTGGGCAAGCTGTCCAAAAGCCAATTTACCAGTATCAACCGTATCCTGGGTACACTTATCAACAACCTCAACAACCCCAGTACGGTCCGGTTAATCCTGGTTTTCCAGGAGGATATAATATCCCAAATGCGACTCCTGTTCCTAGTTATCCTGGATATCCTCCTCCTGGGACTGGTCTTATGACCCAGAGTTTTAGAGATCCTAACCGGCAGTTACCGTTTATCGCAACTTTGGATTTACCAGATTTGACGCGCCTAACGAATGATCCAATTCAATATCTTCAGTTCTGGCCGCCAATGCCAAATAAGTTGCCCAGTGATATACCCAAGTTCGAAGGTAAGTCTGGAGAGGATCCGTCCAATCATGTGATGACTTACCACCTCTGGTGTGCTTCAAATTCTATCTCGGATGATTCGATCCGCTTACGTCTTTTCCAGCGTACACTCATTGGTCTCGCGGCCAAGTGGTACATTGAGTTACCACGGGCCTCTTTTTACAACTTTAGCCAGTTAGCTACTTCGTTCCTAACTCACTTTCAGTTGCCGGTCAGATACGATAACGACACGGAGTTATTAACTTCACTAAAACAATCGACATCCACGTATATTTTTGATCACATTCATGAGTGGAGACGTCGAAGAAGGCTAGTGAAAGTTTTTATCCCGGACCAAATCTTAGCTGAATGGTTTGTTAAATCATTATTACCGAAGATTACTGAAGATGTAGCTAAGGCCGGAGTAGTTACTGAGGAGCAAGTCATTGCTCAGGCGCAATACCTTGACTTAGTTTACACTCAGTCGGGTACGTTACACGAGAAGATTCCGGATCTTCCAAAGTCGAATCAAATCGCTGCTGCTCCTTCGAGATCTCATGCCGCTGATGGTATGATTGGTATCATGAACACAAAGAGCAAGAAGAAGTCTTCCAAGGCTTCAACTACTCCTATAATCACTTTGCCTGATTCCCCGACAGGAGAGTCTTCTCCTGAACTTACCGCCGATATTCACGCTGTAGAGTCATCTACGGCCAAATCAAAAAACGGTGGAAAGAAGAAAGGAAAGAAGAAGGCTAAAGCAGACAAGGCTCCGAAGGAGAAAACGGAAAAGTTGGAAACCAATGACGAAAAGTGCAAACCTCGATATCCTTGTCTTATTTGTGAAGAGGATCATTTTACGAGAGATTGCCCTCATCGGGCCGAGGTTGTGAAAATAGTCAAAGGTTCTCCCACTCCTGCTGTGTTAAAAAATCCATTTCCAGAGCAGGAGAATAAGATGATAGGTTCTTCCTCGAATGCCAGTGAAGAACCCATTTTGATGATGTCGCATGTGAGGATTGCGACTCGATCGCAAGATTATGGTAGTAAGGCTCCTGTTGATGGTAAGGAAGCAGAATCTTCTCACTCTAACCCATCGACCTCAGCTCCTGGTTCCGATCCACTACAGATCGAGAAACCTAACCCGGATCTAGTAATCAAACCGCCCGCCAAGGGTGTACTTCGAAGGTCTGCTTTCAATCCACATGCGAGAGCGGCCCAGAATTACAACATTGTTGAGGACTTAGCTGTTTCACCCTCAGCAATGTCGGCTTTAGAAGTGCTGCAATCATGCCCAGCACAACGAAAATTACTTTTGTCGGCTATCGGAGCTGTTGATGTTCAGGACCCGAACCTGATAATCTTCGATCTAGAAAATAGTACACCGCGTCTCCCCCATCAAATGGCTTTCCAAATTCCAGTGATAGTTAAAAACAGGCCTATTCATCGGACTGTGATTGATGAGGGAGCTTCTACGTGTATTATGTCGATTCAATGTTGGAGATCGCTTGGTTCTCCTTCGTTGAACCAATCCCCCACCATCCTTAAGGCCTTTGATGGCCATGGGTTCCGTCCGTTTGGTATTCTACAGGAATTACCTATAGGGGTAGAAGGTAAAACCGTTAGTCTGGATGTGGAGGTGGTTGATGCCCCTCTAGACTACAACCTTCTTTTGGGTCGAAGTTGGTCATATGCTATGACAGCGGTCGTTTCATCGGTCTTCAGAGTAATTAAGTTTCCACATAACGGTAAGATCGTGACTATTGATCAGCTGACATACTTTTCATCCGACCTAGCCTCTTCAGAGAGTATCCAGCATGTCGGTAAGACGACAGTCCCTTATAGGGACGTTGGCGTAGGTTTAGTTAAAGATTCCGGTTTACTGGGAACTTTTCCTTTCCCTCCAATCAACGCAGACCCTTCATTTGCATCAATTCATATGATTACATCAGACAACATTATTTATGATGATCCTTGGATTGTCCCATCTGAAACTGAGATAGACTCATTCGGTGATGCTATGCCTTTGAGTCCATATGAAATTGCTTATGAAGCTGTCATGTCTTTTACCGACTCACGTTCAACCCAAGTCGACCAAATGAATGTGGTCAGTGAAGAATCACTTTTCACCTCAACCTTAGAACGGATAGCGTTTCCCGAAGTCGTGTCATCTGACGAGCAACTTCGCGAAATCCTAAGTGTAGACGATCTACCATGGGAAGATCTCCATCACAGATCTTCGTTTTTACCTAAGGATGATGCTTTTGAAAATGATTTTTCATCTATCTTTACCGCTGAATATGTCAAAGACGCTCAGGATCCAACGAAACATTCTGATTCAGAGTTGAATTTAGGGAATATTTCTCGTACTATTCCCATTGATATTTCAGTGAAGCCCGGAATTGAGGAGAACATTCATATAGGTGCCGCATGTACAGAAGATGAAATCCAAACTTACAAGGCCCTATTCCAAGAATTCCGCGATGTGTTTGCCTGGTCTTACGAGGAAATGCCGGGAATCGATCCTGCCATTGTTGTTCATGAAATAAAGACCTACCCGGATGCTAAACCCGTCCGACAACGGTTGCGTCAGATTCACCCTCGAAAAGCGGCTGCGATTAAAGCAGAAGTCGAAAAGCTGTTGAAAGCAGGTTTCATTTATCCGATCCCGTTAACGGATTGGGTATCGAATATTGTTCCGGTCAACAAGAAACAAGGAACAATAAGAATCTGTATCGATTATAGGGATATAAATCGAGCTTGTCCAAAAGACAACTATCCTACGCCTTATATCGATCAAATTATTGATGATTGTGCCGGAAGTGAAATGTTTTCCTTTATGGATGGTTTTTCGGGCTATAATCAAATCAATATTCTACCTGCCGACCAACCAAAAACGGCATTCATTTGTCCATGGGGGACATTTGCTTATTGCAAATTACCTTTTGGGCTTAAGAATGCCGGGGCCACTTTTCAACGGGCGATGTCTTATGCATTTCATGACATCAAGCACATTGTGCAACCGTATCTCGATGATTTGCCTGCTCATTCTTTAAATCGAGCTGATCACCTTGTCCACTTACGAGCAATCTTTATGAGGTGTAGTCATTATCGAATTCGGTTGAATCCCCACAAGTGTGTTTTCTGTATAGAAACAGGTCGATTGCTGGGATTTGTTGTTTCAAAAGCCAGCATTCGCGTCGATCCCTCGAAGGTCGAAGCTATCATCAAATTGCCTCCTCCTTCGAGTTTGCGCCAACTCCAAAGTTTGCAAGGGAAAGCGAACTTTTTACGCCGATTCATTCCAAACTACGCCGAGGTCACTAAAGGTTTTACACGGTTGTTGAAACAGAACGCTCAATTCTTTTGGGATGAGATTGCCCAACAATCTTTTGATGCACTTAAACACGCGTTGACCCATGCACCGTTGTTGCATCCTCCCAACTACAACCAGGACTACTTCTTATACCTCGCAGCTTCACATTCCACCATTGGAATGGTGTTAGTTCAAGAAGATGAATTCGGAGCGGAACATGTGATATATTATCTTAGTAGGACCTTAAATCCCACCGAGCTAAAATATTCGCATGTGGAGAAATTGGCCCTGGCGGCCGTTCAAGCTGTCCAGCGTTTTCGTCACTACATTCTTCTCCGTAAAACTACAGTTATTTCGGATTGCAACCCTATGATTTATATTTTGACAAAACAACTACTAGGGGGCAAGTACTCTAAATGGATCGTTATCCTGCAAGAGTTTGAATTGGAGTTTGAGAAGTCCAAGTCTAAGAAATCCTTAGTTTTTGCGGAATTGATGTGTGATTTCCCGCGTGCTGACACAGAGACTGTGGCAGAGGAGTCCATTGCGGACGAATCTTTGTTTCTTATCAGTACTGTAGATCCGTGGTACGGGGATATAATCATCTATCTCCAAACCCAAACCTTTCAGCCTGAAGCTTCAAAGTCGGAACGTCGAAAAATTCGGTTTCAATCCCAGCAATACAAAATTATTGGAGATACACTTTATCGCCGGGGGGCAGACTTAGTTTTTCGACGTTGTTTAACTCACGAAGAGGCTGAGAGGGTTTTGAATGATTGTCACTCTGGAGCATGTGGCGGTCATATGTCTGGGTATGCCACAGCTCAGAAGGTGTTGCACGCTGGCTACTTCTGGCCCTCCATGTTCAAAGATTGTATCATTGCAGTCCGGAAGTGCCACAACTGTCAAGTGTTTGATCGCAAGATGCGTGCACCACCTGCTCCTCTCCACCCTATAATTGCCTTTGGTCCATTCGCCAAATGGGGTATCGATTTTATTATTTGTAACCCTCACTCGGCCGGGGGGCATGCGTATATCATCCTCGCGGTTGATTATTTTACTAAATGGGCCGAGGCGATGCCTACATTCGACGCAAGCGGCAAAAAAGCTGCAGTTTTCGTATTCAATCATATTATAACTAGGTTTGGTGTCCCACAAGCAATCATTACTGACCATGGGAGCCATTTTCGAAACATCATGATGACTGAGCTTACAAGCCAGCTTGGTTTGCGCCACGATAGCTCTACTCCTTATTATCAGCAAGCCAACGGTTTGGTTGAGTCTATCAACAAAGTTCTAGTTATCATGATCCGACGAACCATTGGTATTCATCGGTCGAATTGGCACAACATGTTATTTTCAGCGCTCTGGGCATACCGAACCTCAGTGAAAACTTCAACAGGGTTCACTCCTTTCCAGCTAGTTTATGGCTTGGAAGCTGTGTTACCCATTGAATGCGAAATCCCATCACTTCAAATGGTTGTCGAATTACTTCCAGCTACTTCCGAAGAGGAGAAATGTTTATTGTACTTAGCTAAATTAGATGAGACTCGACGTGACGCTACATTGGCAATCGAGACTCACGCGAAGCGAATGAAAGCTCAGTATGATAGAAATGTGACCCCTCGAAGTTTTTCGGAGGGAGACCTAGTGCTATTATATGATCAAGCTAACGATAAGCTAGGTGCTGGAAAATTCGTTCCTATGTGGCATGGACCCTACATTGTAAAGCGAAAGCTAGCAAAAGGGGCTTATGAGCTGGTAGATTTTGATGGGGACTCTTTGGGTAAACCCAGAAATGGACTTTACCTAAAGAGGTATTATGCTTAAATGGTGGGTATGGAGAATTTTTAGTTAGGTTAGGTTTTCTTTCTAGCTAGTATGTTTGTTAGTTAGTCAGTGTGCTTAGCTTAGAGAGTGTGTTTTTCGTCGTTATTCTGGCTTATCTTGGTTTTACTCTTGATATTGCAGATGTCGACGCCTCTCCAAACATACATTGGATTTGCTGATGGTGCTTGTCGTAGTACACGGAATATCTCTTCCGCAGCTTGGGTTATCTATTCACCCTCTGACGAGTTAGTTTCTATGCATGGGGTAAGCCTCGGTCAAACAACGAACAACATTGCAGAATACAGTGCAGTGGTTGAATTACTATCCGAATCTATTTCATTTGGAATTCGACGTTTGATAGTGAGGTTAGATTCTGAACTTGTTGTATTACAGCTTAATAGAGTATATGCCATTAGAAATCCTGTGTTATTAAGGTTGTTTTTGAGAGTGCGTCTCTTGGAACGTGAATTTGATTACATTGAATATCAGCATATTCCGAGGTCTTTAAATACATTAGCAGATGCAATTGCTTCTCGAATGTTGGACAGACATTTACGATAATCATGCAAGTAAATTTAAAAACATTTCATCACATTTGTTAAACAAGATAAGCCGGTAATAGTGATATATATATAGATAGGAGTGTGTCAAAAAATATACATCGTCTTCGATCATAGGTTGAAAAACACCTTATGATCGGCAAAATGATAAGTACAAAAAGTCAAAAATGTCACATGTGTCTACAAAGTGACTAGCCAATCACTGGTGGTGCTCCCTATACGACACCACTGCACGGGCTACCTTACACAAAAACCTCCTAAACGGTCCAGGGACTGCGACTACATAGCGCTGAAGTCTGATAGGAATATCATCTATGGTAGTCTCAGGTAAATCCACCGTCAGACGCTCTAGATCCTGCTCCAACTCAGCTAGTGACTCTGCAGCCGCGTCCTGTGGGGCCGGTACCGGTGCAACTGGATGTCTCCTCTCAAAAGGCCGGAGGTTGGCTGGGCGCTGTGGACCAACATCTGCATTTTGAAAATTTTTACTGTCAGTTTTGAGACGATATATAAAAAAAAAAAAAAAAAAAATACATAATTTGAAAACTTGTGAAAAATAAAAGTACCTCTGTCATCCCATTGTTCTCCCTGTGGAAGAACCATGTCCGGATCACCTCAAAAATCTACTCCAGCATACGGAAAGTCCTGGATCGAAAAAACCTGGTCCTCTAACCAGTGAAAATAACTATCAGAGAATCGAACAATCGTCGTGCCCTCGTCAGGATGCTGGGCCATCACCGTAACCCATCGTATCAGCTTTGGCTCCCGAGGACCCAAGTTTTCAACAGTGAGTTGCTGAGGGATCAGCATCGGAACTCTCTCTAAGGCAAAGCTCACAACTAGAGGCCCATATCCAAAGGTCTTCAGTTGTCCGTTCTTTGCCCGAGTCAGTTGGCTCTTCATATTAGCCGACACAGCTTCACACCAGTTGAAAATGGTGCCTTGGAAACAGTCAATCGCCATCCGCATTTGGGACCCGGTGGCAATATGTAAAGCGGCTGCACCGCAAATTCTGGTAACCGTGAAAGCGATAACTTTGAGTTCACGCAGAGAGATGTGTTTGATTTCTACGCCTTTCGCATGGTGTGCACCAATCTGCCCGGAGACTAGCAAGGGATTGGCCACCCGGCCTAGTCCCGGCTAGATTGAGTTGCTCACCTCTATTTGGCAAGCCAGTGAGAAAGTATATGTCAGAGGGCTCTATCTCGAGCTGGTGCCCTCCAATGTAAAAGCATTGCTCATGAATGTTCCATCTCTCAACCAGCCACTCCAAGAATCTCACCTGAGCCCTCATGCCAGGTATGGCCCAGTATTTATATAGTCCGCATGCTTTTAGGGCATCAATGGAAGGTTGATGTTCAATTGCGGCTAAATCAACGTCCTCGTGCTCTCTTTCTCTCCAATCCAACATGGTGGGTGCCCTACACACCAAGAAACAAAGATTAGAATTGATTTGGGAAATTTTAAATGGTTGTTTGTGGAGTTTGGGGTTTCAAATTCCGCCTTTCGCGGGGGACGCACCCCGCGTTTAGGACACAGAGCGTCGGGACGCAGCTGGCCTGAAGGTGGGCTGCGTCCCTCGACCTTTTTCCTGTACAGGAAAAAGTCGGGGGACGCAGGTCACCCTAAGGGCACCTGCGTACCCCGCAGAGCGAATTTTGAAACCCAAAACCCCCCAAAAATCAAAACTAAAACCTAAAACAACATTTTAATCGGATGAAATTGAAGAGGAGGATGTTGTGAAATACCTGGAAGAGACGGCGTTCGATTCTGACGGTCGGATTCTCCGTAGCGACCACGGGAAGTTTCTTGCCAAAAGCCCTTTTTTCAACCTCAGCAGTAAAATGGTAAAAATGACATGGTAAAAAGTCTTTTTATAGGTTTTTTGGATGAATGAATGCTAGGTTTGTTCATTTTTCACCATGGAAGGATATTTTTCAATGTATTTTTGCCTATCTTAAACAGGTATGAGTAATGTGTCGTTTTTGTGCAGGACAAAGGGATTTAGAGGGAAAATTGTCATTTTTCACGAACCAAAATATCAGAGTCATCTTTTAAGCCCTTTTCTGACTCCTAAAATATGAAAAGATTGCCGAGCGTTTCTTTTACACTCGTTAAAACGGAATTAAAAGACGGTCCCCTTATAGCTCTTTTCTGACCGTAAAATCAGGAAAAGATTGTCGGGTTTTTGTCGTTTCAAACTCGATACGGAAATAAAACGATGTGTCCTTGATCGCTTTTTACTTTTCAGGTCAGTGACACTAATTACGAAAGTACTCCTTGGTCGCAAGATCAAGCGGTTCCCCCAGGTATTATTTTATACTTTTTCGGGCTTGAGGGACACAAATCTACGAAAAAGTTCAACTTGGAGTCTTCTTAAGTTTTTCAGACTCTCTAAAATTGAAAAACGCCGAGTTTCTCCTATACTGGGCTCGTTAAACATTTCACAGTAAAGGACCTGTTCAATTACAAACAGGAACGAACCACTCCTTCCTAGGGTTCGAATCAAAACTAGGTTGGACTCATCTGAAGGATGAGCTTATAATCATGCATATGTTATCCTCCTCAAGCTTGTTAAAAAATAAAGAGGTACTTTCCAGAAATGGTGGGGGAAAAGAGAGAAGAATGAGCCTATTTGTTATCTTTTGTCTCAGAAGAAACTTTATTACCACTCTTGGACACGACACTTTTCATTCACCTGGGTTGGGAAATCAGCCGGGTTCCGGGGATTAACTTTGACTCGTTTATCACCAAACCATCTGTCGTGTCGTTATGTGTTCAAGAGGTCTGCAAGCAAAACTTTCATCTGCAAAATACTTGTCATCCATTTGACCATCCCTGAGTCAGTCCTTACAGCAACATTTCTTCAACTTGAACAATGATTTCGTGTTGTGGGCTTGCCTGCAACGGGTCGCTTTCTATCGACATCAGCACATTATCTAGAGAGATGACTTAGAAATCGTCAGTACCTTGAAGTCTGCATGCATCAATGGCAGGTTTCTCGCCTTTGACGTCAGTTTACATCATTGACTTTCGATCGAAGGATTCCGTGAAATGTTCGACATCAACTCATTTATTCACATCTCATGGATTGTACTGGGTACTTTGAGAACCATTGACATTACTGGTGGTCTTTCTCACGCTTGTTAACAGTTTTCATCATCGACTGGTAATCAAGTGGTTTCTACCATGTTCGACATCAACTCATTTATTCGCATGGCTAGAATCGTACCAATTCGGGAAGTAGAAATGAAGACCCTGGATCTAGTTTCCACCATCCAGGCTGCGAGGAGTTTTGTATTCATTATCTAAGTAGACTAATCATAAACAGATGGCTGCGCCCATACTGTGTCTACAAAAGTCTATGATTATGATGTACTGCAAGATCATTCCTGTATCAGAGTAGTTAGTCTGTTAGTTAAAGTTTTGATCTGAGTATGGGAATGCCTACCTCAGTGATGATATAATCTTATACATGTATTTTGTGTTGAAAATTGCAGGTTCTAACCAGGCTCTCCACGAGATAATCCTTGAAATGATAAAGCGCTTCACCCTTCCTAGATAATACAAAACCCTAATCTATTACAGGCTTCGCACTTTAGGGGGCAATCTGTTACACTAAAAAATGTCACCATGGCTATTTACAGTTAGTATGGCTCTATCAACAGTCATGCTATCCTCTTAGGCAAGTCTTATGCCTCTGCTCTCCATGTCAAACTCCAAAAAGAGAGAAAGTCTTTACAAATGTATTTATCTCTGGGTACGCAGGTTCTCTCAACCTTACCTGCGGGTACGCACCCAATGTTCACAAAAGCTGCGTCTTTGGACGCTCTGTATGTAAAGGGGCAGGTGCGTCCCCCTGTAAAGGTTAAAATGCGCAAGTTTCATCTTTAAAAAGTTACTTGTGGTCATTTCTAGAGCATTCTAGAAGGTTGTTCGACGTGTATTGAGCGCCTCCAGATGGTTCATGCACCCCTACCAAAGAGGAACTTATCCCATCAATAAGGGAGCTATCCCATCCAAAGAGGGGATTATCCCATTGATGGTGGACCTGAATAACTTCCTCTTGAGCACTATAAATACAGGCATTGGGCCAGAAGGAGGAGAGGTTGGAAGCTATACATTTCTATGGGTAGATGCTGCTGGAATTAGGACTCCCATTTAGAAGCTTGTGAGGAGAGATTGCCATCTTTGCTTGTTCTATTTGGAAGTGGGTGAGCTTTGTCAAAGTAAAGGAGAACTCTTGATGGACCCTGGGAAGGACTTGCACAACACCAAGGCTCAGGTTGTATTTGTTCCTTTTGTTACCTATTAATGCAAATGAGTCCATTCTTCTCAATAACTTGTTATTTATGAGTTGTTTCATGTACTCCTTGGTCTATGTGTTAAATATGTTTTATTCTATGAGATTATCAAGTGCTATTTAATCGTTTGATTGTTAGTGTATGCAGGTTTCAAAGTGAAGGAGGAGCTCATCCGGATCAGCGGAGCTGGACTGCTACAACAGCGTTGGGCTACAGGTAGGATCTAAACACTTGATTTCCCATATAGTAAATGCATGTTTAGAGAAGGATTGCTCTTGTTTGTCTTGTTTGTCACTAGAGAGTCTTAGGCTCCTAGGGAGGTTGGTTGTGTCCGCACAATCGACTCTTTCCGCCTGACACACCAGTATTCAGAGCTGAAGACGCGGTAACGACACTGACAACCGGAGTTGAATGTGCTACACAAACATTTGGATTCATTGGAACTGAAGTGACAGGTGTGCTGTGGACTTGTGAAAAAAAAGATCCCGTAGTGGGAGTGATATGGAGGTCCCACATGGTACTCGAAGCGGGGATCCTGGCATTTATATTATCCCTCAACGACTTATAGCGTGAGGGTACCGGAGAAGTAGCCGGGATAGGAGTGTCGATATTCGACAAAACGTGTGTCTCACTCACTCTAGGAGATGTCTCGTCCATGTGAGAGGTAGACATTGGAGACGAAAAACCAGGGGGGGTAAAAGGAATATCATCCTCTTCAGGCTCCCAGATGGGGTTCCAATGAATTTCGTAATCCTCGTCGTCCGGGGCACGAGAGTTGATCGGTTGGATACTCGGGATAACAAGAAGAGTATCACTCACAACCGGTACCTCAAGAGCAACGGAAGACAGAGACCCTTCATCACTTGGAACGGGAGTCGACGGTTCAGCCTTGATGACAAACTTCAAACAAAACCTAAGGGAATCTAACGATAAAGGACCCTACTCAAACTAATGCACACAAGATCTAACCAGGTAATGTTAATCGCGACCAAATAAATTTTAAGATGCAAGGACACAACTTGAACTTTTCATGTTTTAAGAGTCGAGAAAAGGACAAAAAGGTGACTCTAGTCGCCTTCGAATGTTTTGTGAGCCCGAAGTGACAAACTGCTCAAGTGAGCCTTTTCTTTTAAGGAGTCCGAAAAGGATCAAAAGTGACTACTCTGGAGAGACTAGGCAAAGGGTTTACCAAAAAAATCCGTAAAACTGCATATACACCTTGGCAGTCATATGAAAACCAAGGACTTCCCGTACGACAGTCAATCTTCTCGAATGCTGTGTTCGGTGCGTTACGGCTTGTAAGGCGGCAGACATGGCTTCCTGTGGATAAAGGATGATAACCTAGTGGGGTCTACCCTATATATGCGACAGTACGTGGGAGCTCAAGTCCGTGCTAGACCACTATCGAGTCACAAAAGGAGGAATCACCCAACCGTGATGTGAAACAACAGTGACTAGGTTTAACGACGCTGGAGCACGTCTCTAGCCTAGACCTCTAAATAGTGAGCGTTATGTTCCAATGCATTTTTAAGTTCATTCAGTTCATTTTATGGTTGATCTTTGATTAGGTTTCGATTTTCAGGTACTACCGTATGTAATCTCTCACAATTCCCTAAATGCAAGCTATATGCCAAAGAATATCATTTCATTCGATGAACACTAACTACAAGAGAGTTAAGAATTTTTCAATCAAATAAAATGACCACAAACAATCAAGAACCACTCTAATGCAGCTAATGGGAATAAACGAAACTTTTTCTTTTTTCAAGATCACTAATCAATGAAAAGCTCTAATTTCCATTAACTAATTCAACGCAAAAAAGACTTGTTCGTTTTCTTTTCAATGGCAAAGTGCACTAAACAAATTTTGAGAGATAATAACACCGAGTAAAAGAGACAAATTTCACTCAATGAGAACACAATCAAATCCCCAAAACACCAAAACAGTCCTTCAAACCAAGAAGAAAACACAAAGACCTCTATGAGCTATGTGATCTAAGCCCAAATGAAGCCAAGCGAAAAAGAAGCAAATCACTTGAATAACAAGAAATAGCTTTGAAAACTACTGAGCAAATGCAAACGAGTAATCACAAAGTTGACTGGACAATCAAAGAACCTAAGACTCCTACGGAAGGCTCGATACACAAGGCCACTAGATGCCCCAGGGTTAAAATGTGAAATCGATAGAAAGAGGCAAACACCCGAAGGATGGAGGTCTAAAACCAGTCAAACAAGGATCAAACACACTCCGGTAATTGAAAAAGACGCAACAAGATACAAATCCAAGCTCAGAGGGCTCGAAAACAAGCAAACTAGAAAAGTTGACAGGCCTGGCACGATTGTCAGGCTGCAACTCGCACTTTTAAGGGATTGGCGCGGGTTGTCTTTGAGCAACATGCACTAACTGGCGCGACTGTCAGACTAAAAAGCGCGCTAATCAAGCTTGCTAGGTCAAAAATAAAAAACAAGCAGTCTAGGGCTTGGTTAACAGTATCCAGGTAGACCAGGAAGCAAGAGACAGCAAGAAATCCAACCCAGAAAGCTATCTAAGTAATCAAACGAGAGAACCAAAGAGACAAAACTAACTCCCCAGTGGAATCGCCAAATTGTTGTGGAGGTAAATCCTCTCTGCGGACAGAGATGATCCCTACTAGCCCATACCGGGTCTAGCAACAATCAAACAATGCTATCACGCAAGTTCCTAATTGCAAATAAAAAATGGATGATGAGAACCTACTTGGATTCCAACGCTAATATTCGTAGAAGAGACGTCGCCCTCGTTCCTTTGCCTTGGCTGGTCACGATCTCCACAATCTCCGTGATTAGACACTTGCACATGCAAAGAACAACACAAATACAAGCATAAAATCCAATAGATGCAATTATATATCAGTCAGAAAAGATATAACTCAACATCAATCATAAGACAATGAGAGTGGAACCATAATGATAGTCATCTATATTGATAAATAACAAAGAAGAATACAACCATTGTTCTAACGTCAAATCCTCCTTTGGCTGGGTAGTCAGCTACACAAGTCTTGCAAAGCTTGTTGGGATGGGGAACAAGCCTCTCTCTCTTGGGTGACAAGAATCTCCTCACTTAGATTTGGCCTTATGGGTGCAAAGAAGGCTCTTGCAGCTTCAAACTCTTGAACTCCTGGTATTCTCTATTACTATGCTGGAACTAGCTTGCTCAAGGCATAGAGACAAGCTTTTATAGATAGAGAGGAAAGAGATAGGATCAACCACATTATTCATGGGATTGGCTTTATCACTTAGAAACTTCCATGAAAGGTGGCAAACCACTTCCCTTCTATGGAGATTCGAAGCCAAACCATCCTAGCTCAACATATATTCAGTTGGTGAATGGGTTAAGGAGAACCTTCAGAAGCTTGTTTGTTAAAAACTTTACTCAATTTGGTTGGCGCGAGTGCGACTCTGAGACAGAGCGCCAATAGCGCGCCCTCTTTAGAGGATTTCCCCCATTGGCGCGGGCAGTAAACTGTGGACCCGCGCTAATGCAAAAAGAGCTATTTTCATGGGTATTCTGCAGGAGATGTCTTCAGGGCATATGAAGCTCATACTTAGAGGAATATGATGCAAGTGGTTTCAGGTCATGTCACTTCTCACAGGTCCCGGAATGAGTCCTCCAGTGTGCGAGTGAGGGGTAACAGGGACGGTGACAAACGGTGACAAATTGTTGTGTAACAACTTCCATCCACTTATATCGAAAAAATGGTACATGTTCCAATAATAATGTCACCATGATGGATCCATAGCCAAACTGTTTCAGCTTTCTTGACTTGCACTTCGTAAGTTGGCTCTTCATATTGACCAACAATTCGTCACACCAGTTGAAAACCATGGGACTTAGACAATCAATGGCGTATTGGAAATGATATTTTTTTGCTTCATGCAAATCCTAAGCCCCATCTATTCGGGTCATAGTATGAAGGATTTTTCATAGTGAGATATTAGTGATGCTCTTTATATCTATCTTCCCACTCTGAGTTTTTCGAGTGCCTGGACAATGTCTCACAATCAACATATATACATGCTCTCCCCTCTAGTACAAGAACCAGACAACTGAATTTGTTGACCCTTTATGGAAAAACCCATAATTAAATAGATGCCTGTGACATCTATCTCAAGTTCCTGGTGCCCAATCATGAACAGTTGGTGATACACATCCCAACAACTAATAAAATGTTGTAGTAACTCTACCTGGCTCCTACTCCCAAGAATCCAGAAGAATTTCTGTAACCCACAATCTCAAAGGGCAGCAATGCAATTTGGGTCCTGGGTTGCATAATGGTTTTCATCTTCATGTCCTCTTTCTTTCCATTTGATTGCCATTTTTGGTTGACTAACTTGTGGAACATCGATAAAACAACATTTCATGTGTTTCTATGCAAAAAATCTGGAAACAAGTCATTAAACATGAAGTATTTTCCAAAAAAATTGCAACTTTCCACCAACACATCTGTCTGTATATTTTTTGGTGCTTCCAACGTGCTACCATAGTTGGTCGTAGGGTGAGTAGCACGGGTCGGATGGGTAAAACTCGCAATGATCACCCTCAACATGAAGTTTTGCTAATCCCTCCTTACAACATATCTATGGATGAAAATGCATGAAATTACAACTAAATTGAAGGGAAGGGATATATCTGTTACCTGTATCGAGCAACTCGACGAATGGTGTATGGGATTGATCATACTCCTTGACTGAAGATCACATAAAATAGGGTAAAATTCTCTCATATTTGCAAAAATGTAAAATGGTAAAAAAGGTTTACTTTTTTTTTATCTTTTAGAAGATTTTAAATGACAATTTTAGAAAATTAGGGCATATTTCACTTATATTTTAATATTTATCCTCAAAATGGGTAATGTTTATTTTATTTGTGCAACAATAGGTCATGGAACATGGTGGCAGTGATTAATTATGATTGACTAAATGGGTTTTATTTTATCACTTTTTCAGACTTGTAAAAAATAAACGAAAAAGTGACCCCCTGGAGTCATCTTTAAGCTCTTTATTGACTCTCGAAACATGAAAAGATCGACAAGTACTTGTCATTTCAATCTCGTTAAAGTAAATGAAATGATGTCTACTCATTATAAGTTTAACCCTTTTCCGGACTAAGATAGACTATTGTATGAAAAAGGAATATCGTAGTCGAATATGGCTAAGAGGTTCTCTTGGATATTGTTTTCTACCTTTTCGAGTTCAAGAGACGATTTATGAACAAGGGAATTTGGAGTTTTATTTTTCGCCTCCTTTTCTAACTCTCTAAACATGAAAAATAATTCGAGTTTCACCTCCATCACACATGTAAAACTTAAATCACGCAGGACTTGTCACCATGACCAGCCCGAGTTTCTCCTTCCTAGGACTTGCTAAAATTACTAGGATGGATTCATCTAAAGGATTAACTTATATGGAAAGCATATGCTATCCCCTTGAAGCTTGCGATAAAAAAAATAGGGTACTCACTAGAAATAGTGGGGGAAAAATGAAAGCGAACATATCTTGTATTTTGTGTAAAGGAAACATTTCTCTCTTGAACATGACACTTATATGTTGCTTGTGTTCGGTTTGGGATACCCTCACTTAGTCACTTGATTTCGTGGGTTTTGGATACCCATTTTTCCTCTCATCTGATTATGCTGCTTTGTCATCATGACCTCTGATCCTATGTTGAGTCAAATTCTTCAAAAATCTAGAGTCATGTCACTGATATGTTCAAGAGAAGTCCCATCTGTATTTTTTTACTTCGTATACAGTGTCTGACTTTTTTACCACAGTCCTGAATCAAAATTACCTACTCTACTATATCCTTTGTTTCATGTCGATGATGTGGGACACATTATGGCCCTCCTTTGATGGATCTCTTCCTATCGACTTCAGCTCATTATCTAGGAAGATGATCTAGAAACTCCCTTCCAATACCTTGGAGCTTGCAATCCTCAATGGTGAGTTCTTCGCATTCAATGATAGGTTGACATCATTGACCTTCAATCGAATGATTCTACGAGTGTTTGAATTCAACTTCATTATTCACACTCATGGATTGTGCTTATTTTACCTTGAGAGCCATTTTCATTATTGGTGGTTTCTCTTGTGCCTGTTAACAGTTTACATCACTAACCGGTAATCAGGTGGTTTTCTATCATGTTTGACTTCGACACATCTATTCACATGCTATATTTTGTACATTGATTAGAATGGGACAAAGCTCAAGACCATGGATTCCATCTAATAAAATCTAGGTTGCGTATATTTGTGAGTTATTCCTGATTGTACACATGATTATACAGATGGTTGCAACCATACTGAGGGTCCATATATATGATCCTTTCTATTCGGATGACTGTGTCCATACCGTGGGTCCAATCACATGATACCTTCTATTCAGATGGTTGTGCCCATGTCATGGATCATATATTGTTAGATTCCTATTCATGTATCATTAGGCATGTTTATATCAGAGATGTCATATATGTATATGTATATGTATATGCTTGATTTTCAAGTCTCCTGATGGTGTTTTTCGGTCCTTTCCTTAACTAGTAAAGCATTTCACCTATCGCTCCATGTTCTTCCTTCATGATTTAGGGGGCATCTGTTACACATAAGTTTGTCACACCTCCTGTTCACTTCTTCTTCCACATCTCGAAGTGCCAAAATGTTAACAAGTGTGAAGTGTAGTTATCATGAAACACATACTAAAACATCCATAAAGAATGGATGAAAAATTTCCCTGAGTCAATTATGGAGAAGGTTGATTGAAACCCTAAATTTTAGGACCATCGCTCTTTGTTCCATTTCTTTCATGTGTTGATAGCAGGATGTTGTTATTTGAACTAGCACTTCCATTGCGGGTTTTGATATGAAATATCACGTTGAACCTCTTATGGTAGGTATTCTCAAAATGGAGGAGAAGCTTCGTATGCTGGAAACTTCGAGAAAAAGCAAGTTGGATGTTGTTGGGTAGAGATATGGTCGATCTCTCCCATTTGGAGCTATTGATCCTACCTTTAAGGGGCTTCCCCTTGAGATGTGTACCTTCCTCCCTCTTTTGTGGATCCCTAACTCCATCTCCCTTCTTATAAACCAAATCCCCTCCATCCCAAAATGGTTGGTCATTGATTGCCTGCATTCCTATGTTGAGATTATGCCTAAATGCTACCCATCTAACTTGGAGAAGGAGTGCTTGAAGAGTCTTGGTTTGGACTTGGAAATCCACCCAAAGGAGTTCTCCAACATTAAGGCAATGGTTGCATGATTCCCTTTTTTATTCATATGTATATATATATATATATATATATATATATATATATATATATATATATATATATATATGATGTTCACTTTCAATAAATGTCTAAATACTTATGCATTTAGCTTGATGCTCCTTGATCTATCAAGTAGTTTATGTTTGATATATATTATGTGAGATCTTGTATCTTGTATTGTCCTTTAATCTCTCTTGCAGGTAATCAGATGTAAATAACAAGCAATGAGCGAGCCTGCAAGCTAAGGGATCGAAATCATCATCAAAGGATTGAACAATTAGCATCAGAGTGAGGTAGTTTTGTCTCTCTCTCTCTGCATGTTTAAACATAAGCTAGGAAAGTTTACATTAGTTTGTTTAATTTGTTCCTAGACCCACTCATTAGGCTAGAGAGATTTTCTCTACCCGTAAAGGGGATTTATCTTCACAACAAAATGGAAACTTTGTTGGGGAAGCTATAGCATCTTCAATCTCTTTTATTGATTTGGTCTTTTGATTAGTTTGACTGACCATTGAATTACCAGTTATTTTGGGTCTGTATAGGTCTTCACATTGAATGATCATTACTTTAGAGTGTTAGGTTTGGAATCTTTGTTGAAATTATTTTTATTTTTTCCCAACTTTCTTAAACAACACTTTTTTGACCTAAACAATCGCGCTGCCAGTGCATTTTTACTCGAAATAGTCATGTTGAAACCACTTTCAACACGTCTTTGGCTATGACAGCTGCACTAGTCTCAGAGATTTGAGAAAAATTAGGGTTTCCACCTTAGAATCCAATGTGTCCTGGCCTCTAAAGGTATTTTCCTATCCTCTGTGTCTGGATTGCCAATGTTTTTGTTTGGTTATCTTGTTTAATTAGAAAAGTAGTCTCTTTGGATTTGAAGTGCTTAAAGTGGAATTTGGTTGAGTTCTAGGACTTATGGGTCAATTAGTTATCACTTTCTCTTTGTTTGTGTTGCTGAGATATTAGTTTGTTGATTGATTGAGCCTTGTTTTATGTGGAAATCATTGAAAACATCAGTTTGCATTTGTTTTAGCTTGTCTTTCACGAAGTTTCTTTTCAAGTTGCATTAGTTCATTTGCATTTTGAAATCATATTTTTTTTTAATCAAGCATGGATTATGTTGTTTGATTTTTAAGCTGAACGAGTGCATTGTTTATTTTTTTCAAAAGAAAGAAAAAGTGAAAGGTATTTTCATTTAGGTACTTTTGAATTGGATTTGGTGTTGCTTTGGTTGATGCATTAGTTGCATTAGAGAATTTTAATCAAATTCTCAATTTTCTTTAGTTTATGCTTTATTTGCATAGAGTATTTAAAAATCAAAGAAAAAACATCATTGTATAAGTGCATCTTAGTAAAAATGAAAATGATTTTGCTTTCGAAAAGTTGCATTTAGGAGTGAAGAGTGAAGATCATTTTTAATTTTGAGCATTGCATTTGGAAAGAAAAAGTGAAGTTAGTGGAAGGCATGTTGTTTGATGCATTATTGATTGAAATTTATTCCCTTGAATAGTCTAGCTTTCATCGAAGTTGAAAGTTTTCATTTTCTCATATAGTTGCATGTTAGGGATTCATGTGACATCATTTTGAGCCCAAAATTGAAACATAATTCAAGGTAAACATTAAAATTTACTCAATTAACCAAAGGAAAATTTGGAACTTAATGCAAACATTTAGAGGTATAGGCTAGAGATGTGTTCTGACATCTATAAAACTAGCAGTTGTCGTTATCTACCAACATTGTATCCCAGGGTGAAATCACGTTCCACGTACGGAAGTATATAGGATCATTCTCCAGTACTGTCAGGTATATCATAAGTGCTCCATGTATGGAAAATATATGGGAACACTCTCATCAAACAATTATGCATTAGATAATGCTAACACAGACTTGTGCTCCTTGTACCATCACGTATATATTGAGAGACCCCACTAAGTTACTATCCTTTAGCCATATGTAACTGAGTCAGCCTCCTTGTAAACGTGATACGCCAAACATAGAATTTAGGGAAATTAACCACCGTACATTAAGTCCTTGGTTTTGGCTAAGGTGTATATTGCAGTTCACAGATACTTGGTAAACCCTCTTGCCTAGATTACCCTTTTTTATTTATTTTTTGTTTTTAAGTTCTAACATTTATTGCTCACGTTAACATGTATTACCCATGTAGTTCTCCTTGGCCTCATTATTCCTTATTAATGGTAAATGTTAATTGAAGCTCAAATAAATCACCTCCTCTCCTCTTTGTTTTTTGAGAAAAGGTCATTGTGGCAGAACCTCTGAGTTCACCTTACATATACCCTTCACAATCTCACACTGAAGGGTCGCCATAATGAGTCCACCCTGAGATTATAGAGTCAATTGAAGGTCAAGGTTTTTAACTTTGAATTATAACGAATATTCAACCCCTTGCTTCTCATCCCCCACCTCGAGAGTCATTTTCATCATCTTAGGAATTTGACCCAGAAAGTCATGAGGTTCCTCAATAGTTTTTGTTGTTCCCCCGAATCCACTTTAAGATCCTTTGATAATATCTCCTCAATGCCCATATAGTATGTTTGATAATCCCAGCTTACCTTTGGAACTTTCTCCTCGTTCATCGCAGATTCCACCTCGCCAATTGTTTCCACAGATGGTGTCAGAAGGTGAGATTCCAACCTCTCCTTGATATCCTCCTCTAGAAGTCTCAACCACTCATACTCCGGGTCTTGGAGATGAATCTCAATATCACTTTATGCCTAAAGGCTTTCCATATGTTTCCTCTCCTCATATGGGGAGTGGGATAACTCCACCACCTAAAAGTAGTGAACCTTTATTCCCGCCAGGTTATACCTCTCTTGGTCATTTAGTTTTAGGTACTCCAAGCACATATTCACTTTATCATCATCCGATATGGTCATCTGGCATTACTCCTACCTCTATCCCATTTTTTTCGAATGTGGATTCCCAAATTCCTATTTA
Organism: Pinus tabuliformis; assembly: GCA_031772625.1. Taxonomy (NCBI): domain Eukaryota; kingdom Viridiplantae; phylum Streptophyta; class Pinopsida; order Pinales; family Pinaceae; genus Pinus; species Pinus tabuliformis. The sequence continues at coordinate 965,011,482 of CM062818.1, forward strand.
AACTACAGTTTCTTCGGTTCTTGTTCAACCTATAGCCACGGTTGGGACAGTTAATGTCCCTATAGGTTCTTCAACTCCTCTTTTGACCTCTATAGTGGTTACACCTCCTCCATTGAGTGGACAATATGTACCACTCCCTATCCCACCACATGGGGGGAAGCCACCTCCTCCATATGTACCTCTTGTTTTTGGTGGAACCTATGTGAGTGGATCCCAAACTCATGTTATGGGAGCAAGTCAAAATGTTGGTAGTATTCCTTCTGTACCTGGTCAGATTCCTTATCAGCAGCCTCTTTCAACTAAAATACCTTACCAGCAACCATACCCTCCTTATGGTTCACAACAACCTCAAAATCCACCTTTCAATCAACATGTAGGATCCCAAATGCAGTCTGGTCCTAATACCTCATTTGGGTCATCTGGTCAATTTCACTTTGCTTCTTGAACTTATCCTTTAGGATTTGGTAATCCTTTATAGAAAGTAACCTATTAATATCAACAAGGAACATATCAAATTCCACAAGGAACCTATCAACAACAAGGACCTTTTGTACAACAAGGAGCTTACGTGCAACAAGGGTCTTATCAACAACCATTCCAGCAACAAGGGAAACTATTGTAGTAGCAAGTTCAACCATTACAGTAGCAAGGCCAACCCTTGTATCAACAGGGTCAACCATTGTAGCATCAAGGTCAACCATTCCAGCAACAAGGTCAACCCTTGTATCAGTAAGGTCAATCGTTGCATCAACAACCCTACACTCAATACTCTTCATAGGATATATATCCTCCTTATGGTTCTCAAGGACCTGTGATGGGTCAATATCAAACTTTTCCCAGTTAGAACCCACCTTTGTGGGGACAAACTCAACCTTTGTATGGTCACAATTCCTCCCAATGGGGGCAATATCAAGATCCCTAAGGTCAAAATCCTCCACTATGAGGCAAAAATCAATACCAACAAAGTTGGAATCCTCAATTTGGACCTTATCAAAGGCCTTTCATGCCTTTTAATCCTCAATTTCCATTTTCAGCTATCTTTGAGTTATTGGATGTGCCAAGGCTCACAAATGACCCAATACTTCATTCACTGTATTTCCCCCCAATTCCTACCAAAATTCCTGACAAGTTTCCAAAATTGGAAGGGAATTCTGGAGAAGACCCCAAGCTCATGTCATGACCTCCATTTATGGTGTTCGTCCAACTCTTGGGTTGATGATTCCATTCAATTGCGTCTTTTTCAGTGAACCCTAATGGGTGTTTCTGCCAAATGGTACATCGAGATACCTCAAGGTTCCTTTTAATATTTCAATAATTTGGCTATGGCTTTTCTTACTCACTTCCAGCTACCAATTCAGTATGAAACTAGTACCCATGTCCCAACGTCTTTGAAAAAGAATATTTCTACCCACATCTATGACCACATCCATGAATGTAGATGTCGACATCATCTTATTAAGTTCGAAATCCCTGAATAACTTTTAACCGAGTGGTTTTATAAGTCATTCATTAATCAAATTGCCAAAGACATAGCTATGGGTGGATGTGTGACTGAAGAACAAGCCATCGCCTATGTTTAGTATTTGAATTTGGTATATTCACAATCTGGCATGCTTTATGATTTCTTACCCGATACTCCACAACCTTCAACTAATCTGACATCTTCTAAACCTGCAGAGCCACCACCTATTGATGGTATTATTGGGTCAGTAGCTCAAAATTCTAGTAACGCTTCTTCTACTTTCTACAAAGCAGAAATCTACTCAAGCTACTGCACCTTCTCCTCCTTCGAATACTCCAAAAATTCCTAGTAAAACATCCAAGGTGACTATTGTCCAATCTACCACAACAAAAAAAGCCTCGAAAGGATAAAAGAAGGGTAAAGGTAAGGCTAAATTTGATACCCCTGAACAGCATCCTCCTAAACCATCTGCTGAAGATGCATCCAAATGTAAACCGAAATATCCTTGTCTTATATGTGATGAAGATAATTATACCAAGGATTTTCCCCGCTATGCTGAGGTTAGTCATCTATTAAAAGGCACCCCAGGGACACCGGATGTGTTGAAAGAACTCTTTCCATCACAACAAAATTCACTAGTAGATCAACCTCAATCGTCTACATCTTTACGCTCTCAAGTTTTTATTTGTAGAATGACACCTATCTCTGTTGCTACTCAATCAAAATATTATCAAAATCCTACCAAACCGATTGTGGAAAATGATGCCACTAATACGAATTCTACTTCCACTCCACCTAGTTCTGGTCTTCTTCATATTATACAACCTATTAATGATTCCATTATAAAACAACCTCCCAAAGGTGTTCTTCAAAAGTCATCATATAATCCGAATGAGCGAGCTGCTCAACATTATAATATTGTGGAAGATTTATCTCAAGCACCTTCGATGATGTCAGCTTTGGAAGTCCTCGAGACTTGTCCATTGCAAAGAAAAGAATTACTATCCGCAATAGGAGGGATTGATCCTACATATTCGAATCTGATAACTTTTGACCTCGAAAACCACGTTCCTCATCTCTCGCATTAACTTGCCTTTTTTATACAAGTTAATATCAAAGGGAATACTATTCATCATACCATTATAGATGAGGGTGCTTCTACTTGCATCATGTCCCTTTCATGTTGGAAAGCCATTGGCTCTCCACCTCTCAATCAATCCCCTAATACCTTGGAAGCTTTTGATGGTAGAGTTTCTCGTCCATATGGTATTCTCATTGACTTGCCAATTCAATTGGAAGGAAAACATGTTAATCTGGAAGTAGAAGTTGTTAATGCCAATATGAATTACAGTCTTCTACTTGGTCATAGCTGGACCCATGCAATGTTTTGCGTGGTTTCTACCCTATTTTGTCTGCTCCATTTTCCTTGCCAAGGGAAAATAGTCATTATCGATCAAATTGCCTTTTTCTCTTCCAACTCCTCAAATGGAAATGTGCAATATGTTGGGAATATCGATATTCCTTATGGGATTGTTGAGGCAGGTCTTTTCAAAGACTCTTCCCTTATTGGAACTTTTCCCTTCAACCTTCGAACTTCGCTTCAATTAACATGATCTCGACTTGTCACGATCCTTAGGTCGTTCCTCATCTTGATTAGATTGACATTTTTGGCAATGTTATGGTGATTATCCCCATAGAGAAAGCATATCACTCTGTCATTTTGGCTTCTGCAGCAACTACTGAAATTCATGATCATTTCAGTATGATTCTAAACACATATTTGCAATTTCCTAGGTTAAGTTCTTGGGATTCTCTAGATCCTTTGAATGAGACATTTCCAACTGATGAAAGTATAACAAAAGTTATATCTCTCGAGGAAACTCCATGGGATGATGCCCATCATCATTCTTCATTTCTCCCAAGCCTTAGTGAGATTTGTTCTTGACTAGAAACCCTTGTTTCCGATGTACTTACTCATCTACTTCAGACACCTATTTTGGTTAAAGAAGTTTTGTCCGAAGGAAACATGCGAAACATTTTAGCTACAATTCCCATCGACATCTTTTTCAAACCAGGGATTGTCGAAAATATCCATATCAAGGTTTCATGTTCTCCATATGAGGTCAAGATTTATACTACCCTCTTCAAACAATTTTGTGATGTCTTTTCTTGTACATACGAAGAGATTCCTGGCATAGATCCTAGTATAGTAGTGCATGAAATACCTACTTATCCATATGTGAAGCCTGTTTGACAGCGTCTTCATCTTGTGCACCCTAGAATGGCATCTATCATAAAGGGAGAAGTTGAAAATATTCTTAAAGCTGGTTTCATTTATCCTATTCCATTGACATATTGGGTCTCGAATATTGTTCCTGTCACTAAGAAACAAGGAACTTTCTACGTTTGTGTTGACTATCATAATATCAATCAGGCATGTCCTAAAGATAATTATCTGACTCCCTTTATATATCAAATCATTGACGAATATTCCGGGAGAGAGAATTTTTCCTTTATGGATGGTTTTTCTAGGTACAACCAGATTAACATTCTCCCCGTCGATCAACATAAAAATCCTCTCATTTGCCCTTGGGGAACCTTTGCTTACAAAAAACTCCCTTTTGGTCTAAAGAATGCTAGTTCTACTTTCCAACGAGTGATGTGTTATGCCTTTAATGTTATTAAGCATATCATTCAACCTTATCTCGATGACTTACCAGCACATTTTGATAAGCATAACGACCATCCTAATCACCTTCGAGACATCTTTCTTAACTATCGACACTACAATATTCATTTGAATCCACAGAAATGTGTCTTTTTCATCGAATCTGGTTGTCTCTTATGGTTTATCGTATCCAAGGAAGGCATCTGGATCGATACCCTTAAGATGGAGGCGACCATGAATTTTCCCCCTCCATCTTCTTTACACCAGTTGTAGAGTTTACAAGGGAAAGCAAATTTCCTTCATTGTTTTGTTCTGAATTACGCTAAACTTGCCAAGGGATTTACTCTCTTTCTAAAGAAAGGGATCCCATTCGTTAGCAATGAAGTTTCTAAAAAATCCTTCGATGCATTAAAGAATTCCCTCATTATTTCTCCTTTACTACATCCCCCAAATTATCATTGCGATTGTTTCTTGTACTTGGCCGCCGCTGATAGTACTATTGCTATGATACTTTTTTAGGATGAAGATAATGGAGATGAACATGTGATTTATTACTTGAGTATAAAACTTTTCGACGTAGAAACTCGATATGTCCATGTCGAGAAACTGGCTTTAGTTGTTGTTCACGCTGTTCAATGCTTTCGGCACTATATTATGTTACGAAAAACCACTATGATTTTTTACTGTAACCCCATGACATACATTTTGACTCGTCATTTTCTAGGGTTCAAGTATTCCAAATGGATTGTTATATTACAAGAATTCGATGTGGGATTTGTTAAAGCAAAATCGAAGAAATCATCGGTTTTCACTGAGTTAATTTGTGACCTTCCTTCTGCAACCACTTCTACTACATTCGACCAGCTAATTCTTGATGAAACTCTCTTCCTCATCTGTAATCTCAATACATGGTATGGAGGTATATTACCTATCTCCAAACCCAAACCTTTTGATTGAAGTTATCCAACTATAAATGTTGACACTTCTGAAATTAGCCCCAACTTTATCAAATTATTGGGGATACTTTTTACCGTGTTGGTGTCGATTCAATCCTTCATTGATCTTTAATGCTTGAAGAATATAAGAGAGTCTTAAATGAATATAACTATGGGGCCTGTGGCAGTCACATGTCGAGATATGCTATATCTAAAAAAATCCTTTACGCCAGTTATTTATGGTCTTCGATCTTCAAAGATTGCATTTTAGCAGTCCAAAAATGTCATGCCTGCCAAATTTATAACTGCAAACACCATGCCCTACCCACACCCTTGCACCTAGTTGTTACCATCGGACCTTTTTGCAAACGGGGTATTTATTTCATGACTTGTAACCCTCTCTCAGCTAGGAGGCATGGTTATATCATCATCGTCATCGATTATTTCACTAAATGGGCCGAGGTGATGCCTACATATGATTTTGAGGGTAAAACTACGGCTCAATTCATTTTTAATCACATCATAGCTCGATTTGGTGTCCCTCAAGCCATCGTCACTGACCATGGCTCTCATTTTCAAAATTATATGATGATAGATCTTACTGCTCAGTTGGGTTTGTTTCACAACATCTAAACTCCTTATTATCCACAATCCAACGACCAAGTTGAGGCAGTCAACAAAGTCTTGGTTACAATATTTCAAAGTACTAATGGGATGCATAAAAAAAATTGGCACCTTATTCTATTTTAAGCTTTGGGGGCATAATGAACCGCAGCTAAGATAACAACTAGATTCACACCCCTTAAGTTGGTGTATGGTCTATAGGAAACCTTGCCAATTGAGTGTGAGATTCCTCCATTAAAACTAGCTGTTGAATTACTCCCTAACACTTCACTAGAGGAGGAACAATTACTTTGCCTCGAAAGGCTTGATGAAACTCATCATATTGTTGCGTTAGTAATTGAAGCTCAAAAGAAACGAGTTAAAGTACAATATGATAAAATTTGTATTCCCCGTGTTTTTGTTGAAGGTGACTTGGTCTTATTATATGAGAAAGCCAATGATAAATTGGGAGCTGAGAAATTTGAACCAATGTGGCACAGGCCTTACATTGTTAAACGAGTTTTATATAAAGGTGTTTATGATTTGGCTGACTATGAAGGAAATCAGTTGGCTAAGCCCTAAAAAGGGCTTTACCTCAAGAAGTATTATGCATGATTTTGTGTAAATACTTTGTATATTAGTGTGCAATTTGGTTTTGGTGTGTTTTTCTGCTTTTGCAAACAAGCTTCCTCTTCTTACCATGTATTTTACTTGGTTTGTAGATGTCATCAAACCTTTATGTGGGTTTTGTTAATGGAGCTTGTCATAGTACATGGAATTTATCTTCCATCGCATGGGAAATTTATGACCCTAATGGCGAGTTAGAGAATTTAAAAGGAATATGTTTAGGTCGTACTACTAATAACATTGTCAAATATAGTGCGGCTATAAAGCTTTTTTCAGAATCCATTGCTCCTGGAATTAGAGAGTTAGTCGTTAATCTTGATTCACAATTCATTGTACTACAACTTAACAGACAATATTCAGTTATAAACCCTCATATTTTGAGAATGTATTTGCTAGTTTGTCTTTTGGAACGAGACTTTGATTATATCACTTATTAACATATTCTAAGATGTTTGAACACATTAGCAGATACATTGGCTAATTATGTATTAGATAGACATCTGCAACATATGTAAAACAAAAACCATCACATAGTGAACATAACAACAAAACATGTATATATACATACATATATATATATATATATATATATATATATATATATATATATATATATATATATATATATATATATATATATATATATATATATATATATATATATATATATATATATATATATATATATATATATATATATAGATATATATATATAGAAAGAGAGAGAGAGAGAGAGAGTTTGCAAAAATTTTATTACATCAAAATGTCTAAAATTGTGTTCTGAGACATGTGGCTTCTCAAACCTACTTAAGTGCGGAAAATAAAGACTAGAGATGGTTATCCACCCACATGGTGCTCATAGTAGCACGACACAAATATAATGACTCGGTTTAGTAACTGACACAGTCTAGCAGGTACCCCTATAGTATGCCTCTAATATCGCAGTGGCACCTCATTAATAAATGCATATTCTAGAATGCCCTTTGTTAGGACTTCCAGGATGCGTTCCACCTCAATGATAGGGTCAACTCCCTCATAGGGAGCATCCTCTATCTATCATGCCACTCGCCTAGCTATCAGAGAAACCCTTGGAGGTATCTCTAGTTCAACATCTGCAAAATTAACAAGTGTCAAATCTTACTACACATATTAAAAAAAATATATTCAAAAACTTTAAAAACTAGTTTTTACCTGCATTAATCCACTGCGCGCCTGGTGGAAGTGGAAGGTAGGGATATCCTCAAAAATCTATGCTAGTGTATTCCCAATCATCTACCATGATTAGCTATTATTGCAGCCATCCAAAATTTTTTGGGGGAAATGACATCTGCTTACCACCTCCCTGTCGACGCATCAACTCACCCCACCTCATCAACCGTGGGTCTCTAGGAACTGGTGCATCCACTTCTATCCACTAATATCAAAACAATGTTACACATTCCAAGAAGAACGTCACCAGGATGGATCCATAGCCAAACTATTTCAGCTTTCCTAACTTTCACTTCATAAGTTTTCTCTTCAATTGACCAACAATCCTTCACACTAGTTGAAAATAGTGGGACTTAGACAATCAATGGCATACTGGAAATGAGACTTTGTCTATTCATGCAAATCCTGAGCCCCAACTATTCAGGCCATAGTATAATGGATTGTTCATAGCAAGAGATTATTGATATTCTTTATATCTATCTTCCCACTCTAAGTTTTTCGAGTACCTAGACAATGTATCATAATCAACATATCTGTGCTCTCCCCTCCAGTACAAGAACTAGACAACTGAATCTGTTGTCCATTTTTGGAAAAACCCATAATGAAATAGATATCTGCGACATCTATCTCAAGTTCCTAGCCCGAATAATGAACATTTGGTGATCCACATCCCACCAACTCATCAAATTTTGTAGTAACTCTACCTGGCTCCTGATCCTTGGAATATAGAATAATTTCATTAACCCATAGTCTCGAAGGGAAAAAATGCAATTTGGGTCCTCAGCTACTTGATGGTCTTCGGCTGCATATACTATTTCTTTCCATTTGATTGCCATTTTTGGTTGATTAACCGATGGAACATCCATAAAACAACATTTCATGAGTTTCTATGGAAACAATTTTGGAAACAAGTCATTAAACATGGAGGATTTTCCAAAAATTTCGCAACTCTACACCAACGCGTGTATCTGTGTATTTTTCTGTGCTTCCAACGCAATGCCACAGTTGGCCGCAAGGTGAGCAGCACGAGTCCAATGGGTAAAACCCACATTGATCGCCCTTGACATGAATTTTTGCTAAGCCCTCCTTACAGCCTAATCTATGGATGAAAATGTATGACATTAAAACCAAATTGAAGGGAAGGGACAGATCTCTTACCTGCAGTGAATGACTAGATGAATGGTCTCTGGGTTTGATTATACTCCTTGCCTAAACATTGAGGTAAAATAAGGTAAAATGCTTTCTAATTTGCAAAATGGTAAAATTGTAAAAATTATTTACTTCTTTGAGCTTATATAAGTTTTTAAATAACATTTTTACCAAATTAGGGCATACTTCATTTATATGTTAATAATTTTCCTCGAAATGGTTAATGTGTGTTTCACTTGTGCAGTGATAGGTCATGGAACATGGTGATGGTGATTAATTATGACTAATTCAACTAGTTTTATTTTCTCACTTTTTTGAACTCGTAAAAAATAAACGAAAAAGTGAACCCCCGGAGTCATCTTTAAGTTCTTTTCTGACTCTCAAAACATGAAAAGATCACCAAGTACTTGTCATTTTGAACTTGTTAATGTAAATGAAATGACATCTACTCAATATATGTTTAACCTTTTTCCTAACTAAGATAGACTACTGTACGAAAAATGAATACCTTAGTTGAACATGGCTAAGAGGTTCTCTTGGATATTGTTTCCTACCTTTTTGGGTTCAAGATATGATTTACAAAAAGGGACCTTTGGAGTTTTCATTTTTTCCACTTTTTCCAATTCTCTAAATATGAAAAAGATGTCAAGTTTCACCTCCATCAAACTCGTAAAACTTCAATGGCGCAAGACTTATCACCTTGATGAGACCGAGTTTCTCCTTCCTAGGACTCATTAAACTTACTAGAATGGATTCATCTGTAGGATGAAATTATATGGCAAGCATATTCTATCCCCTTAAAGCTTGTAATAAAAAAATAATGGGGTACTCACTAGAAATAGTGGGGGAAAAATGAAATCAAACATCTCTTGTATTTTTTGTACATGCAACATGTTGATCTTGAACATGACACTTATCTGTTGCTCGTGTCAGGTTTGGGATACCCTCACTTAGTTACTTGCCTTCCTGGGTTTGGGAAATCCATTTTGCCTCTCATCTAATTATATTGCTTTGTAATCATGACATCTAATCCTATTTTGACACAAATTCTACCAAGCTCTGGATTCGTGTCACTGATATGTTCAAGAGAAGTCCCATCTACAGTTTTTTACCACTTATACACTGATTGACTTTTCTGCCATAGTCCTGAATCAAACTTACCTACTCTACTATATCCTTTGTTTCATGTCAATGATGTGGGACACATTATGGCCCTCCTTTTACAAATCTCTTCCTATCGACTTCAGCTCATTATCCAAGAAGAGGATCTAGAAACTCCCTTCCAGTACATTGGAGCATGCATTCCTCAATGGCGAGTTCTTCACATTCGATGATAGTTTTACATCATTGACCTTCGATTGAATGATTATACAGGTGTTCGACTTCAGCTTCATTATTCACACTCGTGGATTGTGTTGATTGTACATTGAGAGCCATTATCATTATTGGTGTTTTCTCTCGTGCATGTAAATGATCTACATCATTGACCAGTAATCAGGTGGTTTTATATCATGTTCAACTTCGATACATCTATTCATATTCTATAATTTGTACATTGATAAGATTGGGATAGAGCTCAAGACCATGGATTCCATCTGATAAAATCCAAGTTGCATGGAGTTGTGAGTTATTTTTTATTGTACACATAATTATACAGATGGTTGCGACCATACCGAGGGTTCATATATATGATCCTTTCTATTTGGACGGTTGCATCCATACTGTGGGTCCATGCACATGATCCCTTCTATTCAGATGGTTGTACCCATGCCATGGATCGTGTATTTATAGATGCCTATTAATGTATCATTAGGCATGTTTATATCAGAGATGTCATATATGTATATGTATATGCTTGATTTGCAGGTCTCCTGATGGTGTTTTTCCAGTCCTTGCCTTGACTTGTAAAGCATTTCACCCATCACTCCCTATTCTGCCTTCATGCTTTAGGGGGCATCTGTTACACAATATTTTTTCACACCTCTTGTTCACTTCCTATTCCACATCTTGAAGTGCCAAAATGTTGACAACTGTGAAGTGTACTCATCATGAAACACATACTAAAACATCCCTAAAGAATGGAAGAAAAACTACCCTGAGTCAATTCTGGAGAAGGTTGATTGAAACCCTAAATTTCAAGATCAATGCTCTTTGCTCCACTGCTTTCTCGTGTTGATGGAAGGCTTTTGTTCTTTTACCTAGCACTTCTAGCATAGGTTTTGATATGAAATCCCACGCTGAACCTCCTCTAGTAGGTTTTCTCAAAGTGGAGGAGAAGCTTCATATAATGGAAACTTCGAGAAACAACGAGTCGGATGTTATTGGGTAGAGAAATGGTCGATCTTTCCCATTTGGAGCTCTTGATCCTACCTTTAAGGGGATTTCCCTTGATATGTGGACTTTCCTCCCTCTTTTGTGGATCCCTAACTCCCTCTCACTTCCTATAAATCAAATCCTCTCCATCCCCAAATGTTTGGTCATTGATTGCTTGCATTTTTATGTTGAGATTATGCGTAAATGCTACCCATCTAACTTGGACAAGGAGTGCCTGAAGAGCCTTGGCTTGGACTTGGAAATCCACCCAAAGGAGGTCTCCAACATCAAGGAAATGGTTATATGCTTCCCTTTTTCGTTCATTAATATATACATCTAATGTTCACTTTCCATAAATGTCTAAATACTTATGCATTTAGCTTGATAGTCCTTGATATATCAAGTAGTTTATATTTGATATATATTATGTATGCAATTTTATATTGAACTGTACTTTAATCTCTCTTGTGAGTGTTTGGACATAAATAACAAGTAAGGAGACAGCCTGGAAGCTAAGGGATAGAAGTCATCATAAAAGGATTGAGCAATTAACATAAGAGTGAGGTAGGTTTCTCTCTCCCTCTCTTCATTTTTAAACATAAGCCAGGAAAGTCTGCATTAGTTTGTTTAGTTTTTTGCTAGACCCACTCATTGGGCTAGAGAGATCACCTTTGTCCACGAAGGGGATTTATCTTCACAACAATGATTGACGATGGGTATGTCTGCCTCAAGGATGTTATCATCACATATGAGACTTTGATATTTGGATTCTTCCAATCTAGTTTCTTGGCTTTATCTCCTTCCTCCCATTTTGATCTCTAATATTTCTTGTAATGCATTTCGGCCATCATTTTGTCTTCTGACCTCATTCATTAGGGAGCATATGTTATAACCCTATTTTCCACTCCATTATAGTGAGAAGAACCCAATATCAACTTACCTCAGTTGCTGGCAAGATTTCATTTGTTTTCACCTTTTCCTTTACTTATTTGAGATTTATTCCATTTTAAAAGGGTGAAATTACATAATTGAGCAATTTATCATAATTATTTTTCCAAAATATGATAATTATGAGAAAATAATTATTTCATAATTGCCAACAATTGAGGAAAAACTCATAATTGAGAAAATTATTTCTAGAGGCTTACTTTCCCAAGGATATCAACATGACCCAATTGTGTATGAGTTGGCTAGGGGTCTATTATTGTATAATATTCCTTAAAACTTCATCCATAGGGGTGTCACTGACAAACCAATATTATATCACGTGCGTTCATATTGGGGCATTAAAAATGGAAAAATCAAAAAATAATATATTGGGGTGATAATGAGGGCCTCAAGGGTTTTAATATACCATACAATAATACATATATAACCTAAGGTATTTTTTATACATTTTTTGGCCAAGCGGAGGGAAAAATACACCAAGAGTAGGGAAACAATCGGGCTACACATCACAGGCAGAGGGAAAGAGTTACATTTTGGAGTCGAGCCTCTACAACCCACCTGCAACCCTAAGCCTTTCTGCTTGTTTGAACCCTAGCAGGACTTTAGCTATCGAGTTTCTCAGCACTTGACTCGGTCGCCCAACACAAGAACTTACCTGAGCAGAGCCTTCGCGCCTTTGATCTTCAAATTCTAGACAGTTATTTGAGTGAACACGCTTCTGCCTCCTCACTTAACCAACAGTTAACCATCATAGAAAGGTATGTCCCATTTTGTTTTCTATTTTATGGAGAAAGAGGTTGTCTGTATAGGCAGGAATTATGACTTGCCTTATTTTATATTCTTCCTCTTTGTACAGGCCCTTGCGACTGAGTGAAATGCAAGTAGGTTGGAAAAAATCCAAGCCAGCACCATCCTGAGGTCAAGCATCCACTAAGCAAGCTATGTCAACTAAACCAGCATAGTTTTCCTGGTAAGATTCTTGTAAAGTAGCCTCTAACTCTGTCTTCTCTACTCTGGAACTATCTGATAGGAACTATGACTTAAGAGGCTTGGGAGGTATGCGAGGCCAACTATGTTGGCATTCATGATGCTCCACTCAGTGGAAATTACTGGGGTCCAGCTAGGAGGTCCATCAAATTTGCAGGAAGCTCCCCCACAATAATTTAGAAGTTGCGAAGGGTGGGCAACATCCTGATGGAAATTTTGAACCTGAATACCCCTGGGAAAGATTGGAAATTCATCATACAACCTCTTTGGGGATGTTTTATGAGAAAGTCCTGGCAATTCCTCAGACAGCCTCTCTAGGGATGTTTTATGAGTAAGTCCCTACAAACTCCATTCTCATCATCTGGGACTCTCTCACCATGATGAACTGGATACAGGGGAAGTGTTCTCTTGAGGTCCATCATATTTCACCAATGATGGCTACAGTTTTCTTTGTTAGTCCGTTAGCAAGGTCCCACAAAAGTTCAATTCACTATTCAGAAGATCAAGGGACGTGGAGGACAAGGGAGTTCATATAGGTAGCATATTATATTTTCACCTACTTGTGTTTAATGCAGCCTCCCTGGCCAAAATTTTGAATCTCCTTCATAGTTTACACTTCTCATTGTATTCAACCCCTATTCGTGTTGCTTAGTCATGCAGAAGAGGAGACCCAAAGAGTACGAAGAACCATTTGAGGACCTATTGCTAGTGAACTAGTGGATATCTCAAGCATTCAAAAACCATCAATCTTGCATCGCACACTCTCAATTTACAATTTACAATTGCATTTGACCAAGTGAACCTGCAAGTACTGTGCATAAATATGAATATTGCAAGAATCATTAGATTAGAGCTTCCCTAGTCTAGGTTCCTTAGTGAAATTAGATAGTTGTAACCTTGAAAAAGAGGATTCGTGTAGCTTGAGGTAATAGAGAAATCGAAGAATGTGCTTCTTATGATTCTACCACAAACTGCTGGAGTTTGTCTCAAGGATGCATTATTCCATGAAAAGTCATATTGGTGTGGAACATAGAGGCTTGGTTTTTCTAAAGGGTGCAAATTTAGGCCCTTGAAGTCCAAATCAAGGGGTATTATATGATCCTATAAAAGATTCATGGATTAGAATGAATCTTAGTCTTCGTTGATGACTTGCTCAAGGCCGGATTGCCTCAGCAAATTCATGACTTTTTGTTGTAGATTGGAAGAATTGTCTGCCCAAAATGTATGTAATTGTGAATGATTCTTCAAATATTGTTGTTGGTCTTCCAGCAAAGATATTCCAACCTATTGGTCATGGGGATAAGTTCTATGGTCTTACATGCAAGTTCAAAGCATACCCATATAATCATCATTGAATATCTGATGGTTCTGAGAGGGTCTGGTAGCTCGATTTGGGGAAAAGGATTGGAGGTGAGAGGAGATTGATTTGGATATGTAACCAGAAGAAATTTCACCTGTGAATTTAATTGGAGGAGGAAGAACAAGATTTTTTAGTACTAGGTGCTTTAAATCATATCATTCAAAATTCTGGATCATGAGCATCGTTAATATTAGGTGTTTTGTTTCAGTTTTCTTGACATTTTATACTTACTGTGAATATTTTTTATTTTTGAATGGGAGTAATGTTGTCCTTCTTTGAATTGTCTAGATAACATTGAGTCATTGACTTGAACTTAATGTAGGGTAGTTATTATTTGCAAATAAAAATTTATAGTTCAATTATTCAACAATACAACGTGAAGTGCCTCTTTCTCCTATTTGATGGTTGATTTTTGTGGATTCAATAATTTTTAAGTCCAAGTTGTCCAATTCTATTGCCCAAAATGGGCATTTTTGTGGTCATGGTTCAATCTTAATGGTTGTCTTTCTATTTTAAGCAGTTAATTATTAATATATATCTTCTATAGATTTAATTTGTTTTTCTTGTTTGTTTATGCATATCTAGTTTATTCATTGGTGTATCCCTGTTGATGAATTATTTTGGATGTCCTTTGATTATGAATTAATATGATGTTAGACATTAGTATGAACTTCTTATTTTCTTCATGAAGCAATAGAAAATGACACGACTTTGCCTTAACACTTGCAGGGACTGTGTGAAGTGGCAGTTGTGCTCCTTTAGCGTGGTCAGTTTAAAAAAAAATTCATGCACCATCCAGTAGAGCTAGTTTCTATTGTAAATCTATTTAGATGAAAACATTGTTGTTGGTGGTTCATGGACGTAGTCCATGGGATGGAATCTGTTGGTAGTCTATATTCAATCCCTTCATAGTGACAAGTCCATGAAATATAAGAGTTGGTTAGATGTTTGAGTGGTCTTCTGTTACTTTCTGTGACTAGAGATGTTTTTCTTATAAGTTGTTAGTACTTTTGATGTACATTAATATTAACAATAATATTTAATATGATGAATGTATGGGTTGTTTGGAACTTTGGGGGAAATTTGTTTTAGAGATTTCAGAAAAGCATCCAAATTCCATACTTATTACTGACATAGAGTTTCAGATTATCATTAAGACTATTGGATTTATTAAAAACCAGTGAGTCATCTAACAAAAGGTTGCAATTTATGGGCCCAGATTTTTTTTGTCCATGATCTTGAGTGTAGCATTTAAAGACCAAAAGTTTAAGTGCAAAGCAGAAAAAGTGATAGTGCCTGTGAGGGAGTTTGAAGCCTATGCATTTATTTTAAAAATTGACTTTCAATTTATATATAGTTGTATATACTTAAAACTGATTTTCTGTTTTTATGTTGTTATGTCATTCTCTAATTCCAGCAGTGAAAAGCATAATGTATTTATAATCAGAACGATAATAGTTTTTCATCACAGTGTTGATGTCTTCTTCCATTTTGATGAAAATATGCCTTATCAAAGTTTGCTTACATTCCAAGATTCCTATTTATATGTTAATTTTCATGACTTCCTTTTGGGAAGATTGAAACTAACAAGCATCCAAAAAAATTGCAAGTACATACAATTTGCATAGTATTTATGTTGATCCTCTATTTATAACCACAGGTCAAACAAACTACATAACTAAAAATTAGAATGCCATGTCTCTCTGTGGGTTATGGCTGTTTTATTTTTCCTTTTGAATTATGAATGTGATTCTTTTGGAATGGCTATTTTCACCATAAGTGAATGCTAAAGTAACAACAGAAAAATTCATCATACTACTAGAAAGAATGCAAAGGAAATCCCAAATATGAAACAATTTATTGTCTTAATTAGATTATAAAGTTTACTCTAACCAAGAAAAAATATTTGTGAACAAGAGGAAACAAAATATACCAAATATGTGTTTTAAGAGAGAAATTCATTCTAGGGAAATGAAATTTTATTGAAAAAATATCATGTGTACTTTGGGTTCCATCCAAGATATAAATAAATATAATAATTCATCGTACCACTAAAAGGATCAAAAGATATCGAAAGTATGACTAAAAATATGAAAAAATTTATTTGGTGTCTTGATTAAATCATAAAGTTTATTTTGGCGAAGAAAAAATATATGTGAATAAGACAACACAAAATAGGCCAAATATATGTTTTGAGATGGGAAATTCATTTCAAGGGAAATGTTATTTTATCGAACAAAATATATTTTGTGTACTTAGAGTTCAATCCAATATATAAGTAAATATCAAAAAATGTTGAGCAAGGAGTCAGCCATGTTATTTTCAAGTCATGAATATTTGGTGGTTGGGTATATTCTTTAGGATGATAATCTTGATAATCAAAAATTATGTTACATTTTCAATAGTACACAGTTTGATACAAATTGATGTGAAATAATTTTTGACCTTGATTAAAAGTTTTGTATAAATGCATAATTACCATAATTAGTTGATGCCAATGTCTTGACTCTTGTCCTATATTGTTCCTTTGAGCCAATCTTTGTGTTCCTGCTGACTTTGATGGTTCCCATTTAATTACTTGTACATGCCAATTTGAAATATCAAAGAATTTCATGTAGTGATTTCAATTTTTTTTTTTTAATTAATTCAAATCTCTTCAATCTATAGAGCTTGAATGCAGATAACCGAGATCTCACATCTCATTTTTGAATTATGCTACCATGAAAATAGAATTTAGAGTAGTCATTTCAAGCTTGTTTTCTACATGTAATTTTGAAAAAAAAAATCAACTTCCTCAATCCATAGAGCTTGAATGTGACAATCATGATCTCAAATCTCATTCTTGAATTATAATATATAAAAATAGGAGTAGAGAAATATAGACATGTTTGATACTTTATTGTATCATTCCAATCATAAGACTTCACATTTTTACTAAAAAATGAAGGGATTTCAGGTTGGACTATTTTTTAGAGGGTAATCTAACCATTTTTATGTAGTTACCATCAAAGTCATAGAAGCACTATTATTTTTAAGCATCATGTCAAAACATGGATTTTCAAAATGTTTAATAAACAATCTCGATAAAATTGATGTTTTTGGACTTTTCATTGGACAGTGTAAGAATTGAAAACCTCAAACATGGCTCTGAAACAATTAGAAATATTAAATATATGTCAAACATGGCTGATTTCGGGAAATATATTTAATATTTCTAATTGTTTAAATAATTCATATTTGGAATTGTTATATTTCCTCAAGGTTATGGTATGTTTCATTTTCTTCAGGGGAAATCAATGCTCAAAAAATTAAGATTCAATTTGGCTATACCAACTCCCTTTGTTTTCATGAAAAGGTTTCTAAAGGCTGCTCAAGCTGATAAACAGGTATTCTACTTTGCTTGTAATTTTGTTGAATATTGAAATGGCATTGAGCCTCAATTATGTTATGAAATGCATTGTATTTTCGTTGTGTTGCATGAGAGGCATCATGCACTATTTTGTTCTAACTGTAAGCTTCCAGAAATGGGATATTTATAAATTTAATGCTCTTTTGGGTTTGTTTCCATGGATCAACTTGAGAAGCTGACATTCTGTCTTCTTGAAATATGTTTGGTTGAGTATGAAGCATTGAAATGGAAACCATTTATGTTGGCAACCTCAGCTATATACATGGCACAACACATCCTACAAAGGATGCTAGTTTGGACAAGACTACTTCAGAAACATGCACATTATAGAGAATTAGAACTCAAGTAAATATTGAATACCCATTGTCTTTTGCATCCTAGTATTTCCTACTTGATTTTATTCAAGTACAAGGTCTTGTTGTGGCCACCAACAACCCCCCTCCTTATTTAGTATTAGCAATAACACTATGTAAGTGGGGACCCTTAGTCAAAAAATTAAAAAAAAAAATCAATTAGTGCTTATATGTCACTCCTTAAAAAATATCACATCGTGCCAAGAACGATAGGGCATTTTCTTATGGGTCAAAATCAGGGAAAATTTCAAGAACCCCCCTAAATTTATAAATATAATAAATGGGCGAATCTCCATGGTATATAGGAAAAATGGAAGGCGATTTTATCAATAATATAATATGTATATATAATTTTTTGGCGAATCTCTCACTAGGCATGGCGAATATTTTACTCAATTATAAAATCTTGTAAGATCTTGGCGAGTCTTTCACTAAATAATAAAACTTTGTAAAGTCCTAGTGAATCTTAGCATAGGCTACATGCTGGTTTAATTCCCCCATTTAAATAGGCTACATTCCAGGTGAATACCATGGGTCAATACCATGTGCCATTTTGGTGAATACCATGGGTCAATACCATGTGCCATTTTTATTTTTATTAATTCTAATATTAGGGTTAATAATGGTTTTTTGCATGGTATTAATAACAATCTATTCCATGGTATTTGTCCCATAGTATTTTGGCCATAGGTTTCACCTAAATATAACCCATTTTTTGAGTGTTCGTAAATATAAGGTGACTTATGGAGTAAATATAAAAAAATGTTTTATTTGTTTACCATACCTCTCGTCTCTTTCTTGAGCCTTCATAAATAGAACGAGGGTTATGGATTAAATATAAAAAGAGGTTTTATTTATTTACGATACGTCTAGTTTATTTATATTTTTATTTATTTACCATACCGTTTGAGTAAGTATAAAAATACGTTTTATTTATTTACCATACCTCCACTTTACTTATATTTTTATTTGTTTACACCGTTACATGTATATAAGGTGACTTATGGAGTAAATATAAAAAACATTTTATTTATTTACCATACCTCTCATTTATTTATATTTTTATTAATTTACCATACCTCTTTTATAAATATGGTATTTGGCCTATAGGATTCAATTAAATAAAACCTATTCTTGAAAATGGGCGAATGGATTCACTTAAATAAAACCTATTCTTGAAAATGGGCGAATGGAAAGTTGTAAGTCCTAATTTCAAGGGCTAAATTTACCTTTTTTTCCCTCTCCCTTAAAATAAGGTGGGCTATTTGAGGTGATTTGTAAAATTGTACTATGATACAAAATATTCGCCCACTAAAAATTTAAAACCCCTTAAATTCGCCAAAGGGCGAACATTCGCCCCTAAAATTATCCTTGGTCAAAATGATAAAATGCGAGATTGCGACGCGAACTCCATCGCATCGCATGCATTAATAAACACTCACGTTAGAAAACCTTAAAATCGCCGATATGCGATATCGCATATCGCATGTCGCAAAATCGCATAAAATGCACATAACAATTAAACGATTAAGCGATCCGCGATCTTGTGATATTGCGATCTGCGATCTTTGCGATAGTGCGATCAAGCAACCTTGCGATAGAACAACACGATGAAATTGCGGTAATGCGATACAGCGAAATGTGATACTGCGATGAAAATCGCAGAAACATTCCATCGCAGATTTTCCTGGCTCAATATTCAAGAAAATGTTTTTCCATGAACCAAGAACTGGATACGCGCTTTAATGATAATTAATGAATTACACACCAGTTGTTAATAAAGTATGGTTTTGTGTTTTTCGAAGAGCCAGTTCACGTCAGATGGCATGTTTTTGCATATCCGTGGCATTTAAAGCTTTCCTGTCATTATTTATTATCATTACTCTCTCCTCACTTGTGAACTGCAGGAACGAAGAACAAAAGTTACACAAAGCAATGTGCAGGAAGCTATGGGGAAAAAGGGTAGAGCTCCAATGTTCAAAGACAGAGAAAAGGCGCCCTCATAAACAGATACCGCATGCAACAGAGCCGCAGATTCACAAAATACTGCTGAGCCATCCATTACAGATCTTTCATATACAGCCATGGTTAAATGGGTACTGAGCAATGCTGATATCAATAGATAGTTTAATGCTCAGGGTCAAGAGCTCACGAGGTCATTATTTTTACAAATTTTGAAGCTTTATACCAAATAAAGAGGAAGAGGAGCAGAAGGCAAAAAATGCATTAGAGAAGCCCAGATCAAAGAACGGAGGCAGTTTCCGATGCACGATTAGCGCCTAGCGCTAATCGCGCATCGCTGAGAAAATTGCTCGAGAAGGAAAGCCTCTAACTGCTCAGTCACCTGTAAGCCCAAAAATTGCAAGAAAGCAATGATAAAAAACAAACTGGAAACAGAAAGCTAAAGAAAAGGTAGAAGCAATCCAAAGGGTTAACCAAGTTGAACTGAAGTTATTATTGGGCATACGCGGTAAAGCCACATAGTCAGTGGATGACTCTCAAGTATATCATCGATTTTGCTGAGAAGATGGTGCTAGCTCTTGCCAATTCTGTTTTCTTATCTCAACCAAAAGCAGAAGACAGTCAGCCGACTCTACTCAAGCAAATACTGAATGCTTGCAACATTAAGGAGCAAATGCAGAAATAGTTAGATATTAGATTTAATTTTTAGAAATAGTTTTGTTTTATTTTTGCTTAGAAAAAGGGCGGTCATTTAAACCGCATCCTAAATCTTTGTAATTAAGTTATTTAGTTAGTAGTATTTAAACCCTTCTCATGCATTTAGAGAAGGGTCCAGAAATTTATCAAAAACTTGTCCTCAGAACATGCACTTTTGCACCCTCCGAGGAGGTTTTGGTAAATGAATGGAACAGTATTTGTTGATGTTTACATCTGATATCTACTACTGATGTTGCACTTCTGTACTCTTAGTGGATGTTAGAGCAAAGAGAGATAAATCATTGTCGCTTGAAGCTCATGAGTAGGACTAGTCATAAATGGTACTTTTATCTCTTGACCATTTCTGCGTATGTGTTAAAGTAATATACAGTTTTTAGTTGTTTATGCATTATTGCATGAATGCCTAAGTTATCATTTGGCACTTTTGTATGGTGATAGCTATTTATTTATGCTTAATGTATGAATAGCTCATTATGCGATATGTTTTTCACAATTGTTTCATCTAACTTTTTATGTGAAGTGGTTCATCCTTATTGATTTCCTTTCTTATAATAGTTGAATGATCTTTATTACCAGTTGTTATCTGAAATCTTTTAGATCGCATAATAGAAGAATTACATCCCAGGTTAGTATAGACTTAGATGTTGCTATTTATAAGATTACAATAGCATAGCATTAGATTAAAGTTAGAATTAGAATATCTCAATTAGGAACTGTTAGATCAGGAACATCAAAATCTACACACACACACTCATAGATTGGGAAACTGGTCCCATATCCCCAGTCGGACCCGCTATACCAAACGGATAAGGAGCTGCCAACCAAGGTCCGGACCGGGCGGGTATCCCCCTTGTTGTAGACCCGATTTTTGGGGCTTCAACATATTTGGTGCTAGAAGGAGGGCCTGAACTATGAATGGCAAGTAAATCTAAATCTGAATACCATTCTGAGAGTAAATCGTCCTCACCATCTCCCCCGACTTCTCCATTACACTTAAATCCAAAGTTAGAAGTCGCTGGAGTATCAATTGTTGCTACGCACCCTGACATTTCAGAACAATCTACTGTTGAACTTCCTGAAGTCGAATCTCTGATTCACAAACTTCAGCGATTTTCCATTTCTCCTCAAAGGTCTGATAAATCTCAAGGAAGCATGACTTCGCAATATAACCCTACTCATCCCCTGACCAGATTAAAGAGTGAAAAGTTTGGTGTTCAACCCACCGAATTACCTCTTCTCACAAGGAAAAGAGCAAGGAAATCACCAAAGGAGTCTGATAGCGAGACTCTTTCATCATCATCATCCATCTCAACCTCTTCACTGCGAAGTCAACCATCCACTCTGCCACTTCAGATCATTGTCCATTCGTCCACTGGAACCCCCACAACTCTTCCTCAATCATCTGCAATCGTAGTATCCTCATCTTCCCAACCGCAGGGATCATCTTCTGCACTTTCCTCTGTTAGTAGTTCAGCAATGGCCCAGTCTCCATGGAATAACCCTGGGGCAGTCTTAATGCCTGCACCCTTGAGTCAAATACCGGCCCATCCTGAGAAATGGCTGCCTAAGTTTAATCCCGAGGCAGGCATGCTAGCAGAAGAGCATATAAACAACTTTATGCTATCCATTAATCTCAATGGGGTTACTAATGAAGATGCTGTTGTTCGACTTTTTCCTTATACTCTACAAGGAACAGCCGGATCATGGTATTTCTCATTACCCTCCGGATCTATCACTAGTTGGGACATCTTCCAAGAGAAATTCCTGACCAAGTTTGGTGATGACAGGTCTATGGAAATGCTAATCAATGACCTATCCAACCTTAGGGCCGAATCTAGAGAGCCTATCAAAGATTTCAATTTACGTTTCAATAAAATCCTAAACAAAATTCCTACTGCTTCCCAGCCCAGCGAAGAAGTACGAAGTGAATGGTATATCACTGCTCTACCATCAAACATAGCAATCTTCGTGGACAAGGCTAATAAAACAACCTTAGCTGAAAACATGAAAGAGGCAATAGCAGTAGAGAAACATATAATAGCCCTGGAAAAGAAATCCGCGATAGAGGAATGGAAATCCAAGAAGGTCACCTTCAAGGAAGACTCCAAGAAGAACAAATAAAAGATCCATTCGATTTGGAAGGATTGCAGAAAGTTCTAAAGACCATGTCCAATGAAATGGTCGACATCAAAAAGCAAGTAGCATAAACTTCTTCAAAAAAGCCCTACAGAGCTTTTAAAAGAGGCCCTTCAACGGATTCAAAGCCACCCAATGCTATTTCAAATGCTGAATCCGAAGAAGAGGAAGAGGAAATTGCCACTGAAGGGAAAACTGATGAAGAAGAAGTTGTAGAATTACAAGGAATGTGGGATTTCATCCTCCCACAAGAAGAAGATCAAGAAGTATTCCCAGTTAGCACATGAAGTAAGAATCAGCTTGATCCTCCCCAAACTATCCCTAAACCAAAGAGCGCAAGCTCTGCAATAAAGGATAAAGTCGCAACAAAGAAAACGACATCTAAAGCGACTCAAACTAGCCCAGTCCAAACAGATGCATCAACTCCATCTAAAACATTGATCTTGTTGGATGAAATGGAGTACAATATTATAGAAGATATGAAAAAGACTAGGGCCAACATCACTCTTTACGAACTGAGCAAGTTAAAGCATCAACAGAAGATAATGATGAAAGAATTACATGCTGTGCCAGTTGCACCTTTGCCTGCCACTATACTTTCTCAAGCTTCTCATAACATGGGAAGACCTCCAACTAATGCGATCAATAAGATTGATCCAAATGACATCGCCCTAATTGGAGGAAGATCGAGATCTCATACTCCCCCGTTTCTCCTTATGAAATTTTCAATAAAAATGTGCACAATTGCTTGGTGGATTCTGGGGCTTCATCGAATATTTTGCCAAAGTCCATATGTGCCAAGTTAAACGTTCAACCACAGAAATCCGTTGTGCACATAGTTCAGCTAGATCGATCTCAAGTCGAAGTGATTGGCGAACTAAATCAAGTAACCATAAGGCTGTCATCCAACCCAAAGGTATGTAAAGTTATTGACATTTTAGTTGCTGACATCCCAGAATTTTATGGCTTAATTCTTAGCAGGGATTGGTCAGAAAAACTTCATGGATACTTCGCAACTGACTGGTCACACATGTGGCTTCCCTACAATGGTAAACCAAATCAAATAAAATTTGAACGAGAACTACATCAGAAATACATAGTAACGGAGCTAGAGGGGGAAAATGAACCAGTAGCATATAACAGTAGCATTATTGGAAATTACTCGATAGATTCTTTCCTCGGCAATTTCAATGCTCATACGTCACCCTATTTAGAACACTCTTTTTTGTCCCAAGTCGAAAATTTTTCTCGAACTGATAGTTCAAAATGTATCAATTTTTTAGATAGTCCTGTAAATAAATCTTTGTTTTGGAAATTATTTTTTGATGGTTCTAAATCTAACGAAGGAGCAAGAGCAGGATGCGTTCTAATTAGTCCAGAAGGAGATAAATTCATGCTAACATGCAGACTTGAATTTTATTGCACCAAAAATACAGTAGAATATGAGGCTTTGGTCCAAGGGTTGTACAAAGCAATCGGGTTAGACGTCAAGTACCTTCAAGTTTTCGGAGACTCTGAGATTGTGGTCAGACAAGTACGTAATACTATACATTGCTTATCAGGTCATTTAAAACATTATCAATCCTTAGTTCAAGATCTGACTGAGCATTTTATAGCATTTAATATTTCTTCAATTCCTAGACTCCAAAATGCAAGTGCAGACCTTTTGGCTAACGTAGCTTCTAAGCTTATTCCTTCAGAAGATTTTAGTCCAGATACATTCTCAATAGAATTAATCTTTAGACCATCCATTCCTGATAACATCACAAATTGGAGAGTATTCAATGACGATCCTGATATTGTAAATTTCCTCACATCTGAAGGATCCTACTCCAATCAAATAATTGACGAAGACCAACATGATCGACAATTGCAACAAGATAGCACTAACAATGCTATACCTAAGTCGGTAGTCAAGTTAGAAGACTTGTACGATTTGAAAGATCGGTTTAAAAGGTCTACCAATTCAAAACTCCAAAGTTCAACCTTGAACTACGAATTAGTAAACCTAGGAACCGATGCCAAACCACAAAACATTAATCTAGGTCTCGGCCTAGCCCCTGAAGAAAAATTAGCGTATATTCGTCTTTTGAGACAATATAAAAATGTTTTTGCCTGGAATTATGATGAACTCAAAACATACGACACTTCCATCATCCAACATACTATTCCCATGATCGATAATGAAAAACCTGTCCAACAAAATCTAAGAAAGATCCATCCCAATTTAGAAAATCAGATAAAAACTGAACTCAATAAGTTATTGAAAGCCAGAATAATCTTTCCCGTCAGACATTCTAAATGGGTCTCCAATATGGTACCTGTTCGAAAGAAAAACGGAGATATTAGGATTTTCATTGACTTTCGAAACCTTAACAAGGCCTCCCAAAAAGATAATTTTCCTTTACGACCTATGGAACAGATATTGCAGGCAGTGGCGGGCTCAAAATTAATGTCTTTCTTGGATGGATTTTGAGGATACAATCAAGTGTTGGTACATCCTGATGATCAATTGAAAACCACATTCAGAACTAAATGGGGCACATACGCATATTGAAAGATGCCATTTGGTTTGATTAATGCTGGTGCCACATTTCAGAGAGCTATGGACATCGCATTCAAAGGTTTAGCCAATAAATCTGTAGTAATTTATTTGGATGATATAACAGTGTATTCCAAGAAATGAAGCGACCATCTTAGAGATTTAAAACAAATCTTCCAACGGTGTTTAAGGTATGGAATTTCACTTAACCCAAAGAAATCTTTTTTTGCATTAAGTGAAGGTAAACTTCTAGGATTCATAGTGTCAAAATACGAAATTCACATCGATTCCGACAGAATCAAAGAGATTTCTGAAATATCCTTGCCTCACAACAAAAAAGCCATGCAATCTTTCCTTGGTCAGATCAACTTTGTAAAGAGATTCGTTCCAGATTTTTCACGAATCGTGTCTCCTTTGCAAGCCATGATTAAAAAGAACTCAAATTTTAAATGGGGCCAAGATGAACACGAAGCATTCAACCTAATCAAACAAGCTATTATTAATGCTCCATCTTTAGCAACCCCGAATTTTTCAGAGCCTTTTATTTTATATACACTTGCCTCAGATAGGTCATATGTTGCAATACTCACTCAAGCAAATCAAGAAAAAGCGAAAGCCCCAATTGCGTTTTTCAGTTCAAATTTATAGGGCACTGAATTAAATTATTCAGACGTGGAGAAACAGGCTTATGCTGTTTTCAAAGCGCTCAAATACTTTAGACCTTTCTTACTCAAAACCCATACTAAAATTATAGTACCGTTTCTAGTGGTAAGTACAGAAGGATGTGGGTGAGAAAAGGGCCAATTGGGTTACTGCCTTACAGGAATATGACATTGAGAATAAACCAGAAAACATTGTAAGAGGCCAAGGCTTTTGTAAAATGCTGGCTGGAGCATCACAAATTTCTGAAATTCCATCTGCAAAGGTACAAGTGTGCGAGGTAAGCCTAAACGATGCAGAGTCATTATACGCTGATATCATTTATTATCTTAAGAATGGGTATGCTCCTTCACACCTTGATCATACTAAGAAAAGAGCTCTAAGGTTGAAAGCCAAACAATATCAGCTCATAAATGATATTCTTTTTAGAGTAAATTATGATTCTGTTCGATTTTTCTGTGCAGCTGGAGGATTCTTAGATCTGGGACGTTACACTGTGCATTTTGGGAAACGGCGGGAGGAGTTATCAAGGTAAAAGTCCGTAAGTTACCATGGTAAACCCTAGGGAGTCGGTGGACTTGGACCCTTCCCCGGCGGATATACTTTCAGTTTGGGGGAAGGAGGTTTCCTCGGAAAACATTGAGCATTTCTTCGGTTCCTCAGCAAGTCAGGCAAGTGCGCTGCTCACGGGAGGAGGTTTTTGGCATACTCATGCGACATCGGGTCTGCTGGATGAGAGCCTTGAACTACTGGGAGGGGCTGGATCGGCTGGCAGGTTCACGCAACAATCAGAAGGAAGGGCATTGGAACAATCAAACCCTCATTCATGGCCAGGTTTGCCTTTAAACAGAATTGATGGAGGGCAAAGCTCCAAGTCTATCTCCCCGTCCAAGGTCTTCATTTCGTCGGGAGGGTTGGAGGACATCATAAACTTTCCAAATTCGAAAGGGGTATGGAGGACTGTCGGCGGAGTTCAGAGTGCAGGGAAAGTGCGGGGGGAAGGGAACAATCTTCCAGAGGTCCCAAAGGCCCTGTTTCCATCCAATCCCTTGCCAGGAATCTCAAAGGTAGTCGAGGGTTCTGCCGGCACCAGGGATTTAATTTCTCCGAAGGCTGATACTTGCCCATCTGAAAGAAGGAGTCTAGCTGAAGTCCTACATCTGCCTTCGCGAGAAATCGGGAGTCCGGTGGAAGGTTTGGTCGAATCCCACAACGAACATCAGATTCGAAGACCTGAGGTTTTTGGTAGCGGGAGATCAGGAGAACCAGGAATTCCAAACCCTCTTTCAGGGGGAAGTGCACCCTCAAATTCGACAGCGAAGGTAGGCGAAAAAAGGAAGAAGACCAAGCCGTGGAAAACAAAGAAGGTTACAAATTTGGCCCTCGGCATGGATGTTCAGGCTGAGGAAGCGTTGGATGTGGCGGAGTGCACCCTCGTGGGCAGGGTGCGGGGTAGATATATATCAGGGAACTCTTTAAATCAGTGGGCAGAGAGCCAGTGGTCAAACTCTCCGGCAAAAGAATTCTCGACCGCTATACTGATGAACGGATGGTTCATGGTGAAATTCAAATGCAAAGAAGCTATGGAGTGGGTCGAGGAGCGCATTTGGGCGCTTGGCGATAGGCCTGTATTTTTAAAGCGTTGGACGCCCATGTTCGACGCAACAAAGGAAAAGGTAACTGAACAACCAGTCTGGGTCAGAGTTCCTAATTTACCTCCCTATCTTTGGGTCGACTCCGTTTTCAAATCCATTGGGAACCATTTGGGGACTTTCTTGGATGCTGATAGATCCTTTCTGCATACCTATGAACGGGCCGTGGCGAGGATCCTTGTAAGACTAAACCCATCTGAAGGGCTTGCAAAATCGGTTTTATTACAGTACAAGGATTATGAATATGATCAGAAACTGGATTACGAACTCTTTCCATTCAGGTGCTTTCGCTGTCAAGAATATGGGCATCTGGCAAGGGATTGCCCTAGGGGAAAAAGGAGAAGGAAGCTGAAGCGCAGAGAAGAGGATAAAGAGGGTCAGAGGAGAAGAAAGGAGAAGCAGATGGAGGACAATGCTATGGAAGCGGCTCACCGAAGCTCAAATTTGGAGGATCAGGAAGTCGAGGACCAGCATCAAGAGGAAGGGATCCCTCTGCGCAACAAAACAGATCAGTCTTCAAAAGACCCACCTCTGGAAGGACCTGAAATCCCCTTGGCGGAAGATCCATCGGGGACAGGAATGTCGAAGCAGATGAATATTCTAAAACAGGTTTACAACAGGCTGTGGGCTCGTGGCGGATAAAGGAACAGGTCCAGGACCAGATTCGTGAGACGGATCTGGCCCCATATACTTAATTTTTTCTGTTTTGTTCAAAAGATCGGATGGGGCCAAGTATTAGTACTTTTTTTTCCTTGGCGTTTTCTGTGTTTATATGAACCAAAAAAACAAAAACTTAAAGCTTCTTATTTTTTGGAGAATTTTATGGATAAAACTTTTATGGAATATTTCTGTAAAGTTGCGGGCTGTTTTCCTTTAATGGAGGCCCGTGGATACTCGACAGCCTTTTATTATGCGGCTGAGTACAGGCAGTAGACATCAGGGATCTTAGGATCCTATACTGTGTATTAAAGTCATGAAAAATGACGAACCATGGGGAAGGTTGGCACCTCCTTGTATCAGGCAGTTTGTTGATCTGCTGGATGTTAACTCATCTCTTTTGTAGCTCTTTTATTATATAATAGAAAAGCTCGGCTTTTTTCTTTGGAAAAAAAATTATGATTCTGTTCTTCTTAGGTGTCTTGAGAAATCTGAAGCTAAAAACGTTTTGCAGGAACTCCACGATGGGCCAGCAAGCGGACATTATGCTGGAGATGCTACTGCACATAAAATCTTGCGCGCAAGGTATTACTGGCCCACGTTATTTAAAGACTCACACAGTTATGTGAGGAAATGTCAAGTCTGCCAAACTACTGCTGGGAGACAAAAGAAGCCATCCTTGCCACTACAGCCAGTTAACATTGAGCAACCTTTCAGTCAGTGGGGATTGGACATAATAGGTGAGATCTTTCCTCACTCTTCTAAGCGGCATAGATATATCCTCACAGCAACAGGTTATTTTACTAAGTGGGTAGAAGCAATTCCACTCAAGACGGCTAATGCTGAAAATATCATTGAGTTCATAGATCAATTTATAATCACCAGGTTTGGATTGCCTTCCGCTTTAATGTTTGATAATGCATCATACTTTTCTGGAAATGCAATGACTGAATTTGCACTTAAAAGAGGATTCAAACTTAAATATTCGGCCAATTATTACCCACAGGGCAATGGGTTAGCTGAGTCCACAAATAAAAACCTAATCAGGATTATCAAAAGAAGAGTTGACCAAAATCATAAAAATTGGGATAAGGCTTTGATATATGCTTTATGGGCAGGCCGAATAACGCAAAAAGCTTCTATCAGCACTTCTCCCTTTAATTTAGTTTATGGGAAAGAAGTGGTTCTTCCGACTCATTTGGCAATTCCCTCTTTGTCTCTAGTTCAATACATTGATGAAGTACCCACTTCCTCCTTACAGCTAAGACAAATTGAAATAATCAAATTAGAAGAACAACGAGAACAGGCTAAGAAAATGCATGCTCATCATCAAGCACTAGTAAAATCCTCTTTTGATTCAAACATAATGACCAGAAAAGAGTTTCAGATGGGAGACTTAGTTTTAAAATGGGATAAGGCTCATGAAGAGAAAGGCAAACATACAAAATTTCAAAGAATGTGGCTTGGTCCTGTTCAAATTGTAGAAGTCGTAGGTCCATCAATGTTTGTGTTACAAGATTTAACAGGTAAGAGAGACTCTTTACCTGTTAACGGACAAATTCTCAAGAAATATTTTCCTTAGAAGATTATTCTTCTATTTTTGTAGAGTAGTTGTTTTTCTTTTCATAATAAAACCAGTTGTGAGTGGTTACATTAGGCATTTATGCACAAGACACCAATTCTCTTTCAGATTTTTATTTTTCGCTTGTATAAATAGCAAATTTTTTGTAAAATTGATCTTTATTATTAATAGATATAGTTAAAGACTCTAGCCCAGATATGATACTAGTTTCAACTCCATAAAGTTTGATGAAAACAACCTCTAGTGAAGAAATTGTCTTATCTCAGTACAATGAAAGGTATCAATAACAAAATAAAGATTCTCTGTAGAACAGCCATTTCCAAAAACTCTACTATTGTCGTCCAAAGCTATCTTAAGGAAACAATGACTTCCCCCCTGCTAAAGAGATCACAACTTTCAGAGGAACAACCCAAGGATACACTTCATCTTGAAGAATAAGAGGTCTCATCATGAGCCGACTTATCATGATCACAGATATTATAACTTGTTGTCTTTTCCAAATACTGTACACCACAATAGGGCAATGACTCAAGATTGTTGCAAACAAAAGACAAGGGGTCTCATCACGAGCCAGCTTGTTCAGCAAAGTTATAAATCAAGTGAATGACTGTGCCATAAATTGGCTACCAAACCAAGACATTGTTCTTTAAGAGTAAAAAGAAAATCAAAGCAACAAGTGTGGATGTGGATTCTTCTTTGAGAGTTGTAGGTTGCTTTAAGTAGGATACAGGATCATTGCTAGGTAACAGGTAACCCTGTCGAGGCTATAAATGCCTGCTGGCAGCAGAGGCTCTACCTACGACAAATGAGCATATTTAAAACTGGTTTACAGAGAAGACTTTGTTTTATCTTTACAAGACCAAGTAATGACTGATGTAAATACAAGGGCTAGCTTGAGGAAGAAAATAATCAAAGTTGAAAATAGTTGAAACAAAATGTCATTGACAGGTTAGAGCATAATGTACTTTATCTTTCCATAATAAAGTTTAACTTTCTGAAAATTTTATGTTTTGGAAGTTTAGAAAATTCAATAGAAAAACAGAGATAACTGGTTCTTCCAAGTGAATCGCCAATTGTTGTGGCCACCAACAACCCCCCTCCTTATTTAATATTAGCAATAACACTATGTAAGTGGGGACCCTTAGTCAAAAAATAAAAAAATAAAAAAATCAATTAGTGCTTATATGTCACTCCTTAAAAAATATTGCATCACACCAAGAATGATAGGGAATTTTCTTATGGGTCAAAATGATAAAATGCGAGATTGCGACGCGAACTCCATCGCATCGCATGCATTAATAAACACTCACGTTAGAAAACCTTAAAATCGCCGATATGCGATATCGCATGTCGCAAAATCGCATAAAATGCACATAACATTTAAATGATTAAGCGATCTGCGATCTTGCGATATTGCGATCTGCGATCTTTGCGATAGTTTCGATCAAGCAACCTTGCGATAGAACAACATGATGGAATTGCGGTAATGTGATACAACGAAATGTGATACTGCGATGCAAATCGCAGAAACATTCCATTGCATATTTTCCTGGCTCAATATTCAAGAAAAAGTTTTTCCATGAACCAAGAACTGGATACGCGATTTAATGATAATTAATGAATTACACGCCAGTTGTTAATAAAGTATGGTTTTGTGTTTTTCGAAGAGCCAGCTCACGTCAGATGGCATTTTTTTGCATATCCATGGCATTTAAAGCTTTCCTGTAATTAGTTATTATCATTACTCTCTCCTCACTTGTGAACTGCAGGAACGAAGAACAAAAGTTACACAAAGCAATGTGCAGGAAGCTATGGGGAAAAAGGGTAGAGCTCCAATGTTCAAAGACAGAGAAAAGGCACCCTCATAAACAGATATTGCATGCAACAGAGCCGCAGATTCACAAAATACTGCTGAGCCATCCATTACAGATCTTTCATATACAGTCATGGTTAAATGGGCATTGAGCAATGCTAATATCAATAGATAGTTTAATGCTCAGGGTCAAGAGCTCACAAGGTCATTATTTGTACAAATTTTGAAGCTTTATACCCGATAAAGAGGAAAAGGCGCAAAAGGAGAAAAACGCATCAGAGAAGCCCGGATCAAAGAACGGAGGCAGTTTCTGATGCGTGATTAGCGCCTAGCGCTAGTCGCGCCTGAGAAAATTGCTCGAGAAGGAAAGCCTCTAACTGCTCAGTCACCTGTAAGCCCAAAAATTGCAAGAAAGCAATGATAAAAAACAAACTGGAAACAGAAAGCTAAAGAAAAGGCAGAAGCAATCCAAAGGGTTAACCAAGTTGAATTGAAATTGTTACTGGAATACGCGGTAAAGCCACATAGTCAGTGGATGACTCTCAAGTATATCATCGATTTTGCTAAGAAGATGGTGCCAGCTCTTGCCAGTTCTATTTGCTTAGCTCAACCAAAAGCGGAAGACAGTCAGCCGACTCTACTCAAGCAAATACTGAATGCTTGCAACATTAAGGAGCAAATGCAGAAATAGTTAGATATTAGATTTAATTTTTAGAAATAGTTTTGTTTTATTTTTGCTTAGAAAAAGGGAGGTCATTTAAACCGCATCCTGAATATTTGTAATTAAGTTATTTAGTTAGTAGTATTTAAACCCTTCTCATGCATTTAGAGAAGGGTCCAGAAATTTATCAAAAACTTGTCCTCAGAATATGCACTTTTTCACCCTCCGAGGAGGTTTTGGTAAATGAACGGAACAGGATTTGTTGATGCTTGCATTTGATATCTGCTACTGATGTTGCACTTCTGTACTCTTAGTGGATGTTAGAGCAAAGAGAGATAAATCATTGTCGATTGAAGCTCATGAGTAGGACTAGTCATAAATGGTACTTTTATCTCTTGACCATTTCTACTTATGTGTTAAAGTGATATACAATTTTTAGTTGTTTATGTATTATTGCATGAATGCCTGAGTTATCATTTGGCACTCTTGTACAGTGATAGCTATTTATTTATGCTTAATGTATGAATAGCTCATTATGCGATATGTTTTTTACAACTGTTTCGTCTAACTTTTTATGCGAAGTGGTTCATCCTTATTGATTTCTTTTCTTATAATAGTTGAATGATATTTATTACCAGTTGTTATCTGAAATCTTTTTAGATCGCATAATAGAAGAATTACATCCCGGGTTAGTAAAGACTTAGATGTTGCTGCTTATTATATTACAATAGCATAGCATTAGATTAAAGTTAGAATTAGAATATCTCAATTAGGAACTGTTAGATCAGGAACATAAAAATCTACACACACACTCATAGATTGGGAAACTGGTCCCATATCCCCAGTCGGACCCGCTATACCAAATGGATAAGGAGCTGCCAACCAAGGTCCGGACCGGGCGGGTATCCCCCTTGTTGTAGACCTGATTTTCGGGGCTTCAATAGGTCTGTAATTGTTTATGGTGCATGCAAACACGCTAGAATTACATGCTTTATTTTTATGTAGAAAGTTTTTGAATTTCTTTTCATTTGTTTTTTATATGATTTGATTCTCTTGTATATCAAAGAGGGCTTAAACGTTTTTTTTCTTTGTGCAGGGAATGTGCTAATATGATTGCAGGATTCCATAAGAATGCAGAAGAGGGTATTGGCGTGTATACTGGCATGTCAGAATATTGGCATGTATCTTTTAGAAAATATAATTTGACATTTTCTTTGTACCATAGGTGAGGTAACACCAACAAGGAGATCTTTAAGGATAAGTGAAAAAGTAAAGGAATCACCAGTCAAAACACTAGAAAGTGAATCGAAGAAAAAACCAAAGAGATCCAGAAAATCAAAAGGAGATTCAGAAGATGTAGAGAAAAAAGAATCACAACTAGAAGCTAGTAAGGAAGAGGAAATGCATGATACCCATCATGGGGAAGATATGGATGAAACATGGGAAGATGCTGATCACAAAAAGGAAGAAGATGATCTTGATAAGAAGAAGGAAGAAGAAGAAGAGAGTGATGACAAAATGGAAATAGAAAATAAAGAAAAAATACATGGGTCAAAAATTGAAGAAATAAATAAAATGGATGAGAAGGTAGAAGAGATGGCACCACAAGGGGTAAAAGGCACCATAAAGAAAGATCCAGTGCTAGAGAATGAAGAAAAGAACAGGGATTTGGAGAGTAAGGGAGAGCATTAGGAACCCAAGAAAGATTCAATTGAAGTAACAAAGGAGAATGGTTTTCATGGTACAAGTACACTGGAGAACTGTGCCCAGGTCAAACATGCAAAGCCAGTGAAGGAAGTGCATGCACTGAGGGAAAAATACTTGAAGGTCAAGCATGACAAATGGCAGACGAGATTGGTTCACTTTCCAACCACACCACAGTAAAACAGACCCTTGAGCCCCCACTTAATGCATCCAGCTGAACTTCTATGGCTTAAATTTGTGCATTGTTGGAGCTTAACTTCTTAATTTACACATTATTCATTGGGAGTTCTGCCCCAGGTTTAGAGTTTGAAGAGAGGAGGAAAACTCTAGGAGTGTTTCTTTAATATTGCAATGATAGATTACTGTTATCCTACATATCATAGTGAAAATGGAACCTGGATTTTGCAGCGACTCTTGCTACAGTTGCATAGTCACTGATTAGTTGCCATGGTTTTGGTTCTTTGACTTGCATTTCTTATCAATTTACTTTTTGTAAATTTAACTTATCTAGTTCCTTTTATAAATGTTCACTATAGTTTTTAGCTTCTTGCATATGATTTTATTAGTATTTTCTTTATGATGTAAAAAAATATCATGAATTGATATGTAGCTATATTTAGTTCTCAATATATTCAATTTATCAGTAGTATGGAAAATGGTTAGGTTTAGATGCTTTATAGTTCTTATTACCTGTTATGCATTCTCTGAAGCAAGAAGATGCAAAATGTTATTTCTCAAAGTCCATTATATCTGTAGCTTTGAAAGCCTAGAGGTGTTTGGGTGTACCCCAGTATTCTAATTTTCTTGTTCAACATTTTGTTGATTTTAGCTTTTTAACCTAGACGAGGTCCCTATCTTGTTGCATCTCATGAAGCTTGAGACCTAAACAAAGTAGCATTCAGGAGAAAATCTCAAATGTAACACTGATGTAGAATCTATTTGGGGTGAGTCTTTCTGGGAATTATGTGTTGCTAATACCTTCTTGATTATGGTTCATTTGTCTTTCTTTTTTTTTTTCTAAGTAAAGCTAAACTATTATATTACAGCAAGAGCAGAGTTACATTGTGAAAATTACAACGGGGCCGCGGCCCTGTAAAATTTGTCCAAGGACAGACAGTAGACACCTGAGAATTCATGCCAGAATTACATAGGACACATGGACAAAGACTTAGAGCCACACTCATGTAGCTGACACATGGACAAAAACACTTGAAGAACATCGACACAGAACAGAGATAACATAAAACCGACACAATTACATAGAGACAGAGTGACAGACTCATATATAACCGCATTGGAAGCTGACTGAGAAAAATTCTTGCTGTAAAACCTGGAGCGCGAGCTGGGCATGTCAATCTTCATCAGTGGTCTGCGGTTCATCTTCTGCCTTGCAGCATGGAGGCTGTAGGATAGCTTTACCAAGGTTGCGCATTCCACGGTCGCTTGGGCCAGCGCCTGAGTCACAAACAGGTTCTCTCAGGCTCGCTCCCGGGTCATGTAAGGGCCGCATCATCTCAACAGCAGGGAATTCCATATCCACTGTGGGAACAATCCCAGGAACACGCGGAGGGTTGGCCCGTGGGTTGCCATCCTCATCTTCCCAGGGATTGTTGCAATGCTCCACAGAGACAGTCACAAAGAAAGTAGAATTGGCTAAGGTGCAGGGGAGGCGGTATCTCACCATTGGGTGTTCCGTATGCCCACAATCCATGCGCGCAGGAGGTTCCCCCAGTCTGCCTCTGCCCGGGGGCCTTCCCCTCGGCCTTCTGCACTCAGAGGTTTCCTCAATTGAGGAAGAAGTCGAGGGGGCTCTGCCACTATAACCTCCCCTACCACTGTTGCCCCTTCCGCGATTGCGATGCATGCTGGTCTTCTGAACAGAGCGCACAATTCCACAATGTAACAACGTTGTTGGCACAGAAATACTGCCAGACTAGGTCTTTGTTTCCCAATTGCCAAAAGCTGTGGCCGCAGAGCCTTGACCCTCTTTCTCAAAGCTTGAATGAGAGCTGAGACTCTGTGCCTCCACACCTTCTAACGAAGCCAGAACAGGAGCTAACGATAGACGCGGATAAGAGCTGAGACTCTGTGCCTCCACACCTTCTAACGAAGCCAGAACAGGAGCTAACGATAGACGCGGATAGATAGGCACTGCCAAATTCTCAGAGGCGCAATTGGCTTGCTTGTGAGCTTGCCAATTGCCCCACTCTTCAGCAGCAACACACCCACATTCACATTCTGGGCAAGAATGACAGTCGAAGTTCAGAACCTCCGTCACCTCCGGCAAGAACATAACAGTTGCAGAAAGGAATGGCGGAAGAATGTCCGAGAGAATGCGGTTATGAAGCGCCATGTTGCGCTTCTCAAGACTCGCCTTGAATGTCGACAGGACGCCTCTGTCAACTCCCTTTACTCCCTTCCTTAAATGTTGCAGGTTGGTGAATTGATGGTGTGTCCTCCCGTCATGCGTGGCTCGTCCGGGCGGACACCTGCCCTTTGGACGAGCCTTATACGCCAAGTGTCTAGCGACCACCCGCATCCGGGGGGTTCATTTGTCTTTCTTATTCTACAAATATAGGCTTCATTATATTTTTTTTAGTATTAGTTTTAAGTTGTTGGATCATGTTCTTTGTTTTAATGAGATAGCTGATTTATAGGCATTTTATTGGGAGCCCTTAAAGCATCTTAAAAATTTAAAATAAACAATTCCTGCATTATTAATATTTGTTTTACTGTTGGAGTGGGTCCTAATGCTTTTGATTTAGTGGTGCATGTTTTGTTGATCTGAAATTTGGAGCTACAGATTTTATACCTCGAAAATCTGCTCCCTTCGAATTTTGAAATCTATTTCCATGTGACTTATTATAATATTTCAAATTGGTACAAATTTGCGATAGACTCACTCTTTCTCCCATTGACAAATCTGTAGAATTTGATGAAAACTCTGTTTCCCCCTGCTTCCAAATGCTCTGTCACGTTTTGTCATAGTTATTCAATTCATGCATTTGGATTTTTCTAGCCTTCCTGTAAATTCATTCATAAGGTTGCCAACCTCATCCCGAATCTCAATGACTTTACATCCATGTACATACTAGAGCCCAAACCTTTCTAGGACACTTAATTTTTATGCTTCTTAACCACTGAGTGGCTCTAAAAAAAGGACATATAGATAAGAAAAAGAGAACAACATGTTCCTTGAGCCCATTCCATTCATACCTTATCTGTGATGTGTATCATGAAACATTGTATGTAACCTCTTCAGTAACAGCAGATGGTTTCACCTTTCCAATGTTTGCTTGCTTTACTTCGATGATTTTGAACTCCTTGATTGGAACAACCATCCTAGACCATCCTCGAAAGAGAGTTTCTCCCTCATTATTAATATATGCTACTAGTCGAGGTAACACATCTTGGATATCTTCTCAATTTCCTATGTCGATTCCAAGTGAAAACGATGGAAACTCCTCAAGAGGTAGTCATGGAGAGTTAGAAATTATAGATTAAGTTTTGGAAGAGCCAAGCATCCTTCACCAATGTAATTAATGTTGGGTACAACACTTTCATCCCACATGACTTGTTCATTTGGATAAAGAGGGAGAGAATTTATCACTTCCTTTTGAGACTGTCATTTCTCAAAAGTAGAAACCATTACCTCAGTAAGGAAATCCATTCTTTCAACACATGGATCAGTGTCCTTAAGAAATTTAAGCTTATTAGATACAACATCCTTAATTTCTTTTGCAAACAAAACATAAAGACTCTTACAAAGATCGTTACGTTTTTCAATGGAGCCCACATTGGCCAATGCAAGTGCCATAGGGCTTACACTAAAGACTAAACTTAGATCTCTTAAGGAAGTCAATTCATAGGACTTGAACTCTACGGTTTCTTAAGACAATCTTCACTCCAATGGATACTTTCTTAAAGCTAGTTTTTGGACGAAGGCTAGTAAGATGGAATATTGATACAGACGAGCTTGTCTCTTTAGGCTTTCCACTCTCTTTCTTGTTCAAAGAATGTAGACTATGTATTATGGCTAGT
Organism: Pinus tabuliformis; assembly: GCA_031772625.1. Taxonomy (NCBI): domain Eukaryota; kingdom Viridiplantae; phylum Streptophyta; class Pinopsida; order Pinales; family Pinaceae; genus Pinus; species Pinus tabuliformis. The sequence goes on from CM062818.1 coordinate 965,049,632, forward strand.
CATCTACGGCTTAAGAATACATCAAGAGGTCCATGCTTATTCTCCCATGCTCTAGGGGTTTATTTTACAATTACAACGAAATTAAATTTGAGTTGTCGGAATCTATTAGCTCAGAATTATGTTTTCAACTTCTATTTGAATTAGAGGTAACTAAGTTGGACTAAATCCTATTTTTTATAGGAAACTAAGTTAGACTAGAGTTGATACAAAACCTTTTTAGCGTGGAATTTTGTTTCCAACTTCCGTTTTTATTAGATACAACAAAGTTTGATCAAATGCTGCATATTTTTTTTGTCTCAGAGTAAGTTGCACTAAAAGAAAATTGTGTGCCTTCTCTTCAACTAATTCTTCCATAGCTATTTATTGTAATTTATTGTGACATATTGGTAAAATGACCATTATTCTGATAAAGAAGTTGTGTTTTTAGAATCGCTAGCTGCTGCGAAATTATCTTTGGACAGGTCAGTAGTTTAACAGTTTCATGTAGTAAAATCAAGGACAATTGGTTTAGCTTTCAAGATTCTATAATATATGCCGTGGAAGGTAATGTGAGTCCTACTGGTCTTGCCCAACTTGAGCTTCCAAGGTAACAATCAGTTTCCTGCACTTGTGATTTTAGAAGTGCCCAAACCTCATTGGCCTTTTATAACCTCTAGTCTGTGCGTTTTCCATAGAAGATTTGGGATATCTGTAATCATGGTTGTATATAGAGAATATGGTTGTTCTATATTCTAATATTGGCAATGAGAAGAAAATATTAATTGAGGTGCTATACAATAATATTAATTAAAGTGTTTATATAAACAACTGGCTTAATCCCTTGGGAAAGAATAGTGAAAGGATTATTTTCAATTTCTGGCAAAGATTTTCTCCTATCATTTCATCCTTGGACATTTGAGCCCATCTTGCGAGAACCTCCATTCAGACAATCATTATATAAAATTTTGGAAGTCTGATCCCATGCTTCTCAACTGGTTTTCGAATTTGAAAGTCCCATATCATGCTTTTCAACTGATTTTGGTATTAGAGATGTTTTCTCTAGTAGAATTGTGTACATGTATGTTCTCTGGCAGATCTTTTTTGTAAATTTGATCCTTCATAGGTCGCTTTGTTATAGGGTGATAAGGCTCTTGGTTCTTGGTGTTCAAGACATTACTTTGATATTGTTTAGCCTAAATTTTCAAGTGATTCTCTGATATAGAAATTCCAGGGTCTTTCCTATTTCAAGGATGTGATATTAGTTCTTAATATTGTTTCCAGGTTCATTTATGTTTCCTATATGATGTTACTTCCAATGTAATTGCTCATTATGTAAAATAGACCTTAAGGAGAAATCTACTATATCTAGCTTGAGTGGGCCTAATGGTTAAGAGGATGTGTTTCCTCCTAAGAGGTCACAGGTTCAAAACTAGAGGGGGTAGAGTATGTATGCCTTCATTGACTTAGTGGTCAAATAATTCTGCGGAGGTGGGTTCCTTGTCCCACAAGTAAGGGGGTCTCATACACCAATGTGGTGTTTAGCTTGGTTGTGACCTTAAATTGGATAATTAAAATATCCTCTATAAATTTTAGAATTGTATTTCAAAGGTATGAGAGTGCAAGGAAGCCTTGTCTTTAGTGAGGTGAATGATAAGATAATTCTTTCCTTCAACATGTAGAAAATCTTGTAGACGTTTGGAGGTTTATTTTGGAATACACCATTGTTTTGAGCTAGCCAAATGGAGTAGATCACCTCTACAACCAAAATTTTGTCTTATGTTCTAGTTGTAGTCCATTCATTTAATGCCTCTATGTTATCTCCAATCCATTGTTGCATTTTACATAGTCTATGAGTGATAGCCCATATCTCATTGGTGAGATGACAATGAATCAAAAGGTGATTTCATGCTTTCATGTTATTCCCTTAAGAGCGCATGTGTTGGGACTTGTCCATCCTCTTCTTCTAAGCATGTGTAGGTTGGGATTGCACCCTTGATTTGAGATTTGGGGCCCCAACCTTGGTTGTAGATAGTTTTCTTGCATCTAGAGGGTCTAGACTTGTGCTTGAACACCTTATTTGTTGCAAACCTATTCATAAAGATTCATCAATTGATTTTTCATCATCATATAGATCAATTTATATGTTATTTTATATACATGCACATAATCAATCTTCCTAAAACATGGTTGATCTTTGTGTGCCTTAGACCATTAAATGCCACAAATCATAGTGAGATGTGCTTGAGTGTGGGTTAAGTAATTGCATTGTGGGAGAACTAATATGCATTTACAATGTATATCAAAAGAAGAAAGGTGCATTGTAGAATGCATGTGGGGTCATAAGAGAGGCATCATGTCACTATACCAGGGATATAAAAATAAAAGGGTATAAAAAATGTGAATAAAAAAATGGATACATACAATATTTAGTGAAAATAGGGGTTTTATAAATTGGGAAGGTGTATTGGATTTATATTGGTAGGGGGTTAAATAATGTGATTTTTAGAGGTATTTTCCAATATGTAGTCAAATTAAGGGTATTGTTTAGTATGCCACAAACGCATGTGCTATGTCAGAGGTTCAGTGGGTGAAGCCCCCATGACTTCATCACCCTAAGCATCTACATTCATCCTCCTTGGAGACTCTTTGGTTCTTTATATATTGGTCCATCCTTGAGAGTCAAGTAGCATTGGAGATAGTTAGAAAGAGAATTTGAGAGTTATATTATCATTTTTATTTAGAGATTGTGTTTCACTTCTTCTTGAGGTAACATTTCTCAGAGAGTGGGAGACACTACTGGCATTTGGAGAGGAGATCTTGTGCATGAAGGTATACATGTACTACTTTGCTTCATGATCAATGAGAATATATATTCGTTTTCCTATAGATCTATGTTTTTGTTCAATTATTTGTGTTAATCATTATTTCTTTGAGCGAACAATATTATATAGAAGGCTATTTGTGGTATTTTTTTGGTGATGCTTGTATGTAGGTAGTAGATCTATTGTAGAAGGAAATATCTCCTGGTTGAAGCAAAGACATTTTGCATCAAACCCAACACTCTTCACCAATCGGCGAGGGCTCCAAGATCTACCTCAACCCCTTAGGCTAGGGACTAAATGTGTAATTGGGTGTTCGATCATATGGTTTGGATTCATTTCTTTGATTTATTTTGGTCATATATATTTTCTATCTAGTAGTCTTGCAAGGGCCAAAAGGATACAAGGCAATAATTCCTAGTGGTTGTGTGAAATTTTCCACAACCTGTGGCATTTGAAATTGTTTGTGATCGTGATCTTAGACTCAAACCTGATTCTTTAGTGCCATGGAAAATTCAACGGTTTTTCAAAGCTACTTTGAAGGGCTAGTGAATCAGAGTGTGCACAATGTACAACTCAAGAGGATGTTGGCTCCGTTGTTGTTAAAGCACTAATAAAAATGGAAAATTTTTCACTTGGTCTACAATATGAGAATTGGTTGGATGGCTTGTACAAATATAGTACTTAGAAGGAAAGGATGATGTTAGTTTTGATGGTGAACAAGATCTGGGAATTTTCCAACAAGGATATCAAGAAACCAACCCTAAGGAGTTGGAAGCTCATGAGGAGTTGGATACATAGGCGACATTGTCCTAGATGGTTTCAAAGATCATTTAATACCTCATCTATCTAGGAAGAACTATCCCCATGCGTTGTAGAAAGATCTTCAGTATTTTTTTCTAGAATAAGAATAGGAACCGACTGTTGGTACTGAAGGATAAGTTGAAAAGCACCAAGATGTTAGATGGTGAAGTTGTGGCACTATATCTAACAAGACTTTCTCAAGTTCGAGATGAGCTTGCTACCATTGGTGAAATTGTTACAAATTATGAGATGGTAAAGATTTCATTGAAAGGGTTTATAGAATGGAATTCCTTCATCAAAAGGATTGTCACTCAAGGAAGACTGCCAAATTGGAACAAGTTTTGGGATGATTTCATTCAGGAGGAACTATGAGATGAGAAACTTCATAAGTATTAGAAAATCAGAAAGGTCATCTTCTTCTGATAATTATTTGTGATTTATTTGCAATATTATTAACTTGATTTTATGTCTTCTCTTATCTTCTTATCATAAAGTAACTACCAAAATATAAATTCATGAATATCAAAACAACAAGGACACAAGATGTAGGATCTCAACCAGGGAAAAACCCCTCTTCTAGGGGAAAACCTAAAAATTCTCTTCTCTTATTTTAGAACCAAATAAAACCCTTGGACCAAGATAAATAACTCTTCCAATCCAGCAAGTCAACTCTTAAGAATATTCCTTCAAGACAAGACAAAAATATTCCAAAAAGGTCAACTCAAGTCAAACCTCCAACTCACCTTCTGCAATTCAACTCTCTGCAACTTTTGAAATTTTGGCCTATTATTTAAGTCTTGTACCTTTGGCCCTATAGTTCTTCAGACTTCTCACATGTGTGACAAAAAATGAAATATTTTAAACCTTTATTATTTTGTTTGAGGCTCATCCTTCCTTCGCTAGAGATTAGGCTTTCTCTTATATGAATTCACACTTCTTTTATTCTTGTGAATTGCATATCCAATCCTCTTGATCTCGAATTTTATCATAATCACAATAACCCTAACCAATACTCACATGTGCAAGAGAGAGATATAAACTTCATATTTCAGCTTCTTATTTTGTCTCCTTGTTTCTCCTAGACCTTCACTTATCTTCCTTGCTATTTTATTTCATATCGAACTTGTTATTCCTTGGATGCCACAATAGGTTGAATTCTTTCTTATATATAAACTTCAAGGTTGGTCAAATCCCTTCAATCAGATCGACTTCCTAGATGATGAGATTGACTTGGTAAAGGAGGTAAACTTACATTTTGACTCAATTACAAATTTAGTTCTCGATATACAAAGCCCAAGAAGGGTCTATTACATGATGACAAGGACTATGATTCATGAAACAAACCCTAGAAGCACTCAATGGGTGCTTTGATCTAGAAACAAAATAAATTGAGCATGAAACCTGTTATCACTGAGAACTGCAGTTGCATGTATATAAGTTAAGTCCAAAATTTCATGGGTAAAAATGAATGTTATATGGTTGTTCTCCTATGTTTACCACTTAGGGGTCATATTTTTCAATGATATTGTTGAGAATCATTTTCAAAACCGCGAGTCATCCTCCATCATGATTGATTAAGATATGTCTTGTCTCGTATGTGTCATTTGTCCTTTTCGCAGTTTCGCAGCACCTTTTCGCAGTTTCGCAGCACCGTTTGATTGGCTGATTCTGCAGCTTAGTAATGTTTTAGTCTTTTCGTAGCGCCAGCCATTTCGCAATGCATGTCACTGAATTATAACTGTCTGCGCTACGAAATCGCGAATTCGGGATTTTGCAGCGCACATTCTTGAAATGTCATGTCCAGGGATGAGTCATTGTGTCCGGTCGGATTGTTGTCAGTTTATGTACCTTCCAAGTAATTACGAGGCATCATTCCACCAATAGGTTCAGAGTCATGCACATTAAGTTCATTTAAATGTTCTTGTCATGCATGGTTGTGTCATGATGTTATATTATCATTACTTGAAGCGGACAGCTTATATGCTAAGTTATTTGAATTGTAATGAGCCCGAGTTTCTTCTTCAAGAGAGCTGCATTGCAAGCGAGCCTGTGTTCTAAAGTTTGAAGTTTCTTGTTGAGTTGAAGCTGCTGGTGTTACTGTGTGCAAAAGTTTTCAAGGCATAATGGAGAAGAAAGAGCACCGGTCAGGAAGGTGTCAAAGGGCAGAACCCGAAGGATTAGACTTGACATTGAGGGAGGAAGGCGTTAAAAAGGCCTTCAAAGACGCTGGTTGCTGGAGTTTTTGTGAAAAGCTGAAGGGAGGACACACTCAGGTAACAAAAGAATTTGCATTGAATTTTACAGGCTTGAGTTCCAAGGTGTCTATGTTAGAATTCCCAGTATCTCCAGAGGTTATAGCTAGGGTAACTGAGATTCCTAGAGGAGGGCACTGGGGCAGGAGTGGTTCAAAAATTTCAAATTTGATATGAGCCCCGGTAAAATATTCTTGAAGGAAGCCTATGTGAATGAAGATTTGACCAAGGTTGTACCTAGAAGTTATGTTAAGGAGAGTTATGCTATGCTTCTTACTTGTATTCAAAAATATTTAACTTGTGAGGGCAGATATAACAAAGTTTATTCATATTATTTCAAGTTGTTGCTGCATTTCACGGGAAAAGCACCTATAGATCTCCCATTCTACTTGTTTCGAAGCCTCAGTAAGATGTGTGATAAAATTCAATTGAGGAAGGATGATTGTGAGTCATCACTGTTTCATCATGGCCTAGTTAAACTGTTAGTGATGGATGGCTTGCAGAAGATTGGTAGGGATTGGGATTCTTTCATTTATATGGCCGGTTTCCAGAGTAAGACAGGCCTCACCCCGCAGCCACTTAGAGAAAGAGAAGAATTAATGGAGGAACCCACTATTGCTGAGCTTAGGAAGGAGGCTAGGGAGAAAAAGAAAGTTAAATCTCAGTTGAACAAACCAGTCAAACCCTTGGTTATTAAAGAGCCACCTCAGCCACCTCAGTCATCATCAAAGGAAAAGGTCAAGCAAAAGAAGGATGTTCATGGATCAGCTGAATCTGAAAAAGCATCAAGAGTTAAAACTTGGGGTCAACTAAGCAAGGAGAAAGGTAAATCAGTAGCTGTGGAAGAAAGTCCAATTTCAAAGGCCAGTCTAAGTGACCTACTTGAGGCTATTGAATTTGAGCAGGGAGAACCAGTGCATCTTGAACCCATGCATATTGATTTGACCCAATCTTCTCCTGAGAGTACTAAGAAGTCAAAAGCTTTGAAAAGATTAAGGTTTGATGATCCTAGTGAGGTGTTTATGTTCAAGCCAAGAAGGCCAGTTACAAGGAAGCAAATTAAAGAAGCTGAGAAAATGAATAAAGAAGAAGAAGCTGTAAAGGAGAAAGTGCATAAAGCAAAGAAAGCTGTAAAGTCACCCAGAACAGAGGTAATTGAAGTGTTGACAAAAACAGTGGAGGCAGTCAAACATAAAGATAAGAATAAGAAGGTCATCATCACCCAAGGAGGAAATGTGATTGCCATAAAGAGTCAAGTGAAAACAGCCATAAAGGATCAGGTGGGAGCAACCAAAGAAGAAATTGTCAAAGCTAAAAATGTGTTTAAGGAACGTGCAGTTAGGTATGCCAATTATAAAAGAGCTGTGTTAAAGGGCAGTAAAAACCTAATGGGTCAGACAGATTCTGTAGCTGATGTATATACCTGGACGGTCCCAGCCCTCAAGCAAGCTAAACTCCTCAAACAAATGAACCTGACCCTGAGAGCTAAGAACAAAGCTTTAAAGAAGGAGGTTTCAAATTTGAAGATGCGGCTAGGTCAGCTAGCTCATTAATTTGAGGAAAAGGTGATATTTTCAGTTTTGGTCAATTTTGTTTGGGTTCCACTATTTTGAAATCATCTAAGTCTTTGGCACTTGTAGAGGAAGTTTGAAAAGTCAAAAGTTCAAGCAAAGGAAGCTTTAGTGCAAATGCATTCTGTTCTAGCAAAAACAGCAGTTTCGTAGCGCGCTACGAAACTGCTGTAGGTGCTGTTTTATTAGGAAGATGAGCAGTTTAATGGTGAGGTCAGCAAATTTTTGAAGGAAACGCCAAAGTAATGAAAGAGATATCACTCAAGACTATCCTGGCTATTCAGAGAATGACAAGTGGACCTTTTGGTAAAGGTAAAATTTTTGTCTCAAGTTAAACTTGTGTAAAGCTACTTTATGACAAGTTAGGGTTAGCATAATGGCATACGAGGAGTATCTTTTTGGTTCATACACCTGGCTATCCATGAAGCTTCCAACGCATTTGAATTATGGTGAGGCTCGTAAGTTTTGGGATATTAAAGGAGCTGGGACATGTTGCTTAGTTTTCGGAGGATGGTAGGAGACAGGGACCATAAAAATAGGGGTTTTGATCCTAATGATAAATGATCCATCAGCGCTTTCAGGTATCCAAAGACAGCGTTCCTTGCACCTGTAGCTCAGTCATCTCAGCCTAACCAATAGAAGACAACTGTCAAAGATCAAGAAAAGAATCATGCTACGAGGAGGACAGATTTTGGGTTTTGAGTAAATTAAGATCATTTGTAATTACAGTTCAGCAATCATGTAATTAATGAATTAGTTATACAGTAGATAAGAATAGTTAATAGCAACCTTCGATGCTCCCCTCATGCTGGAGGAGGAAGCTCGAGGTAGTTAAGTTTGTTTTCCTATATATAGTGAAAACTCTGATGTAATGAGGGTTGGATGTTATTGAAAACAGAGTTTTACATTTGCTTATGTAAAAGACTTGTTGCAGTAATATAATAGATTAATTTTTCTTCTCAAGATTCATATTGTGTTCAAATGCTCAAGATGTATGTGGTTTTGTCTTATCTTTCATATTTTACAGCTCCATAGATGTGCAATCACTCTGAATTCACCTAGTTGCTCAGATTTCCTGTGCATATTTATGAGTTGAGGTTCCTTTGAGAAATGTTTTGAGTGTTTAGACATTATATGCCTTGACTTCCATGAATGAGTAGTTGATAGTTTACTGGAATGGTGTTTGACTCCATGAGCCCAATGGAAGAAATCTTATGTTGTCTGTCCAACCAGCATGTTATTAAGTTTGCATTTCAAGAGTTAGCCCTCTTAGTGTTAATCACAATCAGTAGTTTGTTTTGAGAGAGCCCTCTCAGGTTAGGGAGGCTAATCCTTAGCCAAGAGTCTGGTCTGAAATAGTTACATAAAATCTAACTGGTTAGCAGCCATCAGAACATGATTTTGTGATAACAAAACCCATGCTTATAAATAATTTTTCTTTGACAATAATTCTTCTTTTTCTTTTCTTTTGACAAATACATTATATCATGAGCTAGACAACAATTATGAAGACCAATACTAGTTACATTTTCAACACTCCCTCTTAACTAGGGAGGTATTCATAATTGCTTAATTAGTACAAGGTTGACCTCAATTTTAAATGTTCCAAGAATAGTACAACAACATATGCAATGCTAGATACCAGACTACCAAGATATCACATAAAATATCCAAGTGTCAAGAAACTATTTCAAGGATCCAAGTATCATCACCAAGACATCAATTCAAGGATCCAAGTGTCATTTCCAAGACACTAATTCAATTATTTAAGACACTAACAAGGACTAAGGTGTAATCAAGACAACATGCCACTATAGGTACCATCATGCTACAACCTAGTATCAATCTAACATGATATAAGTACCACCTAGGCCTCCATGCCAAGACACCAACCCTTATAGGGATCTAGGTGTCATCAAGTTCAATACTAAAATGGAGCTCCATAAGACAAAGATACCCTCCCACACTAGGATCTGGACATCAACAATGTCAAAATATAACTAAGATATCAACACCAACCAGGCCAAGATGTCCTCTGAAGTACCAACATATGGGAAGCTTATAATACTCATCTCTCCCCCTCAACCAAATCAATCCAAGCATGGTTATCAAATCTTCAAACTTATCAGGGAGAGATCAACAAATCAACTACTTGTTCATCCATCTTAACATATTGTAGCCTCATGACCCCAATCACTTCTAATATATTGGTTCTTATTATCAATATGGTAGCATAATATTTGGGGTCCTCAACCATATTGATGTTTCTTAGTTCACCATAATATCTAAACAAACCTTGACGAAGCTTCCTTTTCCAATATTCTCAAGCAACACCAAACTCAGCCTCAACACTTCTCAAAACAACCAAGTTTTGTCCACAACCTCATCAAACATGAATAGTCATTAGTAGTGCTTCAACCATTCTCTGATGTTATTCTTTCCTTATCGATATTTTCCAAAATCATATCCTATCTCTTAAATATGGTGGATATATACTTTCATTCATCCAAGCTCCCCCTCAACTTAGGGAGATAAGTCCATCATCAATAACTTTTATTCTTCCAGTTACACAGGCCCTTTATTTTACATCATCATGTCATCAAATAACTTTGACCTTTCAAAACTTCATTCCTTTTATCTGTATATGGAAATAATGTCATATTTCAATGTAAACTTCAATGTCATCAGGGTTCTCACAACTCCCTCTTTCCATCATGCTCATCAAATTCATCATCAAGTAGTCTTACATATTTACAACCTCTTTGTGTACTTGCAAATTTATTCAACAAGTATAATCAAGCACAAATATATGTGTACAAGAGCATGAAGATTAACTTTACCACAAGGAGAGCATAGAGGGTTATCAAAACCTAAACCCAATTAATAATCAACTAGGGTTACAACCTCATGCTCGAGATACTTACAACAACCTTTGCTAGTGTTTTATCTCATACCTTAGATATCATCATCAAAACTTTAATATTAACCTTAGATATTCAATAACTAAACAATGTTAGGGTTTCAACCAGAGACAAATAATTTACAGCTAGGGTTTTATTTTCATGCCCTAGGATCTTATTAACTTCTTCAAGGGTTTTTTCATAAACCCTAAATATTATCATCAAATCCTAAAAATATAGGATTTTATTGTATGCCCTATATACTGTCAACAAACCCTAAAATTTAAAAGGCTAGGGTTTTACCAAAGTGAATAAATAACAAAAGATAGTTATTACAAGGATTTATTTAATCTATAGATCAATCACCCTAAAAATATAAGAATCTATATGATTCTATGTAAATAAATTTTAAAGAAAAAATGATTGTACCTTCTAATGATGAAGACTTGCTACAAATATATATACATACTTTGATTTATTTCTTTCACAATCTTTGATAGGGCTTCCTCACATCATGATAATATCAACATCTTCATGGTTCATCTCCATATGAGTCTATTTTTATTAGAGTTCCCAAGAATCCAACTTCATTACCAAGTTACCATTCCCTTTAGTCATCATCCTCTTCATAAGATCAACATATTTTTCTAATTTTCCTTCCTTCATTAAATAACTGTAGCATTCATTGTCAAATACCACCAAGAAAAATATACAAGTACAAGAGCATAATTGTGATTAGGGATCTCATGGAATCTTTGAGCGGGATAATTCCAAACACTAAGTCTCATTATTCTACCTTTTGAAACATCAACTCTGGGATTTGAGTTTTAATTCCAATCTTACTATGGTATGCCACTTTACCCTAGACTACCTACAAACCTTAGATACCAGAAACTAGGGTTTATATGAGGGGAAAAAATAGAATAGGGGTTGATTTTTTTACATTGACAAGGGTTTTATTAATTCAATATACATCTAGGGTTTGTAATCCTAGATATTAAAAAATATTCAACAAATATAAGATTATAAACCCCATACTTAACACATATAGTAAAACCCTAATGCATACTTATATATAGACTTTTAAACAAAAAGCTCACAAATGAACATGTTATGTTATACGTACCTTATAATAACCTTACCTTTTCCTGAAAATGACTACTTCCCAATGATAGAATTGTACCTCCTTTAGTGTTTCCTTCAAGAGGAACTTCAAATATGTTGAGTGAAGATGTTCTCAAAAAGACTAGTTGTTGTTGCTTTGGTTGTGCATAATCCTTAATGTGATAGATTTCTTCTTCTCCTTGAGGCAAATATTTGTGATTGCTCAATGATAGGTTTGCACATAATTTTCCTTTTGTTGTCTTAAATAGTATGTATGGTCCCTTTAGCGATCTTTTAATATATCACTATACTACTCCAAGGAATGCAGACTTGATTATTCTTCAAATTGTCATATTTTATGGAGAGAGAGGTTGCTACCAACTTTATAAATGGCTCATATGATTCTCAAAAATTATGAAAATGATTTGTGCCCCTTAAATTAACTGTAGCTTATAATCATATCTTTCAAATGGTCCTCATATGCTTCTTATATATTTTGGTCTTAGTCTCCTTTTACAAGTAGTTTCTTTTAGTCCAGAAGATACATCAAGTGTATGATCTTTGTACTTTCAAGATCCTTATACCTTCGTTCTTCCTCATAAGGTTCTTTACCTAGACAAGGTTTGCTGCCTGACTTATTAGATCTTCCATAGATACTTCTAGGCTTCTTCTTATAGTAGATCAAGACTAGTATATAATATTTCCAAGGCTTCCTTCCTTAATATGATGAGAAATATTGATCTTCAAGCTATCTTTTTCATCTTCTACTTCACCTTAGCTCTTGTTGTCCTCTGAGATAATTCTAGGTTAGGTAATTATTCCAGAGCATCTAAAATGTTTTGTCATTTTTAATTTATGGATGACCAATGTTTTAAGCTTATGTAAACAGGCACTACATCCTAAATTATCTTAATACAATGAAAGGGATGATTCTTTACCTCTAAACAGTAATTTAGATTTAAGAAGATTTGGAAGGAAGAATTCTAAGAAGTTATGAGTTTTAAATATTCAAACAATATATTTAAAATTATCATAAGAAAAATATGTTGGTAAACTATGTTCACTGCCCAACAAAATGCAATTATGTTTACGAAGAAGTGACAATTAATTAATGTAGAGGAGTAATTTATACAGATAGTCTAATAAAATAATCTTTGTAATATGTTATAAATTCATAGGGGATTTAAGATAGACTAATATTCAGTTATATCTTACCCATATTTTTTCAATAAAAATAAATAACTTAAGAAGAAATCACAAAGATGACACGTTGTTTGAAGAGAATCCATAATCATAAATAACTTAAGAAGAACTCACAAAGATGACAAGTTGTTTGAAGAGAATCCATAATCCTTTTATTGATATCAGACAACTTCAGATACATGTAATTCTGCTCAAGAAAACTTATCCCAAGGGTTCAGCCCTTCATAATTCGATTTTTTTACTATTTATACAAATGTTTCCTGAAATATCTAGACTTGAATATCTAGATTTGTTTGAAAAATATCTAAAACTATTTTTTTTATAAAAATAGTGCAAAAACATAGGGAATAAAAATGCTAAAGTTGTTGTTGCTACTTTCAAGGATTCTGGTGTTGATGTGGGATGATTAATCTACTACTATGGTGTTGATAATAGTTGATGACTGTTGACTCATTTACACCAGTAAATTAAATAATTCTTCCCACCCTTCTTCATCTGGAATTGTATATTTGACCAATTTTATGAACATTTCATCCACCTCAGTGTATTTTTGGAAAGTTGGTTTAACCAAAAATAAATGATTTATCTCATGCTTGATGAGTAAATCATAATTTAGGCCTTCCATAAAATATTTACCTTTGATTGTACCTTTAATCTTTGAAAATTTGGATTTATCCTTGGCAATTGAATATAATTTCTTTTGATATTGTTCTAAATTAATCAATTTATCTCCAATTCCCTTTAATCCAGGCAATCCTTTTTTAATGTAACACAGATAATTTTCTGTGAAACCTCTGGATACTTGATACAAGGTTATGGCACTTTTTTTCGAGTTGCAGCATCAAATTTTTCGTAGTGAGAATCCTTCTCACTTCCAAATAAGTTGCTATTCTATCATCTATGTTATATTCTTCCAGATCATCTTTGGTTTTGGAATTCAAACCCCTTATTAGTCCATTTCCATGGATATTATTAACTTGTAAATAAACTTTTTTACAATACCATGGGTGGATACCATGGCTTATTAATACCACATGCCCAAAAAACACAACTTTTTTCACAATAAAAATATTTTATAACAATATGAAAAGATTATTAATCATGGATATTCACCCCCACTTTGTCATTTATATTATGAACTCATGAATAGGCTTCGTTATAATAGCATGGGACAATGCCATTGCTTATCGATACCACATGCCAAAAAATCATAACTTATTTCACAATCAAAATATTTTTCAACAACATGACAAGAACCATGGATATTCACCCCCACTTTACCATGGATATTATTAACTTGTAAATAAGCTTTGTTACAATAGCATGGGCCAATGCCATGGCTTATCAATACAAAATGCCCAAAAACCATAACTTATTTCACAATAAAAGTATTTTATTTTAATTTAATTTTATAACATTTTTTTAATTGAAGCTAAAAGGAAAAATGTTATAATTACTTTTGAGATATATCTAAATCCTTTGTCCTCATGACTACTAAAAGTATTCCCATAGAAATTAAAGTAAGTTTTTAATAAAATTCAAAATGAGAATACTTTCATATTTAAATATGTTGAATTTATATCATATAAATAATATTAGTAAAAACCAACATAGATCCATCTTAACTAAGGATCTAATTGATGAATACAAGCAAGGTGAAGGGGAGAGAGGGAGGGGGGGGATGAGAGGGAGGGAGATAGTGAAAAAGTTGGAGGGCAGAGAGAGAGAGAGTTGGAGGGGGAGAGAAAATGAGGAAAGAACAAAGGAGAGATGGAGAGAGAGTGAGGGAGAGAGGAGAGGAGTGAATATAGAGAGAGGGAGACATAACGATGAAGGGGAGAGGGAGGGAGATAGTGATAGAGTTGGACGGAAGAGAAAGAGAGAGAGAGTGATGTGGGGAGATACAGATGGAGGTGGGAGAGAAAGGGAGAGAGAGAACTCAAGAGAGAGAATGTGATAGAGATGGAGTTGCACGAGAGAGAGAGGGAAGGAAGAAGAAATACATAGAGGGAGAAAGGTGGAGAGAGAGAGGGAGAAGGTATGACAAGGAAGAAACGGAGAGAGAGTGAGGGAGAGAATAGAGTGGGAGGGAAGAGAGAGAGAGAAGCAAAGAAGGGAAGATAGAGAGAGAGAGAGAGAGAGAGAGAGAGAGAGAGAGAGAGAGATTGAAAGAGAGTGTGTGTTTGGTGGTGAGATATAGAGAGTGAAAAAGAAAGAGTCACGTAGATACAAATATAGATATTATATAGTTTTATACAACCATCCTAGATCCATATTAACCCCGGACCTATCAAGCGCCGAGAGGGATCAAATATCTTGAGGTGTAAACCTTTCCTCAAATTTTACACTCAAAAAAGAGGTTTGCACCTCGAGATATTTGATCCCTCTTGGTGCTTGACAGATACGGGGTGAAGATGGATCTAGGTTGGTATTAATACAATGAAAGTGATGATTCTTTACCTCTAAACAGTAATTTAGATTTAAGAATATTTGTAAGGAATAATTCTAAGAAGCTATAAGTTTTAAATATTCAAACAAAATATTTAAAATTATCATAAGAAAGAGAAGCTAGTAAACTATGTTCACTACCCAACAAAATGCATTTAAGTTTACGAATAAGTGACAATTAATCAACGTAGAGGAGTTAATTTAGATAGATAGTCTAATAAACTAATCTATGTAATATGTTATAACTTTACAGGGGATTTAAGATAGACTGATATTCATTTATATCTTACCCTGATTTTTTCAATAAAAATAAATACATGCAAAAACAACAAAATGAAATGAATAACTTAAGAACAACTCACAAAGATGACAAGTTGTTTGAAGCAAATCCATAATCCTTTTATTGATATCAGACAACTTCATATACATGTAATTCAGCTCAAGAAAAGTTATCCCAAGGGTTCAACTCTTCATAATTCAATTTTTGAAATATTTATACAATTTTTTCCCAAAATATCTAAACTTAAATATCTAGATTTGTTTGAAAAATATCTAAAACTATTTTTTATAAAAAATAGTACAAAATCATAGGGAAATAAAACTTCTGAAGTCGTTTTCACTAATTTCAACGATTTTGGTGTTGATGTGGGTTGATTAATCTACTACTCTGCTATTGATAACTATTGATGACTTCTGATTCATTTACTCTAGTAACTTACATAATTCTTCCCACCTTTCTTCATCTAGAATTGTATATTTGACCAATTTTATGAACATTTAATCCACCTTAGTGTATTTTTGGAAAGTTGGTTTAACAAAAAATAAATGATTTATCTCATGCTTGATGAGTAAGTCAAAATTGAGGCCTTCCATAAAAGCTTTACCTGCAATTGTACCTTTAATATTTGAAAATATGAATTTATCCTTTGTAATTGAATATAATTTCTTTTGATATTGTTCTAAATTAATCATTTTATCTCCAATTCCCTTTAATCCAGACAATCCTTTTTTATGTAACACAAATAATTTAATGTGAAACCTCTGGATACTTGATTCGAGGTTATGGCACTTGTTTTCCAATTGCAACATCAAATTTTTCTTAGTGAGAATCCTTCTCACTTCCAAAATAGTTTTTGTTCTATCCTCTATGTTATATTCTTCTAGTTCATCTTTGGTTTTGGAATTCAAAACCCTTATTAGTGCATTTTATTTTCCTGGTTTTAAACCCAAGTCCTTCTTCACATATTCTATTACTTCTTTGGCTCTCTGCACTTGTTCACCTTGCTCAAATATGATCTCAATTGAAGGACATATAACAATGATGGTCTCATTTATTTCTATCCAAATACTTTCCTTAGCCTGTGGAATGGTGTCAGCAGCTATGATAGATTGGCTTTCTAAGAGTTCAATTCTTTGTGTAAGATTATGTGTCTTTTGCAACTCAACTAAATATACATTGTCAACCTTCAGTTTTTTTCTCTTGTAAATTATTAAGCTGAGTTTTTGTCTTCTCAACTTCCTGGCCCTTAACTGATAAATATTCCATTTCTTTTGCAAGGTATATTTTTGAATCTGTTGATTGAGTTTCCACTGTTGAAGTTGTTGTTGATGTAGATGTTGTTGTTGTTGTAGCTATAACTGGTATTGTTATCACTGGAACTGCTAAAAGAACAACATTTTGTTCTTAGGTTCCCTATTGTTCCTTTTACTTTAAAATCCTTTCAATTTTAGTTTCCATTTTTTCTATTTGTGCATTTTGTTCAATTATGATTTGAACATGTACTCCTTCTCCTTTTCTAGCTATCTTATTTCTTTAATCTGTGGATCTTTTGTAGAAGGAATCTTAAGTTGTTTTCTAAAAGAAGCTATTTCTACATTCTTTCTCTTGATTACCTCTTTTGCTGCTTTCACATTGGTGGGACCATATCCCAAATTTATCACTAAATCCTCTAAAGATTTGATCCTCATATCTTTAGCTAAGCAAGATATTTTTTCTAACTTCAACTGAGGCTGAATATTTTCTAATGATGCTTGAAGCTTATATTTTTTTATAGCTGAATTTGTGAGAGAAGAATATATCATCTTAACATATTGTTCATGTAAATCAATCTGGTCAATAGGATGAATTAAGTTTGCATCAAAAGAAAACATTGATTTAGTATAATCATCTGCATTTCTAGGATGAGTGATTTTGGGTTCCAGGAAGGCTATTTGTATCTTTCCCTTCTCAGTGTCGAAGGCAGAAAGTAGCATGTGTTGTAAAGTTGATTTTTGCTTCCAGAACTATAAATAAGTGGAAGCTTTCAAAGCCTCATTCCTCTGCTTAATTTCCTTGTAAACTATAAATATGCTATGTTCTTTTTGAGTCTGCTATAATTCTCTTGTCTGAGATGATGATACATCTAGATTGGTTGAAGACATTGGAGATCCTATAGTCATTTCTTCTATTCTAGAAGATGATGGCACAAATGGGCCTGTCATGACAATTGGGTGTTGTTGTGTAGTATCTTCTTGTTGTGTTTCACTTGTATTATTTGTCTTCTGCCTCTTACTGTATATTTTGAATTCCTTGACTGAAATTTCTGTCACCATAGGGGAAGCACTCTCCCTTGGCCTTTTTTCCTACTTTTCTTATGAGACAAGAGTTTGTGATGTTGTAGATGATATAACCTTCTCTTATGCTTCCTGAAGTGTATTCTACTGCCATTCATCCTAGTTCATGTATTGTTCTATCTCAGACCTAGGAGTGTGAGCATATGGGGTAGGTTTTTTCTCTACCCTTAATTTTGAAATCACTCATATGGGATCATATTACCAGATGAATCCAAGTTTGAAATTCATATGTTTCAAAATATTTTATGCTTCCTTCCCTGTTGATCTAGAATTACAAATAAAAGGCCCTACTTGAGTTTTGATTTTAAATTGAGCCTTCTTCTTTGTTGCTACAAAATGAAGTTGATCCATGTTAATCATCTATCTGATATATTCCAATGCAAAAATTCAGATAGGGACAAACTTAGGTAATCTATATGGAAGTAGCTCACATCCATAGATCCTAATCTTTGTATAATTTTGGTATAGATACCAATCTCCTATTCTGTTTTTTTCACTACAATGTATAATTTTTCAGATCTCTGGCCCAATCCTTGGTTCTACATCAATGTTTAATAAACAAGAAATAACATATAGAAACTAATCCACAAATTCATTAAATGTTACGTCAGTGGTGTTCTTACTCACCAAGGAAGTCAAGTGGATTATTGATTGTGGATTTCCTTGGTTGTCCATCTTCTGTGAAGGAAAATAAAACCTCTCTCAGTGATAAAACAGGAACAAATATACTAAGACAAAACCATATTTGAACACTCCTTCTGTAGATAACTTCATAAACTAATCATGAATTGATTCTGTTAGTAATTCACTATAATTGAATATAATAGATGGATTTTCATTAACTGAGAAAACTGATAAGAAACCTATAAGGACCTCATCAACCCACTGATCAGAAAAATAAACTAACAGACATGAGACAATGGATATTATCTGCTTGGTCATTTACGGAAACATAGATGATTGATATGGTGGATTGGTTTTACGTAATGGAAATTTTCTGGTAAAAAGGTTTCAAAAATAATGGCTCTTTGGGGAAAGTCAAGATTTTTATAGATATCCATGAGGTATTCTGGATAAAATGGATGCAAGGGTTTAGGGTTTTGAATTTGTAACATTTGATTAATTGATTCAACAATAATTGTATAAAGAGCTTCATTTTTTTGGGAAACCACTACTCTTTGACTGGGAACATACCTAACATGACACCATGAAATGAATTATGGGAAATGATGGGTTTGTGGAATGATAAACTGAGGTAAAGATGAGTGACAAAGGTTTAATTCATCTCTTAGGTTTAAAAATGCATGTTTCAACCAATTGTGGGGTTCATAAAGATCGAACTCACAGTTGGTTTCAAAAACTTTATAGAGTTGGTCGACTAATGGCTAATGGTCTAAGTCAATAGTGGGAGGAAGCATGGGGTTTTCTGAAGTTTTTTATTTCTTCTTTGAAGACATGATTGAAAGAAAAGGACTGAGAAACAACTGTAATTACCCGGAGATGAACGATTCCATTGTTGATTGATAGGTGGAATGGTCTCTTAAGTTTCATTGGTTACTTTGGTGGTTGTTCCACTTGGTAAATGGTAGCGATGGTTTAGTTGATGACTTGGCAGAGCAGAGAAAGAAAATACAAGCAACTGATAATCTTCAACAAAACAAAAAAATTGTTTTTACGTAGCTGAAATGGTTCTATCGCAAATTATCCATTAAATGGGTGCGGGGGACATTAATGTGTAATGAGAAATTTTAAAACGGGAATATGGTTGGCGAGTAAGGAGTTGATAGTTGACGGAACATGGATTTTTATTTAAAACTGGTGAGAGTGGGTGCAACAGCTTTATGGACGGGAGTGAGTGGATTTCGGAGGGGGTAGGAAACAGTTTATGGTTTTGGAGCGAGGGGGTGTAGAGTGAACATGAGAGCGGCACATGGCAGAGGTGGTATGAGGGATGACCTCTTTTCTCACCACCTCGTTGACTAAACTTTGGATGGGCTTGGGGGGTGCAAAGTGATCTAAGATATGTTGATCTCTTAGCATTGAAAATCATATCCATTAGACTTTTATTACATTTAACAAAAATGACAAAGAGTCTTGTAATTTGTCTAGTTAAAAAATAAAATCTCTTATTTTTGTTTAATTTATTCACATTTAAGATTTAATCAAGCATGATTAATTATTGAAAAACAACATTTTAACTAGTATGCTACATTTTGGGATTGTCATTATATTTTTTTATTTCTATTTTTCTATTTTTCTTTCCACATCATTTCTTATCTATATATTATCCCTTTTTCACTATATATATATATATATATATATATATATATATATATATATATATATATATATATATATATATATATATATATATATATATATATATATATATATATATATATATATATACATCTAACTTATCAAAACAATCAATGTTACAACATCAGCTCCAACTGGGGACTGCTTCCTCTTGTAGGATGAAGAGAACATGCAGATCCAAATGCCTTCTCCTCGGGCTGATGGAGCCTTTGTTGAAAAACAATCATACTTTCAGGAAAATGGAACAAACCGGTAATTTACAAATGATGAATAACTAAAGCAATCTTAGTGCTTGATATAATGTTTCAAATATTTTCCATTGACAAGCAATGAATAATATTTCCCTTCTAAGTTATACAAAAAAAATTATTTTTGACTTTAACCTCTGCAATGCTAAAAGGTCCAAACCAGAGATTATCAAACTTTCCTTGTTTTCCTTTGTCTTCTCTTCTAGAATCCCATTTTAGTACTAAATCTCCTTCTTTGAAATCTCTTTCTCTAGCCTTTGTGTCAAACAAGCTTTTCATTTTGTTATGATATTTTCGAAGCTTATATTGGACTTCATCTCTATTTTCATTAAGTTCTATAATCTAATTGATTCTCCTAGAAAAATCATCAAGTTCTTCATTTTCTTCTTGTAATAATTTCATGATAGGAAAAGCTAGTTGTGTAGGAAAAATGGCTTCAATTCCATAAACAAGCTGAAAAGGTGATTTACCTGTTGATCTCTTTAGTGAAATTCTATTTACCCAAACTGGATACTTAAGATGACTGTCCCAATTTCTCTTATGATTTGTAAGTACCTTTTTAATGACTTTGACTAGAATTTTGTTTGAAGACTCTTCCAATCCATTTCCTTGAAGATAATAAGGGGTAGAATGATGTAGTAGAATTTGATATTTTTGGCAAAACTCAATCATTTTAATACTACTGAATGCTTGTGCATTGTCTGTAACTATCTATTGGGGACATCCAAATCTAGATAGTATGTTTTCTTCAATGAATTTAATGACAACAATATCAGTAGCGTTCCCAACTAGTATAGCTTCAACCCACTTTGTAAAATAATTTGTGGTAGTTAAAATCCATTTATGTTGATTGCTAGATGTTGGATGAATCTCTCCAATAAAATATAGTCCCAACTGTAGGAAAGGTTCTTCAACTCGGACTGGAACCGGAGGGAGTGATGTTAATATTTTCTTTCCAAAAAAAATTTGACATGGTATGCAGCTTCTAACCTTTGCTCCTACTTCTGCAAATAATTTTGGCCAATAAAACCCAGCTCTTAAAATATTGTATGCTATTGCTCTCCAAGCATAATGACCACCACAGATACCTGCATGAAACTAATCTATAACTCCTTTTGTCTCACTTTATGTTAAGAATAACAAAAGGATGTTTAGTGGATCCTTCCAATACAGATTTTCATTGATGATGCAATATTTTATAGCCTTTAACTTGAGTGTTTTGCATTGATTCTTTGTGAATCCAGGTGGATAATAAAAATCACGAAGAAAATGCATAATATTAGTGTACCATTCTGAAAGAATAAATTCCTCATCAATGTGGAGTGGAAGAGGAATTGGGTTAGCTGAAGATGAAGGTTTTGGTGGATTCTTATCTGCTAATATTTGAGAAGGTTCTTGTGGATTCTTCTTGGCTGATATTCGAGAAGGTTCTTGTGGATTCTTCTCTGCTGATATTTGATAAGGTTCTTGTGGATTCTTATCTGCTAATATTTGCATCACATAATTTATCCCCAAAACATTACAATTGGATTCAGCTAAAAGTTTGCCTAAACCCTGACCCTTTATCAACTTTGTAGGTTTGATAATAATATCAAATTCTAATACCTTGGTGATCCATCTTCCTCTTCGACCATCTGTATCAGGTTGTGATAATACAGTTTTAACAACATTGTTTGGAACATAGGAAATAATGGAAGAATGAAGGATATAGACTCTAAAATATTTCAAGGCTTGAACTAAGGCATAGGCTTGTTTCTCAATAATGTCAAATTTCAACTCGGAATCTCTCATGAATTTATTGAAAAAGTGTTGTTGGGAAAAGTATCTATTTAGAACGCCCCTATCCCACTCTAAGGTGTGACAGTGCCTTAGCAACAAACAAGGAAAAACTACTTGAGTATTCTTCTTTATGAAATGTAGACGAAGAGGAAGGATAAACTAACTGTGTCTTGCGCTAGTTTGTTGATCCAATCGCTCCTCTCTTCAATAGCTCCCAGCTCCCTGCTCCCTTACTGGCCCAGCTTCACCGAATTCCTGCAAGATCACAGAAGAGAGAAACTACACGAAGATATAGATTTACATTCATAAAAAGCTTAGGATCAGATTAAGCTAAACATGCAAATATAACAAAACATCATTGATACACAGCATGTAGGAGAAACTCAAATAGTTTTATTGATATGATAAGAAAGTCCAAGAGGAGATACAACCAAGTGAGTCCTGATCCAGCATCTACCTCCCAGCAAAGGAATCCCTTCCTCACCTCCAACAAAGCATAAGTCACCCAATGCACTAATCTCAATCTCAAACCAACAGCAATTCTCTGCAAAGAACAAAATTCCAGCCTCCTAGATCTCTGGGATGAGGGATCCATATATAGATGTAAGAAGAGAGGATGAGTCAGCTTATGTTTTGACTTGTGGCTTCTCTCTGTCAGTTCTTGCTTCCACTTGGAGACTGAGAGCCTCTTACTCATCACTGGTCGAATTCAGTGAGGCAAGTGTCATTGGAGAAGATTCTGGAAGCTTCCATTGTCTCTCCACCTCGTTGAATGACTCTGCCACTTGTCATTTCCCGCTCAACGCACTTGGGTAGTGCATTCAAGTGCGTTGCAATGCACCTAGATAGTGTATTTGGGTGCTTTGCAACGCAGGCAGCTAGTGGAGCTTCTGAATTGATCCTGATTTGACTAGTTTTGAGCAGTTTCAGGTGGAGAACTTCTGGGAGAAGCTGTCATTGGTTGACCTTGTTCCTTTAGGGGCAGGAACAACACTTTTAGGGACTTTGGATCCCTTGGATTATGGACTTTTCATGCTCAAAGCTGTAAGGCACAAAAATGTCTATAACAGTTGCCCCCTAAAGTATGAGGCCATTTATCGGGTGAAATGCTTTATTAGGAGGATCCGAAGTTCTTTCAATGCTGGGAGGAGACCTGTAATAAGATACAATACAATACATTATTTTTCATACTGTTTTCATGATCTAGCTGAGGCGGGCATTCCCATGCTCAGCTTTATAAATTCATTTTTATGTACATAGGACAGACAATCGTCTGATGGTAGACTGATGATTCTGATGAAATCATCATCCTTTTGGTAGGATGATTATCTGTTCTGCAATGCTGTACATGTCAATGTCTTTATTTTTCCTGAATATATATCGCAGCCCGGATGGATGAAACTAGATCCGGGGTCTTCAATCTCGTCCGATCTTCACTCTAAGTACAAGTCGATCCATGTGAGAAATGTTTTGAAGTCGAACATGGAAAGACATCGCTTGATTACCAGTCAATGATGTAAACTGTTAACAAGCGCGAGAGGAATCACCGATAAGGATGATGACCCTCAAGGTACTGCAGTACAATTCACGTGGTGTGAATAAAGGACTTGGCGTCAAACACCACGCAAAATCTTTCGGTCGAAGGTCATTGATGTATACCTGTCGCCGGAAGTGGGAAACTTGCCATTGAGGCATGCAAGCTTCAAAGTACTGAAGGGGGTGTTCCTAGATCAACTTCTTGGATAATGAGCTGATGTCGACAAGAAGCGATCCGTCAAAGGAGGGCCTTGATGTATCCCACATCAATGACACGAAACGGAGCAAATGATTTTGATGGAGGTGAAAACGATCTGATGATATATGGTTCAGGGTGGCGGTCATGAAAGAATGAAGTATAATGTATGGTAGTGGATGGGACACGGGTGACTTCTCTGGATGACTTCTCTTGAACATATCGGCGACACTTATATGATGGATTGGTAGCATTTACCCCAAAGGTGGATGATATGGCGAGACCATGGTGATGTGACCGGTGAATGAAACAACCCAACCCGACTCAGGCACGGAGTGGAAGTGTCATGTTCAAGAGCGACTTGCTACCAATAAAGGTTCTTTGAGTTTCTTCCCAATTTTTCCCCAGTCATTGCTGACTAGTACCTCTTTATTTTTGTCAAGCTTGAGGAGGATAACATATGCTTGTTCTATAATTTTCCCTTCGGGCAAACCCATCGCTATGTTTTAACGAGCCTAGCGATAGTGAAACTCGTTCTCGTCTAAAGACAAGTTTGTCGCTATTAATCTTTTTAACGAGTCTAACGACAAAGATAACTCGGTCCTTTTCATTTTTAGAGAGTCTGAAAAGGTACGTAAAGTTAACTCCGGAATTCCTTTTTCGTCATCTAATCCCTTAAGTCCGAAAAAGTATAAAACAATACAGAAGGGATGAATTTTCGATAGTTTTAACGAGCCGAACAAAACAAGCGCTTGATCTTTTTGTGCAATAATCCCTCAGGTCCAAAAAGATTAAAATCTAGAGGAGGGATAGCTCTTCCTGTCGCTTTAACGAGCTGGAGGGCCAAAACTCGGCAATCTTTTCATATTTTACGAGTCAGATGAAAAGAGCTTAAAGAAGACTCGTCTTTTGAGGAACGAGTGATAAAATGGGTAGCAGCTGATTCCAGGTAAGGGTTAGAATTTTCCAATCACGGCAGTGTCACAAGGATGGCTAGTGAAATCACTCTTCGCAGCTGTTCCTCAAAATGGGTAAACAATCAAATGGAGGTGAATGATCGGCCAAATGCAAAAGTGGAGGTGACGGTGCAAACACGACCAAGGCTTTAATGGCTGATAATGTTACATTCACGGAGGTTATTTATCGGAAGATAGTTCATTTTTTAACGAGCTTAAACGCGGGTTGAAACACTTGCTCGATCTTATGTTTATTTTTTAACGAGCATGAACTATGTGCTAAAACTGCTCGATAATCCAGTCATATGATAAGAATGTCTCATATAAAACGGAAACATTTAGATTTTTGCCCCACTTCCTTTCTTTATGCAAGTTAGGAAACGACTAATCCTACGAGTTTAAAGGGTTAGCCTACAGGTTTAAAGGGAGGACCTAAAAATTTAAAAAATAAATAGCCACCCCTTGCTTGCACTCCAAAAGGTTTGCATGCCCCCAGGTATAAAATAGAGTTTCGAGGTCTCCCTCTATTCGAGCTGACAAAACATTCGTTTTATTAGGAAGGGTCACCCTTTATTCGAGCTGACAAAACATTTGTTTTATCAGGAAGGGTACTACCTCTTACAGGCTACCCAAAGATTGTTCTATTTACAGTGTAAACAAAACACTTCTCTGGCGATGTCTACCGAGATAAACAAAGGTGAGTGACAACGAGCGCCACACACATAACTTTGACAAGAGAATCTTATTCTAGAACAACCCCTCTTCCAATCACGGACGGGGTACGGACTAGTCATATTCTCCCGCGGAAACCTACCCTATACCCAAAGTTTTCTTGTCGAAGCAGACCAGGACGCATGCCCCCTGGGTTCCAGTCATATCCTTCCGAATCACTCGCGCTCATCGGGAGGATGGACCATGGGTTGAGACATTTCTTGCGTGAAGAGACCATTTAGGGATGGTATATGACTATTTGCGATGCGTGATCCGGGAAATGAAAGCTGGTCTACGAGCTTGACCACTCTTCCTTCGTGCGGAAAACACATTACTCTAAAGAGTGAGGAGACGATGGCTCCCATGCAATATATATAGTCTCGTCCAAGGAGTAGGTTATAATCCAAGGGTCCTTGAACGACCATCACGTTCATTTGAACGGTCTTCCCTTTCAATGTTATGAGCACATTGGGGAGGATCCCTAAAGGTCGACTGGTTCCTTTATCAAAGCCTGTCAGATTTCTCATCTCAGGCAAAAGCGATGGCGAACCAAGCACTTTCCAAGCAATAGAGGAAAGGATACTCACAGAAGCCCCCTCATCTATGATGGTACCAGCCATGACCATTCTATATATTTGGACGATAATTCTGAATGGTATGCTTGCTGGTAAACGGGGTCTGCCTAGTTGATTCCAGTCGAAGGAGACAACTAGGTTGCTTGGAGGTGGGACCGAGTAGATGGCCGGGTACGGCTCTGACGAACTTCCTTCCTGCGATAAAGGAATGGGTAGGTTGCCCCCGTGTTCGTTGGAGTCTGTGTTGATGAAGAGAATTTGGACGGTGTCATCCTTATTCTCCTCAGTGACTGTATCATTCGAAGATAAAACCTCTGAAGGCAAGACCGGGTCATCTGCCGCCTCGACCTTTTGACTTTCGTCAGGTATGGATTCAGCTGGTTCATCTTCAATGACCGACGCTTCAGCTGACCACTTGAGCGGGCCAGCTGGATTTTCAACTAACGAAGGACTCGGCAAGAGTTTTTTATATCCAGGAGGAAGTCGTAACGGTGAAACTGGACGATCATCCAAAACTCTTTTAGCTTCGTCTAAGAAGGGACAACGGTGGATGGCGTGATTGCCTTCGCACAGTTTACAAGGAGATCTAGCTCTCCCTTTTTGTCCTGGGACTTCACTTTCGCTAGTTGACGGTGTGCTTTCAACATGGCTATCAGAGGTTGACGCCACCGGATTGTGCAAACGGGGAGACCAGTCCCTTAGTATCCGAGGGATGCAGGGACAATCTCTGTGAAAGTGGTCTCCCTTGCAAATGACACATGGCGATTTAGACCTGGCAAGTGCAGTGTGTGGATTTTCGTTAGACGACACTCGTTTGCCCCCAGTCGCTTTTGGCTCCTTCTTCTTCTTCTCTTTCTTCTTCTTTTCCTTCTTCTCCTTAGGAACTTGACTTTTGGCTTTGCCAGCCCCATCAAGCGAAGAGGAAGGAGGAGAGGAAGAATTAGAGGAAGTGGAAGGTTGGTGGGTAACTCTGGACTGGTCTAATTGCTGATTTGACTGTTCAGGAATAGTAGTGTTCTGAACAAATTTGGTTGAGAAGAGCCAGACTGGCAAGCCAATTGTCAGTCCTGGAAGCGACATTGTGGCCATATGGGGCGCACCAACATCTCCCCAAGAGGAGAAGGGATTAGGATTTCCACCAAGGGGAATTCCTTGGTTGGTAGGCTCCATTTTCTCAACCTAAAGATCAACGCGGGAAAAAGGGTATGAATATTCCGTTTAAAATAAATTTTAACGATGCTTGGACACAACTTGCTTTTTCAATTTTAAAGAGTCGAGAAAAAGCAAAATATGACTCTAGTCTCCTTCGATTTTTAATGAGCCTGAAGTGACAAGTGCTCAGATGGACCTTTTCCGTTAAGGAGTCTGAAAAGGAACGAAAGGGACTGCTCTGGAGTTCTAGGTAGAGGGTGTGCCAAACCAATCGCAAAACTGCAGAATACTTTTTAAGGTACGGGCGATCAATCTTCCCGAATGCTGTGTTCAGTGCATTGCGATCAGTAGGGCGGCCGACACGGCTTCCTATGGGTAAAGTTTTTATGCCTATAGGGGTCTCCCAATATATACTCGACGGTACGTGGGAGCACAATCAGTACTGGCACTTATCGTCTCACAGTGGAGGAATCACCCAACCAACAGTGAGGACAACAGTTACCAGGCTTTACGACGCCGGAACACGTCTCTAGCCTAGACCACTATGTTGTGCGTTAAGTTACAAAGCGTTGTTAAGTTCATTCAATTTATTTTAGGTTGATCTTTCTTAGAAGTTTTCCTTTTTGGATCACCACGAGATGTAGATATAATTCCTAAATGCAATCTAAAGATGATAAGAAAGCTTTTATCTCTTTTCAACAATGAAAATCCTAACTACAAGGGGAAAAGAAAGACACAATCTTTTCTCAAAGAGCATAGAGCACACTGTAAATGCACTTTTCCTAAATCAAACCATACAAACTGTCAAAATGCAAATGCACTTGTGCATGTATTTGTTTTCACTTTCTTAATATTGATGCCTAAAAAGAAAGTTGTTGTACAAATTTGAATTCGATTTCAAGTGAAAAACACAAACAAGCTTCTTTTCGAAATTAAAAAGACGATTACGATACTTTATGATTTTGAAGTAAACACTTGTTTCGACACTAGAAATTCACAAATTCAAACCAAAAGACAAAAGTAAAAGCACAATCAACTGTCAACAGCAAACAAATTTACTCCTAAGATCAAAACGACACTTACGACAGGTCTAGATCTAAGGGCGATAGTATGACTAGTTTACTTTTGTAATGGGAAACTGCAAATGATGTAACAAATACACAAAAACAAATACAGTTTCTTTTATACAACTGAGGCGGAATTAAGGCAAAGAAAAGGGTTTTTAGATAGGTACACACACTGATAACAGGCTGCAAAAATCAGAGATAAAACTGAACAAAATGAAGCAAAGAACCACAGCTGCACATGGCAAAGGCTGATCAGCGCACCTGTTGCACAAAGAAACTGAATTGCAGTGCAGGTAGCCCTCTCGGGACCTGTGTTGAAATGTAAAACCTCTTGACAGAGCCTGCACTAAAGCAAAAACGAGAATTTTCTCTGGTTTCTGGGTCACGGTTTGCAGTTTAATCTATGGTTTTTGGCCGGATAAAAGCTATCAGTAAGGTACAATTAGAGGGATGATTTAAAGGAGGACTAAGAGCTATCACAAAGGGCAGTTAGAGCATTTGTGGATCAGCTGTTCAGATCATAAATAGGCCTAGTGAATGGGCTAGAGTAGCAGATCTCTACTTTGCATTTGTAAATGGAAAATGCAGTTCGATTCGCCACTCCTAAGTTTATGAGAAGAACAACAATAGAAACACAAATAAACTAACTAGATACGCTCATCCACCTCGTTGAATGACTCTGCCACTTGTCATTTCCCGCTCAACGCACCTGGGTAGTGCATTCAAGTGCGTTGCAACGCACCTAGACAGTGTATTTGGGTGCTTTGCAACGCAGGCAGCTAGTGGAGCTTCTGAATTGATCCGAATTTGACTAGTTTTGAGCAGTTTTAGGTGGAGAACTTCTGGGAGAAGCTGTCATTGGTTGACCTTGTTCCTTTAGGGGCAGGAACAACACTTTTAGGGACTTTGGATCCCTTGGATTATGGACTTTTCATGCTCAAAGCTGTAAGGCACAAAAATGTCTATAACAAAAAGGCAATAGGTTGGTCATCTCCATTTTCATTCTTTTGCAAAAGGACAATAACTAGGGTGTTTTAAGAACAAAAAAGAAAATGTTGAAAAGTTTAGAATAGTTTGGACTCACTAATACTGGGGCTTCAAAAATAGCTTTCTTGATTTGGGTAAAAGCAAATCTTGCTTGAACCGTCCACTTGACTTCATGGTCTTTTCTCAGCATATCAGTAATATCCTTAACTATTTCAACATAGTTTGGTATAAATCTCCTTAAGAAGTTGATTTTCCCAAGTAAAGCTTGAACTTCCTTTTTATTCCTTGGTAGTGAAAGTGCTTGGATGGAAAATCCCTTTGAGTCAATAACTACTCCATCCTTTGAAATAATATGACCAAGTAAGTTTCCTTCTTTTATTGCAATCAAGGACTTCTTCATATTTAGTGATATCTCGAACATCCTGCACCTGTCAAAAACCTTTCTAAATTTATTTACATGTTTTTTATCATAAATTGAAAATACAGTTAGATCATCTAGATAAATGACAAAAAAATTATTAATCTTACCAACAAATGCTAAATCCATAGCTCTTTGGAAAGTAGCTCCAGCATTTTTTAGTCCAAAAGGCATCATTGCATACATGAATGTAATCAAAGGAGTCATGAATGTTGTCTTCTCTCTATCTTCTGGGCTCACCATGATATGATTGCATCCAGAAAAACCATCTAACATAGAAATTCTATTAGAACCTGAAATATTTTGAAGTAATTGATACATCTTGGCTTATGGATAATTGTCCTTTAAGGATGATTTGTTTAAGTTCATGAAATCCACACACAATGTTATTTCGCCATTTTTATTTCTAACTAGAACCCAATTTGCTATCCAATCATAATATCTTATGGGAACTATGATTTTGGCACCCGATAGTTTTTAAATTATTTTTCAATTGTGGGCAGCAAGACTAGATTTATTCTCCTTAAATTTTTCTTAAAAGGTTTAGCTTTTTGTTTCAGAGGAATTTTATGTTCAATGAGTGTTGTATCATGTGTTTTTAGCTCATCATAAGACCAAGCAAAAACATCTCTCTAATTTTTAAGGAGAGCTAGATATTTATCTTTTGTTTCCTTTGGTAATTATGCATGGATTTTAATGTTTCTGGTTTCTTCTTGAGTTCCAATATTTCATCTTCAATATCTTCCTCAAGTGAATATGATAATGGGCTTTTAGGAACATCATTGTGGTCAAACAATTTTTCAGGAGGAACTAAGCTCTTTGGGATGAAATTGTTGGCTAGTTGAATGATGTTATGATCAAACATTTTTGAGTTTAATTGTGAAGTTTCATTTTCCTTATTCAACTCTTTATCATCAAGTTGTTCTTCTTCAATTTGGAAGGCTGAAAATTCATCAATTACTTGAAAAAATGATTTTAATTGTTCATGATATTCAAATATTTTCTAATATTTAAGATTATCAAGAATTGAGGGTTTGTATTTTACTTGAATCTAATATTGTAGCTACATTTGATCGAGGATTGTAAAAGAACTAGCTAAAGAGTTTGCATGAATATTCTCATTTCTTGGAATATAAATGATGTTAAATGCTTGAAAGAAATTATCCACTAAACCCCATACCTCATTTCTGTAAGATCTAAGTCTGGGGTATTTTGTTTGACAAATATTTCTTACTTGTTTAACAATGAGTTGAGTCATTGAATACACTTAGATTTTACACTTTAAGACTTTTGGCTAATTACAATCCTAGAAGTAAAGCTTCATATTATTTTACATTGTTTGTAACATCAAATTATAAATTATAAGATTGAGTTATGTTCTCTTTATCTGGTGAAATAAGTACAATACCATCTCTAGCGCCTTCTTTTGAAAAAACTCCATCAAAGTATAGTTTCCAAATATCATTTTTTTACAACCTCAGGTTTATCCACAATCTGTTCAATGCTAAGCTGAGTGTTTTGTAAGTTATTTGATGATACTATGAAACATCCAAAATCTTGATCAAATGCATAAATTGGATGATTTCTTGCTTGATTATCTCTACAATTAGTATTAATGAATATAACCTCCTTGTATAATCTAAGTTGTTCACCTCCATATACAAGAATAGTAGCATAAGACATGTCCATTTGCAGACTTCCTCCTAATTTGGCACAACATGATCTAGATAATAACATACCAAATTTAGGAGGAATATATGTAACTACAATATCTAATACTACACTCTTAACAGGGATTTGTGCTAGAGTGACAACTAGGTCTTTTATAAGTCCAAGACAGGGTACCTTCTTTGAGTCGAAAGTATATAGATCATGATAAGGTCTAGTGATCTGTAATTGAAGTTGATCCATGATCACTTTAGGCATCAGATTATGGGAAGCCCCATAATCTAACATACAGTTGTATAACAGAAAATCATGAACTTTTAAAGTGACATAAAAAGGTGGTACATTTTCATCAATCATATCAGAGCTAGGACCAAAGATCACTGAAGGTTTTTCATCTTGCAATCTTATTACATCTCCTTCAGCATCAACACTTGAAGATTGAATCCATTTAGAAACTTGATTTTTATAACTTGGATTTTTGGAAAGTTCAGACAAAGGAATAGGTATTTTGACCCTTTCTAATTCTCTTTCCACATTGAAAGTAGTTAGAACAATTTTATCAATTGAACTTGGTTCATTTGATTGATTCAATGGTTGAATTGTTGTTGTTTGAGTTTCAATGGTTTTAATTGGTGGTTCATTTACAATGAGATTTTTAGAAGGTCTACCAGGCCCTGGTCTTGGTCTTAAATCATATCTTCTATTTAATTATGAAATTAAGAATTCGGAAAAGGCCTAATATTTTGAAACTTGTGAATTTTCTTGATTTTGTTGTGGGAATTGATTTTGAGGAAGAGGGACAATGTCATTTTGAATTGATGAATGATCAAAATTATTGATGTCATCTATAATCAGAGGGCCAGTGTCTTCAGGTTCTTGATCATCAACC
The DNA here is from genome assembly GCA_031772625.1 of Pinus tabuliformis. Taxonomy (NCBI): domain Eukaryota; kingdom Viridiplantae; phylum Streptophyta; class Pinopsida; order Pinales; family Pinaceae; genus Pinus; species Pinus tabuliformis. The sequence goes on from CM062818.1 coordinate 965,081,826, forward strand.
ATTAGTGGAGGTTGAATTTTCTAATCAGTATTAGGTCTTTGTAAAATTTGGGCTTAGGGAGGTCTCCTATATTGAGCTTGAGGTATATTTGTTGTATGCTGAACTGTTCTAGGTTGTGCCTCCATTTTTGAAATCCTATTTGAAATATTTCTAAGAAGTGAAGTGATTTCATCTATATTTTGATCTTCATTTTTACTATTTAAGGAAGAACCTTCTTCCCTAGCTTTCATTTTTCTTTCAGCCTTTTATGCTTTAGCCTTAGTTTTAGCTGATGTTGATCTATTGGCTTCAACTTCTATGGAATTTGTGTGCATGTCTTCAAGGGTGATAGATGTTCTTTCTCTAAGCATGACTATGAAATCATCTTCAAAATCTTTGGAAAATCTAACTTTAGCTATTGTTACTAGTGGTTTACAGTGAGGTGGCATCTTACGATAAAATTTGTTAAACCTTTTTATAAAATCATCCACGGGTTCACCATGATTTTTCTTCATTTCTTCAAACTCTGTAACAAAATATACAAGATCCTTTTTAACCCCCCATTGATTTTTAAAGATGTTGGTTAACTCATTCCAAGACCGAATGGAATTTTCTCTTAGTTGTCTAAACCAAATTCTAATGTTTCCTTCAAGTGATTGAACAAACAATCTCATGTACACATCTTCATGTTCAATATTCATGTTATCAACAAAATCCAAGAAGGAAGCTAAGTGATCTTCAGCAGACAAACCAATTTCTCCATTAAATCTAGGTAGATGTTTTAAATACCCATCAGGAAAATATTTAACCCTAAACTTAAAGGAAAATCTTAATCATTGTCCCATGGAAAATGATTCAAATTTTGTTCCCCGGGAACAACACCAAACTGATGTTGTCCTTGAGATAATTCTAGCTTAGGTAATTATGCCAGAGCATCTAAAATGTTTTGTTGTTTTTAATTTATAGATGACCAATGTTTTAAGCTTATGTAAACAGGTATTGCATCCTAAATTATCTTAATACAATGCAAGCATTGGTTATTTATCTCTAAACAATAATTTAGCTTTAAGAAGATTTGGAAGGAACAATTCTAAGAAGCTATGAGTTTTAAATATTCAAACAGAATATTTAAAATTATCATAAGAAAAAGATGCTAGTAAACTATGTTCATTGCCCAACAAAATGCATTTAAGTTTATGAAGAAGTGGCAATTAATTAATGTAGAGGAGTTAATTTAGACACATAGTCTAATAAACTAATATTTGTAATATGTTATAACTTCACAGGGGATTTAAGATAGACTAGTATTTAGTTATATCTCACCCATATTTCTTCAATAAAAATAAATACATGCAGAAACAAAAAAAAATGAAATGAATAACTTACGAATAACTCACAAAGATGACAAGTTGTTTGAAGCAAATCCATAATCCTTTAATTGTTATCAGAAAACTTTAGATACATGTAATTCTGCTCAAGAAAACTTATCCCAAGGGTTCAACTCTTCATAATTCAATTTTTGAAATAGTTATACAAATTTTTCCCAAAATATATAGACTTAAATATCTATATTTGTTTGAAACATATCTAAAACCATTTTTTATAAAAATAGTGAAAAAACATAGGGAAATAAAACTATTGAAGTTGTTGTCACTACTTTCGAGGATTCTAGTGATGATGTGGGTTGATTATTCTACTACTTTTTTGTTGATAATTGTTGATGACTGTTGACTCATTTACTCCAGTAAGTTACATAATTATTCCCACCTTTCTTCATCTTGAATTGTATATTTGACCAATTTTCTGAACGTTTCATCCACCTCAATGTATTTTTGGAAAGTTGGTTTAACCAAAAATAAATTATTTATCTCATGCTTGATGAGTAAATCATAATTGAGGCCTTCCATAGAAGCTTTACCTGTGATTGTACCTTTAATATTTGAAAATCTAGATTTATCCTTGGCAATTGAATATAAGTTCGTTTGATATTCTTCTAAATTATTCAATTTATCTCCAATTCCCTTTAATACACTTAATCCTTTTTGATGTGACACAAATAATTTTCTATGAAACCTCTGGATACTTTCTTCGAGGTTTTGGCACTTGTTTTCTAGTTGCAGAATCATTTTTTTCTTAGTGAGAATCCTTCTTACTTCCAAAATAGTTTTTGTTCTATCCTTTATGTTATATTATTTCAGTTCATATTTTGTTTTGGAATTCAAAACCCTTATTAGTGCATTTGTTATTCTAGTTTTAAATATAAGTCCTTCTTCACATCTGATATTACTTCTTTGGCCCTCTGTACTAGTTCATAGTGCTCAAATATGATTTCAATTGAAGGCCATATATTAGTGATGGCCTCATTTATTTCTATCCAGATAATTTCCATAGCATATGTAATGGTGTCAGCTATGACAGATTAGCTTTCTAAGAATTCAATTCTTTGTGTAATCTTATCTGTCTTATGTAACTTAGCTAAATATACATTATCAACCTTCAATTTTTTCTTTTGTAAATTATTAAGCTGAGTTCTCAACTTCTCAATTTCTAGTCCCTTAATTGATAAATATTCCATTGCTTTTGCAAGGTTTGTTGCTGAATTAGTTGGTTGAGTTTCCACTGTTGAACTCATTGTTGATGTAGATGTTTTTGTTGTTGTTGGCATTATGATATAAGTGTTGTCCTTGATGGAAACTCACTCACAGGTCAATTCAGTTTTGATGAAAGGCAACCCATAGTGTAACAGGTCCATTCAGATGTAACAGGGCATTTGTAGATAAGAACAGGAAAATGGAACTAAAGTCTACTAATCAGAATGAAGAAGTTGAAGGTAAAGGATCGTGAAAAATAGTTTAAGATGTATACGCAGGTCCACTTAGTCAAAACACCGTATACACGCTGGTTCACAAAACAAAAAGAGCCTATGCGTATACACTCACTTTCACAAGAAGAAAAGCACGTATATGTTAGAAAATCAACGAAATTCAAGAGGAGATGATACCAAGGGTCAATACCATGGTATTAGTCCACAATATTGAGTGGAGTAATGACTATTTGATCCCATCTAGGAATACCATGGGTCCTAAGTGGTTTTGATCCAAGGTATTGAGAAAGGCCTAAAACTATATAAGGAGGAGAAGATCATAAGGCCAGGGTGTGAAAGTGAAAGGGTTTCTAAGGAATATTTCTATTTGAAGTATATTTTATGTTGTAGGGGATATGTTTGTGATTTGATATAAAATATTTTTTGAACCTTGAATTCAATGTTGGATTAGGATCATGCAACCTGAAATGACTTATAATTGAATGATCTGATATTGGTTGGGCTAGATCTTATTATTTTCACCTGTTTTATTCCTTAAATGTCATGATCTGGGTTTTTCTGAAGTCCGGAATAGCACCTAAGTTATGAGTTAATATTTGCAGATCTATATGTTAGATCATCTCAGTAAAAGCGTGTGTACACACAGTTTCTACTCTTCCAAGTAGCATATACAAAGGAAAAGCCTATTCTTCAGATCTCACTAATCTATTTGATTAGTTCTATTGTTTTACTATTGTCTATCAATGAAGTCTTCTTAGATCTGAATATAAAATTGAATGCATAAGGAGTTTGATATCTAATTGATTGATTGTATAAGTGAGAAGGGTGATCTCTGCTACTGCCTATGTAAAGCTCTGTAAATTGACAGTAGATGTTCAGTATATTGCTGGTTGGTACAAACTTGATTCAAAGTTTTATGTTTCAGTAGTTTTGAAGGTATACGCAGGTTTGATTAAAGGAATTAGAGTATACACGTAGGTTGGGTTCAATAAAGTAGTGTATACATTTTGATGCATGATTTTTGAGGTTGTAGTTGGTTCTAAATGATGATGTAGGTTTCTGGGTTCAACACAGTGTTCTGGTGATAGTAATCTGACTGTTCAAATTAACTGATTATTGGTTGATGTAGTTTGAAAGTTCTGATGGGTCCAATATGAAAATTTGATGAAACGAGGTCTTCATGTATATTATTATGTGCCAGGAGCATCCAGTCTGAAAATTTATGAAACGTGGTACCTAGAAGAAGGGAGAAGGTCATAACCTTCTGCAGGCCGACGCCTACATACTAGTACACACATTGGTTAGTACAAGAGCTAGGGCGTTGTAGCTCCCTTCTAGTAGAAGCTGGAAAATGAGAGAAGGTTGTAGCCTTCTGTAGGTGGGTGTCTACGTACTGGTATGATTCTGCACCAATACAAGATTGTAAAAAAAAAATAATTATTAAAAGAAGACAGAGACGATAGCAATAGGTGGTTTTTCTCCCTCGTTGGGTTTCCACCTTAAATCTTGGTGTTCATGTGTGTTTCTTGTGTGTGAATTTTTATTGTGGTTTTACTACAATGTTTAACAAGTTAGTGGTGCACTGATTAAAGATCAACACATGATAAATTGATTAAATCATAAGTTCTCTAGGTATACACTAGTTTCTCTAATAACAGTAGCGTGTACACGCTAGTTCACTTCATAGAAGTAGCGTATATAAATATATTTGGGAAATGAAAATTGATTGAACTGATAATACTGATTCACCCCCCCTCTCAGTATTATTTCCAACAATTAGTATCAGAGAAGGTCCTTCAGAAGAAGCTTGATCGCTTGAAGGAAGATATTTCAAGATGAATAATCACGAAGGCATGGGATCTATCAGACCACCAATCTTCAATGGGAGAAACTTGGTATATTGGAAAATAAGAACTAGAGCCTATCTTCAATCACTTGGAGCCGATGTTTGGGAAATTGTGGAAGGAGGATATCAATTTCCAGCAGCAATACCTACAGATTCTACAGGTAAGAAGTTATACGAAACCAATGTCGAAGTTGTCAATAAATTATTGGGAAGTCTATCAAAATTAGAATTTGTCAAAGTCATGCAACTCAAGACAACCAAAGAGATATGGGACAAAATCATTCAGAGCTATGAAGGAGACTCTTAGGTAAAATGTGCTAAGCTTCAAACTCTCAGAATTCAGTATGAAACTCTTAAGATGCATAGTGATGAAAGTGTTGCTAGTTACCTTTTACGTATAGATGAGATTGTTAACTGTATGAAGAATCTGGGTGAAGAGATAAAGGATTCTACTTTAGTTGAGAAAATTTTGAGATCTTTGTCTTCTAAATTAATGAGTCAAAAGTGTCTGCCATAGTAGAAAAACAGGATCTTCAAACTATTACTGTGATTCAACTCCATGGAATCCTAACTACCTTTGAAATGAGGAACGAAGGTCCATCAGATATGAGAGAAGCCACTTTTAAAGCTTCAACAAAGGGAAAAGAAAAGGAAGAGCACAATGAACCAGGATATATTTCGGAAGAAGAAGATGAAGTAATTTTTTCAAAAAGCTTCAACGGGGTTCCGGAAGATTCAGAGGTAAGTTACCATTCAAATTCTTTGCTTGTGGTAGAGTTGGCCATTATGCTACCAAATTTCCTCATAAAGATAAATATGAAAAGGGAAAGGAATATGCAAAATGCAATAGAAAACAAGTTTTCAATAAAAGGAGTTACTATACGCATGAATATAGTGATGGTTTATCCAATAGTGATGAAGATGAAACTGAAAAAGATTATAGACTACTCATGATTTATGACAATGATGATTTTTTGGATGCCTTAGAAGAGGAAGAATTTCTTGGAGAAATCACAAAACTCAAAATATGCTTAGAAGAAAAGAATATGATCATAGATACGTTGACACACCAACTCACTGAAAGAGAAAAACACAATGAAATTATAGAATGTGAAATCGCGGGTCTAAGAAAAGAACTTGAGAAGACAAAATATCTTAATCTTAGATTTTCTAAACGATCCAAAACTTTAAATGAAATCATCAAAGTTCAGCTTTCTCCTCTGATAAAGACAGGTCTTGGATATACTGAAGAATCATCTCAATCACAAAATTCGTCAACCTCCACCAGAAGTTATCTTGATGCAGCAAAGACCAATGAACAATATGTTAATTGTCAACAAAGGCCTAAAATTACTCATCAGGTAAATCATACTCAATTTACTCCATGGATGAATATCAGTAGAAGCATCAACCAACAGGTAAAAAATGCCAAAATACTCTATGATCACAGAAATTTCTTCAATGGGCAATGTTTTTCATGTCATAAATTTGGGCATAAGGCTGCTCAATGTGTTGCTTACAAAACCATCATGACTAGAGAAGCACGAAATCAAAAGAGTGTAAGAGTGTTGGGTGAGGGATCCCCCAAGGGAAGTTTTGGGGCTTAGATCCCATATTTTGGTCCAATGTTGTAATTCCAATGTAAAGACTCCACATTTTGTAGGCACGGAGCCGTAGTTGTTAAAGAGTCATAGGGTTGTCCGCGCTTATTTTGATAATGTAATGTCAACTGTAGAAGATCTATCCATGGTCCGCATTAACGATGGAATTGTATAAATAGAGTGAAGCTCTAAGTAGTCAAAGGAATCTAATCTAAGATCAAATAATGCAGATGTATGCAAGATAGTTCTGAAGTGTAAGTCTAAGTTTTGGGTCATAGCGTAGGTATAGGCTCTGCAGATGAGTGCACAGAGGCCTAGTAGTCCGCAGCTGAGTGCGCGGACCCCTGCAGCTGAGTGCACAAGGTGGATCGAGTCTACAATTATCTGGAAGCATTAATAAAGAGAAGTTTCTATCATTTCTGTGCCTTTATTTATTGTTTATGCATCTGTTATATTGGTATGAAATTCACTTCTAATGCTTATATGATGCGTGAATGTGTATAACTGTATTGGTTAAGTGAATGCAAGTAAGAACATTTGTTTATGCGAAGATAATTAAGATTTGTCAATAGGATAAGTAAGATACTTAGCCTAGTTTTGGAATGAGCACAGTTCGCTGCCCTAGCAGCACGAAAGGCCTTCAGCCCCTGGATAGGACTGCGTGAAGGTCGATTGTAAAATATCGTGAAGGTACTGAAGGGTATAACAGAGCTTGATGCCACCTATGCGATGACAAGTATTGTTGGAATAAACAACATCCCAACCATCTCAAGGGTGCAGAAACTTGGTTCCAACATCCCCCCATATTGCTTCGAGTGAGACTTCAATCTGCGCTCCGCAGGCTGATGCCGAAAGGGCCAGTAGTGTAGGGATTTTTTTATCTAAATAACATTGAACCTAGGTTAGGACCCCTCAAGCCAACAAATGGTTTCGTTGCTAGGACCAAAATCTGCATAGAGATGTGCGATGTCATATCATTGGAATCCAACTAAGAAAGAAATCGAAGGTTGGTTGGATAGAAGAATTCACGAGTTCGCGATGCAGGAAAACAGAAACCCACAATTGTCAAAAGAATAGTGGTTGGATAGCTACCTATATATGGATATCCACGAAATATTTTTCATGTCCTTCCCTACTCAGCTGTACGAGTGGATCACGAAGCTAGCAGATAGCCAAGGAAGGTGGAAACTTGGCGGTCCTATTGTGTGGACCCCAGAGCTAGTGCGAAGGTTGGAAGCATCGGAAGATAAGATCACGAACGTTGCCAATCATTAGCTCGAACTTTTTATAGGAGGATTTGTTACCGAGTTCGTAGTTCACACCTCAGTTAGCTACAACGAGGCAGAGCGACGCTTTCTCAAAGGACCACGAGGTAAGTACATAAAGTCCTTGAATATTTGGATTAAAATGTTGTTGTGCAAAAAGCAGATTAGGCAGTTACCTTGATGTTTGAGACTATGCGAAGCAGGAAGGTTTACAAGAACGAAGGAAATAAGGGTCCAAAAAATAGCCCCTTGATTTCACCTCCATGAGAGGATATGGAAGAACTAGTGAAGATCTCTCTGCAAACTGCTATTCATCTGATAAGACAAAGAATTTTTTGAATCCCACATCCACCCACACCACCACTGACTTCACTGCCATCACCTCCATCTTCACCCATACCACCTCCACCACTACCGCGATTCAGTATGGCAAGCACAATCAAGTTGCCTTTGTTCAAAGGCTTGGAAATGAGGACTCGGACCAATTCTGGTTCATAGTGAAGGTTGTATGGGAATCTCATGGTGTCACAGATGACCATATAAAGAAAGCAACACTGATTAGCACCCTGCAGGATCGCGTGCTAAACTGGTATATTAAGTGCTCCAACGATAAACCGAATGCGATAGTGGACATCGAAGTAGCACTAAATGGGGAATTTAGTAGGCCTAAATCTGAAGCACAGTTGATTATTGGATTCAAAGAAATCATGATGCTACCAGGTGAGACACCTTGGGAACTAGATCAGAGGTTGAAATGTATTATTCGCGAAGAAAATATGAAGTTGATAGATGGACAGCATCGTGAGTAGTTTGTAACTTTGCTACTACCACACCTAAGGAGTGCACTGTCGCAACATAAGATAACAACTCAGGTAGAGGCACTAGAGATTTCCATGAGACTACATCAGACCCCAATGCAAGATCCTAATCTCAAAGTTTAGTAGATTCATGTGCAGCTGATGAATCTATGCCTTGAGATGCAAAGCTTGAAGCAAGATAGGACGGTTCGACCAGAAGTACGCGAAGAAGTATGGTGTGTGAAATGCAAGAGTCAAGGTCATGACAAAGACCACTGCCTGGTCTTCACAAATTAACTTGCAGGAGGAGGATGGATGCTCTAGGGCGGGAAGCTCAAGAAGGACCTAGCGTAGTGCCTGCTTTGTGGTGCACTATTTGTCAAGTAGCTGGAAAGCATGCCACGAATAACTGCCACTTGTTACATAAGTATATGCAAACTCCACAACAGTTGTTCTATAACTTTTTTAGGTCAGTGGGACATGACAAGTGTACTTGTAGGAGCTATGAATTGATGATGGATAGAACTACTGCATACAGAGTTCAGGTCGAAACACGACCCCTTGACTAGAATGCTGGAATGGCATGGATAGGATTTCAGGGGCACAGAAGAGGCCGAGCAGAGGAGGACTTAGAAGAGGTCGCAGACAGTTGATTTGCTACAATTGCGAAGGGCCAAGACACTATGCCCGTGATTGCACTAATCCAATGCACCCATCATGTAAGTATTGCATGTTGTTTGATCATGAGACAGAAGATTGTCCTACACTGATAGCTAAGATCCGTGAAAAAGGAGCGCTACCCCCTCCCCTGACTTAGAATCTATAGATGATGAGGTCTGAGCCATGCGAGGAAGATCTGAATGTAAATATTTTGTTCTTAAGTGGAATTGCAATGGGAGATGACAAGGGGAAACAACCAGAAGACAGTACCTAGGTTTGCAAAGCCCCGAGAAATAATTTGAGTTTGATTTGGACTGTGCTCAGGAAACCTTCATGGAAGCTAAGAAAATCTTGGTTGAGGCCTCCACGTCAGGGAGAAAAGATCAGCCAAAGTTAGAAGTGGATCCCTCCATGCTCACAACTTTCTTGGAAACCTGTATGAAGCTACTACGTGACAGTAAGGCTATAAAGGGGTTGCAAGAACTCATCAAGAGATGCGCTGGGACCATGCCAGGTGAACCGTGTGTATTCTGCAAGATTGGATAGCATAAGACAAGGAAGAGGCATGAAATGAGACTAACCACGCATATCGGAGAATACGATATGGACCAAGTCATTCTGGATTTAGGATCAGACGCGAATGATTTACTGAAACATACATGGGAGTGAATGGGGAGACTTGTGCTGCAATGGTCTTCGATTCAGCTGAGAATGGTGAACCAACAGAAAATCATACCCATGGGGCGATTGAAGGGAATAACTGTGGATATTGACAATAGCAATCCCTACCCTGCGCTCTTGGGAATTAACTGGGCCACTAATATGAATGGGTTAATTAAGATGAAGAAGCGAAAGATGATCTTTGAGAAGAAGTCACTGCGCGTAATAATACCCATGGATCCTGCTGAGGGATCTCGGTATACAAAACCAGTCCGCAACTATGAGAGTGATGATGATCTGGATGGCATCTACAAGATAACAGCGCGAGACCAAGACTGGGTGAATCCCATTGTGAATGGACGGATTACATGGGAGCGTGAGAGTTCCTGCGCTTCATATTCCGACGAAGAAGTATAATGATGGCAGAATCGTTTACATGAAGTAACTACGTTGAATTGTAACATGATGACACGGTCGTTGCACTGCATGTCGACATAATTAAGAGATCTACCTACTTATGATGGTCTAAATGAGGTAGATACCTTCTTGGATGCATTCGAAAGGGAGGTGCTGGAAAAGCAATGCTTCCAGGCCTTGGACTGGGTACTGCGTGCTACGCCCGCAAGATGGTGGGGTGCACACAAAGGAAGCTTTGATGATTTGCGTGAATGTAGGAGAATGATGCAAGTATGATTTGGGAAGCCTAAGGTGTGACTGACAGACAAGTATGATGGGTAGGATGATCCACACATGCATCTGGCCACATTGATGCAGGTCTATAAAGAAAAGCCCCAACTTGAGCAGATGCACATTGTTGAAAAGTGTGCAACAAGAAATGCTAAAAATAGAAAATGCTAAAAATAGCACTGTTATAAATAGCCCGACTATAAATAGCAGTTCAACCATTGGAGTTCTTAGCAACAATGAGTGAAAAGTGAAAGTGCTAAAAATAGCTTTTCTAAAAATAGCATTTCAGGATCTTGTTGAGCTTTGAAATTACATCTCTCCTACACATTTTCCTAGACTTTTTCCCCTCACCAGTACTCCATAAGCTATGAAAGATCATTGCATATTGATTCTAAAAGAGCATTTAAGTGGTTTTCTAACTATGTTTTTGTGTTTGTTGTTTGACTTAGATTTTTCTCATTAGCTGTGGAATGTAGCCACTTTCCGCAGCTGATTCAACTTTCCGCAGTTGTTTTTGTTAAACTCTAGGTTACAGGTGTCATCAGGTAAAACAAGGCATGTGGGCAAGATAGAAATGACCTGGACATGGATTAGGTCCTATTGGTTTAGCCGGATTCATTAAGGAAAGCCGTGGTCAACGGTGGTCAAATGGTCGTCCAACGTAGGAGTCCTATGACAACCGGACTTTGTTTTCAAACACATGAAGGATTCGTGGCCGTTCCTAGATCTCTGGGGTCATGTTGACACCTGTAGACTACCCCACGATGTGAATCCAATAGCCACTCTTGATAGATTGAATAATCTTGGCAACCAGTATGCTAAGCTTACGGACGTTGTCCTTTTATGTGTCTTCAGTTAAATATATTTCATAGGAAAACAATTATGATTTTTTTTTGTTATAAATAATGCGTTTCCAAACGCATAGAGTTAGTCTTTGTTAATGCAATTCTGTTGTTAAAGTTTACTGTGCCGTGACACTAGTTCCACTGTGGTAATGAAAGGATTCTTCCTCTGTTTTGAAATATAAAGAAGACTCTATTTTATATGACTACGTGAGCATAATTCTGGACTGATAGTCTGTTGACCAAGGCTGTGCAGAGGGCCCCTGCACACCGAGGTTTCGTTTTCCTTATTGCTGTAAAGTTTTTGTGCATTGTTTCTCTATTTCCATTGCACATATTTCATAGTTATCCACCTATGTATATTTCATCTGCTATGGTATTAACATTTCATTCTTGTACATGATTTTTCAAGCTCTATATATTGCTGTTAACACTGATCAACGTGTGTGTGTCTCAGGATAGGGCAGGCCCGGGCATTTTCATACAATTTTTGCAATAACTAGTGACATGAGATTAGCCTCTCTGCTGACTTTGCTTTTCTTAGTTTTTTTTTATTCCGGTTGTGCTTTGATTTCAAGTCTTATTCACTTGCTTTGTTAGTTAGTTTAGATATCAAACTGCTCATATCATTGACGTTATCTCCTAAAGCCATAACTTAGACTACATGGTGAGCTATCGGACTATGAATGATGTGATTTGATTTTAGCTTTATTTTTCTGCAATTATATATCAATTTCCTCATATCATTGACGTTATCTCCTAAAGCCATAGCTTAGACTACATGGCGAGCTATCAGACTATGAATGATGTGATTTGATTTTATCTTTATTTTTCTGCAATTAGATATCAATTTCCTCATATCATTGACGTTATCTCCTAAAGCCATAGCTTAGACTACATGGCGAGCTATCGAACTATGAATGATGTGATTTGATTTTAGCTTTATTTTTCTGCAATTAGATGTCAATTTCCTCATATCATTGACGTTATCTCCTAAAGCCATAGCTTAGACTACATGGCGAGCTATTGGACTATGAATGAAGTGAATTGATTTTACTTTTATTAGTTTGCAGTTTTTAACTTGTTTGAGTGCAGTAGCTTAACTTATTTTTTTTCTGTATTTAGATGAGCAACAGTAGTGATTTCATGATCAGTAGTTCATCATTTATTTGATTTTACTAGCAGTACATTTCCATTCTTGTTTAAATGACAGTTTCATTACTAGTACGTTTTGAGATCCTCTGAAGTGTTAAGCTTTTGAAATCAACATAAAGGACATAATTGCCTTAAAATCTATATCTATACTTACCTTCTGAAGTATTCTTAAAATTTAGGAATAGGATTTCCATTCACATTAGGAGATAAACAAAGATTAAACCCCCAAAACAAAACAAAAATTGAAAACAATAAAAAGTAAGAAAGAGGTTGTCTTGCACATATAGTGTGCCACACTTCGTCAGTTTACGACTCCCGATCGATAATTAATGTAGCAATTTAGGACATACTAAATTGACTAAACATTTTGGTGCTGTTTTCGAGCAAGTGTAACTAGGTAGCCGATCTCTTACATAAAAAAAAGAAGGGAAAATTGATAACTTCTTGAAGCATGTTCTCCTCACCTAGTGTGATCTGGAGGATTAGAAAAAAGAGTTATTAGTTCAATAATTTCTTGATTATGCTCTCTTCTTGCACCTAGTGTGACTTGGAAGATCAGAAAGAGAATTATTAGCCTGACTTGGAAAAAATAAAAATAAAAAAATGACATGCATAGAGCAAGAGATTCTAGGGGAAGGTTTATAGCTAGGGCCAAGAGTTCGATTTTCACAACTCCAGCTACTTCAAGGCATAGACAAGATACACCTCCATCATTTCCAACTCATACTCCCAGACTTAGGATTCCTGGAATTCAAGGAGCAGCTAAATTAGGATATTCTTCCACACTATCTACTAAATCTAATCTAGGAGAAGAACCTTTCTTCACTTCTACAGGGAAACATATTGTAATCACAGAAGTAGAATCACCTGAAGAAGAGGAGGGAGAAACTCTTCCTCGTTCACCATTAATAGAAGAACTAGAAGACTCTGAGGAAACTATCATGACAGAAGAAGTAGTAAATGGATTTGGAGGAGGGGGTAGAGGTAGAGGTAGATGAGGAGGAAATAATAGATGAGGTAGTGGTAACAATGGGGGAAATAGGGATGGAGATAACTCATTTGGATTCCCTATAGCCAATGAGGAAACCCATACAACAATGAAAAACATTTCACCATCTGTCCTCCCAAACTTTTATGGGTTGCGAAGTGAGGATCCTGAAACATTTCTATTTGAGTTTGAAGTCTTGTGCCGAACCTATGACTATATGGAAGACTCTCAAAAACTCAAACTGTTTCCTTCAACGTTGAAAGGAGCTACTTTGAAATGGTTCATGGGATTAGTCACTCAGTCTATTAGGACTTGGAATGATATGAAACAAACATTTTTGGATAGATACCTGGATTATTGTATGCCCACCAATCATAAGGATGAGGTATTCAAGATGAAGCAAAAGGAAGATGAAAACTTGGAGGATTTACTTGAAAGATTTCAATACAACTTAAAGAGAGCAAAAATGAGTAATTTAGATGAGGAAACCTTGAAAGCCCTTCTATTGAAAGCCATTAAAGATGAATGGATAGATATTTTAAACATGATGGGGAAGGGAGATATTTCTCAACTTCCACTCCATGACATAGCAGAACTATGTGCCCATCTCTCAAGGGGAAAATCTAAAACTGGAAAAAGGGCGAGAGATCCTTCTCTTATTAGAGCAAACAAGTCTGCAACTGGATCAGTAAGTAGGGCAAAGATTGGCAATATGCTTGATGAGTTCAAAATTGATATTCTAGGGAGCCTTAGTGAACAACTAGACACCCTTAAAATACAAAACAAGCAGAAAGCAGAAGCCGAAGCCATAGCCATATTTTGTCCAAAATGTAGAAAGAAACATGCTTTAAGGTAATGCCCCTTGGATGCAAAAGTTGTAGAAACATGTGTGATTTGCTCAGAAAGCCATGAGACCAAGGATTGTCCTTCAATTCCTAGGCTCAAAGCTGTCTTTCAGGAAGATCCAAATTCAGTAGAGTCCCTTTGTTTTGTTTCAAGAATACCATGGCAGGGGCCACAATCAAGGATTTAACAATCCTATAAACTTTCAGCTCCCGCCAAATTGGAATTCTTGGCAACAACCTTGGCCCCAACCTCAAAATCCATACCAATCATGGGCACAAGTGATGAAAAATCCTTATGGGAGATTTGCTCAATTTTATCAATATCCTCCATCCTTTCAAAATCAACAGAATCCACAACTTCCAAATAAAAATCCACAACTTTCATTACCATTTCCGCAACAAAAACCTTCTCAACAAAATCCAAATCCTCAACTCTTGCTTCCATTTCAACAAAAGAAAAATCAACTACCAGCTTAGCCATTGCCAAATCCCAACAATAAAAATCCTCAGAATGCTTACATAGTAGAAGGACAACAATTTCCTACCTATATGATTGTTCCTCTTAATGATGTACAACTCAAGTCTGGTAGAGTTTTAGAAAAACCTTCTATAGATGTTCAAGAGCAAGATACCTCTGAGGAGGATTCTCTTAAAGCCAATAAAGGTTCTGAGGAAGCATCTCTTCAAAACCCAAACATTCAAAAAAAAAAGAAAAAGAGTAAACCCCCTCAACTCCCATAGTTGAGCAACCTGCATCTTCATCCACACCTCCTTTCCTTGAAAGATTACAAATTGACAAAGGGGTAGAAAAACAAATCTTGTTGCCTGACTATGATTTTCTAGATGAATTAAATAATGTCTATATCAAGATTCTCTTGCTACAAGCCATTAGAGAGATTCCTATTCTAGCAAAAACAATAAAGGAGTTGAGTCTTAAGAGACCAGGAAGGAAACCAAGACTTACAAGAAGAATCCACCTGGTAGGAAAAATTGCAGATATCATGATGGGAAAAATTACCATGCAGAAATATGTAGATCCAGGTAGTCCAATTGTCAAGGCACATATAAATGGGATAGAAATTCCAAATACTTTGATTGACTTAGGGGCTGCTATCAACATTATGAGTAGACATGCTATGGAACAACTTAAACTTCCTAATCTTCTTTTTACACCCACCTTACTGCAACTTGCAGATAGATCAATAATCAAACCAGATGGTGTATTAGAAGATATTTCAGTCTCCTTAGATTCTTGGGAATATCCAGTAGATTTCATGATTTTGACTCCCAAGAGTAATTTAGGAGGGCACCCACTCATCTTAGGAAGACCTTGGCTAGCCACAGTTGATGCTTTCATTAGTTGTAGATCTGGGGATATGTACATTTCTGATGGTAGTTCGATAAAGAAATTCAATTTGTATCCTCCAGCAAAAGCAATTACAGAAGTAGGAGACAATGAATGGGTCGATGATGAGGACAGTATACAACCTGTCTTTACCATTTTTGAAATTAGTGAAGATAGTCAAATTCTGAACACATTAGAAAATTTTGAAACATCTTCGGAATATGACCACACACAATTTCAGTTAGATTCTGACATTGAGTATTTATCATCAAGACAAATGTCTCTTTACTCTATGGAAGAGTTCGGTAGTTCTACCATTGAGATTTTTCCAGGTAAAACATTGAATATCAACAAAAATTTGGAAAAATCACAACAGGAAGAGCTAACCAAAATCTTGCAAAAACATTCTACTACATTTGCATGGGAGTATACTGATATGAAAGGTATTGACCCTAAGACTTGCATCCATCATATCTATATCAAGGAAAACAGTAGACCAATCAGACAACCTCAGAGAAGGATGAATCCAAATCTTAGGGAGATAGTGAAAGAAGAGCTCCAAAAACTACTCAATGTAAATTTCATTTACCCAATTTCAGATAGCCGATGGGTTTCTCCTTTGGTTATAGTACCCAAAAAGAATGGTAAATGGAGGGTATGCATTGATTACAGGGAATTGAATAAAGCAACTTTGAAGGATCACTTTCCCTTGCCCTTTATCGATCAAGTATTAGATACATTAGTAGGCAAAAAGTATTTTTCATTTCTAGATAGTTTTAATGGTTATAATCAAATTCAGGTAGCACCTGAAGATCGGTATAAGACCACATTTACCTGTCCATGGGGAACTTTTGCTTATCAAGTGCTTCCTTTTGGATTATGTAATGCACCCGCAACATTCCAAAGAGCAGTACTAGGAATTTTTTTTGATCTAATCCATGATTGTGTAGAGGTTTATATGGATGATTTTACAGTTTATGGTGATTCGTTTGAAGAGCCATTAGAAAATTTGGAAAAAGTCCTTATAAGATGTAAAGAAACAAACCTCTCACTAAGCCATGAAAAATGCTTTATGATGTTTACTGAAGGTATTGTTTTAGGACATCATATCTCGGGGGATGGGATTAAAGTTGATAGATCAAAAGTTGAAGTCATCTCCAAGTTGCCTATTTCAAATTGTCAAAAAGATGTTAGAAGTTTTTTGGGATTCAATGGATATTATAGAAGATTTATAGAACAATTCACTAAAATAGCATCTCCACTCTTCAAACTGCTTACAAAATACTATGAATTTAAATGGGGTCCTGATTGCCAAATAGCATTTGAAACTTTGAAAATAAGAATATCTGAAGCACCTATTTTGAGAGGACCAAATTGGAAACTTCCTTTCCATATTTCTACAGATGCTTCAAAAACAGCTTTAGGAGCTGTGTTGGGTCAAAAGGATTTAATTCCTTATGCCATTTACTATACCAGTAAAATTTTAACTCCCACTGAGTTGAACTATACTGTGACTGAAAAAGAGTTATTAGTTGTTGTTCATGCAATCAATAAGTTCAGACATTATATAACAGGCTATGAAACTTTTATTCATACTGATCATTCTGCAATTAGATATCTAATAAACAAACCTATTACTAATGGCAGAGTTACAAGGTGGCTCCTACTTTTACAGGAATTCAATATTACTGTGTTGGATAGACCAGGGAAACAAAATACAGTAGCTTATTTCTTGTCTAGGATTCAGAATACTAAAGAAGATTCTCCTGTAGAGGAAAAGTTTCTTGATGAATATTTATTTGCAGTAACTACTAAGACCCCTTGGTATGCAGATATAGCTAACTATTTGGTTACAAGGAAACTACCTCCACATTTATTTCCTGGTGAAAGAAGAAAGATTATTCAGGAGAGTTCAAAATATTCATGGATTTCTAACAAATTGTTTAAAACAGGGCCAGATCTTGTGATCAGAAGATGTGTTAGGGAAGATGAAATGCCTGATATCCTCAAAGCATGTGATGATGAACCATGCGGCGGACACTTTTCTGACAAAACGATAGCCTATAAAATCCTCTCTTTAGGATATTATTTTCCATCCCTCTTCAAAGATGCAAAACAATATGTCAAAAGGTGTGATAGCTGCCAAAGAGTAGGGAAACCTACCCTTTCAAATGAAATGCCATTGCAGCCATAGGTACTCATCGAACCCTTTGAAAAATGGGCTTTAGATTTCATTGGACCTATTAACCCACCATCTAAACAAAGAAAGTATATATTGGTATGTACTGATTATGTCACTAAATGGGTAGAAGCCAAAGCATTATTTTCTGCTACTGAGCATTCAGTTGTTAGTTTTCTTTATGAGGATATTTTTACTCGCTTTGGTGTTCCAAGAGAAATTGTGACAGATCAGGGAGGTCAATTCACATCCAACCTGGTGGAGAAGCTGATGGAAGAATACAAATTCAAGCACAGAAAATCTACTCCTTACCATCCGCAAGCAAATGGTCAAGTGGAGTCTACAAACAAAGTTATTGAAGGCATCATTACCAAGACTGTTCATCTACATAGAAGAGATTGGGCAGAAAGGCTTCCTGAAGCCTTGTGGGCCTATAGAACTACATGGAGGAATACAACAGGACATTCTCCATATGAACTTGTTTATGGGAAAGAAGTCCTACTCCCCATTGAGTTCCAAGTCAAAAATTTCAAGATGGCAGTTTAGTTGGGAATGGATCTATCAGAAGCCCAAAAGCATAGAATGGAACAGTTGAATGAGATAGATGAGATCAGACAAGAAGCAATCCTAAGAACTGATATAGTTCAATATCAAAGAGCTAAGTGGCATGACAAATACATCAAGGAGAAAAAGTTTCAAGAAGGAGATTGGGCATTGCTATTTGATTCCAAGTTTAAAGATTTTAAAGGAAAATTTCAGACTCATTGGCTTGGGCCATATGAGATTGACAAAATCTTTAGCAATGGAGTAGTAAGAATCAAAACCATTGATGAACATCAGACTCCTCTTATTGTGAATGGCCATAGATTAAAGATCTATCATAAGCCACTCTCAAAAGAAGAATTTTTCAAAATCTTTCAAGATAGTTCTACAATAAGGCTAGTGAAGAAGAATCCTTCTTCTCCACCAGCCTAGTCTTTGTTCTTTTCTGTTTTATAAAGAAAAAGAAAATGTGTATAAGCCTGAAAACTAATCACTGATTGGTAGTCTTATACAGAAAATACAGGGAAAATCAGAACCTTCTAACGCCCTATATTTTCCAAAAAAAATCTTTTTCTCATTTCATAGTTTCATGTCACTTCACTTCATTTCATTTCATTCTGCCAATAAAAACCCTCTCATGACCAGTTTTCATTCACTCAGTCATCATTTATCCATTTCCATTCAGTAATATGATCATTGTGTCAGTTTCTGCAGCTGAACCTAGTTTCCGCAGCCATCACTCTGTTATTCAACACTGACAGTTAGATGTTAGTTAAATGATAATGAAAACCAAATGCAGGTATGGAAAAGGAAGATATTCTGAAAATATAAAGCACCTAGAAGCATCATCAGGAAGCAGCCAATCAAAGGTCAGTGGAAGGAAGTGGTAAGTTCCAAGGTATGAGCAAAGTTCATTTCAAATAACATTTTAAAACACATTTTACATAGTTATGAAACCACTGGCTCCATTATATGTAATGATTCGCCTTGATAGCTTCCATAACCACTCCATGGCATTTACATAATTCCACCACGAACCTTGCATTAATTTTTAATGGCCTCATGACCCATCTCCGAACTTAACTCGTGTTTAATCGTACTTTGACACTCCATCTGTTAAACCGGGTAATTATGAGGACATGATCGATTTGGTCACGGCTCTTTCCTGCCGCACAAATTCGCATCCATTTTGTGAGCATGCTAACGTCTATTCCACATCAGTCTAGTTTAAAACTTTGTCGGGTTCACTCTATTTTCATACTGCCCCATCGAAGTTGCATTTGTATTTCTGGTCTGCGCACATAAGCCTTCGTTCTATGAACTTATTCTCGCTACCTATTCTCTATTCCTCCATTTACAACTACTGGTTTTTCTCCACAGTCCTTCTACATCCCCTGCAAACACAACTGTCTCACCCCCGTCAATATATCATTCACACAGACGTATTTTAAAGTAGGGGAAGGAATGGGTCCTCTGTTGAGAGCAGAACCGGAAGGGCCCAAATTCATGGAGGGGTATCCGCAATTGAAAAGTATGCTAAGGAAGGCACAGTGGCTACAATTCATTTAGAAATTTAGAGGCTACAACAAAGAAGTTACGAAGATTTTTGCGAGGTCTTTTGATGGCGTGGAAGTTGAGGTTGGAGACCTTAAATTCTCAGTCACATAGCTATCTATAGCAGCCGCAACAGAACTCCCACAGGAGGGAGAACGGTGGTTCAAAAATAAAAGCTTTGACGAGAGAGCATGGAGGGTTATCCTATGCAATCTAGGTATGGATATAACCATTTTCAAACGTGGAATCCCTGTCTCTGCTTTAGGAGAAAAGTGGGCCAGTCTATTATTGATAATCCAGAAGTTTATTACATGTGAGGGACGATTTTGGTCCATGTATATGTACCACACCCAGTTGCTGATGAATTTTCTAGAAAATCAAACTATTAATTTGCCTTAATTTTTGTTAAATAGCCTAAAAAAGATGTCCATGATTGTCCAAAAGAATCTGAGGGACGTAGAACCCCACCTGTACCATCACAGCCTTGTGAAAATTTTGATTGAAAAACAATTGAGGGAAAGAAGGACACCTGGGAGCAGTTTTAGGTTATAAACTTCTTTCAAGATCCACCTGAAACACCCGAAAGAAGCTCATCAAGGAAAAGCAAGAGAAAGAAAACAAGTGTTAGAATTCAGAACACTCCTACTAACATAGTTAAAGAAACTAGTAGGGAAGAAAAACTGTCTAAAAGTAGGAAGGAAAGAACTGAGGTTAAGAAGCCAAGAAAATCAAAAGGGAAAAGAAATATTGAGGCTTTCTATCAAACCCCAGAACCTTCCTCAGAAGAGGACCACCAAATACTTTCAGAAAGAGTAGTTTACCTTCAGGAACAGTCAGCTGCAACAAAGAGAAAAGGGAAAGAAAAACAGAGTGTGGAGAAAGAAGATACTAGTTCACAAAATTTAAGGAGGAGCTCAAGACTTAAAGGAAAATTGAGGAAAGTAAAAACGAAAGGGCCCCACTTCATTGATTTAGGAGGGGAAACACTGGAACAACCTTCAGCAATCCCTCCTGGCCGTGGCCCATGTTAGTGTCGGTCTTGAAAGCCCTCCATCAGCGATCAAAGCTCTTTGCATTTGCATTCGTAGGTGTCTCATCAGTGTCAAATTTTGCATCCCGTTAGGCATGCCATAACCCTGATGGAGGAGCTGGTCTATTTATACCCCTCTTGGCTTTGTTGGATCAGGTAATATTAGTCATTAAGCTTTTTCAAGATTGTCTTGTTTTGTCTTGAGGTCAAAGTCCTAGGTCTAGGGTTTTGGTCATTTATCTCTGCAAGGTCATGTCTTTGAAAATCCATGAGTACTCAGCAAGCCAGAGGGAGGTTTGCAAACGTGTTTCTTCGATATTTTTATCTTGTATAGTGAATTTTCACCTTGGATTTAAAAACTATGTTTTTAAAGCCAAGGTCATTTTCCGAGTTTTTGTAAATAAGTGATGAAATTTCAAAAGTCTTCAGCAGACAAAGTGCAACCCTGGTCCCCTTGCCAAGGTCCCTCAGATGATCTACCTGCAAAAAGAATCAAGTCAAAGCACTCAATGAGTCAAATTCAGGATAAAGGAAACCAAAAGTCAGTGTTATAAAAGTGTCAAAGATAAACTTTAGAAAGTGGGTTTATGAATGAAATTTTTTTTTAAATGAAACTTATAAAAGCCCAAATTCCCTCCTTTCACTCTCATTGTGCATCCTAACGCTTGCAAGAGAGGTTTGAGAGAGTGATTGAGAGAAAGGAGCAAAGAAAGAGTGATTTCGGGCAGTAGAGAGGGGCGCGACACGTCGAGCAAGGTGCGCGACTTGTTGGGTGCGCGCGACCCGTCAGAGGGTCTCCCACAGTTCAGAAAAACAACGGGCGCGACCCGTCAGAGGGGCGCGACCCGTTGGGCGTGGTGCGCGACCCGTTGGACTGTTTTGCTGCAAACTCCAAACAAATTCCTTCAAACGCCCTCCAAGCTATCAAATTGTTCGAGGTAGGTGCTCTAAACATGGAATGGTTGCTGGTTATGAATGGTGGATGTCATGAACATGTTAAAATGATCAAAATTTTGCAAGTGAAACTCCTTTATATGGCTGCAATGTTAATGAGCAAACTGTGCTAGGGTTTGTGTTGTTTCAAGCTATTTTTCCCTTTGGTTTGTTTCCCTCCTTTCCCTTTCACTCACACTTATATGTTCATCTCTTTTCCCATATTATTTTACAAATGAAATGCAAATCTTTCCCCATCCCTAATCACTAAAATGAAAACCCTATCCCTCTCCCAAAGCATCAAAAAACAAAATTCAAAACCCTAGTTCTCCTCCACCATATGCATGTGTAAATAAAAAAAAATGTTGGTAAATATGTCAGCATGTTTTGTGCATGGTTTCCCTATTTCCCTATTAATACATGTATGCATATTCCCATGTTCACTTTCATATATGTTTTTTCCCATATGCAATGATCTTTGCAAATGATTTCCCAATTATAAATATGTATTCCTATATGCATAATGATTTGCAACATTTCCCTTAAAAATTCCCTGTTATATTTATATATTCCCATTCCTTGTTAAAAGATCCCTCCCCTAACATTTCCCTCATGTCTTTTTCCCCTTGAAACAGCATAGAGTTCAGCACTTTTTGCAGGCAGAGACAACAGTTCAGTTTGTCCACTTTGCTCCTAAACCATGTCAGAAACCGAAACTTATGAGCAAAGTGATGACCATTCATCATTTACAGAGGTTGAGGTACAGAGGAGGCCTCGTAGGGGTGGTAAGGGTGGACATCATAAGCGAGAGGAGCCCACCTCTTTGGCAGAATTACAGGCTTGTCCTATGGCAGTCACTTGTTTTCAGTACATGTCTTGTTATCAGTTTTGTGAGAGGATCTCCCGGATTCAACATCACAGAGAGTTGGCCCGCCTCTTTGTTTTACATTTGCATGATGGACATGTCAATCTAGCAGGGGTATATTTTACATTGACACCCGAGGTGATCTCACATGCTACAGGGATACCGAATGTTGGTGAGGTGTGGCCTAAGCGCAAGTTGCTAGATACTGTTCACTTTGAGCCTTATGTCCGGCCACCATTCTTGAGACATTTAGCGGGTGTTTTTCCATTCAGATTTCTCCAGAGCGAGTATGCTCCCATCATGAGGCTTATTATGCACTATTTTACTTGTGAGGGCAGATTTTCACAGGTGTACTCATATCACATTCGCCTCTTGATGCACTTCACCCGAGTGAGGATGATGAACATCCCGGTTTTCTTCTTTCAGAACATTCAGAAGATGGTGCCCATGTTGCAGAGGAAGACCCCGACCCAGCAGTACAGGAGCTTATGTCATTATGGTTTGATTCAGCTCATAGTCTTGCATCAGTTGACACAACAGGGTATCTCATGGGAGGAGTTTATCTCTCGTGAGTTTTTCACAGTGCCACCCCAGCCACATCATGAGGTCATTCATGAGGAGGGAGGACCATCTCAGCAGCCTGATATTCCGGTCACCCGACATGTCAGCTCCACACCTCTGGTCACCTATCAGAAAGGCCCA
Organism: Pinus tabuliformis; assembly: GCA_031772625.1. Lineage (NCBI taxonomy): Eukaryota > Viridiplantae > Streptophyta > Pinopsida > Pinales > Pinaceae > Pinus > Pinus tabuliformis. Next base: position 965,105,126 of record CM062818.1, read on the forward strand.
AGGGCCTTATTTGCAGCAGCCAGGCGAGTACTATCTCCACAGCAGGTGGAAGGGGTCTCGCCTTCATCATCAGCTCAGCGAGTGTTATCTCCACATCAGGTGGAAGGGGCCTCTCTCTCTTCATCAGCACGGGTAGCACAGAGGGGAAAACAGCCTATGATTCATGAGGGTCCATCAGGAGTCCCAGACACCGAGGTCATTGATCTTGAGGCCAGTTCTCCTAGCCGAGAGGAAAAGGAGATCATTCAGCATCTGAGAGCTGAAAATGATGCTTTGCAGAGGAGACTTGAGGGTGCCCAATGGACTATCACTTACCTGGAGCAGCGGAACAAACAGCTGGAGGAGGAGAAAGCACTTGATGAGCTATGGAGGATTCGTAGTGACCGAGTCTTGAACCGAAGAAGACCCGGTGACCCATTGCCTGCAGACCGAGAGTCAATGCTCATCCAAGTGAATGCATACTTAGAGAGGCTGTTGGCTAAGGCCAACCAAGAGAAAAAGCTGCTGAGGAATATGAAAAATCATTATTGGGCAAGGATGCATGTATGCAAAGCCAAAATGAAAGTTTTTCAAAGGAGGTTGACCGAGGCCCAAAAACAGAGAAAGAAGCCAAATCCCCTCCGTATCTTGGCTGAGGCTTCACTCAAGGATCATGGCACTCATTAGCCTAGCCACAGCTCAAATCCCAAAAAAATTCTGAAAGTTTTGGGTAATTTTGGCAATTTTTGGAAATTTACAGGTTTTGGCTCCTCAATGGGTCTCACCCCCGGTGAGACCCTTTGTCATGGCAGCTCCTTTTTGCAAAAACTCAGCATTTCTAGATTTTTCATGCAAAGTTACATATGCCTATGGATGGACTTGAGTTTTTATGGAGTTTTGGGCCTCCAAAAGGTCAAAATACATGCAAAATTTGACTTTCTGCCCCTTTTTTGAGTTGCAGAAACCAGTCTTGGGAGAATTACGTTTTGATAGGGTAAATGACCTCGAAATCCAAACATTCTGGTTGGGTTTGAAAGTAGACTCATAGACCTTTCCAACGAGCTATCCTGCACCCAATTCTGACACCTGCAAGTGCCTCAAACAGAGCTCCAAAGGTGCGCGACCCGTCAGGCAGGTGTGCGCAACCCGTCAGGAAACTTTGCCAGATTTCACTGTAACAGCTCGGAAAAGCACAGTTTGACTTGGTTTGACTTTTTGAGGTTAATGATGGTCCTCTTTGATGTAATTGTGACACTTTTTAGACACTTTTACCCTTTTGTAACTCTTCTAGAATATTTATTCATGTAAAGGGTAAAAATTGAATGTATAAACTGGTTTCCAAGTTTATAGAGGCAAGTTGTTTTGACTGCCTATTTTGTAGTGCTTAGTTTAGAGGTGGTTGAAACAGCTCCTAGGATAGTGAGCTCGACCCATGGAGGCAGGGAAAGAGGTTAGATCATCTATATTATGTACTTTCTTGCTCATTTTCATGGTTGGACTCTTGAGGGAGAAGCTATCATTGTATATTTTCACTGTATCTCTGCAATTTTTGGCTAAGGAAGACCAGGGTTTTGCAGTCATCTTTGGGATTCTTGTGGACTCATGTGTTGATGGTGTGTTTTCTCAATGTTCTTGTAAGCTTTGTTATGTGATTCATTTCCTTTCTTTACTGCTGCACATTAAACAAATGAAGTGTTAAAGTATGAATTCATGCTAGCCATGCTCTGCTTTTAAATTTGTTTAATTTCAATGTTTTCTACTGTCTAAAGGGAATTCAAAGTCATTGTTTGCTCTCTTTAGCTCCTCATCTTTCATTCCTGATCATCCATCTCAATCAAAGGCATCAATACAGTCTCCTACCTCGCCCCAAGGAACCCCCTGCAGAAACTGTGTCAAATCCCCGCACCTAAAATTGCAATTCCTCAAATTGCCACCAAAAGCCCAAAAAAACCCAAATCAACCTTTTAAATCAGTTTACTAGCCTAATATCAGTGTTACCTTGTTGGTCATCTCATCCCATTGAAGATCTGCCGAGATTGACCGGAGAGAGCCTTCTCCTGCCCCGTAGGGCTAGCTACGAGGCTAAATGGTTTGATGTAGCCTTGAGGTTTACCTTTCTCAGCCTGAGGTGAAATTTCAAGCGCTAACATATTGGCGACCATACTGGGGAGAACATCTAATCCTTTGCTCATTGACGTGTTATTTCATAAGTCTTAGACGGAGCCTGAAGTTACGCCAGGTAGCCTTCGAAAACGCTCTTGTTTTACATCAGCGCAAGTAGATAAACGCTGCTTCAGTCAATCTCCATGAGCTTGTGAACATAGCGCTTCATTGACATCCTATCCCAGTGTAATTGTTAACTCTGAGCCGTGGATGATAGGTTGAGAGTTTTCACAGGCTGAATGCTTTTTCTTTCCTAGTCATTTTGAGAAAACAAGCTGGCTACAGATCCTAAACCCATTTTCAGATCTCATTCATGCCCAGCTATTTTTGATTATCTTGAAGATTTAGATTTTGACGAAAGTTTTGAGTTATCTCTGTTTAAAGCTAAGTCTGAAAGTGCGCTCGATTCTCTAGTTCTTGACCCTGATTTTGCAGCTGCTATTGAGTTTGAGAGACATAATAAATTGGTTGAACATTTCATCCTAAGACATCTTCAGTCACATATTCAAGCTACTACCCTTGCTGATTTTGTTGAGAATATTTCTGATCACATTGGATCAACTATCACGGCTCACGAAGAAGCTTATCCTCCTTATGTTTCAATTTCACCTATAATCACCTATCCCGAATCAACAGTCGGTTCTCCTCCTTCTTCTCCTACTCCTCCGACTCCCCCAACTCCACAAACTACACCTCCTCTTATAATAATCCCTGCTATCACAGCTCCGCCTCCTCATACCCATCCTACTCCCCCTCCCAGAGCAATGGCTGCTCGGTTTGCCCCACTGGTTTTTCCTGCAAATCTTCATGATATGCCAGCTGATTATCAAAGTAAAATCCCCATGTTTGATGGCACTCCACAAAGTATTACAGCTCAGCAGCATATCGACAAGATGACCACATTCTTTGATCTATATGAATTAGATGAGGAAGATGTCACCATGCGGTTGTTCGTGCAAACATTTGCAGGAGAAGTTAGAAAATGGTTCAGAGGTTTGACAGCTAACAACATTACTACTTTGGAAGCACTTCAGAATCAGTTTTTAGATCGGTGGGAAATCAGAAAGGATCCGCTTCAAATTAATGCCGAATACAACAACCTCAAGCGTAATCCGGGTGAGTCTATTCAAGATTACATAATCAGGTTCAATACAGTTTATAATGCTATTCCCGATGATTTGAGGCCATCTAGAAAGTCAGCGCTTCTTAAGTTCCCGGATGGTTTTGATCCGGAGATGGCTTATTCATTGAGAGACAGGGATCCACCTACCTTGGAGGAAATGCAGAAAATTGCTGTCAGCGTTGAGGCAAATTTGAATGACAAAAGAGCAAGGCTGAAGGCAGAAAAGCGAGTCACAATCAAGGAGGAAGCATCCACATCAAATCAGGTTGTTCTCCAGCAGCTTGAGCAGCTTAGAAGGACATTTGAAAAGGTTACTATTGACAAGCCGGAGCCTCAGATTCGTAATCCCAATTTCAGAGGTCAACAGCAGCAACAATATAGGATCAAGCAGCGCGAAACAAAGGCACAAGAGGCAGCAGTTCAGCAGCAAATGAAACCTCCTTTTCAGCAGAATTTTGTTAGCCAAGAATCTGAAGATGAAGGTGATAATGTTGGCGAGGAAAATCATTTCTTCACTCCTGATGATATGCCCACATATATTACGGAAGAAGATGAGTTGGTGAGTAATTCCGTCTTTCCCCAAGATGAGCATTATATTTTGTCAAACGATGCAATACTTGAAGAAGAATCTGAAGAGTATCAAAGAGGGTACTTGAATGCTTTATCAGCTAAATAAGGACAGCAAAGGCAATTGAGAAACTGAGCTATTCCCATAAATCCCGTGCAGAAAAAGAAAGACATTGCAGCAAAGAATGACTCGGTTTCCTCAAAAGGTAAAAATATAGTCGGTCCATCAACGACTCAATCATCACCAGCACCAAAGATAGATCAGCCATCAAATGCACCGAAGGATAAAGCTGAAAAAAGAGATAATCCGACAAAAGAAGGTGAGAAGCTTCCAGTTTTCAGTTTGGAGAATGAGATTGCAAAGTTGAAGATATCTATTCCTTTGACGGAGGTCATGAAGAACACCACTTACCGAGGCCAAATTTCCAAGTTGCTGAATTTTGATCCAATGCTAGACATGGTGAATGTACAAGATGATCAGCCGGAGTTAATCTTTGGGCCAGCTTTAAATGGTGAGTCTCCCGAAAGTGATGTTCCTCCATTTTATATCAGTTTGCGTTTGCATGAGTTTGTGTTGCACAATGCCATGTTTGACTCGGGAGCTTCACATAATTTGATGCCGAAAACAATCATGGAGAAGCTGGGCCTTGACATCACAAGAAAGTATCATGATTTTTATTCGTTTGATTCCAGCCGGGTAAGATGTATTGGTTTGATCAAAGACTTAGTGGTGAGTCTAGATCAAATTCCAGCGAAGAATGTTTTGATGGATGTGGTGGTGGCGGACATTCCTCCACGGTTTGGCATGTTGTTGTCGAGATCATGGGGAGCCAAACTCAAAGGTACACTTCAGCTTGATTTTTCATTTGCCACAATTCCAGTTTTCGGTCAAATGAGGAAGTTATATCGGGAACAAAAGATGAAATACATGATCACTAGTAAGGAAAAACCCGTCAATCATCCTGTAAATTATGTACAAACAGATTTAGAATCTTTTGTTTTGTTTGCGGAAAATTTCAATGAGGTAGATAGTCAGTTAGTTCAAGTAGAAGATATACCAGACATTTCAGAAAATTTCAGGGAAGTTTTGAGAAAGGAAAATGAAGAAAGGTCTGTTGTCATAAGGCCAATTGCTGAAACAAATGGGCAGCAAGCAGAGCGGGAATCAAAATCAGATTTTCAGCACTTAGAAGATGATGAGGATGGTCTTTGGACCATGGATTTTGACGGTGCAGTGGGAAGCGATGGTGTTGGTATAGGTGTGTGGATTCGAAGTCCATTTTCAGCCCAAAATCAAGTTCTAAGCAAGGTACGGGTATGTTCTTATAAATTGGCATTTGATTGTTCAAATAATGAGGTGGAATATGAAGCTCTTATTGCTGGTCTGAAAATCCTTCGGAAGTTGAAGGCAAAGAAGATAGCGGTATATGGCGACTCCGAATTAGTTATCAAGCAAGTGAAAGGTGAATTTCAGGCCAAACATCCTCGTATGCGAGCATATCGGAATGCTGTTTTAGATATCTTAAAGAGGTTTTCTGAACATACTTTGACATGTGTGCCCCGGATTCAAAATGGTGTTGCGGATGCATTGGCTAAGGCAGCAAGTAATCTGAAAATTCCCATGAATTCCAGCAATAAGTTTGAAATATATGTGAAACATCGTCCTACAGTTCCAGATAATCAAAGGTGTTGGCAAGTTTTCCAAGATGACGAAGAAATCAAAGATTTTCTGCAAGTTGAGGGTAAATTTGAAGAAATTTCGATAGACACGGAAGCTGAAGGAGTAAATCAGATGGATGTGTTGCAGCTCAAGGACAATTACATTCCTAAAGGATTGATTCCTTTGGAAGAATTGTTCGATCAAGATGATGTGGCTCGCAAGCCAACTTTGAGGCCTACGGATGAAGGAGTTGAAGATGTAAATCTTGGGACAGCTGCAAATCCAAAGTTGGTGAAGCTTTCAAAAGCATTGCCACCTAAGGTAAAGCAAGAGTATATCAGATTATTGTCTCTGTATTCTAATGTTTTTGCATGGGACTATTCCGATTTGAAAACTTATGACACAAGAATTATTCAGCATACCATTCCCATAAAGCCAAATCAAAAGCCTTTCCGGCAAAAGTTGAGAAGAATTAATCCTAAATTGCTGCCATTGATTGAGAAGGAAGTCAACATGTTGTATAAGTCTAGAATCATAGTGCCAATCTGGTTTTCTGATTGGATCTCAAACTTGGTGCCCGTGAGGAAGAAAACCGGTGAGATTCGCTTGTGTATAGACTTCAGAAATCTGAACAAGGTGTCATTAAAGGACAATTATCCGCTGCCCAAGATGGACCACATATTGCAGCGGGTTGTGGGGGCATCAAGGATGTCATTGCTTGATGGTTACTCCGGGTATAATCAGATTTTGGTGCACGAAGATGACCGTGACAAGACAACATTTACTACTCCATGGGGTACATTTCATTATGCCAAGATGCCGTTTGGATTGAAGAACGCGGGTGCCACATTTCAGCGGGCAATGGACATGGCCTTTGCAAATGAGAAAGATGTCTTTTTAGTTGTTTATCTTGATGATCTGACCGTGTTTTCTAAATCAGATGAAGAGCATTTGTTTCATTTGACTAAGGTGTTTCAAAAGTGCAGAAAATATGGCATCTCATTGAATCCGAAAAAGAGTCTTTTTGCTATGAGCGAAGGCAAGCTGCTGGGCCATATCATTTCTAAAGACGGCATTCATATAGATCCTGCACGAGTGGAAGCAATTCAGCAAGTGGAGCAGCCCCGTAGCAAGAAAGAAATTCAGTCCTTCAATGGTAAATTGAATTTTCTGCGTCGTTTCATCCCCAATCTTGCTGAACATCTTAGAGAGATAACAAATATGCTCAAGAAGGACAGCGAGCTCAAATGGACCGAAGAGGCGGTGAAATCTTTTAATTTGATAAAGGTAATCTTATCTTCAGCCCCAACTTTGATCAGCCCAGATTATACACAGGATTTCATTTTGTTTTCATTTGCCTCTGAGCATACATTGGCAGCCGTGTTAATGCAAAAGAGAGATGGAGTTGAGAGGCCCATAGCTTTTTTCAGCCGCATCATAAGAGACGGAGCGCTGAATTATAATATCATTGAGAAACAAGCATTGGCGCTGATCAAAGCTTTGAAAGATTTCCGGGTTTACATATTGAATTCTCATATTTTAGCATATGTTCCTAATGCAGCTGTTAAGGATGTTTTAGTGCAAATGGAACCAGAAGGAAGAAGGGGTAAGTGGATCGCTGCACTATTAGAATATGATGTAGAAATTAAGCCTACCAAGTTGGTTAAAGGTCAAGGTCTTGCTAAGTTGATGGCTGAAGCAAACCTTCACGTCCTTGATATCAATTTGATTGCTGCCTTGTCCGATGAAGATGAAGAAAATTCAGTTCTACAGGTGTCCGATATCTTTGTGTCTTCTCCTTGGTATGCTGATATAGTTTATGTGCTTCAAAATTTATCTTCACCTCCTGGAATGCCTAGAAACAAAGCTAGAACATTGAAGCTAAAGGCTGCCAAATTTTGCATTATCAAATCTGCACTTTATTGGAAAGATCCCGGTGGCATCTTGCTGAACTGTTTGGTCGAAGAGGAAGCTAAGACAACAGTAGATGATTTCCATAAAGGTGACTGTGGGGGTCACTTATTTTGGAAGACCACGGCTAATAAAATTTTGAGAGCTGGTTTCTATTGGCCTTCTTTATTTTCTGATGTGTATAAAGCGGTAAAGAGCTGTCATGAATGTCAAATTTTTCAAGGAAAACAGAAATTACAGCCATTGCCTCTCAAGCCGGTTGAAATCAGCGCACCATTTCAGCAGTGGGGCTTGGATTTTATTGGCGAAATCCACCCAGCATCTTCCGGGCAGCATCGATGGATCTTGACCGCCACAGATTACTTCACAAAGTGGATAGAAGCCATTCCTACCCGGCAAGCCACGGATTCGGTAATTATCTCCTTTCTTGAAAATAATATCTTGTCACGTTTCGGCTGTCCACATAAGTTAATTACAGATAACGCAGCAGCATTCAAATCGAAGAAGTTGGTTGATTTTTTCTATAAATATAACATCAGCTTGGGGCATTCAACCGCCTACCATCCGCAAGGTAATGGGCTGGCCGAATCTTCGAATAAATCTCTAGTGAACATCATAAAGAAATTGCTGGAAATAAATAAGAAGAGCTGGCACAAGAAATTAATAAATGCATTATGGGCTGATCGGGTAAGTCAAAAGAAGTCAATTGGCATGTCACCTTTTGAACTTGTTTATGGAATAGATGCAGTGTTTCCTACTTCACTTAGTGTTCCAGTAGCCAAGTTGTTTCAAGAAGCTAGTGGTGAGGAGGATCCTATGCAACGACGGATCAGTCAAATGATTCATTTACAGTAGACACGAGAAGAGGTTCACCAGAATTCCCTTAAGTTGCAAGAGCGCATAAAGAAAATCTATGACAAAAAGGCCAAAGCAGATGAGTTTCAGATTGATGATGTTGTGTTGCGGTGGGATGCCCGCAATGAAGATAAAGGGAAGCATGGAAAATTCGACAACTTATGGAAGGGTCCTTACAAAATTGCAGCATACCGTGGTCCAAATGCTTTTCTTCTCAAAGAAATGAACGGTGATGAATGTCTCGGTGGGTCGGTGAATGGCCGGCTGCTCAAAAGGTATCATGCTTGAGCATTTTCTGCTCTAATCACTCTCATTGTAATTACCATTTTATTTTCATTCTGCAGCAAGTGTGAAACTGATCTCTCATCTTCAGTTTGGGGCCCGCGGTAAAGGCTATAATTCTGAAAATGGTGATTAGTTGGTGTGAGTTTTACAAGTTGTTTCATGTCAGTTCATTTTCTGCATAAAGTAAGTGAGTTAGTGTCAAAGTTAGTCTAGAATTTCAGTCAATTGTCCAAGTCAAATAAACTTGTTTTAAATTTGGTCACATGTTAATAAGTTGACTCCATTGCCCAATGAATAAAGCACTGGTCTGCTCTCCCAGAGGTCTAAGGTTCTTGGTACCTCCAAGGAGCTACCATCCCCATTGGAGCCAATGTTAGTGTCGGTCTTGAAAGCCCTCCATCAGCGATCAAAGCTCTTTGCATTTGCATTCGTAGGTGTCTCATCAGTGTCAAATTTTGCATCCCGTTAGGCATGCCATAACCCTGATGGAGGAGCTGGTCTATTTATACCCCTCTTGGCTTTGCTGGATCAGGTCATATCAGTCATTAAGCTTTTTCAAGATTGTCTTGTTTTGTCTTGAGGTCAAAGTCCTAGGTCTAGGGTTTTGGTCATTTATCTCTGCAAGGTCATGTCTTTGAAAATCCATGAGTACTCAGCAAGCCAGAGGGAGGTTTGCAAACGTGTTTCTTCGATATTTTTATCTTGTACAGTGAATTTTCACCTTGGATTTAAAAACTCTGTTTTTAAAGCCAAGGTCATTTTCCGAGTTTTTGTAAATAAGTGATGAAATTTCAAAAGTCTTCAGCGGACAAAGTGCAACCCTGGTCCCCTTGCCAAGGTCCCTCAGATGATCTACCTGCAAAAAGAATCAAGTCAAAGCACTCAATGAGTCAAATTCAGGATAAAGGAAACCAAAAGTCAGTGTTATAAAAGTGTCAAAGATAAACCATAGAAAGTGGGTTTATGAATGATTTTTTTTTTTAAATGAAACTTATAAAAGCCCAAATTCCCTCCTTTCACTCTCATTGTGCATCCTAACGCTTGCAAGAGAGGTTTGAGAGAGTGATTGAGAGAAAGGAGCAAAAACAGAGCGATTTCGGGCAGCAGAGAGGGGCGCGACACGTCGAGCCAGGTGCGCGACCTGTTGGGTGCGCGCGACCCGTCAGAGGGTCTCCCACAGTTCAGAAAGACAACGGGCGAGACCCGTCAGAGGGGCGCGACCCGTTGGGCGTGGTGCGCGACCCGTTGGACTGTTTTGCTGCAAACTCCAAACAAATTCCCTCAAACGCCCTCCAAGCTATCAAATTGTTCGAGGTAGGTGCTCTAAACATGGAATGGTTGCTGGTTATGAATGGTGGATGTCATGAACATGTTAAAATGATCAAAATTTTGCAAGTGAAACTCCTTTATATGGCTGCAATGTTAATGAGCAAACTGTGCTAGGGTTTGTGTTGTTTCAAGCTATTTTTCCCTTTGGTTTGTTTCCCTCCTTTCCCTTTCACTCACACTTATATGTTCATCTCTTTTCCCATATTATTTTACAAATGAAATGCAAATCTTTCCCCATCCCTAATCACTAAAATGAAAACCCTATCCCTCTCCCAAAGCATCAAAAAACAAAATTCAAAACCCTAGTTCTCCTCCACCATATGCATGTGTAAATAACAAAAAATGTTGGTAAATATGTCAGCATGTTTTGTGCATGGTTTCCCTATTTCCCCTATTAATACATGTATGCATATTCCCATGTTCACTTTCATATATGTTTTTTCCCATATGCAATGATCTTTGCAAATGATTTCCCAATTATAAATATGTATTCCTATATGCATAATGATTTGCAACATTTCCCTTAAAAATTCCCTGTTATATTTATATATTCCCATTCCTTGTTAAAAGATCCCTCCCCTAACATTTCCCTCATGTCTTTTTCCCCTTGAAACAACATAGAGTTCAGCACTTTTTGCAGGCAGAGACAGCAGTTCAGTTTGTCCACTTTGCTCCTAAACCATGTCAGAAACCGAAACTTATGAGCAAAGTGATGACCATTCATCATCTACAGAGGTTGAGGTACAGAGGAGGCCTCGTAGGGGTGGTAAGGGTGGACATCATAAGCGAGAGGAGCCCACCTCTTTGGCAGAATTACAGGCTTGTCCTATGGCAGTCACTTGTTTTCAGTACATGTCTTGTTATCAGTTTTGTGAGAGGATCTCCCGGATTCAACATCACAGAGAGTTGGCCCGCCTCTTTGTTTTACATTTGCATGATGGACATGTCAATCTAGCAGGGGTAGATTTTACATTGACACCCGAGGTGATCTCACATGCTACAGGGATACCGAATGTTGGTGAGGTGTGGCCTAAGCGCAAGTTGCTAGATACTATTCACTTTGAGCCTTATGTCCGGCCACCATTCTTGAGACATTTAGCGGGTGTTTTTCCATTCAGATTTCTCCGGAGCGAGTATGCTCCCATCATGAGGCTTATTATGCACTATTTTACCTGTGAGGGCAGATTTTCACAGGTGTACTCATATCACATTCACCTCTTGATGCACTTCACCCGAGTGAGGATGATGAACATCCTGGTTTTCTTCTTTCAGAACATTCAGAAGATGGTGCCCATGTTGCAGAGGAAGACCCCGGCCCAGCAGTACAGGAGCTTATGTCATTATGGTTTGATTCAGCTCATAGTCTTGCATCAGTTGACACAGCAGGGTATCTCATGGGAGGAGTTTATCTCTCGTGAGTTTTTCACAGTGCCACCCCAGCCACATCATGAGGTCATTCATGAGGAGGGAGGACCATCTCAGCAGCCTGATATTCCGGTCACCCGACATGTCAGCTCCACACCTCTGGTCACCTATCAGAAAGGCCCAAGGGCCTTATTTGCAGCAGCCAGGCGAGTACTATCTCCACAGCAGGTGGAAGGGGTCTCGCCTTCATCATCAGCTCAGCGAGTGTTATCTCCACATCAGGTGGAAGGGGCCTCGCTCTCTTCATCAGCACAGGTAGCACAGAGGGGCAAACAACCTATGATTCATGAGGGTCCATCAGGAGTCCCAGACACCGAGGTCATTGATCTTGAGGCCAGTTCTCCTAGCCGAGAGGCAAAGGAGATCATTCAGCATCTGAGAGCTGAAAATGATGCTTTGCAAAGGAGACTTGAGGGTGCCCAATGGACTATCACTTACCTGGAGCAGCGGAACAAACAGCTGGAGGAGGAGAAAGCACTTGATGAGCTATGGAGGATTCGTAGTGACCGAGTCTTGAACCGAAGAAGACCCGGTGACCCATTGCCTGCAGACCGAGAGTCAATGCTCATCCAAGTGAATGCATACTTAGAGAGGCTGTTGGCTAAGGCCAACCAAGAGAAAAAGCTGCTGAGGAATATGAAAAATCATTATTGGGCAAGGATGCATGTATGCAAAGCCAAAATGAAAGTTTTTCAAAGGAGGTTGACCGAGGCCCAAAAACAGAGAAAGAAGCCAAATCTCGTCCGTATCTTGGCTGAGGCCTCACTCAATGATCATGGCACTCATTAGCCTAGCCACAGCTCAAATCCCAAAAAAATTCTGAAAGTTTTGGGTAATTTTGGCAATTTTTGGAAATTTACAGGTTTTGGCTCCTCAACGGGTCTCACCCCCGGTGAGACCCTTTGTCATGGCAGCTCCTTTTTGCAAAAACTCAGCATTTCTAGATTTTTCATGCAAAGTTACATATGCCTATGGATGGACTTGAGTTTTTATGGAGTTTTGGGCCTCCAAAAGGTCAAAATACATGCAAAATTTGACTTTCTGCCCCTTTTTTGAGTTGCAGAAACCAGTCTTGGGAGAATTAAGTTTTGACAGGGCAAATGACCTCCCAATCCAAAAATTATAGTTGGGTTGGAAAGTAGACTCATAGACCTTTCCAACGAGCTATCCTGCACCCAATTTTAACACCTGCAAGTGCCTCAAACAGAGCTCCAAAGGTGCGCGACCTGTCAGGCAGGTGTGCACGACCCGTCAGGCAAACTTTGCCAGATTTCACTGTAACAACTCGGAAAAGCACAGTTTGACTTGGTTTGACTTTTTGAGGTTAATGATGGTCCTCTTTGATGTAATTGTGACACTTTTTAGACACTTTTACCCTTTTTTAACTCTTCTAGAAGATTTATTCATGTAAAGGGTAAAAATTAAATGTATAAACTAGTTTCCAAGTTTATAGAGGCAAGTTGTTTTGACTGCCTATTTTGTAGTGCTTAGTTTAGAGGTGGTTGAAACAGCTCCTAGGATAGTGAGCTCGACCCATGGAGGCAGGGAAAGAGGTTAGATCATCTATATTATGTACTTTCTTGCTCATTTTCATGGTTGGACTCTTGAGGGAGAAGCTATCATTGTATATTTTCACTGTATCTCTGCAATTTTTGGCTAAGGAAGACCAGGGTTTTGCAGTCATCTTTGGGATTCTTGTGGACTCATGTGTTGATGGTGTGTTTTCTCAATGTTCTTGTAAGCTTTGTTATGTGATTCATTTCCTTTCTTTACTGCTGCACATTAAACAAATGAAGTGTTAAAGTATGAATTCATGCTAGCCATGCTCTGCTTTTAAATTTGTTTAATTTCAATGTTTTCTACTGTCTAAAGGGAATTCAAAGTCATTTCTTGCTCTCTTTAGCTCCTCATCTTTAATTCCTGATCATCCATCTCAATCAAAGGCATCAATACAGTCTCCTACCTCGCCCCAAGGAACCCCCTGTAGAAACTGTGTCAAATCCCCGCACCTAAAATTGCAATTCCTCAAATTGCCACCAAAAGCCCAAAAAAACCCCAAATCAACCTTTTAAATCAGTTTACTAGCCTAATGTCAGTGTTACCTTGTTGGTCATCTCATCCCATTGAAGATCTGCCGAGATTGACCAGAGAGAGCCTTCTCCTGCCCCGTAGGGCTAGCTACGAGGCTAAATGTTTTGATGTAGCCTTGAGGTTTACCTTTCTCAGCCTGAGGTGAAATTTCAAGCGCTAACATACTGGCGACCATACTGGGGAGAACATCTAATCCTTTGCTCATTGACGTGTTATTTCATAAGTCTTAGACGGAGCCTAAAGTTACGCCAGGTAGCCTTTGAAAACGCTCTTGTTTTACATCAACGCAAGTAGATAAACGTTGCTTCAGTCAATCTCCATGAGCTTGTGAACATAGCGCTTCATTGACATCCTATCCCAGTGTAATTGTTAACTCTGAGCCGTGGATGATAGGTTGAGAGTTTTCACAGGCGGAATGCTTTTTCTTTCCTAGTCATTTTGAGAAAACAAGCTGGCTACAGATCCTAAACCCATTTTCAGATCTCATTCATGCCCAGCTATTTTTTATTATCTTGAAGATTTAGATTTTGACGAAAGTTTTGAGTTATCTCTGTTTAAAGCTAAGTCTGAAAGTGCGCTCGATTCTCTAGTTCTTGACCCTGATTTTGCAGCTGCTATTGAGTTTGAGAGACATAATAAATTGGTTGAAAATTTCATCCTAAGACATCTTCAGTCACGTATTCAAGCTACTACCCTTGCTGATTTTGTTGAGAATATTTCTGATCACATTGGATCAACTATCACGGCTCACGAAGAAGCTTATCCTCCTTATGTTTCAGTTTCACCTATAATCACCTATCCCGAATCAACAGTCGGTTCTCCTCCTTCTTCTCCTACTCCTCCGACTCCCCCAACTCCACAAACTACACCTCCTCTTATAATAATCCCTGCTATCACAGCTCCGCCTCCTCATACCCATCCTACTCCCCCTCCCAGAGCAATGGCTGCTCGGTTTGCCCCACTGGTTTTGCCTGCAAATCTTCATGATATGCCACCTGATTATCAAAGTAAAATCCCCATGTTTGATGGCACTCCACAAAGTATTACAGCTCAACAACATATCGACAAGATGACCACATTCTTTGATCTATATGAATTAGATGAGGAAGATGTCACCATGCGGTTGTTCGTGCAAACATTTGCAAGAGAAGTTAGAAAATGGTTCAGAGGTTTGACAGCTAACAACATTACTACTTTGGAAGCACTTCAGAATCAGTTTTTAGATCGGTGGGAAATCAGAAAGGATCTGCTTCAAATTAATGCCGAATACAACAACCTCAAGCGTAATCTGGGTGAGTCTGTTCAAGATTACATAATCAAGTTCAATACAGTTTATAATGCTATTCCCGATGATTTGAGGCCATCTAGAAAGTCAGCGCTTCTTAAGTTCCCGGATGGTTTTGATCCGGAGATGGCTTATTCATTGAGAGACAGGGATCCACCTACCTTGGAGGAAATGAAGAAAATTGCTGTCAGCGTTGAGGCAAATTTGAATGACAAAAGAGCAAGGCTGAAGGCAGAAAAGCGAGTCACAATCAAGGAGGAAGCATCCACATCAAATCAGGTTGTTCCAGCAGCTTGAGCAGCTTAGAACGACATTTGAAAAGGTTACTATTGACAAGCCGGAGCCTTAGATTCGTAATCCCAATTTCAGAGGTCAACAGCAGCAACAATATAGGATCAAGCAGCGCGAAACAAAGGCACAAGAGGCAGCAGTTCAGCAGCAAATGAAACCTCATTTTCAGCAGAATTTTGTTAGCCAAGAATCTGAAGATGAAGGTGATAATGTTGGCGAGGAAAATCATTTCTTCACTCCTGATGATATGCCCACATATATTACGGAAGAAGATGAGTTGGTGAGTAATTCCGTCTTTCCCCAAGATGAGCATTATATTTTGTCAAACGATGCAATACTTGAAGAAGAATCTGAAGAGTATCAAAGAGGGTACTTGAATGCTTTATCAGCTCAGCAAGGACAGCAAAGGCAATTGAGAAACCGAGCTATTCCCATAAATCCCGTGCAGAAAAAGAAAGACATTGCAGCAAAGAATGACTCGGTTTCCTCAAAAGGTAAAAATATAGTCAGTCCATCAACGACTCAATCATCACCAGCACCAAAGATAGATCAGCCATCAAATGCACCGAAGGATAAAGCTGAAAAAAGAGATAATCCGGCAAAAGAAGGTGAGAAGCTTCCAGTTTTCAGTTTGGAGAATGAGATTGCAAAGTTGAAGATATCTATTCCTTTGACGGAGGTCATGAAGAACACCACTTACCGAGGCCAAATTTCCAAGTTGTTGAATTTTGATCCAATGCTAGACATGGTGAATGTACAAGATGATCAGCCGGAGTTAATCTTTGGGCCAGCTTTAAATGGTGAGTCTCCCGAAAGTGATGTTCCTCCATTTTATATCAGTTTGCGTTTGCATGAGTTTGTGTTGCACAATGCCATGTTTGACTCGGGAGCTTCACATAATTTGATGTCGAAAACAATCATGGAGAAGCTGGGCCTTGATATCACAAGAAAGTATCATGATTTGTATTCGTTTGATTCCAGCCAGGTAAGATGTATTGGTTTGATCAAAGACTTAGTGGTGAGTCTAGATCAAATTCCAGCGAAGAATGTTTTGATGGATGTGGTGGTGGCGGACATTCCTCCATGGTTTGGCATGTTGTTGTCGAGATCATGGGGAGCCAAACTCAAAGGTAAAATCAAATCACATCATTCCCTTTGAAAATCTGCATAAAGTAAGTGAGTTAGTGTCAAAGTTAGTCTAGAATTTCAGTCAATTGTCCAAGTCAAATAAACTTGTTTTAAATTTGGTCACATGTTAATAAGTTGACTCCATTGCCCAATGAATAAAGCACTGGTCTGCTCTCCCAGAGGTCTAAGGTTCTTGGTACCTCCAAGGAGCTACCATCCCCATTGGAGCCAATGTTAGTGTCGGTCTTGAAAGCCCTCCATCAGCGATCAAAGCCCTTTGCATTTGCATTCGTAGGTGTCTCATCAGTGTCAAATTTTGCATCCCGTTAGGCATGCCATAACCCTGATGGAGGAGCTGGTCTATTTATACCCCTCTTGGCTTTGCTGGATCAGGTCATATCAGTCATTAAGCTTTTTCAAGATTGTCTTGTTTTGTCTTGAGGTCAAAGTCCTAGGTCTAGGGTTTTGGTCATTTATCTCTGCAAGGTCATGTCTTTGAAAATCCATGAGTACTCAGCAAGCCAGAGGGAGGTTTGCAAACGTGTTTCTTCGATATTTTTATCTTGTACAGTGAATTTTCACCTTGGATTTAAAAACTCTGTTTTTAAAGCCAAGGTCATTTTCCGAGTTTTTGTAAATAAGTGATGAAATTTCAAAAGTCTTCAGCGGACAAAGTGCAACCCTGGTCCCCTTGCCAAGGTCCCTTAGATGATCTACCTGCAAAAAGAATCAAGTCAAAGCACTCAATGAGTCAAATTCAGGATAAAGGAAACCAAAATTCAGTGTTATAAAAGTGTCAAAGATAAACTATAGAAAGTGGGTTTATGAATGAAATTTTTTTTTAAATGAAACTTATAAAAGCCCAAATTCCCTCCTTTCACTCTCATTGTGCATCCTAACGCTTGCAAGAGAGGTTTGAGAGAGTGATTGAGAGAAA
This sequence comes from Pinus tabuliformis, assembly GCA_031772625.1. Classification (NCBI taxonomy): domain Eukaryota; kingdom Viridiplantae; phylum Streptophyta; class Pinopsida; order Pinales; family Pinaceae; genus Pinus; species Pinus tabuliformis. Next base: position 965,122,155 of record CM062818.1, read on the forward strand.
GGAGCAAAGACAAAGCGATTTCAGGCAGCAGAGAGGGGCGTGACACGTCGAGCCAGGTGCGCGACCTGTTGGGTACGCGCGACCCGTCAGAGGGTCTCCCACAGTTCAGAAAGACAACGGGCGAGACCCGTCAGAGGGGCGCGACCCGTTGGGCGTGGTGCGCGACCCGTTGGACTGTTTTGCTGCAAACTCCAAACAAATTCCCTCAAACGCCCTCCAAGCTATCAAATTGTTCGAGGTAGGTGTTCTAAACATGGAATGGTTGCTGGTTATGAATGGTGAATGGTGGATGTCATGAACATGTTAAAATGATCAAAATTTTTCAAGTGAAACTCCTTTATATGGCTGCAATGTTAATGAGCAAACTGTGCTAGGGTTTGTGTTGTTTCAAGCTATTTTTCCCTTTGGTTTGTTTCCCTCCTTTCCCTTTCACTCACACTTATATGTTCATCTCTTTTCCCATATTATTTTACAAATGAAATGCAAATCTTTCCCCATCCCTAATCACTAAAATGAAAACCCTATCCCTCTCCCAAAGCATCAAAAAACAAAATTCAAAACCCTAGTTCTCCTCCACCATATGCATGTGTAAATAACAAAAAATGTTGGTAAATATGTCAGCATGTTTTGTGCATGGTTTCCCTATTTCCCCTATTAATACATGTATGCATATTCCCATGTTCACTTTCATATATGTTTTTTCCCATATGCAATGATCTTTGCAAATGATTTCCCAATTATAAATATGTATTCCTATATGCATAATGATTTGCAACATTTCCCTTAAAAATTCCCTGTTATATTTATATATTCCCATTCCTTGTTAAAAGATCCCTCCCATAACATTTCCCTCATGTCTTTTTCCCCTTGAAACAGCATAGAGTTCAGCACTTTTTGCAGGCAGAGACAGCAGTTTAGTTTGTCCACTTTGCTCCTAAACCATGTCAGAAACCGAAACTTATGAGCAAAGTGATGACCATTCATCATCTACAGAGGTTGAGGTACAGAGGAGGCCTCGTAGGGGTGGTAAGGGTGGACATCATAAGCGAGAGGAGCCCACCTCTTTGGAAGAATTACAGGCTTGTCCTATGGCAGTCACTTGTTTTCAGTACATGTCTTGTTATCAGTTTTGTGAGAGGATCTCCCGGATTCAACATCACAGAGAGTTGGCCCGCCTCTTTGTTTTACATTTGCATGATGGACATGTCAATCTAGCAGGGGTAGATTTTACATTGACACCCGAGGTGATCTCACATGCTACAGGGATACCGAATGTTGGTGAGGTGTGGCCTAAGCGCAAGTTGCTAGATACTGTTCAATTTGAGCCTTATGTCCGGCCACCATTGTTGAGACATTTAGCGGGTGTTTTTCCATTCAGATTTCTCCAGAGCGAGTATGCTCCCATCATGAGGCTTATTATGCACTATTTTACTTGTGAGGGCAGATTTTCAAAGGGAATGATGTGATTTGATTTTAGCTTTGTTTTTCTGCAATTAGATGTCAATTTCCTCATATCATTGACGTTATTTGCTAAAGCCATATCTTAGATTACATGGCGAGCTATCGAACTACGAATGAAGCGAATTGATTTTACTTTTATTAGTTTGTAGTTTTTAACTTGTTTGAGTGCAGTAGCTTAACTTTTTTGTTTTTGGTATTTAGATGAGCAGCAGAAGTAGTGATTTTATGATCAGTAGTTCATCATTTATTTGATTTTACTAGCAGTACATTTCCATTCTTGTTTAAATGACAGTTTCATTACTAGTACGTTTTGAGATCCTCTGAAGTTTTAAGCTCTGGAAATCAACATAAAGGACATAATTGCCTTAAAATATATATCCATACTTACCTTCTGAAGTATTCTTAAAATTTAGGAATAGGATTTCCATTCACATTAGGAGATAAACAAAGATAAAACCCCCAAAACAAAACAAAAATTGAAAAAAATAAAAAGTAAGAAAGAGGTTGTCTTGCACATATAGTGCGCCACACTTCGTCAGTTTACGACTCCCGATCGATAATTAATGTAGCAATTTAGGACATACTAAATTGACTAAATAGATCCCTTATTATTTTAGCCAGTCCCTGGACTAAACATAGGAAGTAAAATTCGAATTTGATATCAACAGCAGTTTGAAAATTAATTAATTAATTCATCTTGAGTTAATTAGTTAAGGAAAATCAAACTTGAAGTCTATGTGAGGACATGCAACTGTTTCTCCATTAATTGAGTAATTTGACCTTCAATTAAAGAGATAAGGATGAGTTGTAATATTGAGTTGTAATCAGTTGACTTAGTTTAACTTTGTCAACTCTAGTTAGATTAATCTAGTAGTTTGTTAAATTAATGAGAGTTCAGTTAGTTAATGCTTGCATGCATGTAACTACTGTATTTCAGATAACTGAGTATTCACTCATGGATAACTCATGCATGTCAGTTCAATCAGAGACCTAGTTGAGATCAGATGGAGGGATAGTGTACTATCAGTTGCTAGGATATTCCTTGGTGAATATTCCTTGCATGCAGAAGGAATATTATTCCTTATGGATTGTGCAATTGGTCTTACGGTTACAGTGAGTGTGATGAGGCCAATTCACACATGTGATATCATTGGACCCCAATCAAAACTGCGCAAGGAAATAGAAGGATTGGAGGGCTTGAGGAAGATGTATTCTATGTCTATTTAGTCTGTGAGTTGTATTGTTTGAGTGCAGAGAGAATAGGATAACTTGAGAGCTAATTCTTTTTGTAACTTGAACAAGATTTCCACTTGTATGATAATACAGAGTTGGGGTTCTAGGCTAGTGCTTTCCCCAGTGACATATCTTCTGTGTTATGGTTGATTTCTTCTCATTCTCAGTTATATATGTTCATGCTTGATGTTTCTCATGTTGGATTAAGCTTCCGCTAAATTGTGTGTAGAAGTAGATCAAGTGTTTTTCTTTATTACATTGCATTACCAAGTGATCTACAGTGGGAATTTCTACACACATGTACTCAGCGCTAAAATATCTGGTTAATAAGCATGTGTTGAGGGGGAGAATTTGTAGATGGCTTTTATTGTTCCAAGAATACGATTTTGAAGTTGTTGTGAAGCCTAGACTATTGAACGCGGGACTAGATCACCTATCATGCATTGAGACAGGGGAGGAACCTACTAGTCTGGAGGAAGGATTACTTGACACACAGCTCTTTGTTGTGCATGTAGCAGATGGAAATTTTGAAGATACAATACACTTTCTAACAACTGGAACTATGCCAAAAGGATACTCTGTCCAATAGAAGAAGGAATTAGTGGTGCACGTGGTAGATTTCTTTGTCATTGTTGGGCATCTATACAAGATGGGGAATGATGAAATACTTCAAAGGTATGTGCCTGAATTTGAACGAAGCAGCATCTTTGCAGACGCTCATGGGGGCTCCACGGGAGGACTTTATGCAGGAAGAGCAACCACGCAGAAGATTCTACACACCAGGTTGTGGTGGCCAACCCTTCATTAGGATTCAAAAGCATATTTCAAGGCATGTGATGTATGTCAATGGACAGGAAGCCCATCCCGAAGGGATGAAATTCCTTTGAATCCACAAATGATGTTGCAACCTTTCGAAAAGTGGGCAATAGATTTTGTAAGACCTATTAAACCTCAAGGAAAGACAGGCACGAGGTATATTATCATTGTGATGGAGTATTTGACTCATTAGGCAGAAGCGCAAACAATGAAGGATTGCACAGGCGTGACTGCCGTGAAGTTTTTATTTGAACACGTACTGACGTGATTTGGATGTCTGAAGATCTTGATGAGCAATCACAGTACACACTTCTTGAACGAGACGATCAACGCACTAACAGAGGAATTTCAAGTGTATCACCAGAAGAGCACACCTTATCACCCACAGGCTAATAGGATAGTGGAGGCTTTCAACAAAGTTCTTGAAAACGCGCTGACCAAGGTATGCAATGCGCAACGAAGTGATTAGGACCTATGCATACCTACAATATTATGGGCTTATCAAATGACATGCAAGAAACTGACGGGACAGACACCTTTTAGGCTTGTTTATGGAGTGGAAGTCATAATGCCTATGGAATAATTTGTGCCTAGTCTGCGCATAGCAACGCTCATAGGTATGACGGATCACAGAGCCCTGGAGGAGAGGTTCGTGCAATTGGATGAGCTTGAAGAAGAATTATTTTTGGCTAGATTTCACCAGAAGGTCCAAAAGCATCATGAAAGGGCATGGCACGACCAACACATCAAGCTGCACACATTCAACGTAAACGATCTGGTGTTGTTGTATGATAGTAAGTTTGATAAATTCCTAGGAAAGTTCAGGATGCACTGATTAGGGCCATATATTATTAAGGAGATTACCAATGGAGGCGCGGTACAGTTGGTCAAGTTAAACAGAGAACCCTTCCCAGAAAAGGTGAATGGCAGTCGCTTGAAGCCATACACCGGAGATCCAGTGGTGTGACTATATGAAAGTGGCATAGTCTTAGCGCTCCAGGGAGCTGAAAGGAGGCATGGGACTATAAACTACTCTGCTCAGGAACCACGTGATGTCAAGACTGCTCACAGTCGCAAAGTGTCATAAAGTCTGTGACAATACGAAGATAGCTGCGCTAGCATGCAAGTCTGCTGGAAAGTGACAGTTAAAGTCACTATTCACAATTTGATGGTTGGTTTGAGGCCAAATGGAGTCGGTGGCAAGCATTTAACATGGACTTTATGGGTTAGATTCTTCGAAATCTGTTGCCAATCTAGCATTAATGGACCGAATGTGGGGGGGAATGGTTGAATTCAAATTCAAAAGGTGCTATAAATTACAAATGGCTATCCAGCAAACAACACTTGGCAATTTGAGAACTGAGTTGTTGCGCGCTCAAGTATTCACGAACCGAGACTTATTCGAGACTCTGAAAGTGAATACATTGTTTGAGCAACTACCTAAGACACTGAAGGAGTTGTGGAGTAGCGCTACGTCAGCACCCAAGAAGCCATGGACACAGGAGTAGTGACAGTCGAGGCAGTCGCGCATGAAATTGCGGAAGTGGAAGCCCCAGAGAGCATCGTAATAATCATTGAGGTCCCTAAATCACCGCGCACACCGAGACCTAAGAAGGATAAGCATACCATGATCCCAGTGCATGTCTCACCTAGAAATCCACTGAGAACCAAGCTCACATTGCAGGAAAAGGGGAAGGCCATTAATTTGGAGGCTGATGAGGAGGAAGAGTTTGAAGAAATCCTGGTGGGGGAGGAGAATGTACAGATGGAAGTCAAAACCCAAGGTGCGGACCCTATCACCAAGCTGCCAAAATATGTTCCTCCGCAAAAGGGTAAAGCCAAGGTTCCAAAGAATATAGATGAGAGCAAGAGCTCTCTACAAACCCCGTTGTTCCCTGATGATATTATTTTGAGGGACTGCACTTGGGGCAGGTCCCTGTGTTGAAATTTGAATATTGGGACCTCGTTGACCATGAGAAGTTCCCGCATTTAGTGATTGTGAATCTAATGCACCAAATCATCGATGCGACTACTAGAACAATCCAATTAGAGCCGTGGAAATGGCTCAAAGGTGTGGAGAAAGCAGGGTTGCTAAACCTGCTCTGGGTGCCGCATTACCACCATGCGCTAGTTACCATTTGCATCATCAGGTAGCTGCTCTGCTTGGTGCATGATGGGTTCTTGTGGCTAGAGGAGCCATCCCGATCACAGACCATCTGATTCACCAGATTACATGGCTACCTTGCTCAGGAGAGGACCCAACAAACATCTCATAGGGAAAAGGTGGCAAGTTGGCCCTCGCAGAGGCAATGAAGAAAAAGTTTAAGTTGGAGAAGAAGAAGCGAGGGTATGCCATCTCCAACATCAACAACCTTGTAGTCAAGGTCACTACACAGATATTGGCAGGAAAGGTAATGTGGAAGTGTTGCGCGGATGAGGTGCCCTTGCCAGTGGTTGTACTAGTGATGCAATGCGCAAAAGGAGTCCAGTTCAACTGGGCAAACTACCTATGCGGTGAGTTCCTTGCGAACTTCCATGAGGCATAGGAGCAGGGCAAAACATTTCATTATGCATAGCTCCTATTTTCGATAATACTGGTGGCATGGGAGTTGCCCGAAGATAGATAGTTCCCTTCAGTCGCATGAGACCTTCCAAACGCAGCGAAGTACACTTCATTGTGGCCGACTAGGGATGCAAAGCGGATCAGAGAGAGCAAGATATTTTAGGTGCTCATGGAGATGAATATCAGGATGGGGATCAATCATAAGCCATGGTTATCGCCCATAGTCTACAACAATTTGCAGAGCTCAAAGAAGATTTCCACCATGTCTTCATCAGGGTGCGGAAGGACCCTACGAAGATGTGGCATGATTTACTATATTTGGTGACTGATGATGTGATATTCGTAGTCCTTGAGTCTTGGCCACTGGAGTGGCACGCTCCAGCTGGATCTATGGTGGAAACAGAGAATTCTATTGCACAATGCAAGAAGGAAGAGAAAAAACTTCAAATGGCGCAGCTAGCAGAAAAGCGCAGAAAAGAAGAAGCAGCGGCTAAGGCCCAAACAGTGCATGACACTGCGATGTTGGCGGAATAGCAGTAGAAAACAGGTGAAGAAGAGTGCAAAGGACAGAAGTCACCTTCACCCAAGCCAGAGATAGACACAGAACAAGGTGGTTCGGAACTGTAGACGATGTCCACCCAACTCAAATGTTTGTGACCACGAGAGCAGGTAGGGCTGCGAAAGAAAACAAAGGCCTCAAAGACATCGTTCAACCCAATCACCCTCACTGAGGTGGATTTACATGATATCGATGAAACAGTTAGGGATGTCACCCCGGATTCCCTCCAGCAGTTTGAGGAACAACAACAGTTGGTATTGGGGCTCTTCGGACAGAAATACAGGATTTGTAGGTTCGCACTCCACAGGCTGATGCCATGTCCACCAGCCTTGCAGTTGGCACTTCAGCTGCCAAGGAAATGTTGCGCACCAGGGTGACCAACATGATAGTGCTACTGAATGGGGCACTTATTATAGAGAAGGAGGCCAACAGGGCCATGGTCAGCAATTTGAAAGGGATTAGATTAACTATGGTTGCACTCCCTCAGGAGACGCTCTATCTATTGCCAGATGGAGTCACTGTGGAACTACGGCCCAGGGAGAGTCGCGATATAAAAGTAATGAGCGAGTAGTGCATCAACATTGAGCAGTTGAGCCTAGAGCACAACAAGGCAGTGGAGAAGAATAGGCAGATAATGGAGGTTGTGAAGGAAGCCTGCCAAATAGTCCTGGAGTTGGCCATTCAAGCAGAGGAACTGGTGGAGGTGCACGTCCGTAAGTTAGCCTCAAGGGTGGGTAACACAAGAGAAGAAATGGCCAGGGTTCAGCTAGAGTTGAACTTGCAGATTGCAGAACTGCAGTTGAGGGCTCAGCCTTCAACTCCATCAGAGGCTAGAGAACAATGTACCACTACGGTCACAACAGCAATGGTGGCGGTTGACAGTGCATTGATAGACCTGCAAGAGGACCCGAACATAGAGCACCTAGAGACAGAGGCGAGTGAGATGAAATAGAAATATTATGAGGTAAAAGGGACCAGGCAGATGGTTTCCCTTACATAGAGGATTGCAAGGATGCAGTAAGCAAAGGCACTCAAGGAACAAGTGGATGCCGCTCGACATAAGGAATCAGTCTTAAAAGTGCGCCTACTGCCATGGATCGATGAGGCGTATACAATTACAACCTCCATTGAAGTAAAGCTCGTGCAACTGCAAGAAACTCAGGAGAGGATTCAGGGCAGTAGTTCAACAACAGCGGTCATCAAACAGCACGTGGAGGAAGTCCAGCAGGCAACCACTCAATGTGTTGCTAAACTTGAAGGAATCCAAACAGAGCTGGGAGGTCTTCACACTAAGATCTCTGCACCTGTAGAGTGACTCGAGGGCGAGTCACAATGTTTGCGTTGGGGGCTTGTTGGGCGCGGGATCCCCCAAGGGTAGTTTTAGGGCTTAGAGCCTAGGTTTTGGTCCAATGTTGTAATTGCAATGTAAAGACTCTGCATTTTGTGGGTGCGGAGCGCGTAGTTGTTAAAGAGTCATAGGGTTGTCCGGCCTTATTTTCATAATGTAATGTCAGATATAGAAGATCTACCCATGGTCCGCAGACCATGGAATTCTATAAATAGATCAAAGCTCTAAGTAGTCAAAGGCATCTAATCTAAGGTCAAATAATGTAGATGTATGTGAGATAGTTCTGAAGTGTAAGTCTAATTTTTGGGTCATAGCATAGGTAGAGGCTCTACTGCTGAGTGTGCAGAGGCCTAGTAGTCCGCAGCTGAGTGCACGGACCCCTGCAGCTGAGTGGGCATGGTGAGTCGAGTCTATAATCATCTGGAAGCATTAATAAATAGAATTTTCTATCATTTTTGGGTCTTTATTTCCTATTTATGCATCTATTATATTGGGTATGAATTTCACTTCTAATTCTTATATGATGTGTGAATGTGTATAACTATATTGGTTAAGTGAACATTAGTGTGGGAATTAGCACAGTTCGCTGCCCTAATAGCGTGAAAGGACTTCAGCCCCTAGATAGGGCTGCGTGAAGGTCAATTGTAATGGATCGGGAAGGTACTAAAGGGTAGAACATAGCTCGAAGCCGCATGCACAAGGGCAGGTATAGTTGGAATAAACCGACATCACAACCATCTCAAGGGTGCAGAAACTTGGTTCCAATATCCCCCCATATTGCTTCGAGTGAGACTTCAATCCACACTCTACGAGGTGATGCCGGAAGGGCCAGTAGTGTAGGGATTTATTTGGCTAAATAACGTTGAACCTAGGTCAAGCCCCCTCAAGCCAACAAACAGGAATCAAGAAAATTTCCTACAACAACTTTTCTCCTCTTGAAAATGAAATAGATTATTCAATTTGTAACAACTTTGTTCATGAAGAATCTGAATGCGGGAGAAGATTTCAACCAACACTTCAAAAGGAGCAAACATCATTAAATCCCAAGATATGGAGAAACAAGGAATCTCAATAAAAAAGATGTGGCCTAGCTCTGTATTAGAAGGACAAGAAAATCAATGGTACATTGGCAGTAGATGCTCCAAACACATGATAGGTGATAAAGAGAAACTTCATTCATATAATGCTTTAGAAAAGGAAAATAATGTCTCATTTGGAAATGACACTCTAGCTGTCATTAAAGGTAAAGGTTCTATTTTCTTGAAAGAAAAGGTTCAATCTGGATATGTCATGTATGTAGATTGTTATGAAACCAGCTCACAAAAAGATAGAAAAGATAGATCAATGCCTTAGAATTCAGCCTCTTCGAGGGGGCAACCTCCTTTACATTACATAAATGAACAAATCTTCGATGATACAAATGTCAAGACCTCCTTTCTATATATAGGAGTTTAAGGAGTCATGATATAATCAGAGCCGACATAACAATAATAATGTAAGGGCACAATAATAACAATGCTGTGCTTCTATGGGGCACAATAGTAACAATATGGGGACTACATGGGTACAACAATATAATAAAGGGGTTGTACTAATAACAATAAGGGCTTACACTAGTAGTATAGGGGCCTAACATGCCCCTCTCCTTCAAAAAGTGTTGTCCTCAACACTTGAGTAATTCTTGATGCTTCTGTACAATATTCTTGTCCTCCCATGTGGAATCTTCAGCGGGTAAGTTCTTCCACTTGATGAGATACTATGAAATTGATCGATTTCGTAGCTGTCAGGTTCTTATTTCTGTGACTGCTCCAGGTTTCAATATGATTTCTCCTTCCTCTCAAGTTCTGGCAATATTGTTTGAATTGGGATCTTCTGCAACTTTTGAATGAGTGGCCACACTTCTTCGTCCTTCTTCCATTCATCCCTTGCTTCATTTATCCAATCTGGTTGGATAATAGAAATTGCACAAAACAATGCTTCCGCATCCTCATCCTTTCTTGAGAGTGCATCTTCAACAAAATTTTGCTTCCCTTTTCTATAGATGATGTCAAACTCATAAACCAATATATTTGTGACCCATTTTTTCTATTCTTCTATAGATAATATTTGTTCTAAAAAGTATTTAAGACTATCATATCCATTTTTACCTTGAAGTGTCTTCCCATTCGGTAAGGTCACCATTTCTTAAGTGCATGTAGTATTTCCAACATTTCCTTCTCATAAATAGCTTGCTTGAGATGTAGTAGTAGATACCCAATCACCTACATCAAAACATTTTTCACTACAATGTTGATCTACCTGTTGTTTCATTTGATTTTGCACCAAAGTGGCGTTATCCTTTAAAAGATGGAGAACTTGTTGTTGATGCTCGATGTGATCTTTCACTGCTTGAACATTTTTCTTCTTGATATGTCCTTCTATCTTGAGAGTTTGAGGAGTGGTAATTTCTTCCAATGCTTTACAAGATATGGTCAGATTCATTTCTTGATGCTCAATGTGATCTTTCACTTCTTGAACATTTTTCTTCTTGATATGTCCTTCTATCTTGATAATTTGAGGAGTGGTAATTACGGCCAATGCATTACAAGATATGGTTGGATTCATTTCTTCTTTCTCAATATGATCTTTCACTTCTTGAACCTTTTTCTTCTTGATATGTCCTTCTATCTTGAGAGTTTGAGGAGTGGTAATTCTTGCCAATGCTTTACAAGATATGGTCGGATTCATTTCTTCTTTCTCTGGGGTTGGTTCTTGGTGTATATACTCTTCTTTTGATGTTTCTTGATCCTTTTCTTCCTCCTCTTCATAATCTATGTAAAATAATTTCTTCTCAACACACTTATGACCTTTAGTGCATTTGCTATCATAATTGTAACAAAGCCCTTTTTCTCTTTTCTCTTCCAATTGTTGTGGTGTAACCCTTGTAGGTTGTGGAAGGCTAGGAGAAAAAACACTTCCATTATTATAGTTGTGAGGGGTAGACTTCCTTGTTGCCATAATTTTACTTTCCACTATGTAACAAAGCTCTTTTACTCTTTCCCATTGTTGTGGTGTTTCTTTAAAGAAGGTTTTGCTCTTTGTATCCTCATAATGTGATATCATTTCCTCCATGAAAATTGACCACGTAACAAGTTGTTTACGAGAACAAAGCCCTTTATACCATAAAAATGGATTCGATTCTAAATATGAAGATGCAGTACATACCTTTTGTAACAGTGATACACCAAGTAGATCAAAATATTGCTCCATATGAAGTATCCAATTTACCAGATCCTTGCCATCAAACTTCCTCATATCACCTTTTCTTGATTTTAGGAGCTCGATCTTGAAACGACTATAACTCTGTAATTTCAATTCTTCCAGTTCTAAAATTGTGATCTGTAGTAGCCCTATGTATCCTCTTTCCAATGCCACCAGTCTGATCCAAATTGGATTCTCCAAGGAAGAGTTATGCCAAATCTCCCATGGTGACCTGATTATAGACTAGTTCAGTAGAGCGAACTTGTACGATGTGCCATGAGTCACTATTTCGACCTTTGGCTCTAAAAAATATATAAAAGAAACTATAGACTATCCTCTTTCTTTACCTTCTTACGAAATTTCAATCCAATGCTCAGTGAGAAAGTTATGATGATTTTCCCCAGGTCACCTGTTTGGAATGTAACTTAGGAGTCTGCAAAAAGACCAGCTTCCTCAGATCATATCTCCGCAAATATAGTGCTAAAAGCTCTGAAATTTAGACCTGAGGTTCAGTACAATTTAGTCTCAAATGGGTTTTTTTTAGCTTCTGAAACGTCGCAGAAAAAAAGTTATAGCGAAAATTCCATGATGGCCTATTTGGAGCTGCGAAACCCTAGAATCCAAAGCTCTGATACCAAATGTTATGAAACCAGCTCACAAAAAGATAGAAAAGATAGATCAACGCCTTAGAATTCAGCCTCTTCGAGGGGAAAACCTCCTTTACATTACATAAATGAACAAATCTTCGATGATACAAATGACAAGACCTCCTTACTATATATAGGAGTCTAAGGAGTCATAATATAATCAGAGCCGACATAACAATAATAATGTAAGGGCACAATAATAATAATACTGGGCTTCTATGGGGCACAATAGTAACGATATGGGGACTACATGGGTACAAAAATATAATAAGGGGGTTGTACTAATAACAATAAGGGGTTACACTAGTAGTATAGGGGCCTAGCATAGATGGTTTAAAGCATAACCTATTGAGTGTCAGTCAAATGTCTGATCAAGGAAATTAAGTTGTGTTTCAATCAAACGGATGTGTGGTTCGTGAGGTTGATACAAGAAAGAATGTGATCAAAGATACAAGAACTCCAAATAATTTATACATACTCAAAGGAGGACAACAACAATGCTATCTAAGAAAAACAAATGAAAACTGGCTATGGAACAGAAGATTAGGACATCTAAGCTTTTCTCAGATAAGAAAAGCATGCAGGATCAAGGAAATTCGTGATCTCCCAAATATCAGCATCCCAGAAAACACCATATGAAAACCATGTCAAGTCGGTAAGCAAATCAAAGTTCACTTCAGTGAAAAAGAAGGATCAACAAATAAGCCTCTTGAACTCATCCATACTAATTTATGTGGTCCAACAAGGAAAAATTCACCTCATGGAGAAGAGTAATTTATTTTATTTATTGATGATTTTTCCAGGATGTGTTGGATAGGTCTACTAAAGCATAAAGATGAAGCATTTGAAAATTTTAAAGCCTTCAAATCTTTAGTTGAAAATTAATAAGATCGAAAAATAAAATGTCTCAAATCTAGTCGAGGGGGAGAATTCATATCAGATGAATTCTTTGACTTTTTTTAACAACATGGAATAAAAAGGAAATTATCCATCACAAGAACTCCTCGGCAAAATGGCGTGGTGGAAAGAATGAATAGAACAGTTCAACAAATGGCTCGAGCTATGCTTGATGAATCTGGAACTCCTGTAACCTTATGGGGTGAAGCTGCATTTGTTCTCGTGACTATTCTTAACAAAGTGAATGTTCGAGTAAATAGCAATCAAACTCCATATTAAGTTTCGTATGGTAAGCCTCCTACTATAAAACACTTTAGTTTTTTTGGAAGCAAATGTTTCATCAAAAGGACTGATGAAAATCTTGGTAAGTTTGAACCCAAAAAAGATGAAGGGATTCTTCTTGGTTATGTTGGAAATAATACTGAGAGGGGGGGGGTGAATCAGTATTATCAGATCAGTAAAAACTTTCCAATTTCATACTCAAAAACATATACGCTGCTTCAATTAAGTGAACCCGCGTGTACACGCTACTGTGTCTAATGAAACTCGCGTATATCCAGAGATCTTATAATTCAGTTAGCTTAATCTTCAGTAAATGCATCAGAACATTATTAAGCATATTAACAGTAAACAGGTGCAGAATAACAGAACAGAACATCACACAAGAGCCACACACATGAACACCATGATATAAGGTGGAAACCCAATGTGGGTGAAAACCACCTGCTGCAATTCATCTCTTTCTTCTTTACAATGTACTGGTGCAGTCCTTTACCAGTATGCAGGCTACAACCTGCAGAGGGCTACAACCCTCTCTCGTTTTCCAACTACTTTTGGAAGGGAGCTACAACCCCCTCAGCTCTTGTACTAGCCGATCCATTTACTAGTACGTAGGTGCTGACCCTACAACCTGCTTTCCTTCAGGGACCACGTTTCATCAATTTTCAGACTGGATCCAAGAGTACAAAACAAACATTACCGCAATACAATCATCAACTTATACTTGAATCATAATTCATTAAATAACCCAATACTGAATCACTGAAACCCTGTCATCAAGAACACAGAACCCAAACCAAAGCCTAGAACTCTGCAACAACCACCAGAATCAACAGCAACCTGAAATATCAAATCTTATTATGCATACGCTACTTTACTGTACCAAAACCGCGTGTATACGCGCTTTCACCAAAGGCAACCCGCGTGCAGATCTAGAAATAGTTTCTTATGCCTTCGCTGTCAGATCCGACCCTTGCCAAGCGTCCCGAACAGATAAACAGTAATACCAGATTTTCTCACTTCGTCAAACCCCCCAATGCTTACACCTTTGCCTAATGATCTTCTCCTTATATAGCCTTAGGTACTTCACAATACCACGGTCCAAAACCATAGTAACACAATACCATCAACCTCAAAACGAGGGATCGACACGCCCGTCGAGACATCATGGTCCGAAACCATAGGCACAACTTCCAAGGACTAACCGCCACGGACCAAAGGTACTTTTCCACATACACGCTCTTTTACTGAAGCCAACCTGCGTGTACACGCGACTTGATATATAGAGAACCTGTGTATACGCAACTTGGGATATAGTGAACCTGCTTGTATACGCGACTTGGGCTTAATGAACCGGCGTGTATGAACTTTCTTGGCATGCTGTACTAAGATCTGTCCTCTGATTAAGTTGCCATCACCTGTACCAACCTTTGAGCACCTGTACCAACCTCTGAGTGAGTTGCCATCAAGGACAACACTTGAATCATAATGCCAACAATCTCCCCCTTTGGACTTGATGGCAACCACCACACCAAGTCACTCTCCCCCTTTGACATCAAGGGCAAAGGGCGGACCAAGATGTTCTCTTCTTTGGTATACCTCCTGCTGTCCATACTGCTGTCCATACTCCCCCTGAGTACATGCTGAAGTTTCTGATTTGGATCCCCCTTTGTATATGCCAAGTTGTATCAATCCATCCATGCTCCCCCTGAGCAGATGCAGGTTCTAAGACCAGCAATAACTATTTATCATAAGCCTGCAAAACCATTCCTTAAACAATAAGATGTATCATTTAGTTTCATCATCAACTTCTAACCATAATGCCAACAATGAATTATTTGAAGTATATGCTCCCCTTGAGTGTGAGCCAACCATGACTGAACCATTTCCTGAGTCTGTTCTGCTCCCCTTGAGCCTGAGCCAACCATGACTGAACCTGGGTCTGTTCTGCTGCCCTTTCTTCATATACGTGACTTTGCAGCCTGTAACTCGCGTATATACGCGACTTGTCTTCGTTATATCAGCGTATGCAAGATGGAATACTGAATTTCATCACTTTCAGATTCCCCTGTGTCTGTTATGTCCGCTGTCTGAATTATGCCACACCTTTCTGTCTCTGTCTTCTTCAATTCCTGCAACTGTGATGATGTATGGTCCTCTTGTCTTGAATTTTGAAATCTGCTCCTGCATTCCCTTGCTTTATGCCCATAGTTGTTGCATGTATAACACCTTACATTTTTCATGTTCCTTCTATCACAATCTATTGCTTTGTGTCCATATGCATTGCAGGCAAAGCAATATCCTCTGAAATACCTGGGATGCGATGATCTTTCTTGAACCATTCTACTTCTACATCTGGCTGCAACATGTCCAAGATTATGACATACATAACATTCAACATTATTCAGTGGAGGAAATAATCGTCTATCACGTCCATAGTTAGGAGTAAAGGATCTTCCTTGAGGAATTTCTTTCCTTGGTTGTTCCTTGTTGAGCATTTCAGATTTCTCATTAGAGTTTCTTGCCTCACCTTGTGAACTAGATTCACCTTCAACATATTCATGAAAACCAAGACCAGTCTTGATAGCAGGAGACCTTTGACTACTAAGAATATCATCCAAGACTTTAGTACTATCTTGAAATCGTAAAAGCTTATCCTTTTCTTCTATTTTACCTTTCAAGATATTTACCTCAACTTGATGTTGTTCTTCCTTTTTCAGATATTGATTCCTTAGGTTTTCTTCAGCTTTTCTTCCTTCTTCCACTTGTCGCTTTAGTTTGGTCACTTCATGTTCTTGATCTTCTCTGTTCTGTTCTCTTGATTTTTTAAGATCTTCTTTTAGAGAGAGGATCTTTGATTCAAGTCTCTGAATAGTTGTACTCTGATCCTTTACTATATCCTACAATTGTTCCCTTACCCTGATTTCTGTCTCCAATTGTTCTTTTAATTTGACAACTTCTTCAGTTTCTGCACTCTTCTCTTCATGTGCCATGAGACTTTTAATATCTTCGCTATTATTGGATGAAGCATTCTTCTTCTTATGTGCCATGAGACTTCTAATATCTTCACTATCATTGAATGAACTTTTAATATGGGTATAATAGCTTCTACCATCTTCTTCAGATATCTTTCCTTTGTTATGAGGACATCTAGCAGCATAGTGACCAACTCTACCACATAGAAAACATTTGAAAGGTAGCTTACCTTTGAACCGTCCAGTTCCCCGTTCAAGATTCTTGACAAAATTTACCTCATCTTCTTCCTCTGACACTTCGAATGCGGCCTCTGGTGGTACCTCTTGTCGCATTTCAAAAGCAGTTAAGATCCCGTGAAGCTGTGACATGGTGATTTTCTGCACATTCTCCTTTTCTTCTATGGCAGATACTTTAGAATCAAATTTAGTAGACAGAGATCTCAAAACCTTTTCAACTAAGACAACTTCCTCAAATTCTTCACCCAGATCCCTCATACAATTCACAATCTCATCCATACACAGGAAATAATTAGCTATGCTTTCATTACTACGCATCTTAAGAGTTTCATATCGGATTCTGAGAGTTTGAAGCTTTGCTCTTTTTACCTGATCATCTCCTTCGTAGCTTGTAACGATTTTGTCCCATATTTCCTTAGCTGATTTGAAATGCATGATCTTCATAAATTCTGATTGAGTCAAACTACTCAATAGGACAGTAACAACTTTGGCATTGAGCTCATATTGCTTTTTCTCTGCTGGATCTGTAGGAGTTGCTGATGGGAATTTGTATCCTCCTTCTACGATTCCCCAATCTTCTGCTCCAAGTGATTGTAGATATGCAGTGGTTCTTATCTTCCAGTGAGTAAAATTGTTCCCGTCAAAGACTGGTGGCCTGATGTGTGCCTCTCTTTCTGGATTAGCCATTCTGATGGATCTTTTCCTTCAAGCGATCAAGCTTCCTCTAAAGAACCTGCTCTGATACCAATTGTTGGAAATAATACTGAGAGGGGGGGGTGAATCAGTATTATCAGATCAGTAAAAACTTTCCAATTTCATACTCAGAAACATATACGCTACTTCAATTAAGTGAACCCGCGTGTACACGCTACTGTGTCTAATGAAACTCGCGTATATCCAGAGATCTTATAATTCAGTTAGCTTAATCTTCAGTAAATGCATCAGAACATTATTAAGCATATTAACAGTAAACAGGTGCAGAATAACAGAACAAAACATCACACAAGAGCCACACACATGAACACCATGATATAAGGTGGAAACCCAATGTGGGTGAAAACCACCTGCTGCAATTCGTCTCTTTCTTCTTTAATAAGAACTTCTTTTACAATGTACTGGTGCAGTCCTTTACCAGTATGCAGGCTACAACTTGCAGAGGGCTACAACCCTCTCTCGTTTTCCAACTACTTTTGGAAGGGAGCTACAACCCCCTCAGCTCTTGTACTAGCCGATCCATTTACTAGTACGTAGGTGCTGACCCTACAACCTGCTTTCCTTCAGGGACCACGTTTCATCAATTTTCAGACTGGATCCAAGAGTACAAAACAAACATTACCACAATACAATCATCAACTTATACTTGAATCATAATTCATTAAACAACCCAATACTGAATCACTGAAACCCTGTCATCAAGAACACAGAACCCAAACCAGAGCCCAGAACTATGCAACAACCACCAGAATCAACAGCAACCTGAAATATCAAATCTTATTATGCATACGCTACTTCACTGTACCAAAACCGCGTGTATATGCGCTTTCACCAAAGGCAACCCGCGTGCAGATCTAGAAATAGTTTCTTATGCCTTCGCTGTCAGATCCGACCCTTGCCAAGCGTCCCGAATAGATAAACAGTAATACCAGATTTTCTCACTTCGTCAGACCCCCCAATGCTTACACCTTTGCCTAATGATCTTCTCCTTATATAGCCTTAGGTACTTCACAATACCACGGTCCAAAACCATAGTAACACAATACCATCAACCTCAAAACGAGGGATCGACACGCCCGTCGAGACATCATGGTCTGAAACCATAGGCACAACTTCCAAGGACTAACCGCCACAGACCAAAGGTACTTTTCCACATACACGCTCTTTTACTGAAGCCAACCTGCGTGTACATGCGACTTGATATATAGAGAACCTGTGTATACGCGACTTGGGATATAGTGAACCTGCTTGTATACGCGACTTGGGCTTAACGAACCGGCGTGTATGAACTTCTTGGCATGCTGTACTAAGATCTGTCCTCTGATTAAGTTGCCATCACCTGTACCAACCTTTGAGCACCTGTACCAACCTCTGAGTGAGTTGCCATCAAGGACAACACTTGAATCATAATGCCAACAGGTTATTCATCCAGAAGTAAAGAATACAAATGTTATAATAAAAGACTTCAGAAAATTGTTGAAAGCATTGATGTTGTAATTGATGAAGCATGCAGAAATCTGGAACAAATGAAATCAACGGAGGAATATGACAATGAGGAAGATGGGGAATGCTTTCTCGCATCAAATAAAAATGATATAGAAGAAGAAACCAATGAAGCACTAGAAGAAGATACAACAAACATGGAAAAGATTCCATCGAGGTATGTTGAGAAGAATCATCCAGAATCTCAAATTCTAGGAGAAAAAGGGTCTGGAGTATAGACAAGAAGAACTCTTATAGGGACCTCAAGTTATCTAGCATTACTATCTTCCTCAGAACCTTAGAATGTAAATGAAGCCTGCAAAGATGAATTTTGGGTTAAGGCCATGGATGAAAAACTTGACCAAATTGAAAAGAATGATACTTGGGAGTTAGTTCCTAGACCTCATGATAAAAATGTTATAGGAACAAAATGGATATTCAAGAATAAGCTGAATGAAAATGGAGAAGTTATTAGAAACAAAGCAAGAATTGTTTGCAAAGGGTATGCTAAAAAAGAAGGTGTATATTTTGAAGAAAATTTTTCACCTGTTGCCAGATTTGAAGCCATAAGGATTTTTCCAGCTCTTTCTAGTTTTTGAAAATTCAAAGTATATAAAATGGATGTAAAATCAGCGTTTCTTAATGGAGATTTAGAAGAAGAATTTTATATTGAACAACCAGAAGGATTCATTCTTGGAAATGATGCAAAACTCGTATGCAAGCTCAAAAAGGCTCTCTATGGTCTGAAACAGGCTCCAAGGGCTTGGTATTACTGCCTTAACAAATATCTACAACAACAAGGTTTCACAAAAGGTTCTGCAGATAGCAATTTATACACAAAGATTGAAAAGGATAAACTGTTAATTATTGTTGTTTATGTTGATGATATCATTTTTGGTAGCAATGAATAATCCATGAGTCAGAATTTTTCTTCAGTAATGCAGTAAGAATTTGAAATGTCCTTACTTGGTGAACTTACTTATTTTCTTGGTCTACAATTATAGCAAACAAAAGTTGGTATCTTTCTTTCACAAACCAAATATCTCAAGCAGATCTTGAAGAAGTATGGAATGGAAGATTCTAAACCAATATATACTCCAATGGCAACAGGATGCAGTCTCAGTTCTAACAATGAATCACTAGCAGTAAACAAACCAACTTATAGATCTATGATTGGAATTATTCTTTATCTAACAAGTACCAGACCTGATATCATGTATGCAATAGGAATTGTTGGAAGGTTCCAGGCAAATACAAAGGAATCACATCTCCAAGAAGTCAAAAGAATTTTCAAATATCTTCAATTAACTCAGGACTTTGACTACAGTATCCTAAAGATGCATACCTTATTCTTCATGCATATACAAATCCAGATTGGGTAGGAAATGTTGATGATAGAAAGAGCACTAGTGGAGGTGCATTCTATATGGGTTCACGGTTAGTGTCATGGTTCAACAAGAAACAAAGTTTGATTGCCTTATCTACAGCTGAAGCAAAATATGTGGTTGTTGCATCTTGTTGCACACAACTACTTTAGATGATGCAAACATTGCAAGTCATTCAGATCACATGTACTCCACCCATCTCCATTCTATGTGATAATACAAGTGCCATCAGTATTTCAAAAAATCCTTTCATGCACTCCAAGACCAAGCACATACCCATTAAGTATCGTTTTCTATGAGAAAAAGTTCTTGAACAAAAGGTTAAATTGGAGTATGTTCCCTCCAAAGAATAGGTTGTTGATATATTCACTAAAACGCTTCCCAGAGAAACATTTGAATATCTCAAACAAAAGCTGGGAGTAGTTGTTGCATCATCCTGCTATTAAATCTAGTTTTCAGAAGATAGTCGCGTATACACGTGGGTTTCTATAGCTGAAGGAGCGTATATATTTTTCTGATAGAAAAAATAGTGGGTCAGACTTTGATATGGGTGGTCTATCTGATATTGATGATTACAGTCTAACGATATGCTTTGTTCATTGATTTTTGTCTGACTCACAAAGATTCCTTGATGAATAACTTGTTGACAATGCACAAGTAGCAGAGGTTCAGGGGGATCATTAGCCTTCACACACATTCTGCATTGTTGGCATCATGGATTTTGAGTTCAACTATGGCTTACAATACTTATATCATTTATTGCATAATTCATGTAAAGATCTAGGGTGTGATATGACTTCTTTTGTCATCATCTATATTTGAATGAGTCCTATTGGACATATGATGTAATTTGTATCCCCAATTTTCATGGGATGGATGATGTAATAATTGTTATATTTATATCGTGTATAAACAATTGGTATATCCCCACTTGGTTGGTTGGATGAGTCAAATATGGTGTATCCCCACCTGGTTGGGTGATTGATGTATGTATGAGTCATTGGTAATAGGGAGGTCATACTCACTTACTTGAGTTATATAGTCATTTTATTATTTTGAAACATATCTCTGCAAACTGGATATGTACTCAGGGGGAGCATGGATAGCATAATGTATATCAAATGGGAAGAATATCTTATTCTGCCCTTTTCCCTTGATGTCAAAGGGGGAGAGTATTTTGGTGTTTCTTGTTATCTCTAACAAATTCTACAGCTTGCAGTAATCAACACCAACATGGTTGTCATCAAGTCCAAAGGGGGATTTTGTTGGAATTATGATAGAAGTGTTGTCCTTGATGGAAACTCACTCACAGGTCAATTCAATTTTGATGAAAGGCAACCCACAGTGTAACAGGTCCATTCATATGTAACATGGCATTGGTACAGAAGGATAGGAAAATGGAACTAAAGTCTACTAATTAGAATGAAGAAGTTGAAGGCAAAGGATGGTGAAAAGAATTTTAAGATGTATACGTAGGTCCACTTAGTCAAAACAGTGTATACATGTTGGTTCACAGAACAAAAAGAACGTATATGTATACACGCACTTTCACAAGAAGAAAAGCATGTATATGTTGGAAAATCAAGGAAATTCAAGAGGATACAATACCATGGAATTAGCCCACAATATTGAGTGGAGTAACATCCTATCCAAGAATACCACAGGTCCTAAGTGGTTTTCGTATGAGGTATTGAGAAAGGTCTAAAACTATATAAGGAGGAGAACATCATAAGGTCAGGGTGTGCAAGTGAAAGGGTTTCTAAGGAATACTTCTATCTGAAGTATGTTTTATGTTGCAGGGGCTATGTTTGTGATTTGATCTAAAATATTTTGTGCTCCTTGAATTCAATGTTGGATCAGGATCATGTGACCTGAAATGACTTATCATTGAATGATCTGATATTGGTTGGGCTAGATCTAATTATGTACACCTGTTTTATTCTTTAAATGTCATGATTTGGGTTTGTCTGAAGTTCAGAATAACAACAAAGTTATGAGTTAATATTTGCATCTCTATATGTTGGTTTGTCTCGATAAAAGCACGTGTACACGCACGTTCTACTCTTCCAAGTAGCATATACAAAGGAAACCCCTATTCTTCAGATCTTACTGATCTATCTGATCAGTTCTGTTGTTTTACTATTGTCTATCAATAAAGTCTTCTTAGATCTGAACGTAAAACTGAATGCATAAGGAGTTTGATATCTGATTGATTGATTGTATAAGTGAGAAGGGTGATCTCTACTACTGCCTGTGTAAAGCTCTGTAAATTGACAGTAGATGTTCAGTATATTGTTGGTTGGTACAAACTTGATTCAGAAGTTTTATGCTTCTATAGTTTTGAAGGTATACGAAAGTTTGATTAAAGAAGTAGCGTATACACACATGTTGGGTTCAGTAAAGTAGCGTATACATTTTGATGCATGATTTTTGAGGTTGCAGTTGGTTATGAATGATGATGTAGGTTTCTGGGTTCAACACAGTGTTATGGTGACAGTGATCTGATTGTTCAAATTAACTGATTATTGGTTGATGCAGTTTGAAATTTCTAATGGGTCCAGTATGAAAATTTGATGAAACAAGGCCTTCATGTATATTTTTGTGTGCTAGGAGCATCTAGTCTAAAAAATTTATGTAATTTGATCCCTGGAAGAAGAGAGAAGGTCGTAACCTTTTGTAGGCCAGTGCCTACATACTAGTACACACATTGGCTAGTACAAGAGATAGGGGGTTGAAAGTCCCTTCTTGTAGAAGCTAGAAAATGAGGGAAGGTTGTAGCCTTCTGCAGGTGGGTACCTGTGTACTAGTATGAGTCTGCACCAGTGCAAGATTGTAAACAAATTTTCTTATTATTAAAAGAAGATAGGGATGACATCAGCAGGTGGTTTTTCTCCCACATTGGGTTTCCACCTTAAATCTTGGTGTTCATGTGTGTTTCTTATGTGTGATTGTTTATTATGGTTTTACTACACTGTTTAAAAAGTTACTAATACACTAATTAAATATCAACACATGATAAACTGATTAAATCATAAGTTCTCTGGGTATATGTTGGTTTCTCTAATAACAGTAGCGTTTACATGCTAGTTCACTTCACAGAAGTAGCGTATATAAATCTATTTGGGAAATGAAAAATTATTGAACTGATAATACTAATTCACCCCCCCTCTCAGTATTATTTCCAACAGTTGTTGTAGTTGTAACTGGCATTGTTGTCACTAGAACTGCTGAAAGAATAACGTTTTTTTCTTAGTTTCCCTGTTGTTCCTTTTACTTTAAAAGCCTTTCAATTTAAGTTTCCATTTTTTCTATCTATGTATTATGTTCAATTATGATTTTGAGCGCATTCTCCTTCTCTTTTTCTAGTTGTCCTATTTCTTTAGTCTATGGATATTTTGTAGAAGGAACCTTAAGTTGTTTTCTCAAAGTAGTTATGTTTGCATTCTTGCTCTTGATTACCTCTTCTACTGCTTTCACATTGGCGGGATCATATCCCATGTTGGGATGGGTTCCCCAGGGGCAGAATGGAATTAATTAGTTATTTTTGTAAATTTTTTGTAAAAGATGTAAAGTGTCCGCAAAATGTGGATGTGGAGAGCGCAGTTAGTTAGAGTCAAAGGGGCCTTAGCCCCTTGGATTTGGTTGGCTTTTGGATTCTCCCATGGTCTGCGAACCATGGTATTGTATAAAGAAATAGTATAAATAGATGAGTCATATCGAGTCTAAGGAGAAGGGAAGTAAGTTTTGATAGATAATTCGGTTCATTGAAGAGTCTTGGGCATGAGCTAAGGCAAGAAGGCTTTGCTTCCTATACTTAGGTAGAGAAGGGAAGGCTCCATAGCTGAGTACACGGAGGCCTAGGTAGAGTCTGTAGTTGAGTTCGTGGACCCCTGCAGTTGAATGCGCAAGGTAGTTTGAGTCTGTAATCAGTGAACTAAAGATCAATAAAGATAGTTTTCCGAAGAGTATTTTTGTTCATATATGTTTATGTTATATGTTGTTGATGAATGAAATGTTTTATAGAATAATGAGTAAATGCTATGTGAATGTCTTGAATTTATCTTAATAATGTATGAAATGAATGCTTAGCCACTTCCACGAAGATTCTAGTAATTTCTCTTATGTTTTCTAATGAATTAAGTATATCTACGTGAACTCCAATTTAGGATTGCTTTCTAATGTGCGTAAGTAGGTAAATCGACTGTTAAATGTCCGCAAGGACTAATCATGGACCTTCATGAAGGTATGCAGGCCTCTTTAACTGAACTATAGAGATGTGCCCTAGAATTTTATCGATCTGCACGGAGGCAAATCCAAGGTGATGGAAGACATCACACTAGTCTTTGGATGCAGAAACTTGGTTCTTGCATCCTCCCATACCGCTTCGGGTGAGACTGCAACTTTCACTACGCGGGTTGTTACTGAATGGGCCAGTAGTGTAGGGTTTTGTTGGTTGGCGCAACTAACTCCAAACCTCGGTCAGGACCCCCTAAGCCAACAAATGGTTCCATTGTTGGGGCCGGCATCTACTTAAAGAGATGTGTGATGTTGCATCATTGGAATCTGACTAAGAAAGAAACTGAAAAGTGGTTGGATCAGAATATTCACGAGTTTGTGGCACAAGAAAACAAGAATTTGCGCCTGTCAAAAGGAAGACTAGTTGAATAGATATATGTATACACAGATACATGAAATATTCTTCTACACCTTCCCAATTGAATTGTACGAGTGTTTCGCTAAATTGGCAGACAGTCAAGGAAGTTGGAAGCTCGATAGTCCTATAGTGTGGACTCCATAACTGGTGCGACGACTAGAAGCCTCTGAAAACAAGATCGAGTGGGTTGTTGATCACTGGCTTGATCAAATATTGGGAGGATTTGTTACGAAATTTGCGGTTGATACCTCAGCCAGCTATAGTGAAGCGGAGCGAAGATTATTCAAAGGACTGTGAGGTAAGAATTTAAGAACATTGAATTCTTGGATTAAAATGCTATTATGTGAAAAATGGGTAATTCCATTACCTTAATGTTGAGAGCTACACGAAGTGGAAGATTCTTTAGAAATCATGAAGGATCAGGACCAGAGTATAGTCCATTGATTGAACTTCCTTCAAGCAATGATGAAGGGGCTGGGTAGACTACGTCGTGAAGCATTGTTCAGCTAATCACTCAGGCGATTCTTAGAACAAATAATCCATCCACTCCACTTGCACCGCATAAACCTTCACCCACACCTCCACCGCCACCAACACCATTCAACATGGCAAACACAATGAAGATTCTGATGTTCAAAGGATTAGGAAGTGAAGACCCAGAGCAATTATGGTTTGTTGCGAACACTCTATGGAAAATGCAACAAATCACCAATGATAATATAAAGAAGGTACAGTTGGGTACCTCTTTGCAGGATCACATGCTAACCTGGTATATTAAGTATTGCACTGATAATCCTCTTGCAATGCTAACAGAGACTAAGACAACTTTGAGCAAAGAGTTTAGTAAGCCTAAATCTGACTCTCATTTAGTGATTGAATTTAAAGAGATCATTATGAAGGTTGAAAAGACGCCTTGGGACTTTGATCAGAGGTTAAAGTACCAGATCAAACAGGCTAACACGCAGATCACAGATAGCCAGTATCGCGACTGGTTTATTGTGTCGCTTTTGCCCCATTTGAGAATCACTTTGTCACAACAAAAGATAGAAACACACGCAAAAGCCCTGGAAATCGCGATGAGGTTGCATGCATCACCTATTCAATAAATGAGCCTAGGGGTATAGCAGATCCACTCACATTTAACAAGCCTACACCTAGAATTACAGAGTTTTAAAAATACAAGGAGATTAAGCCAGAAATGCGTGCAGAAGTCTAGTATTTGGAGTGCAAGGGCCACGGGAACGATAAAGATCATTGTTCCGTGTACGCGAATTATATTACAGGAGGAGGGACAATTACCCTCAATACAGAAGCCCCATCTGGGGCGAGCATGGGGGATATGCTATGGTGTGACATTTGTTCGGTTACTGGACAACATGCGACGGATAACTGCCATTTGCTTCAGAAGTTCATTCAGACACCCGAGTAGTTGTTTGTAATTTCTATAAATCAGTGGGCCATGATGAGTGCAATTACCAAAGCTATGAGCTAATGATGTAAATAACCCCTACTAACCATATCCAGGCATAAACGCGGCCTTCGGATTAAGGCATAGGAGGAGTGCATGGAGGTTTTCAGGCCGAGGAGGAGGACCTGGTAGAGGTCGTGGTTAGATAATTTGCTACAACTGCAGATAGTTGGGGCACTATGCACGAGAGTGCGAGAATCCTACACACCCGTCATGTCAATATTGCAGATAGTTCGACCATACCATAGAAGAATTCCCAATGTTAATATCTAATATGAAAGAGAAGAAAGCGTAGCCTACGCAAAATTTACAAATGATGAGGGATATTCCGCACGAGGAAGATCAAAGAGTTAATATTTTAATGAGAAGTGGAATGATGACTGAAGCTGATAAAGGTAAATAGCCCGAAGAATATCAATGGGTCTAAAAAGCTCCATAGAAAGAAGTCGGCTTTCATCTGGATCATGCTAAGTAAACATTTTTGGAAGCCAAGAAGAGCTTCACTGGGGCCTCCACCTCAAGGAGCCAAGACAAGATGCAAGAAATTGGCGCACCTGCAGAGGTTGATCCTTCTATACTCACTACGTTTTTGGAGACATGCATGAAACTACTGTGCGACACCAAGGCTATGGAAGGACTACATGAATTAATAAATAAATGCGTCAACAAATAAAATGCTCCTGATGAACACCACGTGGTCAGAAATATTGGTAAGCATAAGGTATGAATAGGGAAAGAGATGCAGCTAATAACATAGATAGGTGATTATGAAATGGATCAGGTCATCTTGGATCTGGGGTCCAATCTGAATTTTCTGCCGAAACAAACATGGGAAAGAATGGGGAGACCTGTGGTTCAGTGGTATTTGATTCAGCTCAGGATGGCGAATCAACAAAAAATCATCCCCATGGGATAGTTATATGGAGTAACAGTTGATATTCAAGGTGCAAGTGCAGTAGCAGGATTTGAAATTGTAGAAATTGTTGATGATAATAATCCTTACCCCACGCTCCTGGGAATCAACTGGGCTATTGATATGAATGGGGTCATTAATTTGAAAGAAAGGACAATGTTGTTTTAAAGAAAATCACTTCGGATTATAGTGTTGTTGGATCCTGTAGAAGGAGCGCACTATACTAAACCAGTCGGCGACTATGAAGAAAGTGGCAAGGAGATGGATCAAATCTACAAGATAACAACATGAGATTAGGACTGGGTCAATCCAACATCAGATGGATGGATTGCATGGGACCGGGAGAGTTCCTGTACTTCTAATTCAGACGAGGAATTAGAGAATTGGTAGAATCGCTTACATCAAGTTTCTACATTGTGATGCAATAAGATGACAAAGGCATTGCATTGTGTTTCGTTAGAGGTAATAAAGTCACCTTATTATGATGGTTTAAATGATGTAGATCTATTTTTAGATGACTTTGAGCACGAAGTCCCTGAGGAACACCACTTTCAAGCATTGGAGTTGGTGTTGCATGCTACACCTGCACGATGGTGGGGTACGCATAAGGATAGTTTTGTTGGATGTCGAGATTACAGAAGAATGATGAAGCTACAGTTTGGGCATGCTAATAATAGAATGGCTGAGAAGTATAATGTTAAGGATGATTTACGCGATCACTTGGAAAAGTGGACTAAGGCATGGGGGACAAAACCACAGCCAGAATGGGTACACATATTATGTCATACCTTGGATACAATCCCCATGAGCTGGTATCTTGAAACGGAGCTCCGTCATGGCACTGCGGAATGGGATGCATTGAAGGAAGGTTTCTTGTTGACTTTTAGTTTTGAAGATGAATTTGCAAGCATCGATGAAGCGCTGCAAGAGATTAAAGCGGTTATCTTCATAATACCGAAGGAACCTATGGAATGTACCCAACCGGACTGGAGCACCCAGCTGTGCCACACATTGGAATGCTATAATGTGACCACTGAATAAGAGGAAGAAAACCCGAGGAACATAAATATTCTGGAGGCAGAACGGAATCCCGAAGTCAAAGGCCCACAAATACAAAACTCGGACAACTCCTCACCTTTGAAGACAAAGCAAGTAGACATTAGCACTAAATAAGAACCGAAGTTAATGAAAATTGGAGACTATTGGGATGACGCTAAAGTAGATAAAGTTGTTGAATTAGTTCGCAAATACCAAGATATCTTCCCCACTAAGTTTTTGGATTTAAAGGGCATAATCGGCAATTTGGGTGTTATGAATATCACATTGAAGCTGAATGCGAAGCCTGTTAAACAGAGGCCTTGTCACCTTAATCCCAAGTATAAGGAAAAATTTCGCCAAGAGTTGGATAAAATCTTGGAGTTAGGCATCATAGAACCTGTTGAAGAATCTAATAGGGTGAGCCCGATGGTGGTCCAAGAGAAGAAACAAAAGGGCAAAATAAGGATTTATGTAGATCTGTGGAAGCTTAATGATGCATGTGTTCACAATCCATTTCGAATGCCATTTATAGATGAAGTGTTAGACAATGTTGGAGGGTAGGAGGCCTATTCCTTTACTGATGGATTTTTCAGGTATCATCAAATCAAGATTGCATTAGAGGATCGAAGCAAAACAACCTTCGTGATGGAGTGGGGTTGTTTTCAATACACTATTATTCCATTTTGATTAAAGAACGAGCCTGCTATATTTCCCCATGTATTCATAGCAGCGTTCAAGGAATTCATTCGTATGTTCCTGGAAGTGTACTTTGATGACTAGACAGTGTTTGGCTTGGTGAAGCGCCATGTAGCAAGTCTGCACCTTATGTTGGATACATGTCGCAGATACCAGATAGAACTGAATTTGAAGAAATTCATATTTTGTGTTCCTTATGGGATCTTGTTGGGTCATGTTGTGTGCAAGCAAGGATTGATGGTGGACCCTGCAAATATTGTGGTAATTGTGAACTTGGAGGCCCCTGTGAACGTCAAGCAACTACATGCAGCTTTGGGACATACAGGATACTATAGAAAATTTATCAAAGCTTATCCCCAAATTACCATGCCCATGAAAAAATTGCTAAAGAAGGATGCGGCATTATGTTGGGATGAAGAATGTAAGTGCAGTTGATCCGGATTTAAATAGGAATGCAATAAAATATAGAGATAACCATAAAGACAGATATGCAGCGGAAATAATACTTCATTTCATTACTGTAAAATACTGAAATATGCTTACAAATAGAAATAGAAATAACCCAGCTAGGGCGATGGTAGCTTATCTCTGAGAAGAGATGTGTTGGCTACATGCCTCTGAACTGTCTTACAATGAGGCTCGAAGGCCTATTTATTGTTGAGAAACAATGGGAAACCCTTAACATTCCAAAACCTAACCCTAGAAGATGAAACGCCAAACTATGGGCCCCGTTTGGGTAAATTGGTACATCAACTTCCTGGGGTCGTAACTTTGGCATACGATCTCCGTTTTACGCGCATGATAGCCCGTTGGAAAGATCTCTCTGAGGACTACAATGGAAAAGATGATTTTTTATTTAAAAAATCACGGAGCTAGATTTCCCAAAAAAACGTCGTTTAGGGCCTCAAAACGGCTCCGGAAGTTTAGGACTCGAAAAACTGCTAAAAATAGTAAACTACGCTATAATTAAGGAAACTGAAAATGTTGAGAGGAACAATGGTGGGGGTACAGGTGGACTTGGCAGGCGGCCACCAATATCCACCTGGATCATTCCTCCCCCCTTAGGAAGCAACGGTCCCCATTGCGTTGAGTTCCTCCATGAGATGGGGAAACTTTTGCTGAACTTGGTCCCTGGTGAGCCACTTGCCATTGTGAAGGAGTTGGCCTGCTTTGACAACTCGATACAGTTGAATATTCTGTTGGTGAGTATTCTTGATCTGTGTGTCCATGATTCGATCAGTTGCAGCTTGTTCCATGCAATTTGGATTTAATTCTGTGGGTGTGAGCTGTTCTGCAATGTCGGATGTATCTAGCAATGGTGGAAAGTATGGCCGCAGGCGGTCCACATTGAACACTGGGTGCAGGCCAAGGAATGGGGGAATGCTGAGTTCAAATGCATTGTCTCCCACAGCCTTAGTAATGGTGTAGGGACCATATCGGAGTGGTGTCAGTTTCCAATAGGCTCCAGTAAGGCGTTCTTTTTGCAAATGCAACCAGACTTTGTCGCCCACCTGAAACTTGTGTGGCACCCGATGTTGATCATGTCATTACTTGTACTTGGCATTTGATTTCTCCAGAATGTCATGGACCTGCTGGCGAATATGTTGGATGTGTTCAATGAAGCTGGTTGCCTTGTCTGTTTCAGACTGGACATGAGTTGAATCTGTGTGAGTAGCTGCAAGTGGCATGGCCACATCAATGGGGCATAGTGGCTGGAATCCCAAGCCCACCTGAAAAGGGCTATGGCCAGTCGAGCTATGAAGAACTCGGTTGTAGCTGTGCTGAACATAGGGGAGGCTCTCGTCCCATGTGCGTGGATGCTTTGAGTTGCACATGCGCAGAATGTGTACAATCATCCTATTGACAACCTCTGTTTAGCCATCAGTTTGAGGATGGAAGGCTGTGGATTTAGTGAGTTTGGTGTCTAGCATTGACCAGAGGTTGGACCAAAATGTACTGAGGAACCGACTGTCCCGATCTGAGATGATAGACTGTGGGATCCCAAAGTGCACCCACACTCGTTCGAAGAAGAGTTTAGCAGTGGTTTCTGCTGTGATATTCTTCTTGTAGGCTGCCATAATGGCCATCTTCGAGAACCTGTCGACGACCACAAAAACACAGTCATTTCCATGTTTAGTGGAAGGAAGGCCTGACATGTAATCCATGGATATGGATTCCCAAGGTCGACTAGGGGTAGGCAGCGGGTTATAGAGGCCTTGCTTCTTAATGGTCGGTTTGGAAACCGCACAAGCAGTACATGATCTGATATACTTCCCGACATCTTGTCGAAGATTCGGCCAATAGAAATATGTTTGCAGTACTGCCACCGTTTTCTCGACCCTGAAATGCCCAGCAGTTCGACTATAGTGCGCTTCCCAAATCATCTTGGCATGCTCGCTTGAAGGAACACAAAGGTGACCCAGGTGGCATAACAGGGCATCCTGGAGGTGAAAATCTGGAACATGCCGACCCTCCAAGAGTGTCTGGTATGTGTGGCCAAATTCTAGGTCGCTTTTGTAGAGAAGTGGCCAATCAAAAGTCTCGTGCCCACAAGAGTTGAGCACAGTGGTTAACGCCATGATCGGTGGTCGACTGAGGCAATCTGCAACATTATTGGTGCTACCCTTCTTATATTTGATATTCAAATGGAACTGTTGCAGGTATGTATACCACTTCTGATGGCGATCATTTTGCAATTTCCCTTGGGTCTGTATGAACTGGAGGGGTCGGTGGTCTGTATGAACTGGATGCCCATGTTGAGTAAGGACTGCCCCAATAGCATAGTCAGAGGCATCTGTCTCGACCTCAAATGGTTGTTGTAAATCTGGTAATGCAAGCACTGGTGATGTGCAAAGGCGATCTTTCAACTCTATGAATGCCTTCTGTTGAGATTCAGACCAAAAGAACTTTGCTTTCGCTCCTCCCTTGGTGACTTGACTCAAGGGCAAAGTGATATGAGAGAACCCCAACACGAATCTGCGGTAGAAGTTGGCAAGACCTAGAAAGCTGCGGAGCTATGTCAGAGTGGTTGGAGATGGCCAATCCCGAATGACTTGGATCTTGGCTGGATCCACATGCACCTCCTGTTCATCAATAATGTATCCTAGATACTGAACCTGGGTCATGCCAAAAGTGAATTTCTCCAAATTGGCACATAGCTTGTGTTGCCGCAGTGTTTGGAGAACCTGTCGGATGTGGTGGAGGTGCTCTTCCCAACTCTGGCTGAAGATCAGAATGTTATCCAAGTATACCACTACAAATGAGTTGGTGAATGGCCGCAAGATGTCATCCATTAGCCTCATGAAGGTTGCAGGAGCATTCGTCAATCCAAAAGGCATAACCAACCATTCGAAAAGGCCCTCCTTGGCTTTGAAGGCAGTCTTCCACACATCAGAGGGTTTGATTGGTACCTGGTGATATCCTGACTTTAGATCGATCTTGCTAAAATATTTTGCCCCCTTTAGTTGGTCCAAGAGGTCATCAATCCATGGGATTGGGTACCTATTACGGACAGTGATCTTGTTCAGCGCCCGATAGTCAATACAGAGTCTCCAAGTCCCATTCTTCTTCTGTACCAACACGATCGGGCTCCCATAAGGCGATGAACTCGGACGGATGTGACCTTTCTACAGCAGCTCCTGAATCTGCTTCCTGATTTCATCGTTCTCTAGAACGGAGCGCCGATAAATTGGTCCATTGGGTAGCGGTGCACCTGGGGTCAGATCGATGGAGTGCTTGACTTGACAGTGCAGAGGGACCCCTGCGGGGGAGGTGAAGATGTCCTCGTATTCCTCCACGACCTTGTCCATCTGTAGTTGTCGTGCAGAAGGGCCCTGCTTGGAGGCTGTGGCCACCGTCTTCTTCTTTCCTTGAGGGCGTATCATCAGGAAAACAAATTTCCCGGTTTTGGAAATGAGCTTACTGCATTGTTTTGCAGTAATCAAAGAGATGGCGGTAGATGGTGCTACCTCTGGTATCCTGTACAACTTGTTTCCCAATGTAATAATAACAGCACGGGGCCTTGATTCATACACAGCATGTCGCTTCCACAAGTATGGTTGCCCTAATAATACATCGAAAACTTTAAGGGGAGCAATGTCACACAATACCTCATCCGTGAAGGGCTTGATGTTGTATGGAAGGCGACACTGCTGGCTCACACGAAGATCCCGTCCTTGGTGAAGCCACCCGATGGTGTATGGTTGTGGATGTGCTGTGGTTGGTAAGCCCAACCGCTTCACGACCTCTGCCGAAATGAGGTTCTTTTGGCTCCCGCTATCGACAATGAACTGTATTGGGGAGCCCTTTACCCACATCTGGGAGTGGAAGAGACGCTCCTCCTCCTCTGGATCTTCGGGTTCATTTTTCTAGACCTTGGCGGTAGCAACAGTGGCGTTGGGATCTGCATCAATGATCTGCTTCCCTTTGTCATTCCCCTTGTCGGGTTCTGACTCAGAGTCGGAACATGCATCTGATTCTGAAACCTTTAGCTCAGCCACCAGTGACTGCTTGGCCCGACACTCACTTGTGTTGTGAGTGGAGCTCTTATGGAACTCACACCATTTTCCCGTGTCCTTTTTCGGCTTCGCGGCACTGTTCTTTGCTTGCAGCTTTGGCGGGTTGTCTTGGGCTGCCCCGCCTTGGCTTTGTCCTTTGTTCTGTGGTTTAGGGGCACCTTTCCCTTGCTTCTGATTCGCAGATCCAAAGTCTCGCTTCCTTTGTTTAAACTTCTGCTCGATCTTGACGGCATATTGATATGCTATGCCAAGCGAGGAGATGTTCAGGAATTCTATTTCTTCCTGGATGTACTTATGCAGGCAGTCGCGATATTTGAGTATCAAATGCTGCTCTGTATCCTTGATTCCCAACTTTGTGCGAAGGGTATGGAAAAGATTGGTGAACTCTGGCACGTCTTGGTCCCTTCCCTGCCGCAGCGTGGTCCACTTTATGTATTCATCCTCATAGCTTCCGACAGGGTAGTACTGCTCCTTGATGGCATCTCAGAATGAATTCCAGGTGGGTGCGGCTAAAAATAGTGAGCCGGTATTTTCATCCTTTTGTTCGCAGTAGGTTTCCCACCAATCTTTGACATGGGGGGCTGCTTTGAGAAGAGCAAAAACAATCTTTTCTCGACTCGAAAATTCATGAACAGAAAAATAACCCTCTAGTAGATTTAACCATTTATCTATGGCATCCGCATCTATCTGACCCTCGAATATGGGGATTTCAAAATTAACTTGTACCTTAAAGGGCGTGGCATTTCCAGAGTAGCTGCTAGAAGCCGATGCCTTGCCTCTAGGTAGCCGCTGAAGGATCTGGGCAAAACTATCCATCATCGCGTTCCGTTGTCACTCAAGGGCTTCTTCGAGCAAGATTTTGATAGGATCTCCTACCCCCTCGTCTTTCTTCTCATCCGCCATGGGAGGTCATCGGGATTTACGAGGTTGGTCTCGCAAAGGTTCGACCAATTCAAGCCCTAACTTCTTATATCCCGACCTCATTGGGGACATGCAAAGAAAAACGGAGAAAAAACAGACCGCTCTGATACCACTGATCCGGATTTAAATAGGAACGCAATAAAATATAGAGATAACCATAAAGACAGATATGCAGCAGAAATAATACTTCATTTCATTACTATAAAATACTGAAATATGCTTACAAATAGAAATAGAAATAACCCAACTAGGGCGATGGTAGCTTATCTCTGAGAAGAGATGTGTCGGCTACATGCCTCTGAACTGTCTTACAATGAGGCTCGAAGGCCTATTTATTGTTGAGAAACAATGGGAAACCCTTAACATTCCAAAACCTAACCCTAGAAGATGAAACGCCAAACTATGGGCCCCGTTTGGGTAAATTGGTACATCAACTTCCCGGGGTCGTAACTTTGGCATACGATCTCCATTTTACGCGCATGATAGCCCGTTGGAAAGATCTCTCTGAGGACTACAACAGAAAAGATGATTTTTTAACTAAAAATTCACGGAGCTAGATTTCC
This sequence comes from Pinus tabuliformis, assembly GCA_031772625.1. Taxonomy (NCBI): domain Eukaryota; kingdom Viridiplantae; phylum Streptophyta; class Pinopsida; order Pinales; family Pinaceae; genus Pinus; species Pinus tabuliformis. The sequence continues at coordinate 965,156,761 of CM062818.1, forward strand.
CAAAAAACGTCGTTTAGGGCCTCAAAACGGCTCCGGAAGTTTAGGACTCGAAAAACTGCTAAAAATAGTAAACTGCGCTATAATTAAGGAAACTGAAAATGTTGAGAGGAACAATGGTGGGGGTACAGGTGGACTTGGCAGGTGGCCACCAATATCCACCTGGATCAGCAGTTTAGATGTGTTAAAAGAAGATATGGTAACTCCACCAATCTTGGTATTTCCCGATTAGAAAAAGGTGTTTCATGTACACGTGGATGCTTCTTGCATTGCACTGGGTGCAATGCTAACACAGGCTGGTGAAGGAGAAATGGACCACCCTATAGCCTTCGTAAGTAGGAAGTTATCAAAGGCCAAGAAAAATTATTCAACGACTGAGCGCGAAGGGTTGGCCATGGTCTACGCGCTACAAAAATTCAGGCATTATCTGTTAGGAGGGAATTTCAAGATGTATACAGATCATTCTGCCTTAAAATACCTGGTCAAAAAATGTGTGTTGCGGGGGGGGATTTTCATATGGTTGTTATTATTTCAGGAATATGACTTTGAAGTCATTGTGAAGCCAGGGAGGTTGAATGTTGGACCTAACCATCTGTCGCGAATTGAAACAGGTGAAGAACCTAGTAATTTGGAGGAAGGATTGCCAGATGTGCAGCTCTTTGTGGGCACATAGTTGATGACCATTTTGTAGACATTATTCACTTCTTAACTACAGGGATGGTGCCAAAAGGATATACAAGTTAGCAAAAGAAGGAATCAGTAGTGTGTGCAGCTGACTTTTCAATCATTACAGGACACTTGTACAAATTGGGTGTAGATGAAATATTGTAGAGATATGTGTCAGTTTTGAGCATGATAGCATTCTCGCCGAAGCTCATGAGGGGGATGAAGGAGACCATTATGCAGGTAAAGCAACTGCGCAGAAGATTTTGCATGCAGGACTATGGTGGCCAACATTGCACAAGGATTCCAAGGCATACTGTAAGGCATGCAATGCATGTCAAATAACTAGAAGACTGTCACAAAGGGATGAGCTACCACTACATCCTAAGGTGTCTGTGCAGGGATTTGAGAAGTGAGCGATTGACTTTATTGAGCCAATTCAATTCACTGGAAAGAAAATGGGCACGTGCTACATTATCACAGTGACAAAATATCTGACCAGATGGGTGGAAGCACAACCTGTAAAGGATTGAATAGGGGATATAGCCGCAAAATTCTTTTTTGAATATGTCGTAACAACATTTGGATGCCCGAAAGTGTTGATGAGTGACAAGGGTATGTACATTTTGAATGAAACGATCATCACGTTGACTAATGAATTCGGGGTCTACCATCAGAAAAGTACACCATATCACCCGCAGGCAAACAGAACTATCGAAGCTTTTAACAAAATTTTGGCGAATACACTGACAAACATCTGTAAATCGCATCAGAATGATTGAGATGTATGTGTACCTGCGGTGCTATGGGCTTATAGGACTACTTGTAAGAAGTTGACAAGACAAACGTTGTTCAGATTAGTATATGGGGTCGAAGCTGTAATGTCGATGGAATACATTGTGCCTAGTCTACACATAGTTTCGTTAATGGATATGGCGGATCGTGAGGCCCTGGAAGAAAGGATTGTGTAACTTATGGAGCTCGAAGAAGATCGATTTTCGGTAGGATTCCATTAACAAGTATAGAATTTGTTAGAAAATTATATATTACATAGCAATGGATCCCATAAAATATTGCAAAAATATAAACACAAAAAATGCATAAAACAAGAGAGACACAGATATACGTGGTTCACCCACTTTGGGCTACGTCCATGGAGAAACAGCCAGTCCTTCCTTTTATATTATCCAAAAAACTAAAGAGATACAACCCACAGTAGATCCATTGTAATTCCCTCTTCACTCTTAATATCCTCTCTCTTTCTCACTCAGAATACAGATCTACATAGAAGCAATACAATTCCCTCATATATAGCAAGGGGTTGCCTTCTAGGGCAAAAAACCCTAAATTAAACATCACTTCTACCATCAGATCTCCGCCTAATGAACGGCCCAGATTGACTACAAAATTACAACATTTTACAAGGCAAATTTACATCTATTCTTAGCTTCAAGGGCACTGCCCTCGATCCCCCCGCCAGGGGGGGGCTCCCAAAAGGTTGCAGATGCCCCCTTTGGACCCCCCCTACAGTGAATATTTTACGGGTAGTAACGAACTGGGGTCCAATTCGGCGATACCTTTGAATACATAAGATAATCAGGCTCCACACCCAACAATCTCCCACTTGGAGACTGATTATAGCAACTCCACCGCTGCTTCATTCGCTGGACAATGAATCCACTTTGGACCTGGTTGTTTCTCATCTTCTTCATCATACTTGAAGAACAATTGAAGCTGAGCATATTCTTAGTTTCTCCCTAGTTACAACTTTTGTTAACATATCTGCAGGATTCAGGCTAGTGTGTATCTTTTCCAGCTTCATTTGTCCATCTTCCAATGCTGACCATATCAAATGGTACTTGAGTTGTATATGCTTAGTCTTGGAATGAAATGCAGAGTTATTTGCAAGATGTATGGCACTCTGGTTGTCATTGTATAACCTTCCCAACTCCTGCTTCTTACCCAATTCATCCAAAAACCTTTGTAACCAAATCATTTCTTTAGTAGCCTCTATAGTAACAACATACTCTGCTTCTGTTGTTGAGAGTGCAACAACACTTTGCAGCTTTTAGACCCAACTGACAGCTGTTGTTAGGGTCCCACCCTAACCCCCTTATTTATGTAGTAGGATCGAGTCATATTTATATTTAAGTAAAGAGTCAATAAAGCCCATATTAATAATTGTAAGTGGTTAACCCGCATTTAATGACGGGACCACAGTTAGTTATGGGCCATGGTATTAGATAGATGGTATTAATAATAAACATGGTATTGCATGTATGAGTCATATATAAAGGATAGAGACTCCCTGTGAGGAGCATCGTGTCTTATTTTGTAATCGAGCTCTGCTCTATTGGAGGTTGCCCCCTCAAAGAGGCAAGTGAACATTGCTTTCTAAATAATAAAATACTTGCTGTTGTTTCTCACTATTCTATGTTCTGGGTATATTTCTTCGCATATTTGGTATTCTGGTATCGTCTTGCAGGTTAAGAGCATAACAAGTGGTATCAGAACACTTTCCAGGGTTGGTGGCATCTCCATTTCTTAGCAAAAAAAATTTTGGCTAGAGACATGTTCCGACGACTTTAAACCACAAGATCTGTCGTTGAGCGCATAAACCTGCAGATTTGGGGAGGCATGTACGCAGGAAATACAAGAGGTGGTCACACTTGTTGGACTCCCTTGTAACCCCTGTGGGTACCCCTTTGAGTAGTAGCGCATTAGATAGAACCGCGCACGGGCTGTCTTCCAAGTACCCTCTGGGTATATCGGAAGCCCCCTAGCTCCTTTGCAACCTCGCCATAGATAAACCGTCGGCCGTCTTGCTACTATAGTACACCGAGAACAACACTCAAAGAGATTACTCACCCGTACGATAGGGTAGTCAAGTTGTACGGCTAAGGGTATGGTTGATCCTCCTTAGTTAGAGCCCTAAAAAATTGGGCCGAGTACTACTGTCAGACCCTTATTTATATTGCGATCTATAGCACCTGACACTCCTCGAGACCATAGTTCCCTTTTCTATCTCTGGATCAAGCATAATCTCTACCAGATCAGATCTCGCAAGTGGGGTTTGCAGCAGCAACAGATATCAGTCCCGCAGTTCCGAGTTAACAGAACAGCCATTCAGATCTATTAGATCCATCATATCCGCAGCAGCAATCTGTTTCGCCACTCAGAGCTATCCATTCAGATCTCTCAGATCCACCAGATCTGAGTAGTTGTGTGGGGTTCCTATACCGGGGCACGATTTTCTGAGATGCCCCGGGGCGCTTATTGGTGATCTAGCCCATAAGAATCAGGACAATGAGCTGAGCAAGGTGGTACCATTCAATTGTTAGTGCAAAAAAAAAAAAATCGGGCAGTCCCAAATTTCAAGTACATAGGATTGGTGCATGGTAGAAACTAGAGCTCAAGCTATGGCCAATGAGAATATCGACAAACTTGAACAATCCTTGAAAGACCTCTAAGATCAGCTGACGTCACTAACTAACCAACTCTCTAAGGGCAAGACGAAAGCCCGCGAGGAGGCGCATATTGGCCATGAACACAGTGAGGGTGAGTCTAGCCACTCTCTTCACCTCTGGGGCACCCACCAACAATCCCGTCCACGACCTCCCAAGTTGGATATGCATAAATTTGATGGTTTTCACCCAACAGCATGGGTAGCACAAATGGAGCAGTATTTCAATCTAAATTACATCTTAGATAATGAGACTCAGCTTATAGTGGGTAGCATGTACTTGGACAATGAAAGATGGTAATGGTGGCAATGGCATCAACGTTGCAATGGAAGTTTTTTGTCTTTGGACACCTTCAAAAAAGCTCCTATAGAGCTCTTTGACCATGACCACGCTTTTTTGGGTCGTCTCACTAAGCTCCGATAGACTAGCATAGTGGATGAATATATTACAGCCTTTGAAGCCTTAGCCTTCCGCACTAGGGGTCTCTAAGATGTGTTCTACACGGAATGTTTTATCAGCGGTCTTAAAGAAGCCATACAAGCCCACGTCTCACTGCACCACCCTCCCACATGGTCAGAGGCTTGCAAGGTAGCTCGTAACGTGGAACATGTGTTAGCGGCCCAGTCCACTCGCCCAAATTTCACTACCAAGGGTCACCCCCCACAAGCTCACAACATGACTCAAACACTTAAGGTTCAAAAGGTGTCACCTGCAGAAATGGCAGAAAGAAGAAAGCAAGGATTATGTTACTAGTGTGATGAAAAATACTCCCCAGGTCACAAATGAAAGGAGCCCAAATTCTTTCAAATTGATGCCACTGATTACAACTCATCGGAGGAAGCCCCACCACTTGAGGAACCTAAGGAGGCAAAAGAGGACAACTAGAAGGACAATGTCCCTGACGAACCAGTTATTTCGCTGCATGCTTTGGCAGGGATTTCTTCACCTCAAACTCTCAAAATCAGAGGTTTTATTAAGCATCGCCCAGTAGTAGTCTTGATTGATAGTGGAAGTACACATAATTTTATCCATCAAAATGTCGCGGAAGTAGTGCATTGTTTTGTACAAGCAGTTTCTAACTTCCAAGTCCAAATTTCGGATGGGGGAACAATGAAATGTGAAGGCCGCTATGAAAATGTCAAACTTCAAATGGGGGATTATCAGTTGAAGACCCACATGTTTTCCATACACATGGGAGGGTGCGACATTGTCCTCGGTGTTGAATGGCTTCGCACACTTGGGCCAATCACAATGGATTTCCAGGAGTTATATATGAGCTTTAAGCTGAAAAACTCCACACATACCCTCCGCGGACTCCAGGCGGGAGCTCCCTCTATCATCAGCTCACATAGGATGGAAAAATTGTTAAAAAAGGGCCATCATGGAGTTATATCTCAATTTAATGCCATCTAGGCCGTCGAACCCAATTCTCTGCCGATTCATCCTAAGATGCAATAGATTTTAAATAACCATCTGCCAATCTTTGACAAGCCTCATGAGCTTCCACCCTCGAGAGGGGAACATGATCATAGCATCACCTTGGTCCCAGGGGCCCAACCACCAAATGTGCGCCCGTACAGATATCCGTTCACCCAAAAGAATGAAATAGAAAAAATAATCAAGGAACTTTCGGAAGCAGGCGTCATTCATCCCAGCATTAGTCCTTATTCATCACTGGTGGTCATGGTGCTCAAGAAAGATGGGGAATGGTGTATGTGTCCAGACTTCAGGGCCCTCAATAATTTGATAGTCAAAGATAAATTTCCCATCTCGGTTGTTGATGATTTGTTGGATGAACTCAATGGGGCTCAATTCTTCACTAAGCTGGATCTTCGCGCAGGCTACCACCAAATTCACATGAAGGATGTCGACATTCCAAACACTGCTTTTAGAACTCATGAAGGCCATTATGAGTTCCTGGTCATGCCATTCGGTCTTTGTAACGCCCCATCTACTTTTCAGAGCCTTATGAATCACCTTCTCAAACCATATCTCAGGAAATTTGTCCTTGTTTTCTTCAATGACATCCTCATCTATAGTTGCACTTGGGCTGCACATCTTCAACATGTAGATCTACTCTTGCAACTGCTCCACAAGCATAAATTATTTGTTAAGATGTCCAAGTGTTCTTTTGGCATGGAAGAAGTTGAGTATTTGGGCCACATTGTGGGGCGTGAAGGTGTCAAGGTGGACCCCAAAAAGATCCAGGCAATGTAGGATTGGCCTCAACCTAAGACCTTGAAGAGCCTGAGAGGTTTTTTGGGTCTCACAGGCTACTATCGCAATTTTTTCCACAATTATGGTCGCATTACGAAGCCCCTCACTCAACTCATCAAGAAAAACTCATTCTTCTGGAATGATGAAGCACAACAGGCATTTACAGCTCTCAAAAATGCCATGTGTTCCACTCCAATCTTAGCACTACCCAACTTCACCAAATCTTTTGTCATTGAATGTGATGCTTCAGGTACGGGTATTGGGTGGGTCTTAATGTAGGACGGTCGACCCTTGGCCTTCACAAGCCAGCAACTAAGTGGGAAGAATCTGGGACAATCTACCTATGAGAAGGAAATGATGGCCATATTACATGCAGTAGATACCTAGCGACCTTACTTATTGGGGCGACGTTTCCAAATCTGCACAGACCATCACAGTCTTAAATATTTTTTGGAGCAATGCCTATCATCCCCACAACAAAATAAATGGCTCGCCAAAATTTTGGGATATGATTATGAGATCACTTACAAGAAAGGGCGCGAAAATATTGTAGCAGATGCATTATCTCGCCAATTTGAGGAGGAAAGTACCCTGCTCGCAATTTCCCTTCCCATTCTAGAATGGATTGGAGAGGCTCGCAGGGAATGGTTTTCACATCCCTGGCTCTCCCAACTCATTACTCAATTGCAGGCAGATCCAAATTCCATCAAGGGATACTCGTGGCAGGATGAGATTCTTCACTACAAGGACAGAGTCATAATATCACCAACATCCACCCTCAAAAGCCACATTTTGGCAGAATTGCACTCATCCCCCACTGCAGGACATTTAGGGTTTCAGAAGATGTATGTTCACACTAGAAGATCATTTTTTTGGACAAGCATGAAAAAGGACATCCTTAATTTTGTAGCGGAATGCGATGTCTGCCAGTGCCACAAAGGGGAGACAATCAAAGCACCAAGCACATTACAACCATTGCCCATTCCGACATCAATATGGACAGAGGTTTCTATGGATTTCATTACAAGTCTTCCAAAGTCAGGAAACAAGTCAGTCATCATGGTGGTTGTGGACCGACTTTCTAAGTATGCTCATTTTTGCGTCCTACCCCACCCTTTTACACTGACTTTGGTTGCTCAATCTTTCATGGATCAAATCTTCAAATTGCATGGCATGCCCACTTCTATTGTGTCTGATCGTGACCCGATCTTCACCAGTAATTTTTGGCAAGAACTCTTCAGGCTACAAGGTACCCAACTAAAAATCATTACTTCCTATCATCCACAAACGGATGGTCAAACTGAAGAAATCAACAAATGTCTGGAAACCTACCTTAGGTGTTTCACTTCAGAAAAGCAACATCTTTGGGTACAGTGGTTACCTGTAGCTAAATGGTGGTATAACACCAACTATCATGCCACCACCAAAGTGACTCCCTATGAAGCATTTTATGGTCAACTCTGTCCTTCCCCTACTTCTTATATCAAGGGGTGCTCAAAGGTACAAGCAGTGGATCAACTCCTACAAAACCGCACAACCATGCTCGCCCATCTTAGAGAGAATCTTCATCAAGCTCAAAACCGCATGAAGCAAAAAGTAGATCAGCATCGCTCAGAGCGCCAATTTCAAGAAGGGGATCAGGTATTTTTGAGGCTGCAAACATATAAGCAAACATCACTCAAAGACAAGGGTTGTCAGAAACTATCTCCAAAATTCTACGAACCGTATCAAATACTTCATCGCATTGGAGAAGTGGCCTACAAGCTAGCTTTTCCACCCACTGCAAAAATCCATCCAGTTTTCCATGTCTCATGCCTCAAGAAAGTGATTGGGAACAATTGCAAAATTCAAACCAGTCTACCTGAATTGGATGAAGAAGGGTCAATCTGGCTCCAACCTGAACAAATCCTAGACACATGAGAACAACACCTGCATGGCCGCATGATCAAGGAAGTCCTCGTCAAGTGGAAAGACACCTCTCCGGAAGATGCAACCTGGGAACCAGCCACTATTCTTCAGTAGTTTCTGCAGCTTCAGCCTTGAAGACAAGGCTATTCTTAAGGGGGAGGGCATGTTAGGGTCCCACCCTAACCCCCTTATTTATGTAGTAGGATCGAGTCATAGTTATAGTTAAGTAAAGAGTCAATAAAGCCCATATTAATAACTATAAGTGGTTAACCCACATATAATGACGGGGCCACAGTTAGTTATGGGCCATGGTATTAGATAGATGGTATTAATAAGAACCATGGTATTGCATGTATGAGTCATATAAAGGATAGAGACTCCCTGGGAGGAGCATCGTGTCTTATTTTGTAATCGAGCTCTGCTCTATTGGAGGTTGCCCCCTCGAAGAGGCAAGTGAACATTACTTTCTGAATAATAAAATACTTGCTGTTGTTTCTCACTATTCTATGTTTTTGGTATATTTCTTTGCATATTTGGTATTCTGGTATCGTCTTGCAGGTTAAGAGCATAACAGTTTTTCCACCTACAGTAAACACATACCCTGTTGTGCTCCTCCTATTATCTCTATCACCCGCCATATCTGCATCAACATATCCATGTAGAGAAATGTTTGAACCACCAAAACATAATGCTTAATTTGTGGTTCCTCTCAAATACTTGAGAATCCACTTCATCGCCATCCAATGTTCTTTTCCTGGATTGTTCATGTACCTGCTTACAACTCCCACTGCACGTGCAATATCAAGCCTTGTGCAGACCATTACATACATTAAGCTTCCAACTATTGATGCATATGGAACTTTAAACATATGAGCCATTTCTTCCTGAGTCTTGGGACACTCTTCCTTACTTAATTTGAAATGGCTAGCCAAAGGTATACTAACTAGTTTTGCATTCTACATATTAAACCTTTTCAACACCTTTCCTATGTACTCACTTTGAGACAATGTTAATTTGTGATTCATCCTACCTCTAGTTATTCTCATACCAAGGATTTGTTTTGCAGCACCCAAATCCTTCATTGCAAATGAGTTTGCCAATTTTCTTTTGAGCACATTTATTTCTTGCATGTTAGACCCTGCAACAAGCATGTCATCTACATACAATAACAATATAATATAGCTGCCATCATTTTTCCTTTTGAGATAAACACAATGATCACAGTGACATCTAGTATAACCTTGTTCAGTCATAAACCTGTCAAATTTTAGATACCACTACCTTGGAGCCTATTTTAAGCCATACAATCTCTTCTTCAACCTGCACACTAGTTTCTCCTTCCCTTTTACCTCATATCCTTGTGGTTGTTGCATATATATCTCTTCCTCCAAATCCCCATGGAGAAAAGTTGTCTTTACATCTAACTGCTCAAGATGCAAACATTCAGTTGGTACTAGACTTAAAATAGTTCCGATTGAAGTCATTTTAATAATAGGAGAAAATATTTCATCAAAGTCTATACCCTTTTTTTGTGCAAACCATTTCACCACAAGTCTAGCTTTATACCTTTTTCTACCTCCATCTTCTTCCTTCAACTTGTAAACCCATTTATTCTGCAATGTTGTTTTACCTGCAGGCAACCTTACTAAGTCCCAAGTCTGGTTATGTGCTAAGGATTCCATCTCTTCTTTCATGGCTCTCTCCCACTTCTTCCTGGTTTCTACCTGCACTACTTCTTCATAACATTTTAGTTCACCAGAATCAGTGAAAAATACATAATATAATGAAGGAAAGCATCATTCAGGGGTCTACTTATCCTGGTAGATCTTCTAACACCACTTTTAGGTGTTTGAGGTGCTTGTTTCTGTTGTGGTTGTTGTTCTGGCTGTTGATCATTATGATTTTCAGGCACCATCACTTTTTCTGTGATCTCGTCAAGCACTGTCTATTCTTTGTTTTCTTTTTCATGTTTCTTTTCCTGCAGCTGATCCTTATACAAAACCTTTTCATTGAATACGACATCTCTGCTCCTAATGATTTTGTGTTTTTCATAATTATAAAAGCGATAACCAAAATCATTAACACCATATCCAATAAAGGTACATTTCTTTGATTTTGCCTCAATATTTGTTCTATTTTCTTTATTAATGTGGACAAAGGCTTCACAACCAAAAGTCTTTAAGAAAGAGTGATTTACCTGTTTACCTGTCCATGCCTCCTTTGGAATACCACCATCCAAGGAACTTGAAGGCCCTTTGTTTATTAGATAAACAACAGTATCTATAGTATCTACCCAAAATTGTAAAGGCAATCCTGCATGCAATCTCATGCACCTTTCACGCTCCATGATTGTTCTATTCATCCTTTCTGACACACCATTTTCTTGTGGTGTTCCTGGAACTGTCTTCTCTCTACGAATTCCATTCTCTGGACAATACCTATAAAACTCTTTTCTGCCATATTCACCTCCATTGTCTTATCTGAGACACTTCAACCTTTTTCCTGTCTCATTTTCAACCAAAGCTTTCCATTTCTTGAAAGTATCAAAGACATCAAATTTATTTTGAATAAAATAAATCTAGGTTTTTCTAGTTGCATCATCAATAAAAGTAACATAATAACGAGAGCCACCAAGAGATGATACCTCAGCACGTCCCCATACATCTGTATGCACAAGCTCTAATTTTTCGATCTTCTTTTCTTTCCCAACTCTAAGGAATCTGACTCTCTTCTGTTTTCCATAAACACAATTCTCACAGAATTTTAAATCAACATGCTTCAAACTTGCCAAAAAATTTCTTGAGTGAAGAATTTGCATCCCCTTCTCACTCATGTGCCTGAGCCTATGATGACACAATGCCGTATCTCCTCCTGTAGAGGTTAAAGCATTAACAGAATTAGAAATACCAGGGATATTTTAGTGACCTTCCAGGTTTTATCTGTGAAAGTAGTTACGCAACCTTCACCTCCTAACTACCCTGTTGAAATCAGATTTTTCTTCAGATCTGGAACATGCCTTACCTCCTTCAATAGACATTGATTTCCATTCTATTATTTTATGAAAATTGTACCCATTCCAATGATTTTACAGGGTTTATCATCACCCAATCGAACATGTCCAAAATATCCTTGAACATAATCATGAAAATGTTTTCTATCAGGTGTGGCATGGAATGAGGCCCCTGAATCTACCACCCAGGCATTAATAATATTTTCTAATGAAAGAATCAAAGCATCTTCCAACACATCACCTGTTACATTTGCTTCATGATTACTTTCTTGTTGCGCGTCTCCTTTTTTTCCCTTTCGAGACTTACAGTCTTTCTTTAGGTGTCCTTTCTTCCCTCATTTCCAGCACACTATCCCTGATCTAGACTTGGATCTGCCTTTTCTGACTTACTGCAGTATCTTGGGCTCTTTCCTCTTTCCATTTTTCTTCCCCTAGTCACTGTAGTCAAAGCATTACCTGATGTCTCACCGAAGCTTTTTCGTCACATTTCCTCGCTAAGGATTGCACCAATAACATCATCAAACTTTAAAGTACTAGATCGAGAGACAGAGTTACTAATGGCCATAATTAAACCATTCTATCTTTCTAGCAATGAGCACAAAAATAAAAGATCCCTAACTTCATCATCAAAAGTTACCCCTACAGAACCTAACTAACTGGTAACTATATTAAATTCATTTAAATGATCAGCAACAGATCCACCTTCTAACATATTCATATTAAATAAACGCTTCATAAGAAATACCTTATTTGAGGCCAAGGGTTTTTCATATAGTTTGGCCAATGTCGACATTAAACCCTCTGTTGTTGTTTCCTTTGAAATATTAAACGCTACCGACACCGCTAGGCACAGCCATATTGTTCCAAGGCCTTTCTGTAGAGAATATCCCATTCTGTGTTTGTCATACTCGTCGACTTCTTTGTCTTTCCACTCAATGGTTGGTATAGATCTCTCTAATACATATAATCTTCCATCTGCATCTTCCACAGCTGGTAGTTTTGGTTGTTGAATTTTTCGACCCTAAACCTACCATCTTCTACCATTTCTCCCACTCGAACCAGGAACCCTTCTCTCCTGCGAGTTTATCAACCAAATAGACCTTCAGCTCTGATACCAGTTGTTAGAAAATTATATATTACAAAGAAATGCAACACATAAAATATTGCAGAAATATAGAAAAGAAAATGCATAAAACAAGAGAGACACAGATATACGTGGTTCACCTAGTTTGGGCTATGTCCACAGAGAAGCAGCCAATCCTTCCTTTTATATTAGCCAGCAAACTGAAGAGATATAGCCTATAGTGGATCCGTTGTAATTCCCTATTCGCTCTCAATCTCCTCTCTCTTCCTCACTCAGAATACAGATCTACATAGATGCAATACAATTCCCTCATATATAGCGAGTGGTTTCCTTCTAGGGAAAAAACCCTAAATTAAACATAAATTCTACCGTCAGATCTCCGCCTAATGAACGGCCCAGATTGACTACGAAATTACAACATTTTACAAGGCAATTTTACATCTATTCTTAGCTTCGAGGGCCCTGCCCCCGATACCCCCGCGCCCCCTCCCCCTGGAGCCCCCTGCAGTGAATATTTTACGGGTAGCATTGCCACCCCATTTCGAACTGGGGTCCAATGCGATGATACCTTTGAATACAGAAGATAATCAGGCTCCACACCGAATAGAAGGAATGCGAAAAATCATGGCATGATCGCCATATCAAACTTTTGATATTCAAGGTAAATGATCTTGTACTATTATATGATAGTAAGTTCACTAAATTTCTAGGTAAATTCTAGATGCATTGGTTAGGGCTATATATTGTCAAGGAAATTACAGATGGTGGCTAGTTCAGCTCGTGAAGCTAAATGGGTAACCCTTCCTGGGAAAAGTGAATGGGAGCAAGTTGAAGCTGTATACGGGGGATCCTGGACAATGACTATATGGCAACAGGACAGTCTTAATGCTCTAGGCAATTGCAAGGGAGCGTGGGACTATAAACTAAACTGCCCCATTTGGAAAACAAGGTAGTGACTAGGCTGCACGGAGATTGACGAGGATGCAACAAATGAAGGTACGCTTAGGACGCTACACGAGAGGGACAAGTACCACACAGATCAGCAGGAAAATGACCCTTGGAGTTACTATTAATGATTTGACATCCAAAAAGTGGTTAAGAGGGGCGGGCTGGTGGAAATTAAGGCAAAAATATTTGAAGATCTACTGCCAAAACAAAATTTATTATCTTAATTTGGGGGAATGGTCAGATTTAAATTCAAATCCCCCTATAAATTAGTGCATACTGGTCCAACAAAGAACACTTTTCACTCTAAGACTTGTTGGTGCATTTTGTTGTCTGTCGCATATGAGTCGAGCATTCTGGGAAGAATTTATGTCGCTAGCAAACTATTCTCTCGCAGCCCGAGAGTTATTTATGGAAATAATGAATGCCACTAACCCTGCCAAATCCATGAGTTCAGAAGCAGTTGTGTTGAACATGCCAGGACCAAAGCTGTCCAGTATGGAGGCTACCCCTGTTGTGCCGATGGCACCAAGGTCACCTAGGCCGAAAAAAAATGTGGCTAAAGAAAATAAGCCTACTATGAAAGAAAAGCAACCAGTCGCGAAGGAAAAATCGAAGAAGCCAATGTTGGTGTGTGCGTCACCGAGGAAGCATACCAAGACACAGGCGAAGCAAAAAAAGGATAAGAAACCAGAAAAGGTATTGGACCTAGAAGATAAATGAGGTTGCCTGAGTATATCCCTCTGTGGAAGGGAAATACTAAAGTCACGAAGGATCCTGATACAGGGAAATTCTCAGTTTCGACACCTTTGTTTCCTGAGCAAGTGGTGTTCGAGGGCCCTAGGCTAGTGCGCATATCGTTGCTTAAAATGGAAGATTAGGACCTCGCGACCATACAAAGTTTCCGCACTTGGCAACTCACAAGTATATGCAAAAAACCTACTATGATAATAAGGGGTTCACAATTTTGGAGCCCATGAAGTAGGTCTACGGTGTTGAGCAGTCAGGGTTGCTCAATCTGTTGTTAGTGCCACATTATCATCATTCCCCCATTAATACGGTTTGTGTGCGCCAGCTCCTCGCACTAGTGCATGATGGGTGCCTATGGCTAGGTGATCCTATCCCCATCACTGACATGTTGATCCATAGGATCACAAAGCTACCTTACAAAGGGGCGAATCCTGCCAAAGAGTTTGGAGGAAAATCCAAAGAGAAAGAGTTGGCAGATAGGAGAAGAAGGAGTTTAGTCTGATCAAAAAGTTGTGAGAGTACTCTATCACGTCCATATCAAACCCGGTAGTACAGTTGGCTTCCTAGATTCTAGCAGGAAAATTAATGAGAAAATGTCACACGGATGAAGCTCTAGTGCCAGTCATTTTGCTTGCATCTCAGTGTGCGAAGGAGGTTCAGTACAATTGGTCCAAGTATCTATGTTAGGAGTTCCTCACAAACTGCCGAGAGGCCCAGGAGGAGAGTAGGATATTTCATTATGCCTGGCTCTTATTGTCAATTTTTTTGGTTTCTTGGAGGTTACCAGAGGATAGCCAATTTCCTCCAAACAAAGAAGAATTGCCCGAGGTAGCACGTTTTTCCTCGTTATGGGCCTCAAAAGATCCAGAGCGTTTTAAGGAGACAAATATCTTTTTTGTTTTGATGTATATGGACATGCACATGGGGGTTAACCAACGGCCAAGGTTGTCGCCTACCATGTACGCGCAAATATCGTTCTATGCAAAATTCAAAACCAATTTTCATAAATCATGCAAAGACCCTGAGCAGAAATGGTACCCGTTGCCTTATATGGTGATGGATACAGAAGTCCAATAATTAGTGGGGCTTTGGACATAGGAATGGTGCACACCTATGGAGTTAGATGCAGGAATAAGTACTGGCACAAAAAGCCCTATTGCATTGAAGTGGAATGAAGCCACTCAAAAATTCGCACACACATTGGTTGCACAAGAGAAGAAGGAGGTTGCGACGACAGCTGTAGAGAAGGTCTGTTTAGAGGAGTGTGCTGCCAAAGCACAAGCAGAGCGAGAAAAGGATGTAAAGGAAAGTGATAATTCTGCTTCCCACCACACTAATGAGAAAGAGCTATTAGAGAAAGGATGAGGTGGCAGTGAGGAGTGTTAGGGTCCTATAATTTTTATAGGATTTTTTGATTATATCTTATCATTATTATGTTTGAGATGTTGTAAATAATAGTTCCTCCTACAAATTATTTCCAAAGAGACACCAAGTACCAAGATTTAAGGATATTTTTGCATGTAAATGTTTGGATCAGATCAGACTGTAGGTATTTTCATTAGAAAGAGCTCAGAATCAGCTTTCCAACCATATATCATGCACTCAAATCCAATTCCTAGATCACAGGCAAGATCAAGTTGAATTCTACACCATAAAACAAAAAAAAAAGCATAAATGAGAAATCATTTATTTTGAAGTTGAAATCTGCCTGAAAGCGTCCACTTCAATGGGTTCAAGTAAGTTACTGAGTCCATCATCTATTTGTTGCGTCCACTTCAATTGGTTCAAGTAAGTTACTGTGGTATCAGAGCCCTGTTTTAAATCCTGAGTCGGTAATCTATAGACAGAGTTCTAGAGAAAGCCAGCAGCCTTCGAAAGGCAACTCTGTTGATCATTGGGCTGAGTAGATAAACGCTTTCTTTAGTCAATCTCTGGTTTATATTATACAATATGGCCAGTCTATTACGCTCATTCTCTTCTATAGATCGGAAAGTCATAACTGAAGTTTCATCAAGGTCTAATGAGTCTGAAGTTGCTGAAAATGAAAATCATGAGATTGTTGAGAATCTTGAAAATTGGACTCCTCCTGCTTTGCATGCTACTGATATTTATAAGCTTCCCATGACCTTTGTTTTAAAAATAAAGACTTTTCTGAAAGAAGTAGAGATAACTATAAAGATTTCTGGACCTTCAGTTCAAATCCTTGCTTTGAACTTATTTTCTGATGATGAAATTAAAAAGTTCCGTCAGTATGCTAAAGAAGGAAAATATTTTTATCTTCATTTTGGAGGAATAAGGATAGGAATTGCACCACTATTCCATCATGGAATAAATACTCCTTGCATTGCTGAACTGTTTGATACCCGTCATCAAAATTATGATCATGCTAGGATTGGTACTATTATGGGAAACCTTGCTACTGGTTGTCAATATGGAACAATATATCCTGACTATGCCATCAGCCTGAATGATGTACATTTGAAAGACTGTTGGAAATTATTAACTGGGGTTCAAGGGCTAACTATGGCAGAAGAAAGTGAATATCTCTCTGTGATAGGACAAGCTTCCTTTCAGCTTACGAATACTGCACATCCAAAGCTGAAACAACATGTACTTAAAGATCGTGTGTTTTGCGAGTGTGTGTGTGTGTAATCAGAGCTCTCATACTTGAGGCTATCTATGGTGTGTAATATTATTTTGAATTAATATTGAAGCCTGCTGGGCCGCCAGTCTGAGGACTGTTCTGTTCCAAGATCATCGCATGGAATGAGATTGTAAGGCGCGTTGGAGAAGCGAAAGGGTCGCGATAGTCCGCGCATTTCTCAGATGTGAGGAAATCTGCCTGAAAGCGTCCACTTCAATTGGTTCAAGTAAGTTACTGAGTCCATCATCTATTTGTTGCGTCCACTTCAATTGGTTCAAGTAAGTTACTGAACACACGATGCAGAACTCTGTGAGAGTTCTTTCTTAAATAGCCTAAAATCGAATCTAACTTAGCTAAGACATGACATAAGATAGAAATAATTGAGGGTCCTGTCGGTATCTTTTTCCACCGACGGTGTCTACTCAATTTTTCTTTTTGTACAAAGATTCCTGTCACAACATGTGATCAACAGTATCACATTGCTGACAAGAGATTCTTTACCATGAACCTTGCGGACTCCTATCACTATCAAAGTCTGCTTCGAACTCCGAATCTGGTGGGGTCTTTATTCTTTGCCACGGATATGTTAAATTTGAAAGCGTTTCCTGTGGATTCTTCCATGAAGATGTAAGCCATGATAGATATTCCTTTTCCCAAGTAGGGTCATTTTGTACCTGAGCATCTTGATAGACATCGACAAATACGGTCTCTTTTTCTTCTCCAACTTTTGCTTTTCCTTTATAGTCATGGATTGCTATGGAAGATGCCTCTTTTTGTGGTGCATGTGAACTTTGGCCTGTGTCATACGAAAATTTTATGGAATCTGCAGTTTTCCTTAGACTCTTTGATGGAAAGAGATAATCATCTTTGTTCCATCTGTTCACATATGCAAATGGATCTATTTCAATCCCAAGGAAGGAATCTTTCTTACTTTTTCTAAAATTTGGCAAGGATTGCACTGCCAATTCAACCCCATCTAACAAATCCCACTTAAAAATTTGAAACATGCTGACTGATTACTCGATAGCTGCTTGAACCCATAATTTGCACTGATGACTAACATGTCCTTGATCTTGCCACCCAACTTCAAATATCATTGCTAAACATACCCGATTTGATAATAGCAAATTTATCAGACATACAGAATCTTCTGTCCAGCTCCCTGAGGAAACACTGATAGATATTAATGCTTTTTGATTAATGATTAACCTTAATACTCCTCTTTTTCCTTGCATAGGCTCCAGTGTTTTAATCATCGAGATCTTTTCTGGTAATTTTAATGAATGGAATTCTTGAAGCCACAAAGAAACCTTTTTTATTTGCTCTGGATTTTCAGCCAATGTAGATTCTAGAATGCTATCCGTGCCATACACTTGTGCGAACGGATTAGGTTCTATTGGATTGCGGAATTCCATACTTTGATAATCCCAAGGTTCTGTAAAAGTTCTAAGATATTGAAGGGTTCGCATTACACACTGGGAAGCTTTGATCTGAGCTTTCTTTTGACATCTGCCATTTTTTATTTCCCAATCAGCAAAAGGCTGAAACAATTCATATTGTGGAAAAGAATCTGTTGATACAAAATTTTCATCTACTTGTTGCAAAAAGGCTGTCTCTAATTCTTCAAACATATCAGGAATCTTGAGGGATTTTAAAAATCGTTCAACTAATCCATTCATATTAACTTCCTCAAGATCTAACATCTTTGCA
Source organism: Pinus tabuliformis (assembly GCA_031772625.1). Lineage (NCBI taxonomy): Eukaryota > Viridiplantae > Streptophyta > Pinopsida > Pinales > Pinaceae > Pinus > Pinus tabuliformis. Next base: position 965,175,153 of record CM062818.1, read on the forward strand.
GAGACATAAACAGCAACAGAGAAATCAACTCCACCGATTATTTGATAATAATTCAAAGTCTTTAAGACTTTAATCATTTCTGGAGTGTAATGGTTGTCCCATGTGTCATCAAGCAATCTGAAATAAACTTTTACCTATAAATTTGGTAGAGGATAAACCTTCACCAACTCTTCATTGAGATTAAGAAAAATACCAACATTTTTATGCTGCCAAGCCTGGCATTTTTGAATCCACTGATTTCTTCTTAATCGTAAACCAATGACCTTCTTTATCTGTTCAACAAGGTCAGGTAAGAGGAATTCTAATATCTTAAACCGCTGTAGAAAAGTTTCAAAATTATCATCAAAAGCAGATTTATCTGAAATATCAAACATACTCTGTTTATGTACATGAACCTTATTCATTTCTCTTGTCAAAGCATCAGCTAAAAAATTAGAATTTCCTGGGATCCATTCGACATCAAAATCATACATCTGAAACCACATTTGCCATGCTAACAATCTTCCTCGAGCTAGCTGTTTAGAAATCTTTGCATTCAGGAAGTATTTAAAATTCATGGAATCTGTCCGAATTAAAAATTTTGCAGGAGCCAAATAGATTTCAAACTTCTGGATTCCATTAAAAATAGCAAGGGTTTCTTTTTCAGCAGGGAAATAACCTTTTTGATGTTTCTGAAATTCTCCCGAGGCATATGCGCAAAGAACTTCTTCAATTTCTTCTCCTTCTCCTTTTCTTTCAAGAAGAGTGGCCGCCCAAAAGTTATCTGATGCATCCGTTTGTAAAATCAAAAATCCATTACCTGGTGGCTTCAATGCTGGCAGATTTTGACATTCCTGCTTAAGCAGCTGAACTGCTCTGGTAGCTTCATCAGACCATCCACCATTAATGTATTGACGAATTGGAGAAGTTTTTTCAGAGAGATTCGGAATATATTTATGTACATAATTTAAAATTCCTATAAATCTCTGAATCATATGTTTATCTGCTAGCTGATCAGGAAATTCGAAAAGTTTTGTTAACACATGAGGCTGCATCTGAATTTTCCCATTGCTGACATGTATTCCAAGAAAATCAATACTTTCTTGAAACAGGATCATTTTCTTTTCTGACAAAACAAGACCATGTGCCTTGGCCTCATCAAGAAATATCTGTAAATGTTTCAAATGAGATTCTAAATCTGAACTATGTACAAGAATATCATCAATATATACAACGATGAAATCATATTTGCTGAATATGTGATCCATTCTTCTTTTGAAGAAGGCAGGAGCATTCTTCAGCCCGAAAGGAACAACTTTCCATTGAAAGAAACCTGCAGGACATGTGAAAGCAGTCTTGTGTCGATCTTCTTCTGCAATCTGAATCTGATAATATCCTGATTTCATATCAAATTTGCTAAAAATTTTACTTCCTTGAATTTTTGTAGAATGGTTTCCTGTCTAGGCATAGGATAATTAAAGCTTTTTGTTATTGCATTCAATGGCTTATAGTTAATAACCATCCTATCCTTTCCACGCACAATTTCTGAATGATTTCTGACAAGGAATGCAGAACAGGAGTAATGAGATTCGCTTCTTTCAATCAACTGAAGATCTAACAATTCTTGAATCTGCTTTCTCATTTCTTTCTCTTTAGCAGGGGTGCATGGTATTAGTTTACCAGTTACCCCATTATCATGTAATGTTATAATTTCCTGCTGTGGACTTTTTGTAGTCCAGAATGCCTGAGGGTTGTTTGAACAGCACTTTAACAATTCTTCATATAGACTGATTTGTTCAGATGACCAATTGGGATCTCTATTGGCTTTCTGGGTAGGTTGTGATTTAGCCTCATACATCATCAACACTTCTCTCCAATCATGAGACTCATTCTTTGTTTTCTTGGAACCTACCTTTTTTTGACTCTGCTCTTTTCTAGCTTCTGAGTTTGCCATTGTCAATCTTGGAACTGCTACTGCTTTCTTTTTGACATTGCAAATGATTTTTTCTTCACTTATTGTTACAGGCAGTACTGAATTAATAAATGGCATTCCTAAAAATAGACTTGCAGAAGCATCATAATGCTGAATAGCAGAAATTTTTATAGTAACCCCCCCAAGTTTCAAAGAAATGTTATCGACATAATGGGTAAGGTTTACAGATCCGCCAATAGTTTCTGAAACAATTATATGCTGCAAAGGCTTCCATAATCCTTTGAAAAGAGATGGTCTAGCAAGATTATTGGAACCCCCAGTATCAATGAAAGCATCAACACTAACCCATTCACCACGAACTTGGACTTCAACTGGAATGTACAAAAGATTATTTGATTTGACCATCTTTTTAAGAAAAGCATTTTCTTCATCTAGAGTAGAATTATTTACAGGGAGTTATGAGGAGGAAGACGCGACTGTTTTAGGATAAGGACATAAAGAACTCACAGGTGGCTGTGGAGGCAAGGAATTTAAACTGGGAAATGAGTCCTTTAAGTCTGCTATAGTAACAGTTTCAATAAAAGAATGATCTGACTCTTCTTCTGTAAAGTCTTCTGTATCTGTCTCATCACTATAATGATGTTCTTCTTCTTCAAATTCACTTGGTTCACTTTCAAAACCAGAATAACAAATATTCATTTTTTGGCTGACTTCATGCATAGGTTCAGTGTCAGATAGAGAAGCATCAGTCAAAATATATACATCAGATACTTCATCATTTGAATCAACCACTGACCAATCATCTGCAAATTCTTCAATTTCAAAACAGGCTTTCAATTTACTAGAGGAACTCTTGGGACATTTGCGAGCAAAATGTCCTTCTTGCTTACAAATGAAGCAAGCATTATCTCGTTTTGGTTGTTTCCTCTTTTTAACATATCTAAATTTTCTGAATGGTCTTCTAGGATTAGCAACCCTCTTTGGTCTGTATTTACCATATTTCTTAGTTCTTCTTTTTCTGAAAGGAGTCCAGGGTAATACAGAACGACAAACATTCAGACTTGGGGAAACATTATGAACCTGTTTTTGCCAGCACAAATACTTAACCTTTTCTTGACACCGGAATAGGAGATCTATCCAATAGATTTGTTCAATCTTTTTGCCTTGAACTTCAATATCTTTCATAATCATGTCTCCTAAATTTCCAGGTAACTTTGATAAGAAAGCAACCTTCTGGGTAGGATCATTATTTAAATTTGCTTTAAACACCTTAGCCATGTACTCAGACCCAAACTGACCTAGATCTTTTAAATCTTTCAACTCCATTCTTGTTAGATCAGTAATTATTTGCTTTCTTTCATCTGTAGGTTCTGGAACAAATTGAGTAAGCAACAAAACTTCTAAAGTAGCTAATCCCAACGCTGCAACATTCTGTCTTTCTTCATTAGAAGCAGACATCCACTAGTCCCACACAATTCCTGCCATACGTTTTTCTGCTAGCAAGAAAATTGAGAAATTGTCTAATTTAGACACAACTTGCATTTGGTACAAAGCACCAATCCATATTCGAATCGATTCAGCTGGATTTTTAGATTTATCCAAATCTAGAACATATCCAGATGAATTAGTAGCAAATAAATCCTCTTCAACTCGTGGATATTTTGGTTCTTTATACCTATTAGCTTTTTGCAGGGAGGGCATTATGAATGATGGAAATAGAGTAGCAACATTTTCAAAGGTAGCCAATTCACTTTTATTTCTATGAATTGTAGTTGAATTGGGCTTCTCTATTTTGAAACCAATTTGGCTATTGCTAGATTCAGCTACTTCTTCTTGGGAATCACTAGTCTCCCATTTTTGTGGAATTTCCATAGTTTTAGAAAACTTTGGAGGCTGCGATTCTTTCTTTTTCTTTTCTCTTCTTCTTCTTTCTCTTTCTTCTCTATGCTGTCTATCGGCTGTCTGTTCATCATGTAGAAGTTTAAGATTTGCCAGAATTAATTCACTTTGGCAACCTAAATCATCTAAAACTTCTTCTGCATGTGCACACCATGTAGTTATATAATTGCCGATCTGATATGTCTCATCGAGATCATTTGTATTCTGTGCATTATGTTCAATCAGGGGAGCACAATCTGCACGAGTGATTGGTTGTCGAGAAGAGGAAGAAGTAGTGCAGAACTTTGTGCGAGGAGGCCATTTGCCACCCTTGACAAATCTGCGATTGGCATATTGCCATTCTTCAACAGGAGGAAAACGACCTATGCGATGCATTTTATTTACAGTGGGTAAAAAAGGCTTAGAATCTGGTATGTACAATGTAGTAGATGACATTACAGGCTCAGTCTGACTCTGACTGGCTTCTTGGATAGTAGACAAATTATGACTACTTGAAGGAACTTCAGTTGGAGCCATAGGAAACACATATCTTTTCTGCTTGGTAATAGGACGAGGTACCTTTGGCCTTGGAGGAATCAGTTTGACTTGGCCATTATTAATAGCAACTCGTTTTACTTTCAGTTCAGGCTTCTTTTCATCAGCTATAGATTTATATTGGAAATACCAATTTTGGGGTAATTCAGTAGGGTCATATAATACTCCCTCAACTTGGGCATTAGATAGACCAACAGTAACACAATCTTTAAGTACAGGCTGTTTCAGCTTTGGATGTGCAGTATTCGTAAGCTGAAAGGAAGCTTGTCCTATCACAGAGAGATATTCACTTTCTTCTGCCATAGTTAGCCCTTGAACCCCAGTTAATAATTTCCAACAGTCTTTCAAATGTACACCATTCAGGCTGATGGCATAGTCAAGATATATTGTTCCATATTGACAACCAGTAGCAAGGTTTCCCATAATAGTACCAATCCTAGCATGATCATAATTTTGATGACGGGTATCAAACAGTTCAGCAATGCAAGGAGTATTTATTCCATGACGGAATAGTGGTGCAAGTCCTATCCTTATTCCTCCAAAATGAAGATAAAAATATTTTCCTTCTTTAGCATACTGACGGAACTTTTTAATTTCATCATCAGAAAATAAGTTCAAAGCAAGGATTTGAACTGAAGGTCCAGAAATCTTTATAGTTATCTCTACTTCTTTCAGAAAAGTCTTTCTTTTTAAAACAAAGGTCATGGGAAGCTTATAAATATTAGTAGCATGCAAAGCAGGAGGAGTCCAATTTTCAGGATTCTCAACAATCTCATGATTTTCATTTTCAGCAACTTCATCGTGGTATCAGAGCCCTGTTTTAAATCCTGAGTCGGTAATCTATAGACAAAGTTCTAGAGAAAGCCAGCAGCCTTCGAAAGGCAACTCTGTTGATCATTGGGCTGAGTAGATAAACGCTTTCTTTAGTCAATCTCTGGTTTAGATTATACAATATGGCCAGTCTATTACGCTCATTCTCTTCTATAGATCGGAAAGTCATAATTGAAGTTTCATCAAGGTCTAATGAGTCTGAAGTTGCTGAAAATGAAAATCATGAGATTGTTGAGAATCCTGAAAATTGGACTCCTCCTGCTTTGCATGCTACTGATATTTATAAGCTTCCCATGACCTTTGTTTTAAAAAGAAAGACTTTTCTGAAAGAAGTAGAGATAACTATAAAGATTTCTGGACCTTCAGTTCAAATCCTTGCTTTGAACTTATTTTCTGATGATGAAATTAAAAAGTTCCGTCAGTATGCTAAAGAAGGAAAATATTTTTATCTTCATTTTGGAGGAATAAGGATAGGACTTGCACCACTATTCCGTCATGGAATAAATACTCCTTGCATTGCTGAACTGTTTGATACCCGTCATCAAAATTATGATCATGCTAGGATTGGTACTATTATGGGAAACCTTGCTACTGGTTGTCAATATGGAACAATATATCCTGACTATGCCATCAGCCTGAATGATGTACATTTGAAAGACTGTTGGAAATTATTAACTGGGGTTCAAGGGCTAACTATGGCAGAAGAAAGTGAATATCTCTCTGTGATAGGACAAGCTTCCTTTCAGCTTACGAATACTGCACATCCAAAGCTGAAACAACCTGTACTTAAAGATTGTGTTACTGTTGGTCTATCTAATGCCCAAGTTGAGGGAGTACTATATGACCCTACTGAATTACCCCAAAATTGGTATTTCCAATATAAATCTATAGCTGATGAAAAGAAGCCTGAACTGAAAGTAAAACGAGTTGCTATTGATAATGGCCAAGTCAAACTGATTCCTCCAAGGCCAAAGGTACCTCGTCCTATTACCAAGCAGAAAAGATATGTGTTTCCTATTGCTCCAACTGAAGTTCCTTCAAGTAGTCATAATTTGTCTACTATCCAAGAAGCCAGTCAGAGTCAGACTGAGCCTGTAATGTCATCTACTACATTGTACATACCAGATTCTAAGCCTTTTTTACCCACTGTAAATAAAATGCATCGCATAGGTCGTTTTCCTCCTGTTGAAGAATGGCAATATGCCAATCGCAGATTTGTCAAAGGTGGCAAATGGCCTCCTCGCACAAAGTTCTGCACTACTTCTTCCTCTTCTCGACAACCAATCACTCGTGCAGATTGTGCTCCCCTGATTGAACATAATGCACAGAATACAAATGATCTCGATGAGACATATCAGATCGGAAATTATATAACTACATGGTGTGCACATGCAGAAGAAGTTTTAGATGATTTAGGTTGCCAAAGTGAATTAATTCTGGCAAATCTTAAACTTCTACATGATGAACAGACAGCCGATCGACAGCATAGAGAAGAAAGAGAAAGAAGAAGAAGAGAAAAGAAAAAGAAAGAATCGCAGCCTCCAAAGTTTTCTAAAACTATGGAAATTCCACAAAAATGGGAGACTAGTGATTCCCAAGAAGAATTAGCTGAATCTAGCAACAGCCAAATTGGTTTCAAAATAGAGAAGCCCAATTCAACTACAATTCATAGAAATAAAAGTGAATTGGCTACCTTTGAAAATGCTGCTACTCTATTTCCATCATTCATAATGCCCTCCCTGCAAAAAGCTAATAGGTATAAAGAACCAAAATATCCACGAGTTGAAGAGGATTTATTTGCTACTAATTCATCTGGATATGTTCTAGATTTGGATAAATCTAAAAATCCAGCTGAATCAATTCGAATATGGATTGGTGCTTTGTACCAAATGCAAGTTGTGTCTAAATTAGACAATTTCTCAATTTTCTTGCTAGCAGAAAAACGTATGGCAGGAATTGTGTGGGACTGGTGGATGTCTGCTTCTAATGAAGAAAGACAGAATGTTGCAGCGTTGGGATTAGCTACTTTAGAAGTTTTGTTGCTTACTCAATTTGTTCCAGAACCTACAGATGAAAGAAAGCAAATAATTACTGATCTAACAAGAATGGAGTTGAAAGATTTAAAAGATCTAGATCAGTTTGGGTCTGAGTACATGGCTAAGGTTTTTAAAGCAAATTTAAATAATGATCCTACCCAGAAGGTTGCTTTCTTATCAAAGTTACCTGGAAATTTAGGAGACATGATTATGAAAGATATTGAAGTTCAAGGCAAAAAGATTGAACAAATCTATTGGATAGATCTCCTATTCCGGTGTCAAGAAAAGGTTAAGTATTTGTGCTGGCAAAAACAGGTTCATAATGTTTCCCCAAGTCTGAATGTTTGTCGTTCTGTATTACCCTGGACTCCTTTCAGAAAAAGAAGAACTAAGAAATATGGTAAATACAGACCAAAGAGGGTTGCTAATCCTAGAAGACCATTCAGAAAATTTAGATATGTTAAAAAGAGGAAACAACCAAAACGAGATAATGCTTGCTTCATTTGTAAGCAAGAAGGACATTTTGCTCGCAAATGTCCCAAGAGTTCCTCTAGTAAATTGAAAGCCTGTTTTGAAATTGAAGAATTTGCAGATGATTGGTCAGTGGTTGATTCAAATGATGAAGTATCTGATGTATATATTTTGACTGATGCTTCTCTATCTGACACTGAACCTATGCATGAAGTCAGCCAAAAAATGAATATTTGTTATTCTGGTTTTGAAAGTGAACCAAGTGAATTTGAAGAAGAAGAACATCATTATAGTGATGAGACAGATACAGAAGACTTTACAGAAGAAGAGTCAGATCATTCTTCTATTGAAACTGTTACTATAGCAGACTTAAAGGACTCATTTCCCAGTTTAAATTCCTTGCCTCCACAGCCACCTGTGAGTTCTTTATGTCCTTATCCTAAAACAGTCGCGTCTTCCTCCTCATCACTCCCTGTAAATAATTCTGCTCTAGATGAAGAAAATGCTTTTCTTAAAAAGATGGTCAAATCAAATAATCTTTTGTACATTCCAGTTGAAGTCCAAGTTCGTGGTGAATGGGTTAGTGTTGATGCTTTCATTGATATTGGGGGTTCCAATAATCTTGCTAGACCATCTCTTTTCAAAGGATTATGGAAGCCTTTGCAGCATATAATTGTTTCAGAAACTATTGGCGGATCTGTAAACCTTACCCATTATGTCGATAACATTTCTTTGAAACTTGGGGGGGTTACTATAAAAATTTCTGCTATTCAGCATTATGATGCTTCTGCAAGTCTATTTTTAGGAATGCCATTTATTAATTCAGTACTGCCTGTAACAATAAGTGAAGACAAAATCATTTGCAATGTCAAAAAGAAAGCAGTAGCAGTTCCAAGATTGACAATGGCAAACTCAGAAGCTAGAAAAGAGCAGAGTCAAAAAAAGGTAGGTTCAAAGAAAACAAAGAATGAGTCTCATGATTGGAGAGAAGTGTTGATGATGTATGAGGCTAAATCACAACCTACCCAGAAAGCCAATAGAGATCCCAATTGGTCATCTGAACAAATCAGTCTATATGAAGAATTGTTAAAGTGTTGTTCAAACAACCCTCAGGCATTCTGGACTACAAAAAGTCCACAACAGGAAATTATAACATTACATGATAATGGGGTAACTGGTAAACTAATACCATGCACCCCTGCTGAAGAGAAAGAAATGAGAAAGCAGATTCAAGAATTGTTAGATCTTCAGTTGATTGAAAGAAGCGAATCTCATTACTCCTGTTCTGCATTCCTTGTCAGAAATCATTCAGAAATTGTGCGTGGAAAGGATAGGATGGTTATTAACTATAAGCCATTGAATGCAATAACAAAAAGCTTTAATTATCCTATGCCTAGATAGGAAACCATTCTGCAAAAAATTCAAGGAAGTAAAATTTTTAGCAAATTTGATATGAAATCAGGTTATTATCAGATTCAGATTGCAGAAGAAGATCGACACAAGACTGCTTTCACATGTCCTGCAGGTTTCTTTCAATGGAAAGTTGTTCCTTTCGGGCTGAAGAATGCTCCTACCTTCTTCCAAAGAAGAATGGATCACATATTCAACAAATATGATTTTATCGTTGTATATATTGATGATATTCTTGTACATAGTTCAGATTTAGAATCTCATTTGAAACATTTACAGATATTTCTTGATGAGGCAAAGGCACATGGTCTTGTTTTGTCAGAAAAGAAAATGATCCTGTTTCAAGAAAGTATTGATTTTCTTGGAATACATGTCAGCAATGGGAAAATTCAGATGCAGCCTCATGTGTTAACAAAACTTTCCGAATTTCCTGATCAGCTAGCAGATAAACATATGATTCAGAGATTTATAGGAATTTTAAATTATGTACATAAATATATTCCGAATCTCTCTGAAAAAACTTCTCCAATTCGTCAATACATTAATGGTGGATGGTCCGATGAAGCTACCAGAGCAGTTCAGCTGCTTAAGCAGGAATGTCAAAATCTGCCAGCATTGAAGCCACCAGGTAATGGATTTTTGATTTTACAAACGGATGCATCAGATAACTTTTGGGCGGCCACTCTTCTTGAAAGAAAAGGAGAAGGAGAAGAAATTGAAGAAGTTCTTTGTGCATATGCCTCGGGAGAATTTCAGAAACATCAAAAAGGTTATTTCCCTGCTGAAAAAGAAACCCTTGCTATTTTTAATGGAATCCAGAAGTTTGAAATCTATTTGGCTCCTGCAAAATTTTTAATTCGGACAGATTCCATGAATTTTAAATACTTCCTCAATGCAAAGATTTCAAAACAGCTAGCTCGAGGAAGATTGTTAGCATGGCAAATGTGGTTTCAGATGTATGAGTTTGATGTCGAATGGATCCCAGGAAATTCTAATTTTTTAGCTGATGCTTTGACAAGAGAAATGAATAAGGTTCATGTACATAAACAGAGTATGTTTGATATTTCAGATAAATCTGCTTTTGATGATAATTTTGAAACTTTTGTACAGCGGTTTAAGATATTAGAATTCCTCTTACCTGACCTTGTTGAACAGATAAAGAAGGTCATTGGTTTACAATTAAGAAGAAATCAGTGGATTCAAAAATGCCAGGCTTGGCAGCATAAAAATGTTGGTATTTTTCTTAATCTCAATGAAGAGTTGGTGAAGGTTTATCCTCTACCAAATTTACAGGTAAAAGTTTATTTCAGATTGCTTGATGACACATGGGACAGCCATTACACTCCAGAAATGATTAAAGTCTTAAAGACTTTGAATTATTATCAAATAATCGGTGGAGTTGATTTCTCTGTTGCTGTTTATGTCTCTGCAAAGATGTTAGATCTTGAGGAAGTTAATATGAATGGATTAGTTGAACGATTTTTAAAATCCCTCAAGATTCCTGATATGTTTGAAGAATTAGAGACAGCCTTTTTGCAACAAGTAGATGAAAATTTTGTATCGACAGATTCTTTTCCACAATATGAATTGTTTCAGCCTTTTGTTGATTGGGAAATAAAAAATGGCAGATGTCAAAAGAAAGCTCAGATCAAAGCTTCCCAGTGTGTAATGCGAACCCTTCAATATCTTAGAAATTTTACAGAACCTTGGGATTATCAAAGTATGGAATTCCGCAATCCAATAGAACATAATCCGTTCGCACAAGTGTATGGCACGGATAACATTCTAGAATCTACATTGGCTGAAAATCCAGAGCAAATAAAAAAGGTTTCTTTGTGGCTTCAAGAATTCCATTCATTAAAATTACCAGAAAAGATCTCGATGATTAAAACACTGGAGCCTATGCAAGGAAAAAGAGGAGTATTAAGGTTAATCATTAATCAAAAAGCATTAATATCTATCAGTGTTTCCTCAGGGAGCTGGACAGAAGATTCTGTATGTCTGATAAATTTGCTATTATCAAATCGGGTATGTTCAGCAATGATATTTGAAGTTGGGTGGCAAGATCAAGGACATGTCAGTCATCAGTGCAAATTATGGGTTCAAGCAGCTATCGAGCAATCAGTCAGCATGTTTCAAATTTTTAAGTGGGATTTGTTAGATGGGGTTGAATTGGTAGTGCAATCCTTGCCAGATTTTAGAAAAAGTAAGAAAGATTCCTTCCTTGGGATTGAAATAGATCCATTCGCATATGTGAACAGATGGAACAAAGATGATTATCTCTTTCCATCAAAGAGTCTACGGAAAACTGCAGATTCCATAAAATTTTCGTATGACACAGGCCAAAGTTCACATGCACCACAAAAAGAGGCATCTTCCATAGCAATCCATGACTATAAAGGAAAAGCAAAAGTTGGAGAAGAAAAAGAGACCGTATTTGTCGATGTCTATCAAGATGCTCAGGTACAAAATGACCCTACTTGGGAAAAGGAATATCTATCATGGCTTACATCTTCATGGAAGAATCCACAGGAAACGCTTTCAAATTTAACATATTCGTGGCAAAGAATAAAGACCCCACCAGATTCGGAGTTCGAAGCAGACTTTGATAGTGATAGGAGTCCGCAAGGTTCATGGTAAAGAATCTCTTGTCAGCAATGTGATACTGTTGATCACATGTTGTGACAGGAATCTTTGTACAAAAAGAAAAATTGAGTAGACACCGTCGGTGGAAAAAGATACCAACAGGACCCTCAATTATTTCTATCTTATGTCATGTCTTAGCTAAGTTAGATTCGATTTTAGGCTATTTAAGAAAGAACTCTCACAGAGTTCTGCATCGTGTGTTTTGCGAGTGTGTGTGTGTGTAATCAGAGCTCTCATACTTGAGGCTATCTATGGTGTGTAATATTATTTTGAATTAATATTGAAGCCTGCTGGGCCGCCAGTCTGAGGACTGTTCTGTTCCAAGATCATCGCATGGAATGAGATTGTAAGGCGCGTTGGAGAAGCGAAAGGGTCGCGATAGTCCGCGCATTTCTCAGATGTGAGGAAATCTGCCTGAAAGCATCCACTTCAATTGGTTCAAGTAAGTTACTGAGTCCATCATCTATTTGTTGCGTCCACTTCAATTGGTTGTATTAAAAATTAATTCAAAAAATAAATGAATAATCAAAATTCTAAAAAACATGAAAAAATTGTTTATTCATTCCAAAGTCCAAAATTCAAAGGGCCCACCTACACTCATGCATTAATTCCCCATCGTCACAGGCATAGGGATGCGTGCATATTCCAAATCCACGATTATGAATGTGTTTGGGATCCCCCAACCCCTCAATGTCTAACCAAAGCGGGTGGTCTGAAAAGTGCTTTCCACTTTTACTGTACTTCACAGTTTGTACTTCACAGTTGTGAACCTCATGTAATTTGGGACGCCCTCCCCCTAAACCTCTTACTGCCCACCCCTCTCCGAATCCATTCACCATTTTGGTTTGACTTTTTAAAAAATGACAGGAATTGAATGAAAGAGATTAGGAGACCAAATCTTAGAAGAAATTAACCGATGGAAGGCTACGAGAGTAAAATGAGATGACGGGCAAAGGAGTAAATTAATTTTATAGTTGCACCATTTTGGTTTGACTTTTTAAGAAATGACAGGAATTGAATGAAAGAGATTAGGAGACCAAATCTTAGAAGAAATTAACCGATGGAAGGCTAAGGGAGTAAAATGAGATGACGGGCAAAGGAGTAAATTAATTTTATAGTTGCACATTTTAAAAATGGCAGGAATTAAATGAGAGAGATCAGGAGAGACCAAATATTAGAGGAAATTCATAGATGTAAGGCTAAGTGAGTAAAATGAAATGACGGAAAATGAGATGACGGGCAAAGGAGTAAATTAATTTTATAGTTACAGGAAAAAGAAATTCATGGGTGCAGGAAAATAAACACATGAGAAAAATAAGAGGGAAATTTTGCAATATTATGTTCATGAAAGTAATGTACAAGTGAGGAAAAATAGGGAGCTTCATGTAAACAAGTTTTGCACATATGAGGACAAGTAAAAATGAGTTTTTACAGAGAAATATATTTTTGTTTTTACAGGCATAAAATTCAAAATAGAAATGTTTTACCGAACATGTACTAACAAAAAACAACACATGGTTTTGGAAATCCATCCAAAGATTTACATGAGTAAAAGGAAATTTATAGGGGAAGTTAAAAGGAGAAACAGGACATGGTTTTTGAAAACAACTCATGGATTTTTGAGATAGTATATGAATTCGAAAACATGATGGATTTATAAATAATTCTAATAAATACTTTGAATTATGAATTTCATTTAAATATTTGGAAATATTAATTTAAATATATTATTTAAATCCAAATATTTTGTGACAAAACAAAGTATTTAAAAGATGATGAATAAGACAATGCAAATGACATAATGTAGTATAAATATTTAGCACAACATTTCAAAATAGAATGCAGTAGAAAGAGGGAAAGCACAAACAACTGTCAGCATGACAAACAACATTGCTCATTGAAAGGCACAGTCACCACCAAAATTCCCAAAAACAACAGATTTCCAACAATGAGTAAACCAATTCCAAATTTGAACTAGAATGCCCACAAACAATAGATTTCCAACAGTGAGTAAACCAATTCTAGATTTGAACCAGAATGCCCAAAAACAACAGTGAGTAAACCAATTCTAGATTGAACCAGAATGCCCAAAAACAATAGATTTCCAGCGATCAATTAGTAAAACAATTCCATATTTGAATGCACTATACTTGCAGGCAGTTAGAGTTTCTACAAGGTAAATTAGGGATATTATCTTATCTTTAGTTTATTATGCAGGATTTATCTAGAAATAGCCACAATCAGCAAGAATTCAGTTTAAAGCTTGAACATAAGATCAGAAATAGTATAGACTTCCTATTACTTAGTTGTATCTTGGGAAATATCTACATGTTTTTGGTAGATATTGTTTGTAATAATTTTTATTCATATTTTTCCAAAGATTATTAGAGAATATTTTGTAAATCAATTCCTTTTGGGATTTGATATTAGTTTAATAGAAGGGGAAATATCTACATGTTTTTGGTAGATATCATTTGTAATAATTTTTATTCAAATTTTTCCAAAGATTATTAGAGAATATTTTATAAATCAATTCATTTTTGGGATTTGATATTAGTTTAACACAATATCTCAGGATATTTTTAAATTAATTTATAAATACTCCAAGTATTACAGGTTGATTTTCGAATGTAATTTCTTTTGCATATTGTAATTTTCAAAGCACTTGAGCATTCATGTGGTGTACCAAATGGTGATGTGTTTCCTCTGTTTATTTGTTTAAACATTTATTTTCTCTTTGTTATTCTGAAAATCTCCATGTTTCCACTAAAGTCAAATCAAGGAATTCTTAATTTCTCCTTGATATCTATTGAACCTTACACTTCTGCTATTTCACCATCCATTTAATTTCTGAAAAAGATCCAAATAGTGCAACCTAGCTTGCCCATTGAGAACTCCTCCGAAAATTGATGCAAAATCTAGTTTTATTTTTAGACTCCATAGCCCAATGGAATTATAACACTTAAATCAACCCAACCAATCAAATCAAAAAAATCAGTACAGTCATAGCTAGCCTAAAATTTACATAAAAACAAAGCTAAATTTTACAGAGAGATCCCTCTTTGAATTTGGCAGGGCTAGATCCCAGCTTCCAAAGTGGTTTTGATGTTGTCTTATGTGTTTACTCCCTCAACCTCAAAAATACAAAATGACAACATAGTGGCGACCATACTTGGGAAGAGCCCAAAAAAGTGTATCAAGTTCTAGATCTAATTACTGATGGTGGAAAGTGATAAGACACAAGAAGGTTGATTCATCCACCTAGTGACTCCACATAGTTTCAAGTCAATCGGAAGACTCCACTGGCAGAAGAATCTAGAAATCAAGACATTCATGGCGACTCCACTACTTACTGATCAGGTTGTTTCCTAAAAACAAGATGACAAGGTATGTGGTAAACCCTGTATCTTGTGAAGTTATAAAAGAAATCACAGATCAATTAGTGGATGTTCAAATTGATGAAGATTTTTTAATGGTTGTGCTTCATTGTTTGAGATCTACCAAGTTCTCCTAAAGGTAAAACCTGTTTTTCCAAATTAGTTGTTGAAAGGTTTGGAAATGAGATTGGGCTTTTAGATGTTCAAATCCAATCATATAACTTCCAAGATCCTAAAAAGTTCTTGGAAATTCTCCCTCCTCCCAAACGAGAAATAGTAGTGCTACATTTTGATGTTGAAATTGAGCATTATTTTGAGACCATATCAAAAAATGTATGATGATATAGAAATAATATCTTTGAGCATCAAGTAATAGGTCATGTCTTTCATGATCCCATAGCTATCTATATGGAGAAATTTTTCACTGAGAGTCCCAATCAATTTCTAGTACCTCCCCTACTTTTCATGATTCCATAGCTCTCTATCGTGAAGATCAAGCTGATAATCAGTTTCTAGTGACCTTACAAGCTCTAGTTCTGATTCTTCTAAAAGACAGTCAAAGGTATTGGATCAAATTTTTGATTGGCTATATTGGATATTTTACATTGCATAAATTCAAGCATTTGGTGTTAGAATAGGATTATATATACATAAATAAGCTTACCGGGTAAGCATATTTTCAGCATTCATATTTTCAGTGTGCAGTAATGATTTCAGTTATTAGTTTGCAGTTTTACAGTTTGCAATACAGAGTTCAGTTTGTAGTTTTAGTTCAGATTTCAGTACACAGACCTTTATGTTTAACATTAAGAACAAATGACTAAGGTTTTCAGTTGTAGAGGTTTTTATGATAGAGCAAGTTGAAGATTCGGGATCAACCCAATGGATCAGGCTACTAGTCTATGGTGTTCTTGACACTTCACTAGGAAGAGCCATCCCTAGCTAGAGCCATTATTAGGGTCCTATAATTTTTATAGGATTGCTTGATTATAGTTTATCATTATTATGTTTGAGATGTTGTAAATAATATTTCCTCCTGCAAATTATTTCCAAAGAGACACCAAGTACCAAGATTTAAGGAGATTTTTGCATGTGAATGTTTGGATCATATGAGATTGTAGGTATTTTCATCAGAAAGAAGTAGCTTTCCAACCATATTGTAACACTACAGAACAGGAGTGATAATTTTTTTTACTTAAAAATAATAAAACATAGTAATAAGAATTCAGATGCAATTTAATCGATTGTTTTATTTCATTTACATATCATAGGAATCGTATTATTTATTTGTAAAGTTACATCTACACTGAACCATAGCACGTAACATCGATAATCTAATTCTGTTTTCAATCTCGAGAACCAACATTCGGATTTGCAATGGTATTCCATACTTACGGTACGATAGATTGAATATAAAGTGATCGTTTGTACCACGGAATGAGTGGCCATTTATTAATTTCCTATTTGAGTTAATGTTATTCGCCTAAATATCCAGCCTGGAAAAGAGTGTTGCCGAGAATTGCTCTGGCAACTGGCGCTCGACAAGCTGGTCTTCCCCACACCGTCCATCTGGCACGATGAGCATTCGACCTACCAGTACCATGTGATACAGCGTGCTGGATTAAACGCTCAGGTCTCCAGGATTTAATGCTTCTGATGAAAATCATGAGTAAACCATACGACGGCTACTTCCTGGGTTTCTATGCCCATTTCTACGGTGGAGATGAGACCATCTAGATCGACGGTTGAAGTCATTCCAAGTGTGGGTGAAAAGGCTTGAAGTTTTCTCTCAAAGTGTTTTGGTAATTCTTTTGCAGCTCATTGTTATGGCAACCTCTGACGTCCACAGGTCTCTGGTGTTTTGTATTTCCGCACAGAATACCTCTCCAGCATGCGATTCTATGGTGGAGAGTGGAATTTGCTTCCTAATCTCGGATAGGATAACCTGGTGCTCCCTCTTCCTGGTGAATGCCTGGATCGTTTACGGTTTGTTTCTTTTTCTTCTTACCCTTATCCCCTTTCACAGCTCGGATTCTTATTCGTTTATGGATGACTTTTTGTCTCAGGTGCGGAGCCTCAGTGCTGAAGCCAGTGCTCAATGGAGGACCAGCTCGATCTTCCCTACTCACCCCGCATATTCTAGTAAGTGGCGTTTAATTCCGCGGTTAAAGTTTAGGAAGATACCCTAGGTGATGGACTGAGCCGCTACTTATCCTGGCAGGCTACCTGGACTGTGCTTGAGCAAGAGAGTGTCATGGTTTTGGGGTTTTCATCATTGTGGTTAATTAATCGGCTTCCCGTCTCTGTTACACAATGTATCATATGGGTTCTGCACAGAGCAGATCAGGCGGAAACCCTGTTGGGTTACGCTCAATACCTGTCCATTATTGTATAATTGTTTCAGAGCCGAGGGTCACACCCTGCGGCAAATATTTATATAATGCCTCAATTATTATTGTTAATTTCATTTTGAGTTGGTTGTTGTGCTGTTTCATAGATTCATTTTTTTTTTTGGTACCATACTTTGTTTTAAAAGATTTGTTGGGCTTCCATGAGCCGTTCTTCGCCTGGGTTTGTAGTTTGTATTATTCTGTGTATATCTTGGTACACTTATCGCTTCCGAAGGTTTTCCTGTAACTTTTATTAAGAGAAAACTATCGCAAATATTTTTTTGTTTACTGTTGCTATCTCTGTTTGAGGAATATGAGTTGACGGCTTCGATTGTTCAGAAGCTCTTCATCGGCTATTCTATAATGTTCACACAGGATACGGCCGTTCTCCTTACAGACCCGTCCCTTGAATATTGGAATGTCTGTTATTGTTAATCGTGTTTATGTTGTGACGCTAATTTTCTTTCTATCCACGAGTACCATGATGTTTGCGTTACTGTACTATTCATTCATAGACCACATTATAAAGATGGGAATTCTGTGAATCTTCGATTGGTTGTTTAATCTGGAGAATACACGCATAGATTCATTTTTGACCTACCACAGTTTTCATTTACAGTAACGTTTTCTTTTTGAAATCTTTATATGCAATATATGTATATACATACTGTTTCGATTTATCTGCATAGGCTGGAATACATATATGCAATTTTATGTTTCCGCTTCACTGTTACTTATGCTACAGGATTTGCTCTGTTACATGGAAAAGTGTCTATATAGAACTGCTCTATCCCACTAAGGTGTGACAGCTGCCTTAGAAACAAACAGAGAAAAACTACTTTTGTTTTTCCTTTATGAATTATAGATAGAGAGGAACAGAAAGACCAACCTCTGTCTTGCACTAATCCTTCGATTCAATCCCTCTCTTCTTTGATAGTCCTCAGCTACCTGCTCCCTTGCACGCCCAGCTTCACAAAGTACCTGTAAGATCACAGAAGCATAGCACTATGCAAAGACATGGATCTATATTCATAAACAATCTAGGATCAGATGTAAATTGACCATACAAATGTAAAAAGCATCAATGATACAAAAGCATGGAGGAAAACTCAAATAGTTTTTATTGATAAACAAGAAAAGATCAAGGAGGAGTTACAACCAGTTGTTCCGACCCAGCATCAACCTCCCAGCAAAGAAGCCCCTCTTCACCTCAAACAAAGCTTAGATCACCCAACAATCTGATGTTTGTCTCTAGAAACCAACAGCAATTCCTTACAATATGAAAAATTCCAGGCTCTGGATCTCTGGGATGAGGGATCCATATATAGATCTCTGTAAGGGGGATGAGTCAGCTTGTGATTTGATTAGTGTCTTCTCTCTGATATTTCTTGCTTCCACTTGGAGACTGAAGGCCTCTTACTCATCCTTGGTCGAATTCAGTGAGGCAAGTGTCACAGGAGAAGATTCTGGAAGCTTCCATTGTCTCTCCACCTCGCGGAATGGCACTGCCATTTGTCATTTCTCGCCCATCGCACCCCACAGTAGGGACTTTTGAAATGAAACGCACCCTCACAGTGTATTTAGGTGAGATGCAACGCACTTAGCCAATGGAGCAACTGCAATGATCCTGTTTTGACCAATTCTGAGCAGTTTCTCATGGAGAACTTCTAGGAGAAGTTGTAATATGTTGACCTTGTTCCTTTAGGGGTTAGAACAACATTTTTAGGGACTTAGGAGCCTTTGGTTTATGGACATTTCATGCTTGCGGTTGCAGGGCACAAAAATGTCTATAACATGCTCCCGTAAAGTAGTATTCGAACTTTAATTAAATCTGGTTAAACTGTTTTCTTCCTTCTGTCAGTTGCACAAGATCGTGTTCCTAAATGTTATTTTTGTGTTTTACATTTTCCACGTCTGCAATTACAGTAATTCTTCCAATGCCATACACAGCCTGACTTAGACCCTAGTTGTTTACACAATATACATATACCGTTAATATCCATTAGGTTTTCTCAGTTAAAAATCCATACCTGAACAAAGGCGAACCTCTCTGTTGCGCTTGTCAACTTCCCGACCTTAGGAGGGTCCTCCTCGACCTTCCACCCCCAAGCACTTCTGCAAATTTTTGTTGTCTGCAAACCCTCTGGCTCTACCAGAGTCATGCTATCTGGTCCTTACCAGACGTAGCAGTTCAGGAAAGCTTCCGCCTTCCAAACATATGCCATTTGATCTTTACCATACATAGCATTTTTTTTCCCAAAAGAGCAGCTCTCTTTTTTCTTTTTCTTTTTGTTTTGCTCCCTTCCTCCTGCTATCTGGTCTCTACCAGACTTAGCATAACTTCCCCCTTTTCCTATGAGGTCTCAACCGTCTCTTGAAGGTAGTTAGGTTTCTTTTCCAACCACCTCAATAGCTACTAACAACAATTAATCAACATAATTAATTAAACAGTAGTAGCAACAATTAATCAACATAATTAATTAAACAACAGTAGCATCATAGTTATTTTAATTTCACCAAACATAACCTTAGTCAACAGTTAAATTTTACTGCCTTACTTAAAACACTATTGATTTACTAGGGGCATTACATCTCCCCCTCCTGAAGTTCAACATCATCCCAATGTTGTTCACCCAAAAACAATTCGGGATAGGCTTCTTTCATGCTCTGCTCATCTTCCCAGGTGGCCTCATCTGGCCCAAAGTGCTGCCATTGCACTTTAACCTGGGTGATGACTCGTTTCCGCAGCTCGACCCTTCTCCGATCTAGTATGTTCACTGGCTCGACCAGGAATTCTCCTTCCGGTTCCACCTGAAACACATAATACTCAGATTAGCGGTTTCTTAACAATCAATCTTTGGTTTATTTTTGTCTTACAACATCTTCTTACCTGAATGTCCTGCCAACTTATTATGTGTCTAGGGTCATAAACATATTTCTTTAAAACAGACACGTGGAAGACATTATGGACCCGGATGTGGCTAGGTAGGGCTAGCTGATAAGCTACCGGCCCCACTCGTGCTAAAATCTGGAAGGGTCCACAAAAGTGGGGTGCCAATTTGGCACAACCATTCCATTGTAGAGTACTTCTCCTTGCCTGAATTCTGACATATACATGTTCACCCACTTGGTACTCCCTAAAGGTCCTTTTCCGATCTGCAAAACTTTTTTGTCTGTCCTGAGCTACTTTTAAATTAGCCCGCACTCTCTTAACCATTGCTTCCATCTCTTTTAACATTTCAGGACCCAGCATGAGTCTGACCTCTGGTCCACCGCAGCTGGATGGCGTGCGGCATTTTTGGCCGTAAATTACTTCGAATGGGCTCATCTGCAAGAATGCATGATATCCATTGTTATAGGCAAACTCCACAAGATGTAAATACTCTTCCCATCGAGTGGGTTGTTGCATCACATATGACCTCAGCATGTCTTCCACCACTTGATTCACCCGTTCAGTCTGTCCGTCAGTCTGCGGATGATATGCGGTGCTAAAATTCAATTGAGTTCCCAGACCTTCAAACAAGGCCTTCCAGAAGGCCGATGTGAATTTAACATCACGATCGGATATTATAGTTTTTGGTAGCCCATGGACCTTAAATATGTTCTGCATAAAAACATTTGCAATTTGTGCTGCACAATACGTAGATTGAACTAGTATGAAGTGGGCTGACTTATTGAGTTTGTCCACTACAACCATAATAGAGTCATTATTCCTCTTGGACTTCGGTAACCCTATAATAAAGTCCATGGTGATAATCTCCCACTTCCATTCTGGTATAGGTAATGGCTGTAGCAACCCCGCAGGGTGTTGATGTTCAGCCTTAATCTGTTGACATTCTATGCATCGTGCCAGATATTCTATTACATCTCTTTTCATGCCTGGCCAGTAATATTCCCTCCGAAGCGAGGTGATTAACTTTTGATAACCCGGGTGTCCCGCATAAGGACTTTTATGATATTCATCCAGAATCTTTTCCTTAATATCGCCCTGATTGGGTACATATATTCTTTTCTTGTAGCATAAAATGCCTGTTGCGTCCAATTCATAACCTTGTTGCATTATGTGGATGTTTAAGTTCTGCACTAATTGTTTCTTTTGCTGGTAGATTTGATCTTGCTCAGCAGCCCCTTTAATTTCTTTGCTAAGGGTAGACCGTCCTTCACTAAGGCCAATTTCATAGAGACAATGCACCTTTCGGCTTAGAGCATCTGCCACCCGATTTTCCTTTCCTTTTAGGTGTTTGATTTCAAAATCAAAACCGCCCAAAAAGTCCACCCACCTAGCTTGCCTAGCGTTTAAAGTTGGTTGACTAAAGTAGCTAGTTAAGTTGTGGTGATCTGTCATCAATAAAAAATTTCTTCCCACCAAATAATGGTGCCACATTTTTAGTGCATGTACTACAGCAGTTAGTTCTAGATCATAGGCAGAATACTTCTGCTCATGTTCTTTCAATTTCCTGGATTCGTACACGATCACCTTCCCTTCTTGCATCAGCACCCCTCCTACTCCCTCTTTGCTTGCATCTGTGCAGACTACGTAATCTTTTTCCGGGTCCGCAATGCTCAGCACAGGTGCAGTGGTGAGCAGATATTTGAGCTGTTCAAAGCTCCGTTGACACTCCGTTGTCCACTTAAATATTTTTCCTTTCTTCTGCAAGGAGGTGATAGGGTATGCAACCCTGGAAAAACCTTCCACGAACCGCCTATAATATCCAGCCAGCCCCATGAAAGATCTGATATCTGCCACGTCCTTTGGTGTTGGCCATTCCATTATGGTTTTAATCTTTTCAGGGTCCACAGCAATGCCTTCCTTGGTGATGATATGCCCCAAATACTAGATCTGCTCTTTATAGAAGTCGCATTTGCTAAATTTACCATATAGCTGATGTTCCCGTAGTGTCTGTAACACGAGTCTGAGGTGCTCCTCATGCTCTTTAATATTCTGGGAGTATATAAGTATATCATCAATAAAAATTAATACGAATTTGTCCAAGTACTGATGAAATACACTATTCATCAGGCACATAAATGTCGCAGGTGCATTGGTCAACCCGAAAGGCAGTACCACAAACTCATAATGCCCATAACGGGTTCGAAAGGCTGTTTTGGCTATGTCCTCCTCCTTAATTCTGATTTGATGATAACCAGACCTCAAATCGATCTTTGAAAATATCGTCGCCCCTTTCACCTGATCAAACAGTTCATCGATGCGGGGTAGTGGATATTTATTTTTAACTGTCAATTTATTCAGCTGTCGATAATCTATGCACATACGGAGGGTTCCGTCCTTTTTCCTAACAAACAGTACAGGGGCTCCCCAAGGGGATACGTTGGGACGGATGTACTTCTTGTCCAACAGCTCTTGCAGCTGCAATTTTAATTCTGTTAATTCCGGCACACTCATCAGGTATGGTGCTTGGGACACTGGGGCTACACCGGGTACCAATTCTATGGTAAAATCTAAATCTCTTTTGGGTGGCAGCCCTGGTACTTCTTCGGGAAATACATCTGTAAATTCTCGCACTACTGGTATGCTTCCCATAGCAGCAATTTTATCTTCAGATTTGGCATAGCCCACTTGAACTGCATATATTTGACATTTTTTCCTGATGCTTTTAGCTAGCTATGAGGCAGTAATTGGCCAGATCTGCACTGATTTCAGGATACCCTGAATTTCCTATTCGTTTCCCAGTTCATTCCGATAAGAAATTGTTTTTGTTTTGCAGTTTATTATGGACCACCACCTTTCCAGCCAGTCCATCCCGATCATTACATCATACGAACCGAGAGGGAGTACATTCAATTCTGTCATCATTGTCTGACTGGCTATCCTCAATGGGCAGTTGCTGACCTTAGCCAGCACCGGTCTTTTTGCCCCGGTTGCTAGCTGTACTAACCATGGACTCTTAAACTTAATGGATTGCAAATTACAATTTTCCACAACTTTGGGACTAACATAGCTTAATGTAGCTCCTGGGTCTACTAAAATGGAAACAGTTCGATCAAAAATCTTACCTTCAAACTCTACCATCGTTGGCTGGTAATCAGCTTGACGATCCTCGAGGGCAGCATTTATTCTGGGTATGGACCGAGCCACGTCTCCCACTGTGGAGGCTTCATAAACCTGGGACACCTGATCACTTCCCTTTCGGTGAGGGAAATTTTTAATATAGTGTGGCCCGCCACAACCCCAACACTGTACTGGTGGCCTAGCTGATCCCTCATTATCAACTCTACCCGGCTGCTCACTGTATTTAGATTCATTAGGTGGCTTTAATCTGAGCTGATTTCTGGACTGGTTTCTATTGCTGGCCCCTTTGGAGAATCCCTTGTTGAAATTGCTGCGAGCTCCCTTAACTCCCATAGTTATTCTGCTGCCTTTTCTATCTGCCCAACGCTTCCCAGAATTTTCTCCTTTTTGTTTATTCTGCTGATAACATATTCTAGCTTTCCATATCACTTCGTCCATGGTCTTCGGATTATCAAATTCGATCCTTTCCTGCATTGTCTGGGGTAGGCTGCTAACGAACCGCTGCACCTTTGCCTTTTCCTCCCGAATATACGGTACATAGCGAAGCAGAGATGTAAATTTAGTAATGAATTCATCCATGGTCTGCTGCCCAAGCCGCAGATCATGAAATTCCCGTGCTTTTTCATCGTAGAAGCGTTCAGTCAAGTATTTCTCCTTGAAGTATCTTTGAAAAGTTTCCCAAGTTACATCTTGCTCACTCACCCCCCACACCATCTTGACTTCCTCCCACCATAATGTGGCTTTAGCCTGCAGCTAGAAAATAGCCAGTTGTGCCTTAAGATGGTGATCATACTCATAGACTTGGAAATATTTGTTCATGTTGATTAACCAAGCTTCTACGGCCTCCTCGGATTCCCCGTCAAAATGTGGTGGCTTGATCTTCCGAAACTCCCCTTGTAGTTCTATCTGCTGTCCTTTTGGGGTTTGATGTTCAGAGGCATTATCAGATTTCTCTCCTCGAACCTCCGCTCTTTCCTCTGTTTCTTCCTGTTCGGTATGATAGCCCTGTTCATCTGATACTCACATTTTCTCAGGACTAGGATGAGGCTGGTGCTGGTTTTGTTTATCTGATAAACTTTTCATGATCCTTTCTTGTTCCATGGTTAATCTGGCATTGTCCTCACGCAAACGGGCCATCTCGTTCTTCAGTTCCTGGACTGTCTCCAATATAGTCAAATTGGTGTTGCGTGCTTCCTCCCCCAGCTGTACCCATATCTCAGGATTTCCCTGAGGGTGGGTAACGTTGTCTGGTCGATTCATATTTCCATGAGGAGCGCTGCTCGTTCTCCTCATTCTGCTGTCACCTGATCAGGAGATTAGTTCATTTCAACAGATATGATGTGCAATATATTGGAATAACCCCTGCTTGCTTGTTAATTTGGTTATTTATGTATTGTTGTCTCTGTTATGATTAACCCGAGGTCACAGAGTTGTAACCTGGGCTCTGATACCACTTGTAACACTACAGAACAGGAGTAATAATTTTTTTTACTTAAAACAATAATAGAACTTAGCAATAAGAATTCAAATGCAAATAATCGATTGTTTTAATTCATTTACATATCATAGGAACCGTATTATTTATTGATAAGTTACATCTATGCTGACCATAGCACATAACATTAATAATCTAATTCTGTTTCATTCTCGAGAACCAACATTCGGATTTGCAATGGTATTCCATATTTACGGTACGATAGATTGAATATAAAGTGATCGTTTGTACCACGGAATGAGTGGCCATTTATTAATTTCCTATTTGAGTTAATGTTATTCGCCTAAATATCCGGCCTAGAAAAGAGTGTTGCTGAGAATTGCTCTGGAAACTGGCGCTCGGCAAGCTGGTCTTCCCCACACCGTCCATTTGGCACGATGAGCATTCGACCTGCCAGTACCATGTGATACAGCGTGCTGGATTAAACACTCAGGTCTCCAGGATTTAATGCTTTTGATGCAAATCACGAGTAAACCATATGACGCCTACTTCCTGGGTTTCTATGCCCATTTCTACAGTGGAGATGAGACCATCTAGATCGACGGTTGAAGTCATTCCAGGTGTGGGTGAAAAGGCTTGAAGTTTTCTCTCAAAGTGTTTTGGTAATTCTTTTGCAGCTCATTGTTATGGCAACCTCTGACGTCCACAGGTCTCTGGTGTTTTGCATTTCCTCACAGAATACCTCTCCAGCATGCGATTCTATGGTGGAGAGTGGAATTTTCTTCCTAATCTCGGATAGGATAACCTGGCGCTCCCTCTTCCTGGTGAATGCCTGGATCATTTACGGTTTGTTTCTTTTTCTTCTTACCCTTATCCCCTTTCACAGCTCGGATTCTTATTCCTTTATGGATGACTTTTTGTCTCAGGTGCGGAGCCTCAGTGCTGAAGCCAATGCTCAATGGAGGACCAGCTCGATCTTCCCTACTCACCCCGCATATTCTGGTAAGTGGCGTTTAATTCCGTGGTTAAAGTTTAGGAAGATACCCTAGGTAACGGACTGAGCCGCTGCTTATCCTGGCAGGCTACCTGGACTGTGCTTGAGCAAGAGAGTGTCATGGTTTTGGGGTTTTCATCATTGTGGTTAATTAATCAGCTTCCCATCTCTGTTACACAATGTATCATATGGGTTCTGCATAGAGCAGATCAGGCGGAAACCCTGTTGGGTTACGCTCAATACCTGTCCATTATTGTATAACTGTTTCAGAGCCGAGGGTTACACCCTGCGGCAAATATTTATATAATGCCTCAGTTATTATTGTTAATTGCATTTTGAGTTGGTTATTGTGTTGTTTCATAGATTCATTTTTTTTTTGGTACCATTCTTTGTTTTAAAAGATTTGTTGGGCTTCCATGAGCCGTTCTTTGCGTGGGTTTGTAGTTTGTATTATTTTGTGTGTATTTTGGTACACTTATCGCTTCCGAAGATTTTCCTATAACTTTTATTAAGAGAAAACTATCGCAAATATTTTTTTGTTTACTGTTGCTATCTCTGTTTGAGGAATATGAGTTGACGGCTTCGATTATTCAGAAGCTCTTCGTCGGCTATTCTATAATGTTCACACAGGATATGGCCGTTCTCCTTACAGACCCGTCCCTTGATGATTGGAATGTCTGTTGTTGTTAATCGTGTTTATGCTGTGACGCTAATTTTCTTTCTATCCACGAGTACCATGATGTTTGCGTTACTGTACTATTCATTCATAGACCACATTATAAATATGGGAATTCTGCGAATTTTCGATTGGTTGTTTAATCTGGAGAATACACGCATAGATTCATTTTTGACCTACCACAGTTTTCATTTACAGTAACGTTTTCTTTTTGAAATATTTATATGCAATATATGTATATACATACTGTTTCGATTTATCTGCGTAGGCTGGAATAAATATATGCAATTTTATGTTTCCGCTTCACTGTTACTTATGCTACAGGATTTGCTCCAGTAAAGTAGTATTCGAACTTTAATTAAATCTGGTTAAACTGTTTTCTTCCTTCTGTCAGTTGCACAGGATCGCGTTCCTAAATGTTATTTATGTGTTTTACATTTTCCACGTCTGCAATTACAGTAATTCTTCCAATGCCATACACAGCCTGACTTAGACCCTAGTTGTTTACACAGTATACATATACCGTTAATATCCATTAGGTTTTCTCAGTTAAAAATCCATACCTGAACAGAGGCGAACCTCTCTGTTGCGCTTGTCAACCTCCCGACCTTAGGAGGGTCCTCCTCGACCTTCCACCCCCAAGCACTTCTGCAGATTTTTGTTGTCTGCAAACCCTCTGGCTCTACCAGAGTCACGCTATCTGGTCCTTACCAGACGTAGCGGTTCAGGAAAGCTTCCGCCTTCCAAACATATGCCATCTGATCTTTACCAGACATAGCATTTTTTTTCCCAAAAGAGCAGCTCTCTTTTTTCTTTTTTTTTTTGTTTTGCTCCCTTCCTCCTGCTACCTGGTCTCTACCAGACTTAGCATAACTTCCCCTTTTCCTATGAGGTCTCAAGCGTCTCTTGAAGGTAGTTAGGTTTCTTTTCCAACCACCTCAATAGCTACTAACAACAATTAATCAACATAATTAATTAAACATTAGTAGCAACAATTAATCAACATAATTAATTATACAGCAGTAGCATCATAGTTATTTTAATTTCACCAAACATAACCTTAGTCAACAGTTAAATTTTACTGCCTTACTTAAAACACTATCGATTTACTAGGGGCATTACACATATATCATGCACTCAAATCCAATTCCTGGATCAAAGGCAAAGAAGGAGTAAACCACAAAACAAATAAGAAGGAGTAAATTAATTTTACAGTTAAGGAAAAAGAAATTCATGGGTGCGGGAAAATAAATACATGAGAAAAAATAAGAGGGAAATTTTGCAATAGTATGTTCATGAAAGTAATGTACAGGTGAGGTAAACTAGTTTTACACATAAGAGGACAAGTGAAAATGTTTTTAGAGAAGCAAAATATTTTTGTTTTTACAAGGATAAAAGTCAAAACATAAATGTTTTACCAGCCATGGATTTACAAAAAAACAACACATGGTTTTGGAAATCCATCCAAAGATTTACAGCAATAAAAGGAAATTTATAGGGGAAGGTAAAAGGAGAAATAGGACATGGTTTTTGAAAAAAACCCATGGATTTTTGAAATAGTATATGGATTCAAAAACATGATGGATTTATAAATAATTCTAATAAATACTTTGAATTATGAATTTCATTTAAATATTTGGATATATTAATTTAAATATATTATTTAAATCCAAATATTTTGTGACAAAAAAAAGTATTTAAAAGATGATGAATAAGACTACATGACAGTATAACACTATAAAGAGGGATAGCATTGCATATTCAACACAACATTTCATAACATAATGCAGTCTAAAGAGGGACATCACTGCATATTCAGCACAACATTTCAAAACATAATGCAGTAGAAAGATGGACAGCACAAACATCTGCCAGCAAGACAAACAAAATTGCTCATTCAAAGGCCCATTCACCACCAAAATGCCTAGAAACAACACATGTCCAGCAGTCAGTAAACCAATGCCAAATTTGAATGCACAATACTTGCAGGAAGTTCCAATTTTCTAGCAGTAAAATTAGAGATATTATCTTATCTTTAGTTTATTATGCATGATTTCTCCAGAAATAGCCACAGTCAGCAAGAATTCACTTTAAAGGCTGAACATAAGATCAGAAATAGTATAGACTTCCTATTACTTAGTTGTATTTTGGGAAATATCTACATGTTTTTGGTAGATGTTCTTTGTAATATTTTTTATTCAGATTTTTCCAAAGATTATTAGAGATTATTTTGTAAATCAATTCCTTTTTGGGATTTGGCATTAGTTTAGCAGAATATCTCGGGATATTTTGTAAATTAATTTATAAATACTTCATCTTCAGAAGTATTACAGGTTGATTTCTGAATGTAATTTCTTCTGCATATTGTAATTTTGAAAGTGCTGGAGCATCAATAATACAAGGACCTTTCACAGGATTCATGTTGTGTAACAAATGGTGATGTGTTTCTTCTGTTTAATTGTTTAAACATTGTTTTTATCTCTCTGTTATTCTGAATATCTGAATTATTTAATAGAAACGGTGACAAATAGGATTTGTTATTCAGAGCACCCTATTTTTTCTGTTAATAATTTTCACGTTTTCCGTTTAAGTCAAATTAAGGAGTTCTTAATTTCTCCTTAATTTCTATTGAGCCTTACATCATTGTTATTTCACAATCAATTTAATTTCTGAAAAGATCCAAATAGTGCAACCTAACTTGCCCTATGAGAACTCTAAAAATTGATGCCAAAACCAATTCAATCTTTAGACTCCATAGCCCAATGGAATTATGATAGTTTAATCAACCAAACAATTTCAAACAAAACAATAAGTACATTCATAATTAGTCTAAAATTTACATAAAACAAAGCTAAATTTTACAGAGAGATCCCTCTTTGAAGCTGGCAAGGCTAGAACCCAACTTCCAAAGTGGTTTTGATGTTTTCCTTTGTGTTTACTCCCTCAACCTCAAAAATATAGAACGACAAAAAGGAGCAAAGCACTCCTTTCATCTTGAAGAATCGCACACAAGAGCAGCAAGGTGGGCAGTGAAAGAAATAGAAGTCTGATAAGAAGACGCATCTTGATCCCATGCTGCTAACAGAGGGTGATCTCGATGAGATCAGTGACAAAATTCAAGAGACAATGACAAAGGTGCTGCAACAATTCGAGTAGCAATACATGCAGATGCTCTGGAGCATCCAAAAGGATCTACTCAAGCTGCAGATCCAAGCGAACAGAATTCAGAAATATGTCGGGAAGGTGAGCAACACGCAAGCAAGCCTAACACAAGGAAGGAGTGCAGTATCAGATATTGAATGGCCTCAAGACGTCAGAGTCTTTCCTTTACCTAAAGGGTCAGTTGCGTGGAATTGAGTGAGCACCGCAGGATGCTTCATGCAGTAAAAGACATGGGGTTGAACCTTGTTGCGCTACCACTCGAGTCTCTTCATGCACTACATCAGGGGGTCACTAATGAGCTAAAGATCTGAGAACAATGCGCACTCGCTATTGTCAGTGAGTTCAAAGTCAACAACTAGTATCTTTTCGTCAAAAAGACTCAGGCCTTGAAAGAGAAGGAGGAGTTGCGCCCACAACGTCAGAGCCTCGTCACAACGATCAATCAGGCCTACAAATACGTACCTGAGTTGGGTATACCTGATGATGCAAAGGCCTCAGCCAAGGTAAGGAAATTGGATATTGCGGTGCGCGCTTCAAAGGAAAAGGTCGACAAGGTGACTTTCAACCTAAGGATGCAGATAGCTGAGCTGGAGTTAAATTTGCATCCGACCACACAGCTAAAGGTTCGTGAACAAAGGGGTGCAACGATTAAAGAATCCATGGCTCAGTTAGATGTCGTCGTTCAAGGGTGTGACAAGGTCTTTACTCAGGCACTGGGTCTCTGGGATACAATGTAGGAGGATCCTACACTACAATAGTTGAGCACAAAACTCATGGAAGTGCAGCAACAGTACGATGAGATCAACACGATAGCACAAATGTTGGCACCATTCCAGTGTTTCACGTTCTGACAGGAAGGAAAAGAAAAATTGTTACAAATATAGGAATTGCAGAAGAAGAAGTGTGTGCTCAGCACATGACTTAAGCCTTGGACAAAGGAAGCCAACTAGTTTTCAAAGACCATTCTTGAGAAGATGAAGGCTATGCAATAAACACAGAGGACTACGCAGCTGGCAGTAGAGGGGCCAACCACAGAGAAACTGGTCCAGGTGGTGCAACAAGCAGTAGAGCAGAGTACCGTGGAGCTACAAGCATTGACCAAGGCATTCAATGAGCTCCACTAGAAAGTAGAACAATAGACTGAGTGAGTTGGGGGCAAGTCACTATCTTTGCGTTGAGGGAATGTTGGGATGGGGTCCATAGAGGCATGATGGAATTGATTAGTTATTTTTTGTAACAAATTGTGTAAAAGATGTAAAGTCTCCACAAAATGTGGATGCAGAGCACACTGTTAGATAGAGTCAAAGGGACCTTAGCCCCTTGGCTTTGGTTGGCTTTTGGATTCCCCCATGGTCCACGGACCATGGTATTGTATAACAAAATAGTATAAATAGATGAGTCATATTGAGTCTAAGGATAAGGGAAGTAAGTTTTGATAGACAATTGGTTTCATTGAAGAGTCTTGGGCAAGAGCTAAGGCAGGAAGGCTCTGCTTCCTACGATTAGGTAGAGAAGGGAATGCTCCATATCTGAGTGAGCAGAAGCCTAGGTAGAGTCTGTAGCTGAGTGTGCAGACCCCTGCAGCTAAGTGCACAGGGTAGTTTGAGTTTGTAATCAGTGAATTAAAGATCAATAAAAAGAGTTTTCTGAAGAATTACTGAGTATTTTTGTTCATATCTATTTATGTTATATGTTGTTGATGAATGACATGTTTTATGGAATGATGAGTAAATTCTACATGAATGTCTTGAATTTATCTTCATAATGTATGAAATGAATTCTTAGCCACTTCCGCGAAGATTCTGGTAATTTCTCTTATTTTTTCTGATGAATTAAGTAGATCTACGCAAACTCCAATTTAGGATTGCACTCTGATGTGAGTAAGTAGGTAAATCAACTGTTAAAGGTCTGCAAGGACTAATCGTGGATCTTCACGAAGGTTTGAAGACTGATTTAACTAAATTATAGAGACATGCCCTAGAAGTTTATTGATCTGCATGGAAGCAAATCCAAGGTGTTGGAAGACACCACACTAGTCTCTGGATGTAGAAACTTAGTTCTTGCATCCCCCCGTACTGTTTCGGGTGAGACTAATGCCTGCTCTACACTGGTTGTTGCGAAAAGGGCCAATAGTGTAAGATTTTGTTGGTTGGCACAACTAACTCCAGACCTGGGTGAGGACCCCCTAAGCCAATATCCCATCTTTATCACTAAATCCTCTAAATATTTGATCCTTGTGTCTTTAGCTAAGGAAGATATTTTTTCTAACTTCAACGAAGACTGAATATTTTCTAATGATGCTTGAAGCTTAGATGTTGGCATAGATGAATTTGTGAGAGAATAATATATTATCTCAACAGATTGTTCATATAAATCAATTTGGTCAATAGGATGAGTTAAGTTTGCATCAAAATAAAACATTGATTTAGTGTAATCATCTGCATTTCTAGGATGAGTGATTTTGGGTTATGTTAGCACCCCTTAGTTTTCCCAAGGCTGAGAAAGGAAGCCAAGGAAGCAACCTCAGACAGGCTTTTGACTTGGTATCTAGCCCTACCAAATTACAAAGGGCTCTCTCTATATCAAGCTCACAGCCAATGGAAGTGACTAGAGAAAATCAGGGTTTTAGGCTAGGTATTCAGCTCATTAGGGTTTTGAAATGGGGTTTTTTGGATCAAGGTCATAGATCTAGGAACTAGGTCAAGGTTTCGAATGATCAATTGCAGGGATAAAAATGAGGTAAGGTAGGTATGTTTAGTGACATATTTGGGTTGTGATTGTGGTATAGAGTTGAAAAATGAAGGATAAAAATGAGCATCTGACTATGAATTCATTCATCAGAAGAAATGGAACACAAACATGAAGATCTCATCAAAACAGAGCATAAAACTTATGAATATATGATCACATGAAAGCATACATATGGTTGCAAGGAGAAATAAAATTTCAAATTGATGATAGAACTAAGAATAAACATTTTCAATAAGCATATCACATGAATCCCAAGATTATAACTACGATTGTCTTTAATATCATTGTAAAATGGTGTACACTAGCTACACACTGTGATTACCTAGTATCCAACCCTTTCTCTGAATTGAAAATAACTAGATATAGATGTAAAATATTATTTCCTTACTTGGAGGTCAAATCTATCATCCTAGGAATCAATTACATCAATATCTCTAACCATACCAAAAACTAGGGAGGTTAGAAACCAATTCCCTTTTTGCACTAATCGACTTAGTTTGACTTTAAAAGCATTGATTAGAAGTAAATTAAATCTAACCATCTCTAAAATAACTAATTAAATCATTTAGAATCATCTCAAGACTAATTACATCGAGCAAGGTCAACACTTGATCATGAAACTGAGAAGCATACTTTCTTCCACAGAAACACAACTTGCATTACAGAAGCGCAACGTGCAGGTATAGAAGTGCAACGAAAGTTTGAAGGTTGATTGAATGACTTTGGTGCATCTTTAATTTGAACTAAATAATGGTACTAGTAGCTAGGGATATCATCTATATCACTGAAGCTTGAAATCAGCAAAATCACTTTTCCAAGACCACTTAAAACCCAATTTTCCACAACTACTCCAAAATCACAGTGTATGACCAAAAATAGTGATAGAAAGGTGAAATTTTAGTGGTTTAAGACCTTTTGCCTGCAAGTCCATAAGCAAAAAGATACCAAAAGTAGATTTTGAGATGTATTAACCATAATACACCTCTAGACATTTTCCATTTTTCATTTGGAGGTCCTAGGAAAAATCACAGCGTGGACACGATGCATTTCTAGGAGTGACCCTTTTGACTATGTGCAAAAATACTCAAAAATTCAAAATTTTGATGTCTTTCCTTGTTTTCTGAGCCAGTTTTATGCCACTAAGGAGGCATCATCTAGAAGGTCTAAATTGTCCCTCTTCTTGAGCTTTCTTAGGGTCTTCTTGAGTTTTTCCTTCATAGTCTTTACCTTAGCCCTAGAAATCAAATTCCTAGCATGGTAATGTCTGGCCATGTTTCTCTACATAGTGACATCTCTATTGGCCTTCTTTAACAACTTCTCTAAGTGCTCATTGACATTTCAAGCGAATATTCTATATTCTCATCAATACTTGCAGCTATAGGGCCAATAGATTCCTAACGTGTTTGTGAAGGAGATGGTTTCTTGTCTTGCTCTTTCTTCTTCGCCAATGCTCTTGGAGGATGAAATGAAGTTGTTGAATGCTTGGATGGTCTTTTAATAGCTTGAAACTCAATTTTTTTCTTTGGTGATGGTGTGACATTATCATGAAATTTGAAAAGTGACTTGATGAGGTAGTGTACTACAACATAATTTCTTCACAAGGAAATGATGCCTTGATTCTTTTTGTCCCTAAGTTGTTAACTCCCATGATGGTGACCCAAATAATGAACATGACTCTCTTTTTTCTTTTGATGACTGATATAATGATGATAATCAAAGGTGAATCCTAGACCATGATCTATATGATGATACTTTAACTCTTTTGACGACCTAGGACACCTAAATGATGACATGACCATGATGATTGATGATGACCTTGAGCAAGTGGAGGGAGTAGCAATGACCTAGAGAGAAACCAATGACCATTTGACAACTAAGAGGTATCAAATTTTATTTGAAAAAATATTTGATAATACAAAAATTTGACCTAATGACCCTATCAATCACATGGAACGAGTACATTTGATCACTGGAACTAATGGACACTAATAGGTTCCAGGAAGGCTATTTGCATCTTTCCCTTCTCAATGTCGAAAGAAGAAAGTAGCCTGTGTTGTAAAGTTGATGTTTTCTTCTAGAACTGTAAATAAGTGGAAGCTTTCAAAGGCTCATTCCTCTGCTTAATTTCCATGTAAACAGTAAATATTCTTTGTTCTTTCTGAGTCTACTACAATTCTCCTGTCTGAGATGATGATACATCTGGACTGGCTGAAGACATATGAGATCCTACAATCATTTCTTCTCTTATAGAAGATGATGGCACAAATGAGCCTGTCATGAAAATTGGGCAGTGTTGTGTAGTATCTTCTTGTTGTGTTTCACTTGTATTATTTGTCTTCTACCTCCTACTATATATTTTGAATTCCTTCGTTGAAATTTCTGTCACCATAGGGGAATCACTACCCCTTGGCCTTTTGTCCTGCTTTTCTTCTAGTATAGTAGTCTATGATGTTGTAGATGATATAGCCCGCTCTTTTTCCTCCTGAAGTGTATTCTTCTACCATTCATCTTGGTTCATGTATTGTTCTATCTCAGGCCTAGGAGTTTGAGCATATGGGGTAGTTTTTTTCTCTACCCTTAATTTTGAAATCAATCCTAGGGGATCATATGACCAAGTGAATCTAAGTTCTAAATTCATATGTTTCAAAAGAGTTTTTTCTTCCTTCCCTATTGATCTAGCATTAAAAATAAAAGACCCTACTTGAGTTTTGATTTTAAATTGATCCTTATTCTTTTCTGCTACAAAATGAAGTTGATCCATGTTAATCATCTGCCTGAGATATTCTAATGAAAAAATCCAGATAGGGACAAACTTAGGTAATCTATATCGAAGTAGTTTACATCCTTAGATCCTAATCTCTGTATAATTAAGGTATAGATACCAATCTCCTGTTCTGGTTTGTTCACTGAGATGTAGAATGTTTCTAATCTCTGGCCCAATCCTTGGTTCTACATAACTATTTAATAAACAAGAAAAAACATATAGAAACTGATCCACAAAGTCGTTGAATGTGAATTCAATGGTGTTCTTCCTCACCAAGGAAGTCCAATGGATTACTAGTTTTTTATTTCCTTGGTTGTCCATCTTCTGTAAGGGAAAAGAAAACCTCTCTGACTGATCAAATAGGAACAAATATACTAAGACAAAAACATATTTGAACACTCCTTCTGTAGAGAACTTCATGAATTGATTATGCTAAGAATTCATTGTAATTGAAGATAAGAGATGGATTTTCATTAACTGAGAAAAATGACAAGAAACCTATAAGGACCTCATTGACCCACTAATCGAAATAATAACCTAACAAACATGAGACAATGGATATTATCTGCTTGGTCATTTCTGGAAACATAGATGATTGATATGGTGGATTGGTTTTAGGCAATTAGACATTTTCTGGTAGAAAGGTTTCAAAAATATTGGCTCTTTGGGGAAAGTCAATATTTTTATATATATCCATGAGGGATTCTAGAGAAAATGGATGTAAGGGTTCAAGGTTTTGAATCTGTAACATTTGATTAATTGAATCAAAAGTATTGTAAAAGGAGCTTCATTATTTTGGGAAACCACTACTCTTTGACTGGGAACATACCTAACATGAAACCATGAAAATAATTCTGGGAAATGATGGGCTTGTGGAATGATAAACTGATGTAAAGATGAGTGCCAAAGGTTTAATTCATCGCTTAGGTCCTAATTTTTTTTGTTTTAACCAATTGTGTAGTTCATAAAGAACGAACACATAGTTGGTTTCAGAAACTTTATAGAGTTGGTCGACTAATGGTTGATGTTCTAAGTTGATAGTGGGAGGAAGCATGGGGTTTTCTAAATTTTTTGATTTCTTTTTTGAATACATGACTGAAAGAAAAGGATTGATAAACACTGTAATTACCCGGAGATGAACGATTCCCTTGTTGACTGATAGGTGGAATGGTCTCTTGAGTTTCACTGGTTAATTTGGCGGTTCTTCGGCTTGGTAATTGGTAGCAATGGTTAAGTTTATGACTTGGCGGAGCAGAGAGAGAAAATACAATCAACCGATAATATTCAACAAAAAAAAAATTATGTAGGTTAAATGCTTCTATCGAAAATTATCCGTTAAATGGGTGTGGGGGACATTAATGTGTAACAGGAAATTTTAAAATGGGAATATGGTTGGCGAATAAGGAGTTGACAGTTGGTGGAATAGGGATTTTTATTTAAAACTGGTGGGAGTGGTGTAACGACTTTATGGACGAGAGAGAGTGGATTTCGGAGGGGGTAGGAGGTAGTTTATGGTTTTGGAGCGAGGGGGTGCAGAGTGAATGTGAGAGGGGCATGTGACAAAGGCGGTTTGAGGGATGACCACTTTTCGCACCGCCCGCCTTCCCCCCCCCCCCCACAATCGATTAAACTTTGGATGGGATTGGGGGGTGCAGAGCGGTCTAAGAGTCGTTGAACTCTTAGCACTACAAATCGTATCCGTCATACTTTTATTACATTTAATGAAAACGGGAAAGAGTCTTGTCGTTTGTCTGTTTAAAAAATAAAATTTCTTTTGTTCTGTTTAATTTAATCACATTTAAGATTTAATCAAACATGATTAATTCATGAAAAGCGACATTTTAACTAGCACGCCGCATTTTTGGATATTTATTATATTTTTTCTATTTTCTATTTTTCTTTCCTCATCACTTCTTATATATATATATATATATATATATATATATATATATATATATATATATATATATATATATATATATATTATAAAAACATCTAACTTATCAAAACAACCAACATTACAACAGCTTTGATACCATGTTAGAAAATTAGAAAGGAAAACATATTTTCCTATTTTGATAATTACTTGCTATTTATTTGTAATCTTATTAACTTCTTCTATGTCTTCTTTTATATTCTTACCATAAAGTAACTACCAAAATATAAATGCATGAAGATCAAAACAGCAAGGACACAGGATGTAGGCTCTCAGCTAGGGAAAAACCACTCTTCTAGGGGAAAACCTAAAAATTCGTTTATCTTCCTTTAGAACCAAATCAAATGAGACATCCAAGGCCATTTAACCAAGACAAATACCTCCTCTAATCAACCAAGATAACCTTAAGAATATTCCTTCACGGAAAGACAAAAATCTTCCAAAAAGGTCAACTCAAGTCAACCCTCCAACTCAACCTTCTACAATTCAGCTCTCTACAACTTCTAAAATTTCAGCCTGCTATTTTAGTCTCACACCTTCATGCCTGGATTTCTTCATACTTCTTGCACGTGTGACAAGAAATGATATATTTCATACCTTCTTTCTTTTGCTTGAGGCTCCTCCTTCCTTCACTAGAGTCTAGGCTTTCTCTTCAATGAATTCACACTTCTTTTCTTCTTGATAATTGCAGATCCAATCCTCTTGAGCTCGATTTTTATATCAATTGCAATAGCCCTAACCAATACTCAGATGTGTGTGAAAGAGAGATATAAACTTCAGATTTAGACTTCTTATTTTGTCTCTTGTTTCTCCTAGACCTTCACTTATCTTCCTTGTAATTTTATTTCAGATCAAACATTTTATTCCTTGGATGCCACAATAGGTCAAATGTTTGCTTATATATAGACTTCAAGGGTGGTTGAATCCCTTCGGTCAGGCTAACTTGCTAAATTATGAGGTTGACTTGGTGGAGGAGGGTAAACTTACATTTTGACTCAATTACAAATTTATTTCTTGATATACAAATCCCAAGGGTTTATTACATGATGAAAAGGACTATGACTCATGACAAAAACCCTAGAAGCACTCAATGGGTGCTTTGATCTATAAACAAAATAAAATAAGCATGAAACCCATGCTTATAAATAATTTTTCTTATTATTTTCTTTTGACAAATACATTATATCATGAGCTAGAAAACAATTATGAAGACCAATACTAGTTACATTTTCAAAAATAAGAAGAATAACCTTATGATGATAACATGGATCTTGCACGGAGAATGAAGGGCAAGGAAAAGAAGGACTTGATTAAGCTAAAGTGTTACAACTGTGGCGAATATGGTGATTATTCGACCAAGTGTCCGAAGAATAAGAAGGGAGACAATGAGAAGGAAAATAACATGGAGATAATTGGTGTTGTTACATCCTCTAAGTTGGATGTCCCTTCGAGGATGTTGGAAGATGAGTATTTTTCCCTAGTTTCTCATTTTTTCGAGGGTACCATCGATGAGACTACATTGTGCATGGAAACGGGTTCATCAAAGCATATGATAGGTTCACGTGATGTGTTTGAGACTATAAATGAATGGGACTCCATTCAGGATGAATTCAGGTTGGTTGTTTCAAGTTCAAGTTGTAGTTCTTATACACAACTTAGATATGACATGTTGTCTGTCTCAGTGATCGAGCATAAGGGGTTTGAGATGATTTTTCAAAATGGGAAAGAAAGAATCAAGCCCAAAGGCTCTAACTATGATGGATTTATCATTTGAGTTAGGAAGCATGGTCTATACTGGTTAACGAGTAATCCTATAGATCATGAGAATCATGTGTAGGTTCCTAAGTCTCAAAGGGATCCAAGTTCTA
The DNA here is from genome assembly GCA_031772625.1 of Pinus tabuliformis. Classification (NCBI taxonomy): domain Eukaryota; kingdom Viridiplantae; phylum Streptophyta; class Pinopsida; order Pinales; family Pinaceae; genus Pinus; species Pinus tabuliformis. Next base: position 965,214,276 of record CM062818.1, read on the forward strand.
AAAGAGTATGCAAGTTTAGAGGGAGAATCTACAACCCAAGAAGAGTGTGTGGTCATGTTGGAGTAATGGGACTTTGACAACTGGAAATAAGGAACTATGGAATGGAATGAAGGCTTATCAGGAAAGTAAGAAGAAGTAGGAAGCTTCTAGTGGAAAAGACACTACTGATAAAAGAGTGGTTCAATATACAGGGTTGATACAATTGTGAACTCGAGGAGTTAGGCCAGTGTCACTAGTGATGATGATGATGAGATATTTCTGATTGGTGGAAGTACCTCCCTTACTAAGAGGGAGTGTTGACTTGTGTAGCTTGGGAGGTACTCCCACACCCTAGGGTATAAGGTTTGGGAGAAGTTTGACCCACGCGAGCTTTGTGGGAAAATGTACCCTAGTAGTGGGTTTTACACTCAAAGTTGTGGGCATGAAAACAAGTATATGTTTTTACGTTTCAATCATTGAGGGCATGCGGGGAACCATACAGGAGCAAAGGGGAACCAAAGGCATCAATTTAGTGGCATTGGAATTATAAAAATAATTTTTTTCTTGAGATTTGATGGAGTTTTTACATTTTGTTAAGGTTGGCTTGGAGAGTATGGTGACCCTAGGTGGCTAGTGAAACCCACCTATAACTCTATAAAAAGGAGGCAAGGATTAGTTCATTCCAAACCATATAAGAGAATTTCATCAAGTGGACAAAAAATTTGAGGTAGTTGAAGCCTTAAGAAGCCTAGCCGAGTTGGAGTGAAGGAATTTCTTGGTATTTTTTATTGTGATTAGTTTAGGATGTGAAGGAAAATTGTTGGTTGAGCTTAAAAGGAAAATTATGGGCACTTTTTTGAGGGGTAAACTCTCTATTTGCAAGCTGAAATATTATGTATGTTTTTTATTAGGGTTGGGCCCTAATTCGGAGTTGGATTGAGTTCAGTTAACCTTGGAACAATAGTGATAAGAAGGTCGAGTTACAACACATAAGTAGAGAGTTTGTATAGGAAGGTTCTACTAGTTTTGGAGGGTGTTTAGAGGTCAAGTTAGGGCTTCACCATGGTTGTTAAAGGAAGCCCTAAATAGTTCTAAAACCCCCCAATTATTTGTGCTCAAAGTGATGGAGTGTCAAGGCTTCTAGATGACGTCTTGAAGATGTATGGTAATTGTCTTTCATGTTGTTGGATGATAGGGATGGTAGGGTTGTTTAATGTGTTTGGAAAACATTGATTGAAGAACCTAAGAAAAACATGTTGGAGGACTATTAGTGGCTTGCTGGAAGCTCTAAGTGCAGAGGACAAGAGGAATATTTGTCATTGTGTGTGGGCATCCTTGTGGAGCCCTAAGGATTGACTTTTGGAGTAGCCAAAAAGTTGTCAAGTGGGATGGTTATTGTGCCCTAGTTCTATGATTGATATAGGGTTGAATTAGAGAAAAGAGGGCAGCCTCCAAGCCCTAAGCGTAGTCATGTTTGGAGCAATAGAGAGGCAAGAAGTGGGAAATGGTGATACCCTATGTGATGGTGTATTTGAGAAGAAAAGGAACAACTAATGGGAAGACATGTGTCGGGCCAATGTTTAGTGACATTGGAGGAGAAGTGATCATTGATAGTGGTATATTGTTAAGCTAAAGAAGCATGCTTTCTGAGGGAGAAAAAGTTGCATGTTCAGCAAAAGGGAAGGAAAAGTAACCACCATATTTTTTCAAGGTACGTGGAATGAAAGGATTATGGATGTGCACCACTAGCATGTAGGTCAATTGTACTTTGTTTAAGGGACATATTTGTCATTATAGTTGTTGATTCTAAGTGTAGTTTTTAACCCTGTACAGAAATTACCTGCATACGAATTCTAAAACACAGAAAAATAAACAATGCGAGAGCATAACACATAAAACACATATACACAGAGATGTTCCCACTGGATCCCAAAACTGGGACTACCAGCTTGATTTTTCATTATGTTCCTTTCAATGTTACAATACATATTTATACATGCCGAAGCATCCAATACCATGGACCGAAAACCATCGCGTCCAATACCATGGACCGAAAACCATCGCATCCAATACCATGGACCTAAAACCATCGCGTCCAAAAAACATGTGCGAAAATCATGCACAAAACCATAGGTGGGTCCACCTAACCTAACATAGGGTTCAAAACCAAAATTTTCCGGGGCGCTGCCCTGGACCCCATAAAGTGGGGTTACGAGTGCCCTTCAAATCCCCTGTTAACTACATGGAAAGAATATAACACAACCCAACATTTTCCCACTTGTTGTTTTCTTTCCACAGGGGGCCACAAGAGAGCTTAGTCATTTTCCCAGCCCTGAAATGCCCATTGTCTCTCTACACCAAGAGAACTTCTCAGATCTCACAGATTTTGTCAATGCATCTGCAGTATTCTTCAAAGTGTCCACCTTTACCAGCAACACCTTTTTGTCTTCTATCATATCCCTCATAAAGTAATACTGAACATCAATGTGCTTTGTCTTTGAATGATATGCAGGGTTCTTTACCAAGAAAATTGCACTTTGGCTGTCACAGTCTATCCTTATAGCTTCCTGTACTAACCCCATACTTAAATACAATCTCTACAACCAAATTGCTTCCTTGCTTGCATGAGTGGCTGCCATGTATTTTGCCTCTGTAGTTGATAGTGCCACTACAGATTGTTTCTTACTCATCCAACTGACTGAACCTCCAAATAGGTTAAACACATACCCACTTGTAGATCTTCTCTAATCCAGATCTCCAACCCAGTCTGCATCAACAAAGCCACGAATATCCAACACCCTGTCCAATCCTAGTCTTCCTTGGTAGCACAAACCATAATCACTAGTGCCACGCAAATACCTGAAAACCCGCTTCACTGTTGTCCAATGCTCCTTTCCTGGTTTTGACATAAACCTACTCAATACTCCCACTGCATGTGCAATGTCTGGTCTAGTACAGACCATTTCATACATCAAGCTACCAACTGCACTTGCATATGGAACACAGGACATGTCCTCTTCCTCTTCTTGTGTCTTGGGACACTGTTCAGTAGATAACCTCACACCTACAGGAATAGGAACCTTCACTGGTTTTCTATCCTGCATATTAAACCTCTGTAGTATTGTCTCGACATACTTCCTCTAGTTTAACCAGAAATTCCTCTTTGCCCGATATCTTTTAATTTCCATGCCCAAAATATACTTTACAACACCAAGATCTTTCATGTCGAATTTTTAGGACAATTGGGTCTTCAAATCCTAGATAACTTCTTTGTCATTTCCAACCAGCAACATATCATCCACATACAAGACCAGATAAATAACACAGTCACCAATTAATTTAAAATACACACAATGATCTGCTTTGCTTCTGGTGAAGCCAAGTCCCCGTATAAATGTATCAAATTTCTGATACCACATCCTTGGTGACTGTTTTAACCCATACAGAGACTTCTTTAACTTGCATACCAGTTCTTTCTTACCCTTCACCACAAAGCCTTCAAGTTGCTTCATGTAGATCTCCTCTTCCAGATCCCCGTGAAGAAATGCTATCTTCACATCCATCTATTCTACCTCAAAATCAAAAGTAGCAGCAATAGATAAAAGTAATCTAATAGAAGCCACCTTAGCAACAAGGGAAAAAATATCACCAAAATCAATTCCCGGCACCTGGGAATAACATTTTGCTACCAACCGAGCTTTGTATTTCTCCATCTTTGCTTCTACATTTGTCTTCTTCTTGAACACCCATTTGCTGCCAATGGATTTCCTTCCAGCTAGCAACTCCACTAGATCCCAAGCCTCATTTTTGTGCAAAGATGCCATTTCATCAACCATGGCCTCTTTCCATAGTTTTCCATCCTCTGAATCCACTGCTTCATTCACAGTTCTAGGATCATCATCAGTAATAGACAAAACAAAATTTGAACAGAAATCAGATGGACTATACCCTTCTGGCTGACTTCTTTCTCAAACTGATCTTCTCAAAGCCAGAGTTTGTGGCTCTTCATCTTCTGATTCCTCCTCTAATGTAGAGTCTGGTTCTTCCTCCTTTAGCTCAAACTCTATCTTCTCAGGTTCCTTTGGTTGGACTTCATGTTTAATAATATCTTTCACCTCTCTGAACACCACATCTCAGCTATACACAACCTTCCATGTTACTGGGTTCCGAAGCTTATAACCCGTTAAACCATCCTTATACCCAATAAAGATGCACTTTTCAGATTTACTATCCAACTTGGTTCTTTTCTCCTTTGGAACATGTACATATGCATCACATCCAAATACCCTTAGATGTGAAAGAGAGGGTTTCTTACCAGTCCATACCTCTTGTGGAGTCTTATCCTCCAATGCTGATGAAGGTGACCTATTGACCAAGTAACATGCAGTATCCACTGCCTCTGCCTAGAATTCTTGTCCTAACCTGGCACCATTGAGCATGCTTCTTGCCCTTTCCATCAACGTCTTATTCATTCTTTCTGCAAATCCATTGTGCTGAGGTGTATATGGAGTAGTCTTCTGCCATGCTATACCATACTTCTTACAAAATTCTTCAAATTCATTACTAGAAAACTCTCCACCACTATCTGTCCTCAGCACCTTTATCTTCTTCTTTGTCTAGTTTTCCACCAGAGCCTTGAATTCTTTAAACTTGTCAAAGACTTCAGATTTCTTATTAAGGAAATATATCCATGTATTCCTTGAGGAGTCATCTATAAATGATACATAGTACATAGACTTACCCAGTGATGGAACCTTCACAGGTCCAAACACATCACTATGCACAAGCTCTAATATCCGTTTCGTTCTCTTACCACCAGAGGGGAAACTCACCTGATTTTGCTTCCCATATACACAATTTTCACGGAAATCAAAATCCAGAGAGCTATTACTCATACCTTCTACCATACCTTTACCATCAAGTATTCAAAGGCCCTTCTCTCCAATATGTCGAAGCCTTTGATGCCACGACATGGTATTTTCTCTAAAGACCACTAGATTTTCTGCACCACTTTCAAGAACCACAGAACTGTTGCACCCATCAACAACAGTGCTACCTTGTAGATTGTACAAAGTTCCAATCCGAACTCCCTGCATCAATACCAGTGTTCCCCGAACCATCTTGCAGGTATCCTTCTCGAACACTGTTTTTACACCTGCATCATCCAACTTGCTTACAAAAATCAGATTTCTGGCCAATGCAGGAATATGGAGAACACCCGGAAGTGTTCTAACCCTTCCACCTTGAAACTTCAACTTTACTTTTCCGCGACCAATGATTCTAGCCTTCCTATCATCCCCTAAGAAGCCATCACCACCATCGTATTTTTCATACTCGCAAAACCACTCTCTATAGGGAGTGAAGTGAAAGGATGCACCTGAGTCAATCAACCATGCCCCTTGATCTACATGTGTACTTGAAGAAGCCAAGTACACATCTCCACCTTCATCTGAGGTGGTTTTTGCCTCTACAGAAGGAGATTCATCAGATCCCTTTCCTTTATCAGGAGCTTTAGATTTACATTCCCTTTTGAAGTGCCCTTCCTTTCCGCATTTCCAGCACACCACCTTTATAGGTTTTCCTGGAGATTTAGATCTCCCTCTAGATTTAGATCTCCCACTCGATGACTTATTTTTGTTTTTGTTCTGGGACCATCCTCATACAGACAAGGCATCACCATTCTAGCTCTCCATATTTTTCCGTCTCATCTCCTCCGTCAGCAAGGATGAGACTATTTCATCAAAATGCAAGGCAGTTGCATTGCTACCTATTGCAATAACCAAACTATCCCACGAATCTAGTAGAGAACACAACAAACTGATGCACTTATCTTCATTTGAAATTTTAATATCAACAGATGCTAACTGACTTACCATAGTATTAAATGCATTCAAATGCTCTGTCACCAAGTCTCCATCTTTCATCCTCAGGTTATACAGCTTTTTCCGCAAGAACAGATTATTCACCAGAGACTTAGATTGGTACAAAGTCCCTAACTTGTCCCACAAAGCCTTTGTCATAGCTTCCCCTGATACATTCAGCAATACTAAATCTAAGACACACAATCATATTGTTCTCTTTGCCTTCTGATCCAACTTCTTCCATTCTTCATCAGTCACTCCCGTTGGTTTAGTACCTGGATCTACTGTGATCCACTAATCTTTATCCACCAACAGATCCTCCATCTTTAGTTTCCACAACTCAAAACTCTGACCATTAAATTTCTCGATCTCTATCTTTCCACTGCTTGCCATGTTCCTTCACCACCAGAATCAATCTCGCAGATCTCCCACTGAACAGGGTCTACCACAGGCTCGAGCAAAACCCCTCAACAACAAAGGCGTCCCCTTGAAGCCAAAACAGCTCTGATACCAAATGTAGGTTTTAACCCTGTATAGAAATTACCTGCATACGAATTATAAAACACAAAAATAAACAATGCAAGAGAATAACACATAAAACACATATACACAGAGATTTTCCCACTGGATCCCAAAACTAGGACTACCAGCTTGATTTTTCATTATGTTCCTTTCAATGTTAAAATACATATTTATACATGTCGAAGCATCTAATACCATGGACCAAAAACCATCACGTCCAATACCATGGACAGAAAATCATCGCGTCCAATACCATGGACTGAAAACCATCGCGTCCAATACCATGGACCAAAAACCTTCGCATCCAAAAAACATGTGCAAAAATCATGCACAAAACCATAGGTGGGTCCGCCCAACCTAACATAGGGTCCAAAACAAAAATTTTCTAGGGCACTACCCCGGAACCCATAAAGTGGGGTTATAGGTGCCCTTCAAACCCCCTGTTAACTACGTGGAAAGAATATAACACAACCCAACACTAAGCCCTAGTTGTTGTCTTGTATCAAGGTTGATTGTAAGCGCCATGATCCTTGGTACTAGAGCCCTAAGTCTATTGTATTAAATTTTTGTAATATAACAAGTGTTGGGTGAAAATTTATGTTGTGTACTATTTGATTCATTGTTGTGTATTTCTCGTTGTGTAAAGCAGAGGTGTTGTGGCATTTGAGTGTGTTTGTGATTTTGATCTTAGACTCAACACCGATTCTTGAGGTCCATGGAAAAATCAACATTTAGATATTTTCTTATATTTGCAATAGGTACTCAGAACCATATTTTAATATAATAAGGCTCAATTTTCTCATGTTGCAACATTTAATTTAATTTATGGGCCTACATATCCAATTTCATGTGTGCCAGTGTTTTTGTATGAAATTGTGTTGGAACATTTCATAAAAAAATTGTGTGGATTCATAAGTCATTTTTTTTATATTTCTGGAAAAATTATGTTGAAATGTTTATGGATATTTTTGGCTAAATAATTTCCATATTGGTATCTAGATATTTTGAACAGAATATTATGGTGGTATTAGAGTTGTGCATCCTTCCAGCCTGAGGGTTTTCTTATCTATTTGATAGAGCTCAGTTTATTTGTCAGAGTCATATTTATCTATTAGGGCCAAGTTTATTTGTTGGGTTGAGTTTAGTTTTTGGATCCTAGTTTATTTTTCAGAGTTGAATTCATTTTCTAAAGCCCAAATTTATCTACTAGGTAGAGATTATTTGTTGGAGTCGAGTTCAGAGTTGAATTGTCTTGCAGAGAGTCTCGGTTTAATTGTTTGGGGACGAGTTCATTTTCTAAGGCCGAATTTTTCATTGTTTAGGCTAAAATTCCTTGAGAGGATTGTGCTTATTCCGTGGGAGTTGAGTTCTTATGAAGGCCAAATTAATCTACAGGATATTGATTTATTTTTCCAGAGATGTTCATAGGTTCCAAAAATTAATATTTTGCATCAAACAAAGTGTTTGAAGAAATTATTACATACAAACTATTTGTAGAAATGCATAAAAGATAAATTTGAATTTTTCGTAAGATTATGCTAGCAAGAAAATGTTTCCAAAACAATGGGAGAAATTTCTTGCAAAAATACTTCAAAAATTAAAGATTGTAATTGGAAATATGAAGCACGAGAATCACCAATGGCAACAAAGGAAAAAGGAAGTTGCAAATCCGAAGATGGATAGTAGTGAAAGGTCAGGAATGAGAGATAGAAGTGATCCCTAATACATCCTTTGATACATAATTAGAGTTATCATATGAGGATGACAACACCTTTGGATGTGAGGGGAACTTAGATCTGCCTCATGATATTTACAAGTCATCTTTGTTGGAGTGCCCATTGAAGGCTCCAGTTGGAGAGTTGGTTGAGAGAGTTGAGCATCCATATTTAGGGCCAGCCATGAATGAGTTGCAAGTAGATGCAGGGGCATCCAATAGGGCCACAAGGCTTTAATATTAGAGCCACCAGAGAGAGTTTGGGCATCTAAGGGAAGCTCTTATAGTGATTAAGAAGAAGAGAAATACCCTTATAGGTACCATCTTGAATCATATGGGTGAACTTGAGGACCTTAGAGTGGTATGTGTTGAGTCAACGACCAAGCTATCTAGCATTGGGGAATAGCTTAAGTCCCTAACGAGGTAGAAAGGGGATCATATAATGGAGTTTTAGCACAACTATCTTTATGAGTACATAGATAGGGCTTGCAACATTATCAACCCACCTCTATACATTTGAGAGTTTTCTAGATGGATCGTATATGTTGGTCAATACCAAGTGTTAGGCAGACAATTTAGGAGCATACCAATTGGAATCAGAGTAGCGCAAGGTAAGCATGGTGGGGTGGTTTCTTGTGTGGGAATTTATGCATAATATATATTCCAGGGGATGTGTTAGAGTCAGTATAGTAGCCCTCCACCAGAGATCAAAGCTCTTTGCATTTCATGATTAGGTGTCCCATCAATCATGTTGCATTCCGTTAGGCATGCCATAACCCTGGTGGAGGAAGTTTGTGTCTTTTATTCCCCTCTTGTTTGGCACTGCTGGTTCAGGTTTGCTTAAGTAAATAAAATCTTCAAAGGGTCATTCATCTTGTTTTAACTTTTGAAGTCTTAGGTCTAGGGTTGGGTCAATTTTTGTCTTGAGAGGTCATAAAAGACCAGCAGGCCAGAGGGATCTCCTTCATTAAACATCATTTCAATAATTTTCACTATTGTACAGCTAAATTTTCACCTTGTTTTCAAAACTCTGTTTTTGAAAAACAAAGGTCTTTTTGTAAAAATTGTCAAAATTTCAAATTCTCCAAAGGTCGAAGCGCAGCCTTGGTCTCCCTTGCCAAAGCATCTTAGAAGCTATCCCTACAAAAATTTTCAGAAGAAATCTTCATTTCAACCAATTTTTAAAGAAAGGAAACCAAAAGTGAGAGCCAATTAATTCAAAAAAAATTGTCAACACTCAAACATTATAAAGTGGGTTTTGGGCAAATAAAAATCTAAAGAAAGCCTATAAAATCACATCACTCTTCATTAGTAACTCATTTGCCTCTCACAAGCTAAGTGAATCCTTGCAAAGGCGATTTCAAGAGTCATTGAGCAAATTGGGCAGTTTCAGAGGTGCGCTACGCATCAGGGAGGGTGCGCTACGCGTCAGGGGCGCGCTACGCATCAGGTTGCCTTTCTCAGAGCAAAATTTCTCGTGCGCTACGCGTCAGAGGCGCGCTACACATTGGGCGAGGCGCGCTACGCGTTGGGTTTTTCGCCCAACAAACTGTCAGCAAGCTACCAAATCCATTTTTCTCTCAAGCAAATTGCAGGTAGGCCTCTCCTCCATGGCTAGATTTGGTTTTGCAAGATGAATGACAAATTAATATGTTTAAATGCCATGAAAATGAGAAGTCAAAACCCTACATTGCTATGGAAGCTTTAAAGTCTTAATGGTGCTAGGGTTTCAAATTTTTTTTTGCTGTCCAAGGTTGCCCATTTGTGATCCCTCTTTTCCCTTATATCCATCAACATTCTCCTTCAAATTTTCCCATAAAATTTCATAATTTTCCTCTCTAAAATCCCTAAAACTTACTAAATTCCCAAACCCCATTTCCACCTTAAAGTCCCATGTTGCCTTCCCTAAATTCCTTATTTTTGTTTATTGTCCCTAATTCCCTTATGTTCCCCTTTCCCTAACAATCCCCTTGTATTTATGTCCCCTTGGTGACAGCATTTGAAAAGGTCAAATAGCAGTTAATTGGGTGCAAAGTCAGCATTACATTTCAGCCATCTTGCCTTCAAAACCATGTCAGAAACCGAATCAGATTATCAGCAGAGTTATGACAGTGATTCAACACCGAAGGTAGAAGTGCCAAGGAGACATCACAAGGGTGGTAAGGGTGGTCGGCATGTCAGGGAGGAGCCCACTTCTCTGGCTCATTTGCAAGCTTGTCCACTTGCAATGACATGTTTTTAGTATCAATCATGCTTCGGATATTGTGAGAGGATCTCACAAATTCAACACCACAGAGAACTAGTCTACTTGTTTGTCCTACATTTGCACAATGGTCATGTGAACCTTGCAGGAGTGGATTTCACCCTATCACCTGAAATTGTTGCTCAAGCCACCGGGATACCAAATGTTGGGGAGGAGTGGAACAAGCGCTAGCAGCTAGACAGATTTCATTATCAACCATATATCAAACCCGGGTGCATGAGACACCTAACTACTGTTTTTCCTTTCAGATTCCTAAGGGATGAGTATGCACCATTGATGAGGCTCATTATGCGCTATTTCACTTGTGAGGGCAGATTTTCACGTTTATATTCGTACCATATCCGTTTGTTGATGCATTTCACCTGGGTAAAAATGATGAACATTCCATTTTTCATGTGCCGAAATATAGAGAAGATGGTGCCCGTAGTGCAAAGGAAGAACCCCGCACAACAACACAAAAGTATATATCATTATGCACTGATCGAGATCATAGTGATGCATCAGTTGGCACAGCAGGGTATTGCTTGGGAAGACTTCATTTCTCGCGACTTCTTCATGGTGCCATAGCCACCTCCTGAGATTGTCCATGATGAGGGAGGGCCTTCACAGCAGTTTCACATTCCAGAGCCCGAGCATGTCAGCACTCCAGAATGTGTTACATATCAGAGAGGCCACAGGGCCTTATTTGCATCTACACGGCGAGTATTATCTCCACACCAGGTGGAAGGGGTCTCGCCTTCTTCATCATCACAGCGAGTGTTATCTCCACATCAGGTGGAAGGGGCCTCGCTTTCGACAGCAGCACAGGTACAGGAGAGAGGCAAGCAGCCCATGATTGATGAGGGGCCATCAGGTGATCCGGACATAGATATTATTGACCTTGACATCAGTTCTCCTAGCTCGGAGCTAAAGGAGATCATTCAGCAACAAAAGGCTGAAAATCTCTTGTTGCAGCAGAAGTTGGAAATGGAAAATTGGACAATCAAATACTTAGAGCAGCGCAACAAGCAGTTAGAGGATGAACACACTCTTGATGAGTTGCGGAGGATCTGAGAAGACCGAAACTTGGCTCGCAAGAGACCAGGCGATTTGACACCTATTGAGCAAGGGTCTATGCTCATTCGGGTGAACACTCATTTAGAGAAGTTGCTAGCCAAGGCAAACAGGAACAAAGATATGCTCTGCCACATGAAGAATCATTATTGGGCTCGCATGCATGTGTGCAAAGCGAAAATGAAGGTACTCAAAGGATGATTGGCCAAGGCACTAAAACGGAGGAAAAGGGCCGATCCACTTCAGATTTTGGCTGAAGCCTCCTTGAAGGAGCATGGTGCTCAATGATACACCCCCAGCTCAAAATTCATAAAATTTAGAGCAATTTTGGTCAATTTTGAATTTTTTTTGCTAAAAACAGGTTTTTGCTCTCAACGCGTAGCACGCCGCGCGCTACCCTGAAGATGGGGAGGTCCATTTCACAAAAACTCAACATTTTTGGATTTTTCATGACAAATTACACTTGCTCAGCCACTTCCAAGACATTTCATTGAGTTTTGGGCCCTCAAAAGGTCAAAAAACAAGCAAAAAATCACCTTCTGCCACTTTTTGGACACACAGGAAGCAGTCTTCGTAGATTGCAGTTTTGGAGGGGCAAATGGCCACCAAATTGAGAAATTCCACTTGGGCTGGATAGTAGACATCCAGACCTTTCCAACAAGCCCACTTGTGCCTCATTTTGATGCCGAGAAGTGCCCCAAAAGTAGGCTCAAAGGCGCGCTATGCGTTGAGAAATGGCGCGCTACGCATCAGGACATTTTCTCCATTTTTCATCTTCAGCTCAGGAAAACGCAGCATTTTACCAATTTTGACTTTTGGTGGGATTTTTCACCCTCTTTGATGTAATTAATGTAATTTTATGATGACATGACACTTATTTACCTATTCTAGAAGATTCATTCATAAAATAGCAAAAAATTAATGAATGAATTGGTTTCCTAGCTTATAGAGGCAAGTTGTTTTGATTGCCTAGATTGTAGTGCTCAGTTTAGAATTGGTTCAAACAGCTCCTAGGATGATGAGATCGACCCCTAGAGGCAAGGAAATGTGTTAGCTTGCCTATATTATGTACTTTCTTAGTCATTTTCAGGGTTGGACTCTTGAGGGATAAGCTTAGACTGTATTACTCTTTGTATCTCTGCAATTTTGGCAAAGGAAAGACCAGGGTTTTGCAGCACTATTTGGGATTCTTGTGGTGATTTGTGTTGATGGTGTGTTTCTCTCATGTACTTGTAAGTTTGTTATTTGTATCATTTTCCTACTCTTCTTTTCTGAAAATTAAGTAAATGAAGTGTTAAGGTAGAATTCATGGTTTCTATGCTCTGCCTTTAAGTTTGCTTAATATCTATGTTTTCATCTGTTTAAGGAGAACTCTCGATGGTTTCTTGCTCTCCTTAGCTCCTCACCAGTCATATCTATCCATTCACTTATTTCAAAGGCATCAAGACAATCTCCTACCTTGCCCCAAAAAGACCTCTGCAAAAACTGTGTCTCATCCCCGCACCCAAAATTGTCGTGCTCAGTTTTCCAACAAAACCCTAAATATTTAAAATCAAACTTTCCCTATCAGTTTACTAGCCTAAAATCAGTGTTCTTTATTGGTCATCTCAGCCCTTTGAAGACCTTTTTCCGAGATAGACCCGGAGAGAGCCCTCTCCTGTCCCCGTAGGGCTAGCTACGAGGCTAAGTGGTTTGATGTTGCCTTGGATTTTGTCTTTTTCAGCCTGAGGCCAAATTCAAGCGCTAACAGGATGGATTGGAGATAAGTGATGAGTTGGTATCCTACTGAGAGGATAATTTATGAGGAAACATCCTTAGCCAAAGATAGAGTACAGTTGGAGCCTTGGGACATGGGAAATGATGGATGGCCATGGTGGTAGTGTGATCTAGGTGAGTCTATTGGTGGCTAAATGAGTGAGGTGTTTATTTGGGATTGAGGTATTGGAGGTTCCATTAATTATTGGATTCCATGGAGGAATGATGTGACACAATGGTACATAAGGATCCTAGTTTTGGTGTACATATGAATTTACAATTGATAAACATGGATTTCTTAAGGGAAATAAATCTTGGGGTGGGAGGGTTTGTAATATCCCCATTTTTAGTTTCCCTTATGATTTGTTTATGAAGGATTTACAAAGTTTTTGTTAGCCAGGTCACAAGAACGAGATTTCATCATCGGTGGGATCGGAGGGTTTTGGAGGCGTTTTATGGGGCCTGACAGAGTTTTCTTGCTATATATTATCATTGGGGTCATGTTGATGGTGTTGGAAGTCTTACAACAAAGGTTATCTCCTCGATATGAATTCCCAATTAGACCTCACATCGTTTGGAGTAGGAACCCCTACCAAAAATGGCCAGTTGCCATAACTATGATCTTAAAGATATGTCATGGCTACAATTAACACATAAGAATACATACACATATATTTTTTGACAAGAAGTAATTTTTTTATAATATCAATTGTAGTGCATAATAGGTTCTTTCACACAAAGGAAAAGAAGAGTGGGCCTCTAGAAGAAAAGTAGTAGTATTATCCTAAAAGAGACACACACACATATGAAATAATTGTTAGTTAGCGTGAAAAATAGTTCACAAGATAATAGTGATAATGAAATAAAATACAACACGCATCCAATAAGAAACATACTAAAGTTAACGAAATATTTTGTTGACATTAGCATGAATGACAAAACATATATCGTAGACATTTAAATAACAGTCCACGATACATGCATGAAAGTGTGTTGGCTAGAAAAGCTTCTGATCATTAAGTGAAAGATCCAAATATACAATACAATTATATGACACTAGACCCACTAATGGAACATGAAGTTACTACTTGTTCCTCCCAACAATGATATTCACTCCTATGTTAGACTAGTGAAGTGAAGGATTCCAATCTCAGGTTCCAAGCCCTTTGCTTGAGTTATGAGGGTTTATTTATAACATATGAGGTGACTTGTCACCTCCTCTTGTGACCTTTGAGTTCCTTCATTACTCTTGAGCTTCTTTTGTCTTTATTCTATCTAATGAATATTCATATTCCTTATTTGACTCTTGGAATTCCACTTACATTTACATTTATTTTAATTTCTAAATACAAAACCATATGAGACAAAATTGTGGTTGGAGCCTAATAAGATAAAACTTTGTACATTATGTTTGAGCTTGGGGAAACTCTAGCTTGACAACTTATACTTGTAGATCTAATGTAAAATAATGGTACCAATATGTGTATTGTGTTGTTATGTCCTCAAACATTAATGGAAGATTTGGCTTGTATCTGACTCTTGCCTCCATTACATCCAAATAGATAGTTTTGGAACCACATTGAACATTATTCCATAATAAGAAAAACTTCATGTTAACTTAGAAGGTCCAGATATAAACAATTGAATATTCTGCCGTGTGATCTCCAAATCTTCTTTAGTAGTTACCTGCCTCAAACTGCTCGAGAATTTTTCAATTTCCTGCTTCACAACATTTTTTCCCTTCGTTTATGCAAATTCTCCGATACAAGGTATCTTGTGCACTCTTACCAAGGAGTCCAAACTATGGTACAGATGTGAATAGGCGGTTATAATTTTTTCCACATAAGTGTTAAGTTGTTTGTTTATTTGTACAAGCATTCTAACCTTAGCCCTTTCCAGCTCATCTTCCTGCCTTATTTTATTGACCAAATATGATGGTGAAATTTTGTACTTAGTGCCCCATTCTTGGATCACATCAACGGCTGCATGATTCACTTTCATAATTTTCTCATTCTCCTATGATATCTTCTATATGTCATGCTAGGGAACCACCACCTTATGAAGGGTGATCATTTCTTCATACAATTGTCTCATAATGTCACCCAATGATTGAATTTCCTCACCTATAGATGCCCACAACTCCCTCATGTGAGAATCAACAAAAGACAACCTTTGGTTCTTGATGAGGAGATGGTCAATCTATTGTCTTGTTGTAGCTAGGTCCTTTTCCAATTATTTTTTTTCTTTCATCAAGAAATCTATGTTTAATTTTGTATCTTGTGCAAAGGCTAATTTTTTTTTTGTGTCTATCTTCACATTCTTCTTGGGGTTAGGCACAATCATCCTTCCGGTATGAATGAAACATGATGGACTAGGCTATAGGAAAATATATTTTCCTTTCCTACACTATTTTGTTCTTTAATTGATCAAAGGTAAGGTTGAAAATATCCATGACCATATCATCATCTGGAGGAGATATTTTCATCTCAGTGAATGGGTTGTGGCCACCAGTAAGAGGAGGTGAAGGTTTCTTGTTGGCTTGTTCCGCAATGGGCACAATATCGGCCTCTTGGTTATCTTCCTCTTGTTCAACCTGCATGTCTTCGACATATATTTGCTCCTCAAATTCCCTTACAAATTCATCATCCTTCTTTTTCACAGTTTCTTCATCCATCAATTTCTTTTATTCTTCTTCCTCCAACTATTTTTGTCTTTCTTCTTCTTCTTCCTTATTTCTCAATTATTCTTGTTACTACATGTATTCTCTTTCCTTCCTTTCTTGTTCCTCTTTCTGAATTTGTTCCTCCTCTTACTTTCGTTCCTCCTCCTCTCTCTTTTCTTCTTCTTGTTGCTTCTTCTTTAATTCTTCTAATTTCTTTCTCCTATTTTCTACTGCTGTGAACTTAGAATAAAAAGATCATATTTGAACTTTCAGCTTCGCTTTGCTACGGGATTATGCACAACTTCCCTCTTGTATTTAGCAATGTTGACTTGAGTGGGAACTTCCTGTTGATTCCATTCTTGAGCAACATTCTACTCATGAATTACATTTGAAGGGCCTTCCTCACTGCCCGATGCATGTAGTCAAGAATCATTATAACAATTCTTTATCTTCTCTTCATCTTTTCAGCAATAAGACTCATAAGCCTGGGAAAAATGTAATTTGGCACAATGTCTTTTGCATACTCCCCTAGGATCATACATCTGAAATCTCATCTCAGGTAAGTTCTTCAACTTCTGCTTTTGTATCCTTTAAGATCTTGAGCTCATAAGATCCCACTTGCAGAGGGAAGGAAGGCCAAGGTGCATTCTTCTTCTTCTACAACAACTAAGATAGACATGTGTTGAGATGACAGGAAACCTCCTACATGATCACCTTATCAGTCACATATCTAAGAAAAATATGTGGAGGCTTCTTAGAATCGAACACTCTAATGTATGTGTCCTGAGGTGAGGAAAACCAATCTTCTGTATCTCCCACTTCTTTCCTAGCCTCGTGTGACTTGCAAGGAGCTTCTTCCTAAAATATACTTTGACAAACAACCATGAATAAGAGCTCAATAATTTTCTCGTATACCCCTTTGTAATTGTACTCTAATAATAATTTGTAATACACATTGATAGGGAGCACCCTCGGGGTCCACCTCCATTCTAGACCTTGGAATTAATGGCAAGAACAAATACCATCTAGTAAGTAGGTAAACATGTAAAAATATGGCTACTTTCCCTTAGATGATTATTTCACCTTGCTCAAACTAACCCTCAGTTGCTGGGATAACAAATGTGACCAATTGAATACATTGCCTTCAGTGGCAAGAAAATAGAACATGAAGATCCACCCTTCTGCAAAGGATTCAATATTATTCTGTGAATATATACTACAACACATAACCATAAAGTACTAGTAAATTTTTCTGGGAGAATTTGTCTTGTAAGTACCATTAGACTTTTGGAAAAACTTAGCTCGTTCCCACTCCTCCAAATCTTCTAAAAACTATTTTGAATTGAATACATCTTTGATAGTGAGCCATGCGCCAATAGAATCTTTGTTGATAAAGCATTGAGTGTATGACAAGATAGGAACTCCTTTCAAGGCACTGCTAATGGAATCTTTAGTATTTCTTTCTGTGATTTCCTTATATGATCCCTTCTTTAGAGGCATGGTGTTATTGGCAGATGAAATATTGATGTGTCCTGGATCTATAATACCTAGTGAATACGATGCACTCATGGAAACTACATGTTTGTTTCACAAGAGATCAGTTAACCTAACAATTCACAAGTAGAAGACAGTGACTGAGAAGAGGGATTACGCAGTGTTGGAGCACAAGTGAGGCTGAATTACCTCACAGGTCACTGGAAATGCCAAGTACACAACTTCTGAAGGAGGAATGTGCAGTTTCTGATTGCAAGGAATCCTGACTATGGATTGGATATGTTCAATTCATATTTACTGCTGGAGAGAGGAGTCTGGACTACACAGTACACAGTTTCATAGGACAAGGAAGCTCCTCTATTGATTGTGATTGTGTAATGTGTAGTTTGGGACCTAGTGATTGCATAGTACACAATTGTAGATGGCAAGAGGGAGCTAGGGCTGGAAGGAATTATGCAATCTATAGTTCTCAAGGGAAGAAGGGTTTGAAGATTACACAATTTTCTCTAGTAGAAGGGCAGGCTTCAGATCTACTAAATAGAGGAAGAATGTGAATCGACCCAAGATTCATTCAAAGAAATTACTTCAATCAAGAAATAAAGATAATTAAAGGAAAAAGACATGTGTGCATAAATATACCCAACAACAATAATTATTGGTAGAAAAAAATACAAGGAATTTGATGTGACACTTGAAAAGAAGCTCAAAATATTTTAAAAACACTTATAGAAGTTAATAATAATATAAACACCACTTGTTATAAGAAAAGAGGGGGAAAATGACACTTGCAAAAGTAAAAGTGACAAAAGTGGCAAAAAGTGACAGTTGAGAAACTTACCTAAAAAGTTAGCGTAAATGGAATCCAAAGCTCCTTGTGCTCATGAGGATGGTTAGAGCTCCAATGGAAAGTGTGAGAATGAGCTCTATGATGCCTTTCTTATATAGGTAAGAACTCACGATATTAGGGTTAGGGTTTTGGACACACATGCCTAAAATAATGGAACCATCTCTAGTTAATTGACACATGTTTGAAGATAAAATTAGAAATTTGTGACATGCTACTACATGGGGATGAAAACTTCCTATTTTCTAAGAGTGCGTTATTTTCTAATTCTAGGAACTATGAAGTGCACTGGGTGAAAGGTGTTTCATAGTTCATTGAGGCAAGGGACTGTGCAATTCACTAACTCAGTGGATTGTGTAGTTTATTGCATCATGGGGTTGCACAATTTGCTTTCACAGTTGATTACATAATTTCTTGACTCAAGGGATTGTGTATTTCACTCAGACAAGGTGTTGTGCAATTCACTGTGATAAAGGATTGTACAATTCCTCAAAGAAAGTCATGTAATCAGTGTTGATAAAGGAAAGACTTATCTTGTGTTCACAAGAATTATTTCGTTTGTCTCCAATAGTTGAGTAACTATTGCCGACAAGGTATAATTTTCATCATGTGAATCACATTTAAGATATCACAAGTTTAACATGAAAGAATGAGTCATTGTGACACTTAGTAAAAAAAGAAGAGCACTTGATGCAAGTTGAAACAACAGTTTTTATGGTCAAAGGGAGGCTCCACCACCATAGTTTTCTTACTTAGGTCGATTAAATATATGGTTTCTTCTATTCCTTTCGTCGGCCAAAAAATTCATGAGCAAGTCAAACTTTAGCTGTTTCGATTAGGAGTTAGGAGTACATAGGAACACAAGTGTAGGATGTCTGAGATTTAATATCATCTCTGCTCCACTACCAATAGGTTTGTTCAATACCCAAGTGGAGTGACTTCAAGGAATTACAAGCATTGCTTCATTGCTAGCGAGCCTATTCAATATCTCGACAGAGTTTCTTACTTCACCTTTTTGTGCAAGACGCCTTTCTCTTCATCCACCCATTATTTATTTGTATAACTTCATGTTCATTGGAATTTTATCAGAGTTTATATTTCCATGGGTGAAAGAGGGATCCCAAATTATTGATAATAGGAGAGCTTGTTCCTTGTTTTCATAGACTCTTAAGTATATTATTCTAGAGTAAGTTAGCTTGCTTAAGTTTCCTCCTTTCCCTTCTCTTCTTGACCAAGTTGACATGCTAAAACAAACCAAATATAAAGGCCAAATCAAGGAAGAATATCCTATTATAGGTACAAGCATCATAGTTCTGCTGAGATATTCTTTGGAAAAGAAACATATTTTTCATCTAAGTATCATGGACTACAAAATATGCAAGGCCCAATACAAGGAAGGGGATAAATAGTTAACCAAGCGTTAATAGTTTTACAATGTCCTCTTGAACTCTTCCTTGCTTATTCAAAGCCAAATCACACAACTTTCATACAGAGCTCATTACAAACAAACTTAAAACAAATGCGTAATATGAAAAAGAAAACAAAATAAACAACAATCAAAACAAAACAAGCAAGAAAACTAAACTAAACCTACTCTTAAACTAATAGAAGGAGAGGTCATGATTAGTTAAAGTGAAATTTTCAATGCAACCAACAAAGCAATTCCTGACTTATAATGGCGAAGCATGAGTGACGAGAAACATTGTTAAACACAACGATAAAGAGAAAAGATAGTCCGATAAATCTCGCTTTAAAACTCAAAATCCTAAATCATTAGAAAAGAAATATAATAAGAAATCTTGAGCTAAAACATCCACAAGTGTATCTTGATGGCCACACACATCTCGATAGCTTCTCATAGTAGTACATTCATTCAAACTTTCAATCTTGGTAAACATGAAGAAAGATCGAAACTTATTACTAGAAAAGGGGATTTCCAGGTAAGATTCTTCTAACCACTCAACAATCGAATCATGACATGTAAAATAAGAAGATGAAGAATATTGAAACCACAAGATAGATTCATTTTCGAGATGTTCAATCAATTCATGAAGACTTCTCATGATGGAATATTAATCTAACCATGTTAGGAAATCTTACCAAGATCGCGAGATCCTAACATAAACATCAACAAAGGCTAAAGTGCCTTGACTTCTTGACAAGTTTCCAAACTCTAAAATGATGAATCATCGAACACCGGTGGCTTGGAAAGATCAATATATGAATATGAAAAATCATCACTAGATGTATTAATGAACACATTGAGAAAGCCACTGACTAGATAAAATGTCATATTCAAGTATAGGGACTCTTCATGATTGGATGAATAAAATAAATATTTGCTTGAGTAAAATGTAGAAATTTTGAATAATTTAACACATATTCAACAGAGATTATCCTGATCATGTACTATTGCGGAATACATACACAATACATAAGCTCCTCTACGTTGATCATCAATATAGCAGCATAAATGACAATAAAACATCAAGAGCATTCACACATTAACACAGTATGTAACTCGGGGAAAGCATCTCGCTAAAAACCCCACACTATCTGTATATTAATGATTGAGACGATGTAACATTACAAAGTACAATGCTTATCACAAGCAATCCAGTACCAGCTCCACCTGTTACACACAATACAGCTAAGATCTGATCTCCAAATCTATTCCACTGCTTGCCTGCCTCCACTGCTCAATACCTGCTCAAGAATGAATGAGAATGGTCTACCAAACTCGTATTTCACCTCCAAAGAATCAATCACAATGTGTAAGACGTGAGAAGAAGCTACAAACTGGGCAAATACATGAGCAAACTCATTGGCATACTCAATCCTTTGATTGTGCAAGATCTGATGCACAACTATAGTCACAACTGATAGCAATCTGATTCTCTAACACCTGTCCCTGTTGAACATGCACTGACATGCAACTGAGTTAACTGATGTATTCTATAGTTGTATTATGAGTTAATAATTAGTTTAACAACTCATCATTAGTCTATTTGTA
Organism: Pinus tabuliformis; assembly: GCA_031772625.1. NCBI lineage: Eukaryota > Viridiplantae > Streptophyta > Pinopsida > Pinales > Pinaceae > Pinus > Pinus tabuliformis. Next base: position 965,235,436 of record CM062818.1, read on the forward strand.
GTTAGACTAACTACAACTAGTTTAACCAAGTCAAACTGAACACAACTCCATCAACTCCACAATCAACTCCACCAAACTCAACTGATTGAGTTCTAACTGAAGTCATGCATGCAACAACTCAACTGACTCATAAGAAAAGCGTACTTCCTTCTGACAGCTGCATGGGCCACATCTGTAGCTCAAACTGAAGTGCTCCAAGAGAATAAGATCAAGTTTATAGTCCAAATATTATTATGAGACAATAATATTTGACTTTTCTATTTTTGACAGCCAGTCTAAAAATAGACTTTCATCACCCACACTTTGGTCACCCACACTTTGGTCACCCACACTTTGGTCACCCACATTGTGATCACTCACACTGTGATCACCCACATTGTGATCACTCACACTGTGGTCACTCACACTGTGGTCACCCACACTGTGATCATCCACACTGTGATCAAAAATAGAACTTGCGCCATAATTTGCCTGCGAGCCCACTTAGTGAAGGCGACTCTTTTCACTAAGCTCCATCATCTTGTTGCAATCTCAACACTCCCTCTCGACAAGATATGGATTATCAGCAACCCCTATCTTGCCTCGGTGGTACTCGAATTTGCTCCTAGTGAGAGCCTTCGTCAGAATATCAGCATCTTGATCCTCCGTTGGAATGTATGAAAGAAACATGATCCTCCGCTTCACACAATCCCTGATATGATGGTACTTGATGTCAATATGCTTAGATCTATCATGAAATACAGGATTAGCCGAGAGTTCAATGCAACTCTGGTTATCACAGTAAATCACAGTAGGATCCAAATGAGAACCAAACAAACCAACCAGGATCTTCCTCATCCATATAGCCTCGCATGCAGCCAAACTTGCTGCCATATACTCGGCCTCCGCTGAACTGAGTGCCACGGATCTCTGCTTCGTGTTGTACCAAGAAACTGTTGTCGATCCAATACTGAAGACCCTCCTGATGTGCTCTTTCTATCCGTTGGGCTCCCTGCCCAATCTGCATCCGTGAAGCCACATAGCTTCACCTCATCCTCCTGTCTGTACCACAAACCATATCCCGATGTGCCTCTCAAGTAGCGCAATACATGCTTGCCCGTCTTCCAGAAGAGCTTGGTAGGCTTAACCATAGCTTGTGAAAGCTGGTTAACTGCATAGCATATATCAGGTCGTGTATTGACCAAATACATCAGCGACCCCACCAACTGTCGATAAACAGTGGCATCCACTTCTTCTCCCGAAGTGGCATCCTCCTTCCTCCAACCTCCAGGAAGAGGAGTATCAACAGGCTTGCAGCCATGCATGTTGAACTTCTCCAGTATCTCCCGAGCATACTTTCCCTGAGAAACAAACAGTCCACCACTGCGCTGCCATATTTCCAATCCTAGGAAATAGTGAAGGAGGCCCAAGTCCTTCATCTCAAACTCTGTAGCAAGATCCTTCTTGCATGACAGTATCAACAGCTCATCACCAGTTAGAATCAAATCATCAACATACAGTACAATGATAAGCAACTTACCCTCCACCACAATCTAGTATAGGTTAGGATCCGCCTCGCTCTTGGAGAATCCAAGTCCTGTGAAATAGCTGTCTATCTGTGTGTACCAAGCACGTGGTGCTTGCTTCAACCCATACAGCGCTCTCTTGAGCCTGCACACATGCGACTCGCTGCTGAAGACCTCAAAGCCTTCGGGTTGCTCAATGTACATCTCCTCCTCAATGACTCCATTGAGGAACGCAGTCTTCACATCCATCTGATGAATGTGCCATCCCATCTGCGCTGAGAGAGCAAGAATCGTCCGTATGGAAGAATACCTTGCGACAGGTGCAAAGGTATCCTCATAATCGATCCCCTCTATCTGTGAAAAGCCTCGGGCAACAAATCTTACCTTGTACTTCTCCACACTCCTGTCAGCTGCCTGCTTGACCTTGTAGATCCATCTCGAACCCACCACTGATTTCCCTTCCGGCCTAGGAACAATCTCCCATGCACTATTTCTGACAATAGAATCATACTCTTCCACCATGGCATCTACCCATGCGGGATCCTCCATAGCTTCCTCGAAAGAGGATGGCTCAGTCACAACACACTTGCTCATCTGAGCCATGTATCCAGTGTACCGATCAGGTGACTGTCTCTGCCTGCGTTGGGCTGTAGGTGGTCCTACAACTTTCTCTGCATCTTGAGCCAGTCGCTCAGCTTCTATCAAGCGCTTTCGCCCTCTGATGGTTGGTGCTGCATGAGTGGCTCTTCCACTCCATGAACCTCGTCCTGTGGCTGATCCACATCCTGAAGCTCATCTTTAGGAACTAATAGCTCCTCATCTACATGCAAGTGTATCTCCCTCTCAAGCGAACACTTCATGGCTTTCTCCTCATGAAATTTTATATCCCGTCGCACAACAGTTTTACCACTGTCTGGAAAATACACACGATAGTTGTGGGGCGTATCAGTGTACCCCACAAATATCCCAACCTCTGCGGTTGGCTCCAACTTCTTCCTGGCATCCTTCGTCACATGCATGTAAACGTTAGCACCAAAAATCCTCAAATGAGAAAGATCAGGCTTCTTACTAGAATAAGTCTCCTCAGGTGTACTCATGCCAAGTATCCTATGAGGACAACGGTTCTGCACATAAAGTGTTGTATTGCATGCTTCCGCCCACAAGTGAAGGGGTAGGCCCTGATCATGCAACATTGCCCGTGCAACACCCACAATCGTTCTGTTCTTCCGCTCAGCTACCCCGTTCTGCTGTGGGTTATGGGGAGCTATGAGCTCTCTACGAATCCCTTCTGCCTTGCAGAAATCCTTGAACTCATCCGAGATGTATTCACCACCATTATCGCTCCTAAGAGCCTTCACCTTCTTCCCCGACTCCTTCTCAACCAGTGCTTTGAATTCACAAAACTTTGAATATGTCTCGCTCTTCTTCTGCATGAAGAAGATCCAGCACTTATGAGAGAAATCATCAACAAAAATCACATAATACCTGTGTTTTGCTGTCGAAGCAACTGAGAAAGGTCCACAGACGTCTGTGTGAATTCTCTCAAGGATCGTCGTGGCACGACTATCCTTCTCGTGAAAGGTGGCTTTCACAAACTTCCCCAAAGTACACCCTTTGCATTGATCTGACTGTGCAAGTGTGCCTTTAGGAAGCCCTGTAGTGATCTGCTGCAGTATCTTCAAGGCTCCATGGTGAAGGTGACCCAATCTCCTGTGCCACAACTCGCCATCATCCCGGCTCACCAATCCTTCTGCCTTGCCTGCCATTGTTGCGCATCCATCTACATGCAACTGATAAAGGTCCCTCACTCGAACCCCTATCTTCCGGGTCTCACCAGTTGTCTTGCTGCGCAGGAAAGCCTTTCCCTCGCTGAAAACAACATCATACCCCTTGTCTTCTAACATCGCCACTGAGATGAGATTCTTCATCAATCCTGGAACATGCATGACTTCCTTCAATACGAAGGGTTTACTAGACTCCCTCTCAAAGGAAATGGTACCGATACCGGTTGCACTGTATCTACCATCATCGCCCATCTCGATGTGCACTCCAAGATCTTTGTCCTCCATATCAGAGAACAAATCTCTATCTCCCGTCATGTGAAAAGACGCACCACTGTCCAAGAACCACACTGATCCCATCACACTTGAAACCAAGCATGCGATCAATGAAAAATCAAGCTCGAACTGTGAGGCTAGAGCCTCTCCTGCTGAAGATCCAGCAACCTGCTTGTTCTTCTTCTTCTGCGGACAATTAGTGGCATAGTGTCCGTGCTGGTGACAGTGAAAACACTTCACCTTGGACATATCCTGCTTCTTGCCTTTCGCACCAGACTGAGAAGCTTTCTTGCTCTTCCCTTTGTTTGCTTTGGCAGCCAAAGCACAATTCTCTTCATCAGCTCCCTTTCACGAAGATCCGTCCCTGGTACTCCGCCTGATCTCCTCCTACACAAGATCTGACCATAGTCTTTCCCATCCTGGCAATTTCTCCCGACCATTGACAGAGTCCTGATAGGAATGCCAACTCTTCGGAAGACCAAGGAGAGCCAAGCTCACCAAGTCCTCATCATCGACAGTAACCCCCACACTTCCCAGCTCATCTCGACACTTAGTGAACTTTGTGAGATACTTGGGAATACTGTCACCCTTCTCGCATTTGATGTTTCTGAGTTTATCTTTGAGCGCCAGCTTCCTCTGATCACTCTTGCTTTGGAATAATTCTGTTAATGATTTCCACATCAAATATGGAGTAGCCTTTCCATGGAGGCTGGACAGAATGTGATCCTTCACGCCCTCCAACAGAATCCTTCGACATTTTGCGGTCTTCTTTTGCCAAACTTCCGCCTCAGCAGCATCAGTAGGCTTTGGGATATCTGTATCTATGAACTCCTTCAGCCCGTTATCATCCAATATTGCCTCCATCCTGTCCTTCCATGCAATATAGTTTGAGCTGCCCTCAAGAGCATACTCCAATCACAATCCGTTGAAAGACATTGATGCATTGTCACCAAGAAAACACTACTGCAAATTCGAATTCCACCAACAACCAACTCAACTGCCTCGGATCTAAGATTCGTGAGAACACAATATTTCTCGTACAGAGATTGACTGTATGGGCATTCACTGGATATCTCACCTTCCAAAGGAAGGATGAATCCAGAGGCTACCTAACCCGATTACAGACTCTGCCTGAAGAAATAGAATGTAAACACTTCCTGAATAGTAGATCTGATGATCAACAGCTCTGATACCAAGTAGAAACATTTTCTACAAATCATCTAGCTCTGATACCATGTAGAAATTTTGAATAATTTAACACATATTCAACAGAGATTATCCTGATCATGTACTATTGCGGAATACATACACAATACATAAGCTCCTCTACGTTGATCATCAATATAGCAGCATCAATAACAATAAAACATCAAGAGCATTCACACATTAACACAGTATGTAACCCGGGGAAAGCATCTCGCTAAAAACCCCACACTATCTGTATATTAATGATTGAGACCATGTAACATTACAAAATGCAATGCTTATCACAAGCAATCCAGTACCAGCTCCACCTGTTACACACAATACAGCTAAGATCTGATCTCCAAATCTATTCCACTGCTTGCTTGCCTCCACTGCTCAATACCTGCTCAAGAATGAATGAGAATGGTCTACCAAACTCGTATTTCACCTCCAAAGAATCACTCATAATGTGTAATACGTGAGCAGAAGCTACAAACTGGGCAAATACATGAGCAAACTCATTGGCATACTCAATCCTTTGATTGTGCAAGATCTGATGCACAACTATAGTCACAATTGATAGCAATCTGATTCTTTAACACCTGTCCCTGCTGAACATGCACTGACATGCAACTGAGTTAACTGATGTATTCTATAGTTGTATTATGAGTTAATAATTAGTTTAACAACTCATCATTAGTCTATTTGCAGTTAGACTAACTACAACTAGTTTAACCAAGTCAAACTGAACACAACTCCATCAACTCCACCAAACTCAACTGATTGAGTTCTAACTGAAGTCATGCATGCAACAACTCAACTGACTCATAAGAAAAGCGTACTTCCTTCTGAAAGCTGCATGGGCCACATCTGTAGCTCAAACTGAAGTGCTCCAAGAGAATAAGATCAAGTTTATAGTCCAAATATTATTATGAGACAATAATATTTGACTTTTCTATTTTTGACAGCCAATCTAAAAATAGACTTTGATCACCCACACTTTGGTCACCCACATTGTTATCACTCACACTGTGATCACCCACATTGTGATCACTCACACTGTGATCACTCACACTGTGGTCACCCACACTGTGATCATCCACACTGTGATCAAAAATAGAACTTGTGCCATAATTTGCCTGCGGGCCCACTTAGTGAAGGCGACTCTTTTCACTAAGCTCCATCATCTTGTTGCAATCTCAACATACAATGGGTTCCAAACTCCTCTTCTTCACATACTAAAGGTGAGGAATGAGACAAATCATGAACAATGGATTCTATCCTTTCTCCTTTCAATTGAAAATCAATATCCCACCACTCCTTATTGCAATCAATACTAGTAATATTATGATCTCAATTATTTAGAGGAATAATTAGTGTAACAAATTCATTAAAATTTTCAAAAAAGTGAGTCAATGGTAAAGAATAAAAGGAAAGATCAAGTGAGTGATCTTCTACAATGACTGGTCCTTGTTCACAATTTGAGGCCCACACATAATCATCATAAAATATGTCACAACTCTCTTGTTCTTCGACAATATCATTTTGAACTTTATCCTCATAAGATTCAAACAAAGTTGATAAAACAGGTTGATTCGATGAATCAAGGTAAATAGGATTTGAGGGAGTAGTTGATGGAGATTAGGAGATATATATTGAAGAAGAAATATCATTAATTAAATCATATTCAAGATTTAAACATGAATTCAAATTTTTATTATGATGGGAAGGTGAACATGGGATTGGATCAACAATATGATCTTCAAGTTTTCCAATCTCAACATTGGTGCATGGGGTTGGTTCTTTTGACAAAGAAATAAAAGAAGATGAACAGACACAGGAAATATTAGATTCTTACTTCGAAAATTTAAGGGCTCCATGACCAAGAAAAGTTGGGAGACTTGTAAGAGATTCATATTCAAGCGATTTCAAAGAAATTTTCACTAGATATTGAAAAGGATTTTATTTCATAAAATCCCAATCAATATCTTCCTCAGAAAACTCATAGGAAAAGTGAAGTGATCAATAAAATCTTCCAAAGATTCATCAAATTTCATCCGAAGGTGAATAATCTTCTTATATACACTTTGATAATAATAATTGTCAAAATCTTAGTGGAGCTCCATGACAAGTTGTTCTAAAGAGTGAATAAAAGTGGTCAACAATGTATAAAACCAATATTTAACATCGCCTTGAAGAGTGAGCATGAATAACCTACAAGAAACATCCTTACAATATACCTCAAAAGAATCACAAAATTCAAGAAAACAAAGGGTTTTCTTGAGAATGGTTATTTTACCCTCTCCATTAAACTTTAGATTTGACAAGTTATGAATTATCCGTGCAAGAAATTTCAAATTTGCAATGGTTATGATTTGGGAGGAAGTCATTCAAGATGAAAGATTGAAACCAAACTTCACAGGCTCAACTTGTCATTTGGCCCTCCTTATAGCGCCAACTTTTGATGGTACTGGAAATCCACCAACAAAGGGGGTCTCCTCGATATGAAGTCCCAATTAGACCTCACACAATTTGGAGTAGGAGCCCCAACTAGAAATATGGTCAATCGCCATAATTGTGATCTTAAAGATGTGCCTTGGCTGCAATTAACACATAAGAAGACATACACATATCTTTGGTGACAACAAGTAAAATTTGTATAATATTGATTGTAATGCATAAGAGGTTCTTTCACATAAATGAAGAGGAGAGTGAGCCTCTAGAAGAAAAGTAGTAGTACTATCCTAAAAGAGATGCACACACATATGAAAGAATCATTAGTTAGCCTGCAAAATAGTTCACAAGATAATAATTATCATGAAAGAAAATACAACACACATCCAATAATAATATTATTAAAGTTAACAAAATAGTTCATTGGAATTAGGATGAATGACATAACATATACCATAAACATTTAAAGAATAGTCTTACAACATCCATGATACATGCATGAATGTGTGTTGGCTCTGAGAGATTTTGATCATTAAGTGAAGTTTCCATGTATACAATATAGTGATATGACACTAGTGTGAAAATTCCACAAACCAGAATCATATTGCAGCAACTGGAAATTATTCTCCTAATTGTTATTTTAATTTAACAATTTATTTATTGTTTCCTACAACAAATAACAAATAAATCACACTGCAACCTACACAAATAAAACTGCGGAAGAATAAACATTGGAAGAAATTCTTGCAAACACAGATAAAATAACACAATTATTTTTGGACAAAGGTACCTAGAAAAACCCAACCTGGGAAAATTGATGTAGTAGCTGATGGTTTTAATATTAAGATACAGTGAAATGATATGAGTACAACTAGATGTCGAAACTAGAAATCCTACAGAGAAATATTGGTAAAAATCTGGAGAGGAATTTTCCTCACCGCACAGGCAATCTCCCAACACAACTTGCCTTCAAAATTTCAGCCTTCTAAGGCATTGCATCAGCCTTTGCACTACACTGCGTAGCTGGCTGGATGACTTGCCTTGGATTGGACTCTAATGAAGTCGTTATGCCTTCTTCTGACCAGAAAGACACTTCTCCAGCACTCTGGGACTCCTTCCTAGCCTATGGAACTGAAAACGTCAATCTCTCCCAACAAATCGACTTTGCCTCTAGATGTTATTGCACTGCCCTGCATCAACCTCACTATGCCTCTTCTGCCTCTCTGCAAATGCATCACCGAATCTGGAAACCTTCCTCCAGCTTCACTATCCATGCCCCTTTCTCACTGCTTCGTTCTCACTGGCTCTCTCTCTGACAACTAACTGCTTCTACTCAGGAAATTGATCTGCTAATGAAATCAAATTGCTCAAGTGTCTTCTCCAATTTCCCCTCGACTTCTTCTTATAATCCTCTATTGGGACTCCAATGACCAATATTAAATCTTAATCGATGGCTAGGATTAACTTAAATTCGATTTTTGTGATTTTCTAGATCATTCATGCCTTTACTTAACTAATTCTCATTAATTAACCCTATTCCCTAAGTTTAGACTTAGGAAATATTTAAAAACTAGATAATAATCTAATTAAGTAATTTCTAGGTGAAATTTTCAAAAATAATTTCTGGGTTTTGGAGATCTTATTTATTCTAATTGTTACACAGTATTTTGTCACACTTCTTGTCCTATATCCTAAAGCATCAAAATGATGAAAGCTATTAGTGTATTCACCATGAAACATATACAAGAGCATCCTTGAAGAATAGAAGAAAAGTTTCCCTGAAATAGATATGAAGAAACTTGCCTAAAAACCTAATTTTTAAGATAACAACGTTTTACACCATTGCTGAGTCATGCTGGTAAATTGTTGGACTATGCTGACCTAGTGCTGCCAGCGCAACTTTTATAAGAAAAACTCGTGTTGAACCTCTCCAGGCAGTTTTTCCTAAAGTGGAGGAGAAGCTTCTCCTACTAGAATCCTCGAGAACGGCGAGCTGGTTACAGGTGAATAAGGATTAGAGTGAGATCTCCCATTCTTAGTCCTTTATCATACTTTCATGGATCTTTCCCTTGATTTGTGGAACATCTCCCTCCTTTTATGGATCTTTTACTCCCTCTCCTTCCCTATAAATTAGATCCCTACTATCCCCAACCGGTTGGCTAAATTAGATCCGTACTATCCCCAATTGGTTGGTTATTTCCTGGTTGCCTTCCTATGTTGAAATTATGCCTAAATTCTTTCCATTTTGCTAAGGAGAAAGGAGTGCTTTAAGGTCTTGGGTATGACTTGGAAACTCATCTAAAGGAGGCTTCCAACATCGAGGCTTGAGTGGTTGTATGCTTCCCTTTCATTCTATTTATAATACATTATGTGTTTACTTTCCATAAATGTGTCTATTATTACTCATTTAGTGTGATACTCCTTCATCTGTCACATAATTTATGTTAGAATGAATTATGATATGTATGCTTTTGTCATCTTTCTTTGATCTTCCTTGCAAGTATTCTTCCACAACCATGTAGAGAGGATTGAACTTGGAAGCGAGAAGATCAAGAACAATATCAACGCGCATTAGCATCGGAGTGAGGTAGGTCATCTATATTCCTTTGTATTTTCTGATATAAACTACAAAAGTTTACATGTATTTGTCTAGTTTTTTGCTAGATCCTCCCATAGGACTAGAGGGATCGTTTTTGTCCACAGAAAGGATTGCATGTACAACAAAATGGTGACTCCACTAGGGAGCTTATAGCCCTTCAAACCTCCTTTTTAAGTTTTGTCTTTGTGATTAGTTTGGCCAACCTCCTAGTAATCTGTAATTTAGGTTCATCATGGGTTTGCATTCTGAGTAGTTTGTCCTTTAGAGTGTCAAGTCTGGATCTGTCTTTGAAATTCTTTTTATTTTTCCAAGTCTTTCTTGCCCAACATGTTTTATCCAGGAATAGTCACTCTGTCAACATTGTTTTTTCATTAACAGTAGTGTTGAAAGCCCTATTAGCACGGGTTTTGACTATTACAGTCGTGTTGATCCTTAAAACTTGTGAATTTTTAGGGTTTCTCCCTAAAAGGTCTAGTGTGTCTTGGTCTTTGAAGTGTCCTCCTACTCTGTGTGCTTTGGATTTGTTAGTATTTTGGTTGATTTCTTGATAATTTTCAAAATTCCATCCCATTGTTTGAAGTAGTGGAAGTGAATTCTAATTGAGTCTTTAGGTCAATTGGATTTACTCTTTGTTTCTTGCATGTGGGAAGGAATACTGATTAGTTATTGATTAAGCATTACTAGCCACTTTGAAATAATAAAAGAAATCATATTTTCATTTTCTTCATTTTCATCTCAAAGTTTGCTTTTCAAATTGCATTAGGTTAAAGTGCATTGAAAAGTCATTTTTGGGATCATAATTGAGCATAAATTACATTTCTTAGTTCTGAAAGTTGAAAAGAAGTGCATTCCCATTTGTTGAAAAGAAAAGAGAAAAAATTCATGTAGGTGCATTTGAATTGAATTTCATTGTATTTTTGGTGAGTGCATTGAAAAGAAAAGTGAATGATTCATGTAGCTGCATGTTAGTGAATTGAAGTTCGTTTTACTTTTGTTGGGTGCATTGGAATAGTGAAAGTGAAAGATCTAGTTAGGAAGATTTGTTTGTTGCATACTTGATTGTTGTATCAATGTTTGAACCTCTTCCCTATGCTAGATAGCTTTCATCAAATTGAAAAGAATTATTTTTTCATACTAGTTGCATCATAGGTGTTTAGGTGACATCGATCTTTGATCCTTAAAACTGAAACTTACTTGAATATCAACTTAAAATTTACCTCACTTAACCTAAGGATAATTTGTCATTAACAAAAAACATTTAGAGGTCTAGGCTAGAGATGTGTTCTGGCATCGTTAAACGTACCAGTTGTCATTGTTTTCTAGCGTTTTATCTTGAGGGTGAAATCCTGTTCCACGTACGGAAGTGTATAGGACCGTTCTCCAGTACTTTCGAGTATATTGAAGGTGCTCCATGCATGGTAAGTATATAGGAAATATCTCATCGAATGGTTACACATTAAAGATCGCTACTATGGACTACACTCCCATGTACCTTCGTGTATATTTTGGGAGTCCCCAATAGCTTGTTATCCATCCATAGGTAACCAAGTTTGCGCCACCTTGTATACCATGATACACCAAACACAACATTCGGGGATATTGGGTGTTGTACGTTAAGTCCTTGGTTCGCCAAGGTGTATATAGCAGTTCATGGTTGCTTGGTAAACCCTCATGCCTAGTTCACCCCTTTTTTATTTATTTCTTTTGGTTAATTTCAAAAATAAATTTACCACTGAATCGAAAATTACCTATGAAACAAAAACTCCTTTTACATTAATGGTTAATTGTAAAATTGGATTTAAGCCCAATGTGTTTACCAACACACATTACTGATTGATTTCCTGAAAACACATCATGGAAGAACCACAAGGAGTCTAAAATGACACCCCAGATATCAATGGGGATGCTAATGCACTTGATTCACCTATAGTTGTAGGTTCTGATATTTTTGAGCCTAAATCCCTTGAAAACCTAGGTGTTGAATTTGTTCTTGTCCTAAGTATCCAACCCCTTGCTTTCCAGCTACCGCCAAAGTCGGTAGGCTCATCTCAGGACTCTCCTTCGGTTAGTCCTCAACCTACTTCGGAGTTCTTTATTTTTCCTCCTAACCCACTCTTTGAATCAGATCCTATAGATCCTGTGTATTTTCACCTCCACATCAGTATAGTCCTTTTGATATTCCAAACGTAACATTGAGTCCTTCTCCCATAGCGACTCGGGTTCCAAACCAATGACTTTTCCCAACCATGGCAACAAAAGGTGATAACCCACTTATAGGGTCAGCACCCTAGGTTGCTTATGTGGAAACTTGTCGAACTCGTACTCCAAGTACTGAGATTGATCCTTTATCACATCTTCCTCTAGAAGTATTTCATTATTTTTCTTCTCCCTACATGATGAATGGGCCAAGTACACCTCCTCCTTATAGTGCATTTTTGGTCCCACTGGGTTATAACTCTCTCGGTGATGATTTTTCTGACAATTTTGGTGCAGCTTCACTATTTCATAATCTTATTTGGTCAATTGCAGGTAAGGTCCTTGTTGGGATTAGATAGGAACTTGTGATCGTGGGTGCTGATAAGGTCCTTGTTGGGATTGGTAGGAAACATGCGGTTGCATCTTTAGGTAAGAAACCTATGGATGTAGTTGTGGGTAGGATCCTCACTGCAGTTGGATAGGAATTTGTGGCCGCTGAGGAGGATTACCAATCCCATAAGCATATTGCATCTGAGGACCTACCTGCTAATAAGGGGTTTGGAGCTGTTGAGAACTAGTAGGAATATAAGACTATTGGTATGAAGGTTGAGTCAAAGGGACTTGTTGACCTTATAAAGGGGTCCCCGTGACGTTACCTGATACAGGTGGAACTGGTGTTCCACCTGGGTTAGAAACAACACCAATGGGTTGACTTTCCCTCAATACGGGAGGAGGGGTTACATAGTTTCCACTAGAAGCAGGAGGTACGTAGGGCAGAGTTATTTCCCCCCTAGACAGTGGATCGGATGAATTTTTAGGTTTTCCACTCACATTGGTGACCGCAGTTACCATGGCCACAGTAGGAGGAGAAGAAATATTAAGACAAACATGTGTTCCACCTACCAACAGTGTAGGTTATTTAAGGGTCTAGGCAGTTACCAACATGTTTGGAAGGCTATTGGTTCCCCTCCTCTCAACTAGTCCCCGAATGCTTTGGAAGCTTTAGATGGTAGAGGTTTCCAACTGTATGGTATTCTCAACTCCTTACCCATTTAGTTGGAAGAAAAAATTGTCAATTTGGAAGTAGAGGTTGTTGACACAAATCTCAATTATAACCTTCTATGTGGATGAAGTTGGACTCATGCAATGCTTTGTGTGGTCTCTTCTCTTTTCTATGTGCTTTGTTTTCCCCACCAAGGGAAAATTGTCACAGTAGATCAATTGACCTTCTTTTCCTCTAACTCTTCAACCAGAAATGTACCTTATGTTGGGAAAACTAGCATTCCTTATGAAAATTTCGGAGCATGTCTTTTCAAAGACTCTACCTTAATGGTAACTTTTTCCCTTCCTTCCCCCACCAATGTTTCCTCAATTAACATGATCTCGTCTAGTAATGACCCTTAGATCATCCCTAGCCCTGATCAGATTGATAATTTTTGTGACACTATGTCGCTTAGCCCCATCGAATAAGCTTACCAAGTTTTCATTATGGCTTTTGCGGCTTCATCTAAAACCAATGATCGATTGAAAATAGTCCTAGACTTGTATTCACAGACTTCTTGGCTTGGTTCTTTGGATTCTGAAGACCATTTGAATGGGACTTTCCCCACTGAAAAAAATCATCGTTGAAGTCATGTCTCCTGAAGAAATCCCTTCGAATGATATTCATCATCATTCCTCTTTTCTTCCTAGCCTTAGAGTGATTCCTACCTATCTAGAGACTTTAGCTTCCCATGCAATGGCTACTCCTTTTTAGACTCTTATCTTCATCCATGAGGTGTTGTCTGAAGGAAATTTGGGAAATATCTCAGTGACCATACCCATCGACATATCTATGAAACTGGGGATAGTCCAAAACATTCACATAGGGGCCTCCTTTTCTCCCAATGAAATTAAGATCTATACGGCCCTATTCAAATCATTTCATGATTTCTTCGCCTAGACTTACAAATAAATGTCTAGCATCGATCCAAGTATTGTGGTGCATGAGATACCAACCTACCTGGATGTGAAACTTGTTCGCCAACGTCTTCTTCTGGTGCACCCAAGTAAGGTAGCTTCCATTAAAGATGAACTTGAAAAGCTTCTCAAATTTGGATTTATTTACCCCATACCACTGATAGATTGGGTTTCCAATATCATTCTAGTAACTAAAAAGCAAGGAACCATACGTGTCTATGTTGATTATCACGATATTGATCGACCTTTCCCTAGGGATAATTACCCTACTCCCTTTATCGACCAGATTATCGATGAATGTGCTAGGAGTGAAATATTTTCCTTTATGGATGGGTTTTCTGGTTATAACCAAATTAATATCATTCCTATTGATCAACATAAGATTGCCTTTATCTGTCCTTGGGGGACTTTCACCTATAAAAAGCTTCCTTTTGGCCTCAAAAATGTTGGTGCCACCTTCTAATGGGTCATGTATTATGCTTTCCATGATATCAAACATATCGTCCAGTTGTATCTTGATGATTTACCCGCACACTCATCTAAACGTCAAGACCATCTGACTCACCTAAGAGAAATTTTTCTTCACTACTGAAATTACAATATTCATTTAAATATCATAAGTGTGTATTTTGTGTCAAATTTGGTCATCTCTTAGGATTCGTAGTGTCCAAAGAAGGCATCTAAATCAATCCTCTTAAGGTGGAGGCCATTGTCAATCTACCACCTCCATCTTCTTTACACCAACTTCAGAGTTTTCAAGGGAAGGCAAACTTTCTTCGTCGCTTCATCCCAAACTACGCTGAGCTTGCCAAGGGTTTTACTCACCTTTTGAAGAAAGGGTTCCCATTCATTTGGGATGACCTTTCTCAGAAATCCTTTGATGCTTTAAATACTACACTCATTAGCACACCTTTGTTGCATCCTCCTAATTACCATCGCGATTATTTCCTATACTTGGCCACCACTAACAGTACCATTGGCATGGTGCTAGTTCAAGACGATGACGATGGAAATGAACATGTTATCTACTACTTGAGCCATAATCTCTTTGATGCTGAGACTCAATATGCCCAAGTAGAAAAGTTGGCATTCGAAGCAGTTCATGTTGTCCAATGTTTTTGCCACTACATCCTCCTACACAAAACTATAGTGATATCATATTGTAACCCCATGACTTATATTCTGTCTCGGCAATTACTTGGTGGAAAATACTCCAAATGGATTGACATCCTGCAGAATTTTGACTTAGATTTCACCAAAGCTAAGTCCAAGAAATCACTAGTTTTTTGCTGAATTGATTTGTGACCTTCCCTCTGCCAACACCACTACTGTATTAGATGAGTTGATTCATGATGAATCTCTCTTCCTTATTAGCATCCATGATCCATGGTACAGATGATTATTTGATTCCTAATGAATCTCTCTTCCTTATTAGCACCCATGATCAATGGTATGGATATATCATCATATATCTCCAAACCCAGACCTTTAGATCATAGCTATCTCGCTTTGAACAACATTGAATCTAGCACCACCCCAACCCTATCACATTATTGTGGATATCTTATACCACATTGGTGTGGATTCAGTCCTTCGATGGTGTCTGATGCATGAGGAAGCTGAGAAGTATTTAAATGATTTCCACTCTGGAGCCTGTGGCGGTCATATGTCAAGATATGCTACCGCTCAAAACATCATTCGTGCCAATTATTTGTGGCCCTCTATTTTCAAATATTTCATTATTGCGGTCCAAAAATGTCATGCTTGCCATATTTACAACTGGAAACAGTGAACCCCACCCATGCCCTTACACCCTGTTATCACCGTTGGACCATTTTCCAAATGGGGTATTGATTTTATGACTTGTAACCCTCACTCGGCCAGGGGGCATGGATACATCATTTTTGTTGTTGATTATTTCACAAAATGGGCCAAGGCGATGCCACATACACTGTCAACGGTGAAATTTTTGCTTTATTCCTCTTTAACCATGTTATAGCTTAGTCCGATGTACTGCAAGCCATAGTCACCCACCGTGGCTCCCATTTCTAAAATCACAAGATGACATAACTCACTGCTCAGTTAGGATTATGTCACGACATCTCAACTCTTTATTACCCATAGGCTAGTGGCCAAGTTGAAGTTCTCAGCAAATTTTTTGTCACTATGCTTGAACAAACCATTGGGATGCACAAAAGGAACTGACATCTCATGCTTCTTTCGGTCTTATGGGCTTACCAAACTGCAACTAAAATGACAACTAGATTTACACCTTTCCAATTGTTCTATGGTCTAGAAGCCACCCTACCTATTGAATGTGAAAGCCCATCTTTAAAGCTAGTTGTCGAAATACTTCCTAGTACTTCACTTGAGGAAGAACTATTTATTTACCTAGAACATCTTGACGAGACTCGTCGAATTTCCGCATTGGTAACTGAGGCTCAAAAGAGATGATTCAAACTTCATTATGATAAAACCATGAACCCTCCTACATACGTAGAGGGTGACTTGGTATTACTATATGATCAAGCTAACGACAAATTAGGTGCTGGAAAGTTCGAACCTATGTGGCATGGACCCTATATTGTTAAATGAGTATTACAAAAGGGTGCATATGAGTTAGATGAATATGATGGAAATCTGTTGTCTAGGCCCTGCAATGGGATCTATCTTACAAAGCATTACGCTTGATTTTGCATAGATACTTTGTACATTAGTGTGTGTTTCATTAGTGTGCATTCTTTTGGTGTGATTGTTTGCATTTTTTGCGAACATGTTTTCCCCTTCTTACCACATGTTCCACTTGGTTTGCAGAGGTCGACGAACCCTCTTCCTTATGTTTGTTTCACTGATGGTGCTTGTCGTAGTACATAGAATTTGTCCTCCGCTGCGTGGACACTCTTTGATTCCAATGATGAGTTAGTGAGTTTATAGGGTATATGTTTAGGTCATACAGCTAATAACATAGCTAAATATAGTGCAGTCGTTGAACTATTGTTAGAAGTTGTCTCTCTTGGTATTAGGGCGTTAGTTGTTAAAATTGATTCACAACTCATTACTCTACAATTAAACAAACATTATTCCATTAGAAAACCTAACATTTTAAGGATTTATTTGTGTGTTCGTCTCTTGGAAAGAAATTTTGATTACATCACATTTCAACACATTCCAAGACATCTAAATACATTGACAAATGCATTAGCTAACTATGATTTAGATCGACATTTGTAGCATATGTAAAAAACGAAAACCATGGAATTAATAAGAACATTAAGTACATAGGATAAAACATGTATATATATAGGGTTTGAAAAATGTTTATTACATCAACAATTAAAATCTGTGTTCTGAGACACATGGCTTATCGAACCTACATAAGTGCGGAAAATAAAACTAGAGACACTATTATCTTCCAACATGGTGCTCATGATAGCATGAGACAACCCTAATAACTCAACCTAATAGCTGACACCATCTCGCTGACACTCCCACGATATGCCTTTGATATTGGAGTGGCACCTCATCAATAGTCACATACTTTGGAATGCCTCTCATCATGGCCTCCAGGTTTGTTGTGGGGAAAAGTATCCGATGCGGATGACCCTATCCCTACTCTAAAGGTGACAATCTTTAGAAACAACTGAAAGTAAAGTTTTGATGATTTCCTTTATGAAAGTACAGAGAGAATGAAGAAAGATTAACCAACCTGGTGTCTTTCGCTTAGTCGATCCTTGTCCTCTCTCTTTGTCTCTTGTTCCCAGCTCCTTGCTCTCTTTACCGGTCCAGCCAAACACAGATCCTGCACAAACAAGAGAGCAAACTACAAGATACATGTACTCATAACTGAAGCATGGATTAGGATGAATCAAATATACATGTAAATACAATACATCAATGCAATACAAGTATATAGGAGAACATGCAAAACTTTATTGATAGAAGTAACAGGGTTCTGAGAAGGTTACAACCAATAATGGCTCCAATCCAGCAGCACCTCCCCAGCAGCAAGAACTCTCCTCTTCACCTCTAGTAAAACAATCACCCAATAGCTCTAACTGTAAACCAACAGCACCTCCTTACTTTACACAAAATTCCCGCCTCCTTAGACCTCATAGAAGAGCTCTATATATAGGAGAGAAGAAGAAAGGATGAGTCAGCTTGAGACTGACATGAAGCTGCCTTGTGTCCTCTCCCTCTTCAGTTAATCTTCATTTCTTGAGTCCACTTGGAGATCCTTGCTTACACATGGTGATCAAGTACCTCTTACTCATCACAGGGCGAATCTCATGAACCAAGTGTCAGTTTGGAAGCTTCCTGGGCAGTTGACACCTTGCAGAATGACTGTGCCACTTGGCCAATCTTGCCCAGCGCAGGTAGCCTTCATTAGATTTGACTTCCAGCGCAGGTACAAGGGGGAGCAGTTGCATTCCAGCGCAGATGCTCAGTGGAGCAGCTGACATGATCCAAAATTAGCCTGTTTTGAAGTGTTTTCAGGTGGAGAACTGATTGGAAGTGCTGTTGTTTGATGACCTTGTTCTTTTAGGGGTAAGAACAACATGTTTAGGGACTGAGGATCCCTGTGATTATTGACATTTCATGCTCCATGTCGCGAGGCACAAAAATGTCTATAACAGTTGCCCCCTAAAGTATGAGGCCGTTTATCGGGTGAAATGCTTTATCTAGAGGGTCCGAAGTTCATTCCAGTGCTGAGGAGGCGCCCTGTAATACAATACAATACAATACATTATTTTTCATTCTATTTTCATGATCTAGCTGAGGCGGGCATTCCCATGCTCAGCTTTTATAAATACATTTTGGTACATATGACAGACGATCGTCTGAAGGTAGACTGATAATTTTCTGCTGAAATTATCATCCTTTGAATAGGATGATCATCTGCTGCAATGATGTACATGGCAAATGCTTTTATATTTCCTGAATACATATCGCAGCCCGGATGGATGGAACTAGATCCGGGGTCTTCAAACTCGTTCGATCTTCACTCTAAGTACAAGTCGATCCATGTGAGAATTTTGCTGAAGTCGAACATGGAAAGACATCGCTTGATTACCGGTCAATAATGAAAACTGTTAACAAGCGCGAGAGGAATCACCAATAATGACGATGACCCTCAAGGTACTGCAGTACAATTCACGTGGCGTGAATAAAGGACTTGGCGTCGAACGCCACGCAAAATCTTCTGGTCGAAGGTCATTGATGTATACCTGTCGCCGGAAGTGAGAAACTTGCCATTGAGGCATGCAAGCTTCAAAGTACTGATGGGGGTTGTTCCTAGATCAACTTCTTGGATAATGAGCTGAAGTCGACAAGAAGCGATCCGTCAAAGGAGGGCCTTAATGAATCCCACATCAATGACACGGAACGGAGCTAATGACTTTAGTGGAGGTGAAAACAAACTGTGACATATGATTCAGGGTGGCGATCATGAATGGATGAAGGATAATGTATGGCAGTGGATGGGACACAGTTGACACTTTCAGAATGATCCCTCTTGAACATATAACGACACTGATGCGATGGATCGGTAGCATTACCCCAAATGTGGATGGTTTGGCGAGGACCATGGTGATGAGACCGGTGAATGAAACAACCCAACCCGATGTGGTACGGAGGAAAAGTGTCATGTTCAAGAGTGACTTGCTACCATTAAACTTTGATGTTCTCCCAATTTTTCCCCAGTCATTTCTGACCAGTACCTCTTTATTTTTGTCAAGCTTGAGGAGGATAACATATGCTTGTTCTATAACCTGCCCTTCGGGCAAGCCCATCGCTATGATTTAACGAGCTTAGCGATAGGGAAACTCGTTCTCGTCTAAAGACAAGTTTGTCGCTATTTAATCATTTTAACGAGTCTAACGACAAGGAAAACTCGGTCCTTTTCATTTTTAGAGAGTCTGAAAAGGTACAGAAAGTTAACTCCAAAATTCCTTTTTCGTCATCTAATCCCTTAAGTCCGAAAAGGTATAAAACAATACAGAAGGGATGAGTGTTCAGTACTTTTAACGAGCCGAACAAGACAAGCGCTCGATCTTTTTGTGCAATAATCCCTCAAGTCCAAAAAGATTAAAATCTAGAGGAGGGATAGCTTTCCGGTCGCTTTAACGAGCTAGAAGGCCAAAACTCGGCAATCTTTTCATATTTTACGAGTCAGTGAAAAGAGCTTAAAGACGACTCATCTTTCGAGGAACGAGTGATTAACAGGGCAGCAGCAGATTCCAGGTACAGGTTGGAATATTCCAATCACGGCAGTGTCACAAGGATGGCTTAGTGGCATCACTCTTCGCAGTTGTTCCTCAAAATGGGTAAACAAACATATGGAGATGAACGATTGGCCAAATGAACGGATGGAGGTGAGACTGCAAGAACACGACCAAGGGCTTTAATATGGCTGTCAAAGGTTACATTTACCAAGGTTATTTACCGGTTCATTTTTTCTGGGTGAGCTTGAACTCTAAGGGAAGATTGCTCACAACTTATGTTTATTTTTTAACGAGCATGAACTATGCGCTAAAACTGCTCGGATCTTGCGTTTATTTTTTAACGAGCATGAACTATGTGCTAAAACTGCTCGTTATGCCCCCAGCATTATAATGCAACCGAGGCGCATGCCCCCCAAGCTTCATTGCATTCAACTTTGTTGATTGGAATGAAGGTTTACCATTGAGATCTGGAAAGGGGATTGTTTCATTTTTTAATGAGGTTGACATAGTAAAAGAACTATCCTCATGGTTTTTCATTTTTTAACGAGGTTGACCTGAGATAGGAACTATCCTCGAAGCCGACCAAATATCTAGGAATCTTCCGAATCCAACCAGAAGATTGGATTAGATTTCATTTTGTAGGTTTCCACCGTGGCCACTCCCGCCAGATTAATTGGAGGCGGTAGGGCGAAAGTACCCATTAAGGTAGGGTCTTTTAGGAGACCTACTCCGATATTTTGAAACGAATGGTCGCTTCCATGGATCAGAGGAACGCTTCCTGTAACTTGTGAACCATTAGGGAGGAAATTTTGTTGGTCAATGATCGTAATCTCTCCTTGAAAGGGGAATGCGATTTTCCTAAAATAGGTCGACACAACAGCTTCCATGGCATAAATCCATGGTCTTCCCAGTAGGATGTTATAGTCAAGATTGCCATCGATGACTTCAACATCTATTTCTACTGTTTTTCCCCCTAGTTCAACTCTCAAGTTACTAAGGATACCGTAAGGGGTATATGTCCTTTCGTCGAATGCTTTTAATGTTGTTGATGATCGCGTCAAGGTTGGAGATCCTAAAGTTTTCCAGCAACTCATCGACATAATACATGTCGATGCCCCCTCATCAATAATTGTTCGATGAACAGTTTTGTTGAGGGCTTTCACTTGGATGAGGAAAGCTAGTAGAGCTGGTAACTGAGGATCATATCCTTTGTGATCAAAGGATACAAGATTGGAATCTTTAGGATCCACCCCACCAATTGCTGATAACAATGCCTGCCTTTGGGATGGGCAATGTTGTAGTACTTCAAGAGTCGACATAGCAGATGGCGATTGCGCCAAATCTTCCACTATATTATAATGTTGTGCCGCTCTAGCACGAGGATTAAATGTCGACTTGTGTACTACTCCCTTTGGCGGTTTTATTGTTAATTCATGTGTGATGGGGGGTACAACTTCTGCCGAAGTTTTTGTCGAACTGCTAGGTTGATCTTTACCTTTATCGTTCGACACCTGTGGATTCCCGTAATCTTTGTTCCTTGTCGAAATTAAAGCATCATCCTGTTGCTTCGATATCGATAACATAAGCACTTGCGACGGTGAAGCATTTCCACTACCAACCAGATTTTTTCCTCGATCGGGAAACGGATCAGTTAACACAGCCGGAGTTTGCGAACTCTTTAAGAATCTTTTTAGATCAGCTTTGTATGGACATTCTCTCGTCCAGTGATCCTCATCACATATCTGACACCCATAAGGTGGTTTCCTATCTCGAGGAGGGCTTGAAGAAGTTTTTCGAGGAGATGACTCTCCTTGTTTCTTCTTCTTCCCTTTGTTTTGATTCTTCTTGCTTCCTGGTTGATTGGAGTTTTTTCCTTCATCCGTAGATACAGCATTTACCTCCGAAGCAAGAATCTCTTGATTTGCTTTTTGATTCGAAGTCTTACAGGTTTTCTTATCTGAATCCCTTGTCGACTTAGCGTTTGCAGTTCCAATCACGCCATCACCGGCATGAGAGTCACTATTTGATCCGGGAGGAGGAGGGATTGAAAATTCCGGTCTGGGGGCGTCAGGTATCTTATCATAGAGCGTGCCCAACTGAGTATATACTAAGTCCAAATATTGAGCACGAGCAATAACCTGCTCCTCTGTTACGACGCCTCCCTTGGCCACATCTTCTGTTATAGCAGGCAGAAGCGACTTTATAAACCACTCAGCCAATAGTTGATCTGGAACATAGGTCTTTACCATTCTGCGACGACGACGCCACTCATGTATATGATCTGATATATGTGTGGCCGTTGTCTGCTTGAAATTGGTCAAGATCTCTGTTCCAGTTTCGTACCTTATAGGTAACTGAAAGTGTGTTAAGAAAGTCGTGGCTAGGGAACTAAAATTGTCGAAAGAGGCTCTAGGTAATTCAATATACCATTTGGCCGCCGGACCAGTCAATGTCCTCTGGAAAAGACGAAGCTTTATCGAATCATCATTCAAGGTATTCGACGAACACCGCAGATGGAATGTCATCACATGATTCGACGGGTCTTCGCCCGGATTTCCATTGAATTTAGGAATGTCCGAAGGAAGTTTGTGAGGAATCGCTGGCCACCAATGGGCATAGGCGATTGGATCGTTCGTCAATCGATGTAAATCTGGTAATTCTAAGGTCGCCACGAATGGCAACTGCTGATTCAGGTTTGGCGAGGCGTACCCAGGATATGATGGAATCGCCTGAGCAGTAGGTCTTTGCACACCAGCATAATGCAACTGATGTTGATATGATTGATATGGCTGGTGGGCTTGGCCACTGTAAAGTGGTTGGTTTAACCCGTTCTGAATATAGGGTTGCCCACTATTTGCAAAGATCTGTTGCTCAGATCCCTGGTACACCTGTTGAAACTGAGGTTGTTGGTATTGCACCATCCATGGTTGTGAAGCCATGTTTTGCTGTGCGACACTAACCAACGGACCAAGATGCGGGGTTATGGTTCCCGTTTGTATCTGTGTCGTCCCGGAAGTTGGCGATTGTGGTTGTGTTGCAGGGTCAATAGGCTGTTGCATTACAACTTGGGGTTGACATACAACAGGCATCGATTGAACTTGCGACACGGTTACAATTGCTGGTGTCATCAGGATACTGGACATAGGTACACACTGTTGCATGGAATATACAACTCTTGGTTGTTGGGGTAACATAGGTACCCAACCACTCATCGTTACTTCAGTCAAACCTGAATGTGGTTGAAAACTGCCGTATGGGTATCCCCCCGGAAGGGGAAGTGAAAGGGCATATTGCCCCCCATACGGTAACAATCCGGAGCTCAAGGGTATAGATGGCCTTTGAGGACTGGATGGCCCAAACTGATTCCCAAAGGGATCAATTTGTCTAGTTTCAACATAAGAATTACCGGGTATTATACCGGAAGAACAAACTGGAACAGACCAAGTTGTCATAATAGTCCCTGGGTGGACTCCTTCTAGTTGATGAGAACTAGTTGGGACAGATGGTATGCCGGCAAACATCGTTGGATTGGCAGCAGGAGCTTCTGCTGTCGCTGTGTCGTTTGGCACAGTTCTAGATGTCGACGGTTGTTCAGACATTTTAAGTCTATCCAATAAACTTCCTAACGATTCTTCAGGAACTTCTGGTGGCGATAGACAAACTTCTGATGCAGAAGGAAAAAGAGGGGTACCTACTCCAAAATGAATTGGAGTATTTGCTTGCTGGTCCTCTACGATTTCCTCTATTGCAATCAGACCAGGAGGAAGAGGAAGACCGTCAGGTCCGTAAAAGATTTCTGGTGCCGAAGAAGGGGTTGCTTCGACAGCGACAGTCGTTTGAACAACAAGACTCTGTGGACCGGTTTCAGATGGAACTGGTTCAGTTATGCAAGTACTTGTCTTCAGACTAGGATCAGTACCACTGTCCTTCTGTTGCTGTTGAACTTCTTCAATAGAGGCAGGGATTCCAGAAATATTGGGAGTGACCAGAATCTCAGATGTTGTTGGAACTTCCGTTCTAACCTTAAAAGGAGATTTTGACCTGGTCAAGCGAGTTCGCTTCGTCCGTACTACTCTCGGTTCCGGAGACAAAGGCGGTTGACTCGCAAGCCTCCCTGAACGACGTGGTTTTAATTGAATATCCTCCACGGTTGCGGATTACTTGATCAACTAAAATACAAAAAGGGGAATTATGTTTCCGTATTGAATGAATTTTATTAGACGCTTTTAGACACAACTTTGCTTTTTCATGTTTTAAGAGTCGAGAAAAAGCTAAAGATGACTCTAGTCGCCTTCGATGTATTAACGAGCCCGAAGTGACAAATGCTCGGTTGGACCTTTTCAGTTATAGAGTTTGAAAAGGGCCAAAAGAAACTGCTCTGGAGATCTAGGCAGAGGGTGTGCCAAACCTTTCGCGAAACCACAGAATACGTTTTACGGTACGGGTGGTCGATCTTCGTGAATGCTGTGTTCACTGCATCGCGATCAGTAGGGCGGTCGACACGGCTTCCTAAGGATAAAGGATAAATGCCTATAGGGGTCTCCCAATATACGCGACGGTACGCGGGAGCACAAGTCCGTATTAGTGCTATCGTCCCTCAGGAGGAATCACCCACCTTCGTAGAGATCGACAGTCACTACATTTAACGACGCCGGAACACGTCTCTACCTAGACCTCTATTGTGAGCGTTATGTTACAAAGCGTTTTTAGATTCATTCAATATATTTTAAGTTGATCTTGTTTATCAGTTTGTCTTTCAGGATCACCACGAGATGTATTGGTACAAATTCCTAAATGCAGCTAAAATGATAAGCAAGCTTTCACAATCTTTTTAGCTTTGAAAATCCTAACTACTGAGGGGAGAGAAAAACAATATCTTTCCACACAGAGCACAAAGCACAAACTAATGCACTTTCTCCTAGATCAGTCATGCAAACTTATCAAAATGCAAATGCAAGATGCATGTATTTCTTTTCTTTTCCCTTAATGTTGATGTAGACAAAAGGAAATTGTTGTATAATTTTCGAATTCAATTTGAAGCGTAAACAAACAAGTTTTGTCTAAAATGAAAGGACGCCTTACAAGCACTTGTTTTGACACTAAAAATATATGAATTCAAACCATAAGATGAAAAAACAAACAAACTCAAACAGCCATGAACAATAATAAAACTAGCTCTTAAGATCACAAAGACACTTTTACAGTTCAGGATCTAAGAGGCCACAGCTATACTGGTTCGCTTTTCACAATGGGAAACTGTAACTGAAACAAGAAATACTGAAAGAACAATCACAGTTTCATCACACAACTGAGGCGGAATAATGTCAAGGAAAGTTGGTTTACAGCAAGTACAATGACAAGCAATCAGCAGCAAAACAACAGTGAAAACAGGGCTCAGACACAATGGGAAACCTCAGGAAGACATAGCCTAACTGGATCAGCGCAGGCTCTGGTCTGTCAAATTGACTCTCAGCGCAGTTCCCGAAGGGAGTACCTGCGCTGGAATGCAGACTGCCTGTGGGCAGCCTGCACTGAGACACGAGAGTTGCGTTTACAAGGATTTCCGGGTCATAAAAAGCTCAAAAATGCACTGTTTTTGCTGAAATAAAAAGCTATAGGTCAAGTACAAGCTAAGGGATGATCAAGAGGATGAAAATCTATCACAAAGAGTACAAGAGTCTTTTGTAGATCAGCTCTTCAAATCATGAATCTGCTCAAAAAATGAGCAAGAGTAGCAGCCCCTCTACTTCGCTTTTGATATAGTCAAAAGCTTTTCGATTCGGTACTCTTTGGTTCAGGAAATGAATAGCAAAGACACTACAAACACCAACAAGATACTAGGCTCCCCAGCGGAGTCGCCAGTTTGTTGTGGGGAAAAGTATCCGATGCGGATTACCCTATCCCTACTCTAAAGGTGACAGTCTTTAGCAACAACTGAAAGTAAAGTTTTGATGATTTCCTTTATGAAAGTACAGAGAGAATGAAGAAAGATTAACCAACCTGGTGTCTTTCGCTTAGTCGATCCTTGTCCTCTCTCTTTGTCTCTTGTTCCCAGCTCCTTGCTCTCTTTACCGGTCCAGCCACACACAGATCCTGCACAAACAAGAGAGCAAACTACAAGATACATGTACTCATAACTGAAGCATGGATTAGGATGAATCAAATATACATGTAAATACAATACATCAATGCAATACAAGTATATAGGAGAACATGCAAAACTTTATTGATAGAAGTAACAGGGTTCTGAGAAGGTTACAACCAATAATGGCTCCAATCTAGCAGCACCTCCCCAGCAGCAAGAACTCTCCTCTTCACCTCTAGTAAAACAATCACCCAATAGCTCTAACTGTAAACCAACAGCACCTCCTTACTTTACACAAAATTCCCGCCTCCTTAGACCTCATAGAAGAGCTCTATATATAGGAGAGAAGAAGAAAGGATGAGTCAGCTTGAGACTGACATGAAGCTGCCTTGTGTCCTCTCCCTCTTCAGTTAATCTTCAGTTCTTGAGTCCACTTGGAGATCCTTGCTTACACATGGTGATCAAGTACCTCTTACTCATCACAGGGCGAATCTCATGAACCAAGTGTCAGTTTGGAAGCTTCCTGGGCAGTTGACACCTTGCAGAATGACTGTGCCACTTGGCCAATCTCGCCCAGCGCAGGTAGCCTTCATTAGATTTGACTTCCAGCGCAGGTACAAGGAGGAGCAGTTGCATTCCAGCGCAGATGCTCAGTGGAGCAGCTGACATGATCCAAAATTAGCCTGTTTTGAAGTGTTTTCAGGTGGAGAACTGATTGGAAGTGCTGTTGTTTGATGACCTTGTTCTTTTAGGGGTAAGAAAAACATGTTTAGGGACTGAGGATCCCTGTGATTATTGACATTTCATGCTCCATGTCGCGAGGCACAAAAATGTCTATAACAAGGTTGTGTTCCACCTCTACCACAGGATCAACTCCCTCCTCATAGGGTGCATCCTCAATTTGTCGTGCCACCCTCCTAGCTATTGGAGAAACGCCTGGAGGTATCTTCGGTCCAACATCTACAAAGTATCATAAGTTTCAATCTCAGTTCACATAATAAGAAAAAATTGAAAATTTTGAAAAAACTTCGAAAATAGTTCTTTACCTGAGTCGGTCCACTATGCTCTAGGTGGAAGTGGGAGATCGAGATCTCCCCAAAAATCCATACTAACATAGGCCCAATTGTCTACCATAATGAGTTGATGTCATAGCCATCCAAAGAAAATTTGGGGGAAGGAAATATGTTAACCACCTCCATGATGAGGCATCAACTCACCCCACCTCAGTAGTCATGGATCCCTAGGTCCAGGAGCTTCCACCTCTATCCACTAATACCTTAATAATGGGACATGCTCTAGGAAGAGTGTCACCAAGATCGATCCATAGCCAAACTAATTAAGTATTGTTGTCCTGAATTTAGTGAATTAGACCTTCATGTTGGCCAGTAATCCCTTGCACCAATTGAACACTACAAGACTAAGACAATCTATTGCATATTGGAAGTGAGACTTTCTCACTTCATGCAAAGCCTGGGCCCCATCTACCCAGACTATAGGAAGTATATTGTTATTAATGGAAGGCTTGTGATAGTTTTAATATCAATTTTCCCACTCTTTGTCTCATGGGAACCTAGGCAATGTCTAGCTATCATCATGTCCATACTCTCTCCTCCAGTAAGAGAACCAGACAACTGAACTAGTTGTACCCTCTTGGACAAACCTGTGATGAAATAGATGTCTACAATTTCTATTTTGATCTCTTGGTCTCCTATAATGAACATATGGTAGTCTACATTCCATCGTTCTACCAAGTGTTGCAGTTATTCCATCTGGGTTCTGATCCCAGGGATACGGAAGAATTTAATCAATCCACATGCCCGAAGATCCCTTATGCAATTTATATCTTGTGTTGCTTGATAGTATTCTGCTTCATGACCTCTTTCCTTCCACTCAGTAGCAATTTTCTCCAGCAAATAACCTATGAAACATCAATAAACGAAGTTTTTATTAGCTTCTACAGTGGAAAATTTGCAAAACACTCAGTAATTTAAGAGATTTATTGAAAGAAAATTGATTCACAGTTCCATCACATCTATTTATGATTTTTCTGCGCTTTCAACGCAATGACACCATCGAGCTCAGGGAGAGAAGAGTGGGTGCAATGGATAAAACCTACATTGATCACCCTTGACATAAAAAAAAATGAGCCTCCTTCACTACCTAACTTGCTAATGAAATCACTTAAAAATACTATTAAAATACAGAGGAAGGACAGATCTCTTATTTGCAACAAACGATTCATCGAAAAGTACCCTGGATCGGTCACACTCCTCATCTGAATATTGGGGGAAAATAGGGTAAATTGTTGTCTCCAAATTACAAAATGGTAAATGGTAAATTTGGTTTTACTTCTTGAGTTTATATAAGATTTTTAAAGTATTTTTTTACCATTTAGGGCATATTTTACCTATATTTTAATGTTTTTATCGAACTAGGTAACATTTGTTCACATGTGTAGTGGCAAGTTATGGTTTATTGGCGATGGTAATTGATTTTGACTGAAATATCGAGTTTTATTCTATCTCTTTTTTGGACTCATAAAAAATAAATGAAAAAGGAACCCCCCTGGAGTCATCTTTCAACTCTTTTCTAATTCTCGAAATATGAAAAGATTGTTGAGTACTTGTCATTTCGAACTCACTAAAGTAAATGAAATGATGTCTACTCAGTATAAGTTTAACCCTTTTCTGGACTGAGCTAGACTAATGTACAAAAAAGGAATACCTTAGTCACACATTACTAAGAGATTCTCTTGAATATTTTTTTCTACCTTTTAAGATTCGAGATACTATCTATGAAAAGGGACCTCTGGAGTTTCCTTTTTGCCTCTCTTTCAAACTCTCTTAATATGAAAGAGACGTCGAGTTACCCCTCCATCGGACTCGTAAAACTAAAACAATGAAGGACTTGTCACAATGACGAGATCGAGCTACTCCTTCCTAAGGCTCGTTGACAATACTAGGATGGATTCATCTAAAGGATGAACTTATATGACAAGCATATTCTATCCTCTTCAAGCTTTAGATAAAAAACAATGAGGTACCCGCTAGAAATAGTGGAGAAAAATGGAAGTAAACATGTCATGTATTTTATATAAAGGCAACATGTCGGTCTTGAACATGACACGTATCTATTACTCGTGTCGAGTTTGGGTTATCCTCACTTCCTCACTTGATTTCCTGGGTTTTGGGAATCCATTTTCCTCTTATATAATTATATCCATTTGTCATCATGACCTCTGATCCTATGTTGAGTCAAATGCTTCCAAAATCTGAAGTTGTGTCACCAATACGTTCGATAGAAGTTCCATCTACAGTTCAAACCACTTATACCATGTTTGAATTTTCTGCAACAATCCTAAATCACTCTTGCCAACTCTACTAAATCCTATGTTTCCTGTCGATGATGTGGGAAAAATTATGGCCCTCCTACGATGGATCACTTCCTATCAACTCCAGCTCATTATCCAGGAAGATGATCTAGAAACTCCCTTTCAATACCTTGGAGCTTGCATGCATCAATGGCAGGTTCTTCGCATTTGATGACAGGTTCACATCATTGGCCTTCAATCAAATGATTTTGTGAGTGTTCGACTTCATCTTCCATGTTCACACTTGTGGATTGTGTTGCTGTACCTTGAGACCCATTGTCATTATTGGCGGTTTCTCTCGTGCATGTTAACGGTTTACATCATTCACTGATAATCAAGTGGTTTTCTACCATGTTCGATTCTGACAATTCTATTCACATGGTGGGATTCATACTTTGGTTGGTTGAGATAGATATGAAGACCTTGGGTTTCATCTGATATATCCAAGTTGCATGTAGTTATTGCCTATTCATTATTGTACACATGATTCCTTCTATATGGATGGTTGCATCCATACTGTGGGTCCATAAGTATGATCCTTTCTATTCGAGTGGCTACATCCATGCCGTTGATCCATACACATGATCCTTTCTATTCGGATGGTTGCTTCCATGTCATGCATACATGTATTGTTAGATTCATATTCAGAGATGTATCATTAGGCATACTTACATCATAGATGTGAGATATATTGTATCATGCTTGATTTTCAAGTCTCCTAACGGTGTTTTTCTGGGTCCTTGTCTTGACTTATAAAGAATTTCACCCATCACTCCATGATCTGCCTTCATGATTTAGGGGGAATTTGTTACACAGTATTTTTTCACACTTCCAGTCTCGTATCCTAAAGTGTCAAAATGAAAAAATCTGTCAATGTATTCACCATGAAACATATACAAGAGCATCCCCGAAGAACAAAAAAAAAGTTTCCCTCATAGAGTTCTAAAGAAACTTGCCTAGAAACCTAATTTTCAAGATCATCACATTTTGCACCACTACTAACCCATGTTGGTAACTTGTTGCACTATGCTAACCTAGTTCTACTAGTGCAACTTTTATAAGGAAAACCCACATTGAACCTCTTTAGGCAGTTTTTCCTAAAGTGGAGGAGAAGCTTCTCCTACTAGAAGCCTTGAGAACAACAAATTGGTTACAGGTGAATAAGGATTAGAGAGAGATCTCCCATTCTTGGTCCTTGATCATACTTTCATGGATATTTCCATTGAGTTGTGGAACCTCTCCCTCCTTTTATGGATCCTTAACTCCCTCTCCTTCCCTATAAATTAGATCCCTACTATCCAAAACTGGTTGGATATTCCTTGGTGGCCTTCCTATGCTAATATTATTCCTAAATGCTTCCCATTTTGCTAAGGAGAAATGAGTGCTTCAAGGTCTTGGCTAGGACTTGGAACTTATCCAAAGGAGGCTTCCAACGTCAAGGCTTGAGTGGTTGTATGCTTCCCTTTCATTCTATTTATAATACATTACATGTTTTCTTTCCATAAATGTGTCTATTATTACTCATTTAGTGTGATCTGTCACATAGTTTATGTTATAATGAATTAAGCTATGTATGATTTTGTCATATTTTCTTGATATTCCTTGCAGATATTAATCCACAATGGTGTAGAGAGGATTGAACTTAGAAGCAAGAAGATAGAGAATGGTATCAATGGGCATTAGCATCAGAGTGAGGTAGGTCATCTATCTTCCTTTATATTTTCTGATATAAACTAGGAAAGTTGATGCCTATTTCTCTATTTTATTACTAGATCCTCCCATAGGAATAAAGGGATCGTTTCTATCCACAGAAATGATTGTCTGCACAACACTAGCCTCTATACAAAATTTCAAGGCTAGAACACATACAATGCTACAAAAACTAACACTCCCTCTTAGAGAGGAATATGTTCTAGTGCTACTACACACCCCATCTTGAATCATCTCCTATCACACTGTTGATGTTTGGATGCTTATACCCGCCAACCACTGTGCAACTATGATATATGTTGCATATGTGTTGTTACTGACACTACCATACTGGCACCAACACTTCATCTGCACTGCAACTCCCTCTCATATGTTGTTATTGCAACTACAACAAATGCAACTGAGAAGCATCCTAAATATTGAATCAACTTTGATAAGTATAATGCATTGTCACTCGAGCTTCTGACTACTGCTAGTATCTGCACTGTCACTGAAGAATGTTTTTTGTTGTTGACTCTGCACAATGCCAACTTCACTACTTCCAACTCTGCACTGCACTCCCAAACATCTAACTCCTATTAATCTACAACTGTCACTCGGCCTCTGACTGCATCTACTTCCACTGATCCATATTCTTAGTGAGTACTATGGGTACTCGTAGCAAGGTATTGATCCATGATTTGGACATCCTCTAGGATCCTACCCAACTGTATCACTCTGGGGCTACAAAACCAAGTAACTCCACCTCACTTCTCGAGGTATGTCGAAAAACAAAGTGAAGTCTTCCTCCAGCCTGGAGGAAATCCTATAAATCTCTGTAGAAGCTACATGTTGGTCCTGCTTCTCCTCCTTGTCCTTCTTCCTGAGAGGACATTAGGTATTGTAGTGACCAAGCTCACCACACTTGAAGCATTTTACCTTCAACAGGTCCTTCTTCTTTCTATGCTCCCCCAGTCCCTAACTGAGACCCTTCGATGCGAGGGCCACATTCTCCTCCTCCTTCATCTATTGCGATCTGTTGTTGTTGCCATTGATGGATCTCTTCAATAGAGCTAGTCTCAACTCCTCCTACTACAAATTGGTCCACATCTTGTCCCAACTTTGCAAGGTATCTCTACCCAAAATACTTTGGACGAATACCTCCCACTCCTCAGAGACACTATATAGTGTCAATCACAATAGCTCTGTGGGTCAAAGCACTGCCCCAACAGTTGACAACTGGTCTCAAACCTCCTGAATCCTGGAGAGGAAAGGGTCTATTCCTTCCCCCTTCTACATCCTAATGCATCTCAACTTCTTCTCCAAGTACATCTTCCGCTGCTTAGAAGTGCCTTGGTATATTGTGGAGAGAGACTCCCACATCTCCTTCACGGCATATTTTCCATCTATGTGTGAGACAATATGATCCCAAACTCTGTCTAGGATCAAACCATTCACCCACGCCATCTCCTTTTTGTACTCCTTCATTTGATCTACATCCTGAGGTACTGCTACCACTACATCAATATACATATTCAATCCAAACTCATCCAGAAGGAAGGGCATCCTTGCGTTCCAGATGACATAGTTGGAAGGTCCATTCAACCTGTCCTGATCATGAAGCCCAATAGTGGCCATGTTAGCAAATGTCTAAAACCTCCTCTTTCCTTTTTTCTCATTTGTTTCTCAGTTATTCGCACTCCCTTCTAGAGTGAGAAAATTTTCTCATAATGATTGCTGATCTGGAAGGAAAATCGAACTTCTTGAGACTAGAAGTTCCCTGAGGAAAATTTTCCCTCAGTGTGTGCTCTTCTTTCTTCCACTTTATGTTAGCTTTGCTCTAGAAAACTCTTGCAAAAATATTGTGTCCATCTAGATATTTGGTCTATGAAAATACTAAGCTGCTCCCTCTGCCTCTAGAATCACTCGATCCAGAGAGATCGAATATTTTAGCCCCTCACTCAAAAAAATCAAATCTCCTCAAGTAACTCGGCCTCTTGGAAAAGTGAGTGTGTTTCCATTGGGAGTTTCGATCTGCTACTCACAATGAACATTGAACTCACTTTTCTCTTTTTCCTCTGAGCTCTCTGGCTGACCAACTACGCTCTGATACCATGTGAAAATTCCATAAAATGGAATCCTATTGTAACAACTAGAAATTAATCTCCTAATTGTTATTTTAATTTAACAATTTATTTATTGTTTCCTACAGTAAATACTGAGTAACTCACACTGAAACCTACACAAATAAATATGCAGAAGAATAAACACTAGAAGAAATTCTAGCACACACACATAAAATAACACAGTTATTTTTGGACAAAAGTCTTCGGAAAAACCCAACTTGGGAAAATCGTTGCAGCAAATGAGGGGTTTAATATTATTAAGCAACAGTGAAATAAATTGAGTACAAGTTGATGCCGAATTTGGAAATCCTACAGAGAAATATTGGCAAAAATCTAGAGAGGAAATTTCATCACCCCATAAGCAATCTCCCAGCACAACTTGCCTTTAGAATTTTAGCCTTTTGAGGCTCTGAGTCAGCCTCTGTACTACTCTACGTATTTGGTTGGATGAATTTCTTCGGATTGGACTTTGATGAAGTCGTTATGCCTTTTTCTAGCCAGAAAGATGTTTTTCCAACACTCTGGGACTCCTTCCTAGCCTCTGGAACTGAAAACGTCAAACTCTCCCAAGAAATTGACTTTGCCTCTAGATGTTACTACATTTCCCTGCATCAGCCTCACTGTGGCTCTTTTTCCTCTTTGCAAATGCACTCACCAAATCTGGAAATCGTCCTCATACTTCATTGTCCCTTCCCCTCTTTCATTGCTTCAATCTCATTGGCTCTCTCTCCAATAACTAATTGCTGCTACTCAGGAAATTTATTTTCTCATGAAATCGAACTTCTCAAGTGTCTTCTCCAAGTGCTTATCAACTTCTTGTTATAAAACTCTGTTGGGACTCCAACGACCAAGATTAAATCTTAATTTATGGCTAGGATTAACTTGAAGTTGATCCGTGTGAGTTTCTAGATCATTTAGGCCTTGACTTAATTAATTATGATTAATTAACCATATTCCCTAAGTTTAGAATTAGGAAATATTTAAAAATTGGTTAATAATCTAATTGATTGATTTCTACGAGGAATTTCGAGAAATGATTTCTGGGTTTTGAAGATCTCATGCATTCTAGCCTCTCCAAAAAATTCAAGGCTAGAACACATATTATGCTACAAAAAAATAACAACTAGAGCCAATAGTGGAACATGAAGTCACTCCTTGCTCCTCCAAAGAATGATATTCACTCCTATGCTATACTAGAGAAGCCGAGGCTACCAATCTCAAGTTCTAATCCCTTTGCTTGAGTTATGAGGGTTTGTTTATAACATATGAGGTGACCTTTCACCTCCTCTTGTGACCTTTAAGTTCCCTCATGACTCGAGCTTCTTTTTTCTTTATTCTATCTAATGACTCTTCATATTCCCTATTTGATGCTTGGACTTCCACTTATATTTACATTTATTATTATTTTCTAAATAAAAAACCTTATAAGACAAAATTGTGACTGGTTATTAATAAGAAAAATTTTTGCACATTATGTTTGAGCTCAAGGAAACTCTAGCTTGACAACTTCTAGTTGTAGCTCTGATGTAACATAATGGTAGCGAGCCTTGTACTATGTTTTTAAGTCCTCAAACTTTGATGGAAGATCTAGCTTATATCTGACTCTTGCCTCCAATGCATCTAGATAGATATTTTTGGAACTAGTTTGAAAATTATTTCATAATAAGAACAACTTCATGTTTAACTTGGAAGGTCTATCTACAAATTGTTGAATGTTCTTCATTGTGATCTATGAATATTCCTTAGTAGTTACCTGCCTTAGGTTGCTCAAGAATTATTCAATTCCCTGCCTAACAACATTTCTTCCCTTTGTTTCTATTGTTCACTCTTACCAAGGAGTCCAAAATATGGTACAGTCATGAATATGCAGTTATGATGTTGGCCACATAAGTGATTAGATGTTGGTTTCCTTGTACACGCATTTGAACCATAGCCCTTTCCAACTCAACGTGATGCCTTATTTACCTGATCAACTCCGATGGTGCATTTATTTATGTAGTTCCCCATTCTTGGATCACATAAATGGTTGCATGAGTCACCTTCATAACTTTCACATTCTCCTAGGATCGCTTTTCTATTGCATGCAATGGCACCACCTCCTTAAGGATGGTGATCATTTCTTCATACAATTGTCTCATAGTGTCACCCAATGATTAAATTTCCTCACCTGTAGATTCCCACAACTCCCTCATGTGAGAATCAGCAAAAGACAACCTTTGGTTCTCGGCAAGGAGATGGTCAATCTATTGTCTTGCCATAGCTAGTTCCTTTTATAATTTCTTATTTTCTTCCATCAAGAAATCTATGTTTACTTTTGTAGCTTGCACAAAGG
Organism: Pinus tabuliformis; assembly: GCA_031772625.1. Lineage (NCBI taxonomy): Eukaryota > Viridiplantae > Streptophyta > Pinopsida > Pinales > Pinaceae > Pinus > Pinus tabuliformis. The sequence continues at coordinate 965,271,214 of CM062818.1, forward strand.
CTAAGTTTGATGTTGTGATTTTCTTCAGATTATTCTTGGTACTAGGCACAATCACCCTTTCTATATGAATGGAAACAAGATGGACCAATTCATTAGGAAAATATTTCCATATTTCCTACACTATTATGTGCTTTATCTAATCAAAGGTAAGATTGGAAATATCCATGACCATATCATCATCTGGAGGAGATATTCCCATATCAGCGAATGGGATGTGGCCACCAGTAAGATGAGGTAAAGGTTGACTGCAGGCTTGTTTTGCAATGGGCATAATATCACCCTCTTGGTTATCTTCCTCTTGTTCAACCTCCATGTCTTGGGATTGTATTTTCTCCTCTATTTCCCTTACAAATTCCTCATCCTACTTTTTCCTTTTTTCTTCATCCATCAATTTCTTATCCTATTCTTCCTCAAATATTTTCAGTCTTGCTTCTTCTTCGTCCTTCTTTCTCAATTCTTCCTATTCTTGCATGTCTTCTTTTCTGTTCCTTTTTTTGTTCCTCTTTCTAAATTCTTTCCTCCTCTTGTTTTATTTCCTCCTCTTATCTCCTTTATTCTTCTTGTTGCTTCTTCTTTAATTATTCTAATTATTTTCTCCTCTTTTCTATTGCTATGTTAGCTTTCAGAATAATAGGATTTGCTTTGAAATTTCAACTCTACTCCACTACAAGATTATGCATGATTTTCCTCTTATACTTAGAAATGGTGACTAGAGTGGGAACTTCCTTTTGATTCCCTTCTTGGACAACATCCTTCTCATGAACTGCATTGGAATATTCTACCTCACTACCTAGTTCATGTATTTGGGAAGCATTATAAAAATTCTTTATCTTCTCTTCCTCTTTTCAGAAATAACACTCATAATTCCAGGCATAATGTAACTTGGCACAGTGTATTTTTCATACTCCCTTGGGATCATACATGCAGGCGGGCAAAGTATTCAACTTTTGCTTATGTAACCTTCAAGCTCTTGAGTTAATAGGATCCCACTTGCTGAGGGAAGTAAGGCCAAGGTGCCTTCTGCTTCTTCTATAGAAAATAAGATAGACTTGTGCTAAGTTGATAAGTAACCTCTTACATGACCAATTTATCAGTTCCATACCTCAAAAAAATATGTGGAGGGTTATGAGAATCGAACACTCTAAAGTATGTTCCCTAAGGTGAGGTAAACTAATCTACTATCTCTGCCACTACATTCATAGTCTCGTGGGACATGCAAGGAGCATCCTCCTCAAGGATCATCTATTAAAGAACCGTGAAGAAGTTCTCAACAAGTTTCTCATATATCCCTTTATAACTATACTCTAACAATACTTTGCAATACACTTTGATAGGGAGCTCCCTCGGGGTCAACCTCCATTCTAGACCTAGGAATTCTAGATGAGCACGGATACCATCTAGTGAGTAGGTAGACATGTAAAACTATGGTTGCTTTCCCTTAGGTGGTTCTTTTTCTTGTTCAAATTAACCCTCAGCTATGGGGATAACAACTCCGACCAATTAAATACTTTTCCTTCAATTGAGAGCAAATATAACATGAAGATCCACCCTTTGGAAAAGGATTCAGTATCCTTCTTTCCATAGATCCTACAACACATGGCCATCAAGTACTAGTAAACTATTATGAGAGACTTAGTATTATAATTACTATCAAGATTATGGCGAAACTTAGCTAGTTCCCTCCACCATGACTTTATCTCTTCTCTAATGTCCAGATAACTTCAAGTTGCATAAAATTGAGAATCCAAGTACTGCTTAGGTTTGGGCAAGTTGTAATATAAGTGAAAGTCATGTGCATGGTATGAGGAAAGTTTCTTCCCACTGACACTATTGAGTGCCATGTTCTTAGTGTGTAGACCCTAAAATATCCACTTGATGACATCAACACAATGAAGCACTAGATACCTGCAGGAAACTTTGTGGAACCTTGAATAGTGAATATTCACATAGACTTCCCTATCCTCCAAATATTCTATGAAATTTTTTGAATTGAATTCATCTTTGATAGTGAGCCATGTGATAGTTGAGTATTTGTCGATAAATCATTGAGTGTCTGAAAATATAAAAACTCTTGTTAAGGTATTGTTAATGGAATATTCAGCACTACTTTCTATGAATTCCTTAGATGATCCCTTGTTTGGAGGCATGGTGCTATTGGAATATGAGAGACTGATGTGTCTTGGATTTGCAGTATCTAGTGAACAAAATCCACTCATTGTAACTACAAGTTAGTTTCACAAGAGATTAGTTAATCCAAAAATTCACAAGTAGAATACAATCATTGAGAAGAGGGATTGCACAATTTTGGAGAACAAGTGAGGCAGAGTGATCTTATTGGTCACTAGCAGTGCACATTGCACAACTTCTAAAGGAGGATTACACAATTTTTTATTCCAAGGGAGCCTAATTGTGTACTAGATCTGCACAATGCATAGTTACTGTTGGAGAGAGACGTCTGGACTACCTAATGCACAAATTGAGAGGACAAGGAGGATCCTCTACTAACCGTGATTGTGCAATGCATATCTAGGGACCTAGTGATTACACAGTGTGCAGTTTTAGATGACAAGAGGGAGCTAGGGCTAGAAGGAAGTGCGCAATGCACAATTCTAGAGGGAATAATGTTCTAAATATTGTGCAGCTTTCTCTAGCAGAAGGGTAGGCTCCAAATTTGTTGACTGAAGAGAGGAAAGATGTGGATCAGCCTGAGATTCATACAAACAAGTTATTTACATCAAGAAATCAATAAAATAAAAGGAAAATGACATGCATACATAAATAGACCCAACAACAATAATTACTTGTAGGAAAAAAGACAAGGAATGTGATTTGACAATTGAAAAGATGCTCAAAGGAATAAAATGACACTTCTGGAAGTTAATAATATTAGAAACACTACTTTTTATAATAAAACAAGGGAAAAATGACACTTGCAAAAGTAAAAGTGACAAGAGCGAAAGAAAAAATGACAAAAAGTGACAGTTGATAAACTTACCCGAAAAATCAATGCAAATGGAATCCAAAGCTCCTTGTGCTCATGAGGATGGTTAAAGCTCTAATGGAAAGTATGAGAATGAGCTCTATGATTCCTTTATTATATAGGAAAGAACTCACTCTCTAGTTAACTGACACATATTTGAAGATCAAATTAGAAACTTGTGACACATTGTTGCATTAGGATGCACACTTCCTATTTTTTAGGAGTGTGCAGTTGGATTTTTCCAGGAACTCCGCAGTTCACTGACTGAAGGAACTACATAGTTCACTAAGACAAGGGACTACATATTTCATTGGCTCAATGGATTGCATAGTTTACTGCCATATGGGGTTGCATAATTTTCTTCCACAACTGATTGCATAATTTCTTGACTCAAGGGATTGCATAATTCACTCCGACAAGGAGTTTCCAATTCATTGTGACAAGGGCTTTTGCAATTCATTGTGACAAAAATTTGTGAAATTCCTCAAATAAAGGCATGTAATCAATGTTGATCAAGCCAAGACTTAGCTTGTGTTGACAAGTATTTTATTTTCCTCTAGTAGTTGAGAAAATATTGTTGACAAGGCCTAATTGTCATCGTGGAAAGCACAATTAAGACATCGTAAGCTTAACTGAAAGAATAAGTTGTTGTGACACTTATTAAAACAAGAAGAACACTTGGAAAAAGTTTAAATGACAGTTATTATGGTCAAAGGGAGGCTCCAAAATCAAGGCAATGGGAAAAGATTTGGAGGGATGTTGTAGCAGCTACAACAAGTCACTGTTTTTTCTATGTTCCATTGCATTCCAACAATTCCTATAAAATGGGGTTATTATCGAGCATATTTAAAGTATATATGCTTAAGGTGTTATTTGGAGAAGATTATTTGGAGAAACACCTTAGTGTGATAACTCGTTGGAAACAAGATGAAGAGATCTTTAGGATGGGATGGTGAAAAGTGTTTCAGTGGTTGAGGAAAGCATGGAGGTATATTAATCATTTTCCAAGATTAAAAGTGACTTTATTTAGTCATTTTATTAAATAAAAGAGTGGAAAAGTTCTTAATGGGAGAAAAAGGCCAAAAGTGACTTAAAATAAAATAAAATAGTCACTTAAATAAAATAAAAGGGAGAAGCTTCTAGAATGGAAATAGAATAATAAAATAAAGGTGCTTCTAGAAGGTTGGATAGAGATCCATCAGGTCTTAAAAAGAGGGGAGAGTGTCATAGGGGACATCTTGGATTGGAGAATATTCTTGGGAGAATTCTTTTGAGAACTTGGTTTTCATGCTTGGATATCCCTAGGACGAAAACACTTGGGTTTCTTAGTGTGTTGGATGAAACCCCAACTCAGTGGTGTGGAGGATTCATTCAGAAATATCATCAGGATTTATTGGAATTAGTTGGTGAGCATATCTAGAGTAAATTTGTGGATTTAAGTTCGGATCAATCAAATCCCAATTAGGGCTTCATTTCCAATTTCAATTTTTGGGAGGTCAGCATTAGTGTTGCAACAGTAAATTGTAGGTTGTATTGTTTATTTTGGAGCGTAGACCTTCAAATTTTTGCTTATATTTGTCATAGGTTCTCATAACCATATTTTAATATAATATGGCTATATTTTCTCATGTTGCAACATTTCATTTCATTTTTGGGCTTACATCTACAATTTCATGTGTATTGGTACTTTGTACCAAATTATGTTGGAACATTTCATAAAATTTTCTATGGATTCGTATGACATTTTTATTAATATTTCTAGCAAAATTATGTTGAAATACTTTTGGGTATTTTTAGCTTAATAATTTCCATATTTGTAGCTAGATATTTCTAAAGCAATGTCACATGAAGTACATCACTAACTTCTTAATATACTCTTCTCCTTATTAGTGGCATGACTTCCTACTTTGAGCATTTTTGGATCAACCTCGATTTCTATATTTCATTCTCGATACTCATCCAGGCTAATCAATTTGATTCATTCTTTGAAAGCATCATCCTAACTAAAATATGCTTCACAAACCAAAGAGAATCTTATTAGAGGGAAATTGCTTTACATAATTTGAATCTCTCAAATTTGGCTCATTTCCCTTAAATTCTTCAATTCCCTTGAGAGACTTAACAATTTGATCGTCAGCTTCAAATACTTGTATATTTTCTACATTGTCCAAAATGGAAGGTTTGTAAAGGATTTATATATGAACACTCTTCTCTAATTCCAAAAAATTTTGCATGAGCGACACAATGTCGACTAATGAATCAACTATTATGTTCATGGCTCTAGATATTGCCCCTCTATTCCAGAAACATCAAATTCATCTCTCACACCCATTACTGCTTTCCTATATCATTTAATCCTTTCATTCTTGCATATATGTAGTCCCTTGATTAACAAACTACTAAATCAATATACCCAACAATTCTCAAGCATCTAATCCCTAATAACTTAGCTGCAAATAACCCCAACAATAAGGCTTCATACGTAGCCACACTATTTGTTACTTCGAACTCTAATTGGTAAGAGAAATGAATCATTTCTTGATCAGGAGATGTAAATGAGATCCAAATCCATTTCCATATTTTGAAGATGCACCTTCAAAGCTCATCTTTTATATTCCATTTACATCCTCTTGAGGAGCTATGTCTACATCCATAACAATGTTAGTGAATCTAGTATCATTTTTTAGATTCCTAGGATTTACCAAATGCTTCTTTCATAATTCCTCCCTATACAATCTAACGGGTTCACCATCAGGAATATGAAAAGTGATGTATGATAAATCACCTACATTTCCCATCCAGTTTTGAGATAAGAGCTTTCCCCAAGTTGGGGGTACATCTAACACCACAATATCCATGCTTAAGAAAATGTCAAGATGTAAATAATTAACCAATCCTATGGATTGGATTTCTCTTGAATCAAAGGCACATATATTTCTATACGGTCTTGAAGTCCTAAGTTCCATTCTCTTATCCACCTATAAACTCATGACATTGACAATGATCCTTGAGTTCATGATACAATTGTGAAGGATCTAATTAGTTATTACCAATGACAACAAAAATGGTTAATTCAAGGGATTCATTCTCAACATATTGAACATGGTTGAGGTGAGGAATACTAGAGGATCCTTGGCTTGATCTATAATAGGTTGTATAAACTTAAGGTTCTTACTAAACTTGGAATTCTCAAAACCTAGAACCTTCGCAATTTGACTCTTTAAACTAGGAAATTCGACAACTTAGGTCCAAAAGATATGCACCTTGACATTATTGGCCCATCCAAAAATGTCTAATTCCAAATATTTATAGCCCAAAGGCTTAGGTTGTTCATTCATTTCTTGGATAAGGAAGAATTATGATCTAGATTTTGTTTTGGGAAAGATGTACTCTTAGCTCTTCTTTGGAAATTCTTCCCCTTGAATCTTTCAACATTCATCTATTGTATCTCTTCAGTCAAAGGAATCCTCCCAAACAACTGAGTAGCTCTATCAACCTTTCTTTCACTCTCCTTTGGTTTTGATTCCCCAAACATTCTATCTATCTCTGAAAAGGAACACAAATTTCATGCATTGGTATTCCTTATCCATTAAATTTATGTGTGTTCCATGCATCTGCAAAGGAAATGCAAGTGAGCTCTGAGTGGAATGCATCACAAGCTCTATAGAAATGTGGGTTAAGCCAATCTAAGAAATTATTAGATTCTAAAGGATTTGGAAGTTTATTTCCTTGATAAGGAGTAATTATTTTAGGTTGAAAATTATATATAGGGGGGAAAGATTGTTAACTCCTTTCCAATTGAATTATCTTGTTTTTCATGGCATGTTGGCCTCAAAAAAATTCCTTAATGGACAATTGAAAATCCTTAAGTTGTTGTGTAATGAGAGTAATCAGAGCAATAGAATTATTAGGAGTTGAAGTGGAAGCTTCACCTTTAGATTCAAGATTCTTGGGTTGAGATTTGATTCTTGGTTCAGATGGAGTCAGCATTTTTGGTCTTCTAGACATAACCCAACTATCATCAATTTATTTAGAATTTTCCTTTGTTTTTTCAGCACGAAAAAAACTAGATGGTTGTCATTTCATTATAATAACTGAACATTACATCATAATACTACAATGATAAACACATAGATATGCCGATCTTTGACAAAAATAGACAGAAATGAGAAAGGTCGAATACATAGTCAAATGACTACAATTCTCCATCAAAAGTTCTAGAATAAAAGAGGAAAAATATGCAGCATCAATAGATGAAATAGGACTAGAAAATAGTAATACCAAAATAGCACAGAAAATCCAGGAAAAGGGGACATGATACATACCAGGTTGTTGGAGATGAGAGAAAGAGTTATGTACCCGGCATTGTAAATTCTTGAATATGATGAGTTATGTCCCCCATTGTTATACTCATCATCTAGACTCGATTTTGAGAACCAAGGCCTTTTTTTGATAGCATGTCAGCAACTTGATTTTTTCCCCTATCAATATGGGTGAAATTATAGTCCTTTCTATGGTTCCTTAATGATTCGATTCTATCCAACCATCCCTGAAGGTTGATATTTTAATTATTTAGAATTTTCCTTGCCTCCATCTATGGTTTTGGATTTAGAGTGATTAAGGAAAAATGAAAAATTACCATTACAAGCATTAAGGTGGTAAGTTAAAACAACTTTGTCAAGGGGGTCTATGAGTCTCAGGAATGTCATGAACTCGTTTATCAAATATAATGTTGAACTCATCTATTATTTCATTATATTTCCATTTCATTTTTTTCAATACATTTAGAAGGACCGTGACATCTTTCTTTTCTACCCACCGTTCAAAAAAATTCTCTTGCAATTGAACAATATAATCAATGCTATTATTTGGGAGACTAGGAAACCATTTTGATGCAATTCCATTTATTGCAAGTAAAAATATTTCATTTCTACATCTACATGAGTAATTCATTTTAATCAAATTCATTTTAAACAATTCCCAAAAATCTTGTGCAGTTTGTAAATGTTCTCCGTTAAAACTAGGTAAATCCTTTAAAGAATAAGGTAGACCATGTGGTTGTCAAATGGTTTATACAAATCAGTCAACCTTGGAGTATAAATTATATTCCTAACTAATGTGTTTTGATTTAATGACTCTTATTCAACAAAGAATTCTTTAAGTGAAATAAATGCAAATGAAGATGCAATGCAATTTTGTTCCCTAGCCGTAGCTTTAGCTTTCCTACATTGATAAAACAATTCAAAATTGGGAACTAATATTAGCTCACCTTGGCTTAAAGAAGTTGTAGTGTAACTTTTGTTGAGATTAGGTTTACAAGAAGTTTCATTGGATGGAGTTTTCAAATGATATCTTGCAAGTTAGTCCTTAAAAAAATATCTCATTAAAATTAAAACTTGCCAAAGGTGTTTGATGTCATGTTTGATTAGGTTGAAATACTTTCTCCCCAAAAACGATGCCAAAAAATGTTACCAATCCATTAAGCAAGGTCACAAAGGTCCTACCAAGCTTGCTAGATGGGCACAAACAAGGCAGAGATCCATTGTCACCTTGGCCCAAGCCCCCACTTTTTAGACCCAAAAACCTCCTAAAAGGTCAAGGGAGGAGTCAAAAATATAATCCCAACTAATCCCAAACAAAAATAGTTCCTTCTATGGGGTCAAATTGAGGTGTGGGTGTTAAGTTTTAGAGAACCGTCTAGTTATTTATGATATTATTATGTAGTAGAAAACTAAATAGTTGATTAAAACACACCAAATGACAGAAAATATAGCATGTGACTAGTTGGTTTTAGTGTATAGAATGTATCTTAATCATATATATAATTAAATCTATATTTGAAATATCAGTTAAGAACTTATAAGTCAAAACATCTTGTCATTATGTAAATCATACTGGAAAGTCTACATAAAACAGGGAGAAAACAACTTATTAGGCCCAAGTTAACCACCCATTGAGTGCCTAAGCACTCCTAGATCTCATACATAGATGTGGGGAGGTTGGAAGATGCCAAATGGTTACTCAAAACCCACTATCCAACCTATAACAATAGAAAAGATCAATTTCCAGTAAGCTGAAAATTGCTTTTTTAAGGCGTTAAGAATGTATTTGTAATGTCTCATTTATTAATTTCAATGAAGTCACGAGATTTTTCTTACAAAATATTACTCCACAAATTCTTGTAAAATCCCCAATAGAAATACACATTCATACCATGAAATTAATAGCAGAACCAACAAAATTTGCTAAAAAAAACTAGAAATTCCACAATTACAAATAGCATGAGAATTGGGGAATAACACAACTTTATTTATTTAGTGGAGCATACTACATACAAAAATCTTGATAGAAGATAGCTGCAATGATATACCAGAAGATCTGCTACAATGTTGAAATGGACCTCTAAAATAAAACTGAACTGATAAACACGCCTGTGAATTCTAGATGAATTCACCTAGGGATGAGATGGGTTTTCGTCCACTATCACTGAAATACCCAAGGGTTTTCGTCGTGAGGCTACTGAACCTAAGAACCAAGTTCTCCAGCCTTCACCAATAGAAAAATACGCATCTCCTAGATGTCCCAAATGACTGGCTTTAACTCCTTTTAAAGATTGGATAGACGTCTCTCCAACCTTCTAGATGTACTTTATTTAATTATTTTAATTTCCATCCTAGAATATTCTCCTTATTTTATCATATTTTCCCCTTTTTGGCCTTTTTCTTTAATTAAGATTTTCCACTTTTTATAATTAAGTAACTGATTAAAGTCACTTTTAATCTAGGAAAATGGTAAATCCACATCTTCATTTTCTCTAGCCATTGAAAGTCACTTTCATCATCCCATCCTATAGATCTCTTCATTCTAGCTCTAATGAGTTATTACACTAAGGTGTTCCTCCAAATAATATGCTCCCCACAACACCTTTAGTGTTTTTAATTAACATATGTTGATTATTACCTCGTCTTACATGAATCATCGAAATGCAATGAAACTAAGAATGAACTGTGTGGAATTGGCCATGATGATGAAATATGCCAAGCGAACTCCATCGAGCCTCATAAAATTCCTCCAAAACCCTCTGGACCCTCTGATGTAATATCTCTCTTGTAAATTGGTTGTCACCAACCTTGGAAGTCCATCTTATTTGCATCATAAGGAAAACTGAAAATGAGGACATTACAAATCCTCATGCCTTAAGATTTCTTGCCCTCAAGCAATCTATTTCTATCAACTTTAAAGGCATTTGTACCCCGATGCAAAGATCCCACACATACCATTATACCACATCATGCCTATGTGCCATCCAATCATGAGTGGACCCATTGGTGCCTTGATGCCAAACTAACCTCTGAATAAACCTTCCATCAATAGATCCACCTGGATCCTTATGCCACCTTGACCATCTATCGATGCTCCATGGCTCCAACTGTGTTATGGCCCTGGCTAAGTATTCTCCCAAGAATCACCCCATCAATAGAATACTAACTCATAATCTCTCTCCAATCCATCATGTGGGATGGATTGAATGCATGAACTCATGCACATGGAACAAGTCTACTATGATGATGTTGCTCCATGCTCAACTCATGTTGATCTACCTGGTCAACCAACAAGACCCACCTACAAAAAAATTGCACCTCTCTCTCCAATGTATAGAGGTGGGCTAATAGTGCTACAAGCCCTATCGATGTACTCTTGAAGATGGGTGTTCTTAAAATCCCAAGTGTGCTCCTCTTGATTTCTTGCTAGTGATTTTAGCCATCCCTCAACACTAGACAACTTGGCTATTGAATCGGCACATACCACTCTAAGCCCCTCAATTTTATTGTTTTGTTGCAAGATGGTGCCTCAAACCACATAGATCTTCTATTTCAACACCCTAAGATCTGTCTTGAAATGCACAATCTTCTCTTGGTGGCTATGTGGCTATTATCTGAAAGTTTTGTAACTATGTTGGATGTCGTTGCTTCTAATTTCACCTCATCAAGGTCTAGCCCCAAAGAAGGCTGCTCAACTACCATGTCCATGACTCTATTTTAAGCCTTCAACTACCTCTTCAAATATTTTTCATTATGCACGTTGTTCTATCATCCTCCCCATTCCCTTGCACCCTAGATTGATCTTCATGTTGGATCATCATCAGTGGCTCATCCCTCATGTCTTCTTCTTGGCATTCTTCACCCATGGAAACAATGTGTTGCTCATCATCCTCAACCATCAAACATGGATGTATAGCTAGAATATTATCTTTATAGTATTGCTCATGTTCTATAGTATATGAGCCCATCTCACTCCCATCAGGATGATTAGAAGGAATCTCCTCGTGTTCTACCTCTATCATCTCCTCCATATCACTGAAGTGTGAGCGGTTAGGCCTCTAAGGCCCCTTGCAAATGAATCAAAGACCTTTCCTCCTTAACTCATTCTTGGTACTTGTTTGACCTTTTGCATCCTTGTCTTCACCATAAAATTGCATCCTCATTAGCCACTCCTTGGTTAACTACCTTCTGAACAATTTTAAGTTCTGCTTAACCAACCCTTTGGCTAGTTCACAAGCAGTAGGTGAGACAAATTGTTCCTTCCTCCAAATGGCCAATAAACTAAACTGCAACATCTTGCAAATGTCATCATGGCTACCCATTACTCTAGCCATGATCTCTAAAATCTTGAGCCTCTTCCCAAAGGTAGGACCCAAGGTGTCATGCATCCCCTGGTGACCCTCATAATGTCATCATTGTAAGGGAGCATCGGGGAAGTTATTCTAATAATCTCACTAAGACATGAGGAAATTATAAGTCTGGCCCCTTTACAAGGGTGTTCTAAGAATCTTTGTTGGATCAAGGCAAACATTACCAGTTTAATGCCCAATTTAGAATCCTCGAATCTGATTGGCTCACCTTGGAAAGTTGAGTCTAATTCCTCTAGATTAAGGAGGGTTTTCTCGGTCACTTTCATGTTCTTCAAATCTTACCCAAGTGCAAAAAGCCAATTATTTATCTCCCTTTCTTTCTAAAGATCCCTTAGTCGCTCCAACTGTATAATAGCATGGATTCTCTTTGAGAAGGGTCTACTATTCTATTTTTCTCTTTGATCCAAAGAAGCATTGCAACCCAAAGAACCAAGTGCAAGTGATGCCTGTTGTTGATTCCATCTTCTTTTGAAGTTATTAAGGGCATTTCTGAAGTCTTCTAAAGTCTTTTCAATACCCATCCTTCCTGCAAATTCTCTTCTCTAACGATGATACATCAAACCCTAGTACAACCAACCAACGAAACTCAACAACAACACCATCGTACATAGCCTTGGAATACCTTAGTCACGATATAATTACATATAAAAATGCAATATTATAGCAACTATGGACTCTTTCTCTACTAGGCCCTAGGAACAACATATAACGAGACAAAACTCTCAAGATAGAATCCCTCGTGAATAAAATATCACACTCAGTTTTACATGGCTAGTAACAAGACAATATACAATTTTCAGCAATAACAATATTTATACCCAGTTATAGCACTTCACACAGTTGTCACTTAAATACACTATTCTTACACAAATTCGCACACTGTAGCAGTATTTATGTAAACTCAATAATTATTCATAAATGGAATTTCAGGAAAAGAACCTAGAACTCCTCTTCAATATACACTTGGAAACTGTAGAACGATCCAACACTATGTAGATTTCTGCTACAATAAGTTCAACCTTCAATTATTAGCAACTGTGGTCCGCTTTGAATATGGATTGAACTCCTGGATATCAGTGGATTCGACCTTCCCTTTTGACAATGATTCTGTTCCTCTGGATTTTGGGAGGGTTCAACCCTTGAGAAATTAAACTGAACCCTTCTGGAAATGGAATTATGAAGGATATTTGGCGCTTGAAACGATATTTTTTTTCAACAAAGATCAAGTTATACTTCTAGAAACTCTTCTTCAACACATCAAATACCCCCTTTTGAGACTTAGGTAACCCCAATAACACAACAATTTGGTTTTCCAAATGTAGCATTGTCAGGAGAGAGAGTCTAGGATATCTGAAGGAAGCAACTTGACCTCCTTGAAAATGGGATCCCTCCTCCACGATCTGAGACAACTCTACCCTTCTAAAACAATACAATTTAACTTGCCTATACATGTTTGTGTCAAAGACTTGACCCTTCACGCTTCCTCGGAAATTTCACTTTTACGTAAACTAGTGTGATACAATGCTGATGTAGCCTCTTGTAACTAAAGCCTCTAATTTCATGTGCTCTGTCACAGGAATAACATAAGTAGCTGCAACTAGTGATAAATTTAACAAACAAAGCTATGCTTCAATGCACAAAGACAATGTTAAGAAGTGCATTGCATTTTCCCTCAAGTAGATAGCCCTTCAATTAAACTGCTCAGACAACTGTGGCAGCATCTATCAATCGTGACACCAGTTTTTTACAATATCACCTGCATCCTTCATGTATAAATTGCCATTAACGATCTGTTTTTGAGTTGCCCAGGTGATCTCTACAGTAGAATATCCTTCGTAAGCTTGCTAGTTCATTCAGCAAAAACATGCAATTTGTGATGACGTTCTTGAGACTGAAAGTTCGGATTTGACAAGGGAGACTGATGCAACCTCTGATCCCCGCATAATATGTCAGCTACGTTCGGATGTATTATGTCCTTCTTGGAAACGATTCAAGCTATCACCCAACTCTTGACTGTGGTGCGACTACATCCCTTGTGAATTCAAGGTTTTAGCACGATCTCCCCATTCTAGCAATATTGATACTGTTGATTTAGAAATACGACACTCAACCCTCTTAATTGAGCTCGACGCCGTAAGTAGAATCTCGGCCCTTAAATGATTTATCAAATTAGGTCTCCTCAGACCTTCTGTTGTACATATCGCCCAAATTCAAACTCTAATCATTTCAGAAATTCGAAGCAGCCCTGGTGCATGTCGATTTCGCTCCAAAACACGCCAGTAACATGGATCGACCCCCTCCTCATTTGCAGCACCCTTGCTTGTCTCTCATCGCACCCATTTTCAAGGTTATTCGATGCTGGAGATGCACCCACCATCTAATGCCACTCACAAATGTATATGTGCACATTGTTTGTCTGATATGTCACGCACATTGGATTTAACACTTAACCATCAAAGCATGCAACCCACGGTCTGCTACACATATAGGTGCGTACTCCTACGAAATAATTTTCCCTTTTGATATAATAGGATCGACCCTGAAATTCGGAAGATTACTTTGGCACTTGAAAAGTCGTCCTCCCCAACAACAACCAAACTTAACTTTGCAGCAGTTGATAATTTTCTTTAGCAATGGATCTGATCCCTTAGCTAGGAAATCTTAGCCTCCTGGACTTTTCATAGCAGGCGCAACTCGAACTTCCCGCGAATCATATCAACATGAATTGGGTCTTGAGAGTAACCTTACCTCTAGTAATGAGTTTTATGATCTCGGCTTCCCACGAAAATGTTCGGCTTTAGCAAAGGATTTGACTTCTAGCAGAGGAATCTGGATTGATCATCAGTTTGGCCTCCCTCGCAAACAAATTAATATGTTAAATCTGGCACAACTCCAGCAATAGGGGATCAACTTGATCTACTGAAAGAGAATGATATTTTCAAAATAAATCTGCTTAATAAGAAAGCATGCTCGTCAACCAAAATAAATCTGCTTAATAAGAAAGCATGCTCGTCAACCAAGAATATCTAGCCTTCGACCTCCAAAGACTTAATGCACTTGGCCTCTAAAATAATAAACCCTCATTGTCCAAGAATATCTAGCCTTTGACCTTCAAAGAATTAATGCACTTGGCCTCTAATAATAAACCCTCATTGTCCAAAGAATTATGAATTCGGCCTACCAAGCGATATCTCCTTTATTAATTTTGATAAATTCAGGGGATTTTTAAAATTTTATTTTTCAATCCCTAATCAAAATTATACGTGCGCACCATGAAATTAATCGATTAAAAAAAAAAACAAAAACAAAAACTTGCAAATCCCACAAGAATTATGAATTCGGCCTATAAAGCCATATCTCCTTTTAAAGCCATATCTCCTTTATTAATTTTGATAAATTCAGGGGATTTTTAAAATTTTCTTTTTCAATCCCTAATCAAAATTATACGTGCGCACCATGAAATTAATCGGAATTAAAAAAAAAAACAAAAACCCGCAAATCCCGCTTTATATCTCCTTTATTAAAGCCATATCTCCTTTATTAATTTTGATCAATTCAGGGGATTTTTAAAATTTTCCTTTTTCAATCCCTAATCAAAATTATACGCGCGCACCATGAAATTAATCGGAATTAAAAAAAAAAAAAAACAAAAACCCGCAAATCCCACAATTATAAATGACAGATTTTTCTTACAAAAATTACTCCAAAAATTTCTTTTTCAATCCCTACTCAAAATTATAAGTTAGCACCATGAAATTAATTTTTTTCAGTAAGAAAAAATCATCATGTTGTATATTAAAATATATGGATCGTGTATACAATGAAGACCGTAGTCTTGGAGAGTTGTTCTGATAATAATGCATCAAGCCTCGGTCACATAGACGAGGGAGAATATACATATATGAACCAGATGAGCGCATATGAATGCGAAGAAGGAACATCAGCATGTGGAGCATATAAACCAGATGAGCGCAAAAGATTGCGAAGAAGGAGACAGCAGCATGAGGAGCATGAAAATAGAATATATGCGCATGATTGACATGGATATCAAAATGGATTCCGAGAAAAACAAAATGTTACAGCCTTTGTATATTGAGAAAATCATCGACATATATGAAAAGCCGAGCTTCAATGCGCTGGTGCAGGAAGGACTCGGCAGTCAGATCTGTGTGGGCATGGATCCCAAAATAAATGGCAGAATGGAGGCCAGCGGCAGACAGGAGGCCTGGAAGATGCGCCGGTTCCTCCATGTCCAGATATTCTAGCATGTGAGGCAGAAAAGAGCCTGTTTGTCGGAGCTTTGTTCTGCCCACCATAAAAATGCATCCTGTACAGAGGAGAATAAACAGTGAGGAAAACCGAAGTGTGTCGAGAGTTCATACCAGATTGCTTGTGCGGCAGGGCATTGGAGAAACATGTGGAAGTTGGATTCATTCTCCTGGAGGCAGAGAAGGCATCTGCCAGGACCATGCCAACCTTTCCTCTGTAAAACATCCCAAGAGAGGTTCTTATCGGAGAAAAGCAGCCAAGAAAAAAGAATGGTTTTTAGAGGGCAAGGGGCCTTCCAGAACTTAAGAGGAAAAACAGAGGGAAGGGGAGGGAGATCAGCAATGATGGAGGAGTATATTCTCCGGACAGAGATGTGATGAATGTTGGAGTCGATGGACCAAATGAGGGAATCTTTTGTACCATGTTGGACAATCCCATGGTGGGAGAAGCGGGAAGTGAAGGATAGCCATAGAGGGCGGAGGGGGGGAGGGATGGCGAGCTGGAGGTCGGTTTTCCATATCGGATGAAGAGAAGACCAGGAGTCTATGAGGGAGTTCCAAGTGAAAACACCTCTAGAATGGAAAAAAAGGAGCAATGAAGGGGGGATCATGGACTCCAGGTTGTATAGAGTGGGGTCTATACCAATAAGGATGGAGGAGCCGGAGAATAGGGTCCATTTTAGGTGTCTCCGGAAGAATGGATGTACCTTTTTGAAACTGTTCCAAATGGGGGAGCCACTTCGAATGCCAAGAGAAGATCGATGGAGCCAGTGTGCCAAGGGTCGGCCCTTTAGATACTTCTGTCTTAACAAGAGACTCCACGGACCATTTCCAAAAAAGCCTCTGTGTAAGGATTTGCAAATGAGCGCCCTGCCAAAGCGTTGCATATCAAGGAGGCCCCATCCACCCATCTCTTTGGGGCGAGAGATAGCGCCCATCTTAACCAAGTGGATTTTGGTGGGGGAAGATCGGCCGCTCCACAAGAAGATGGCAGCAATGGAATTCATTTGTTTGATAACAGAGATCGGGAGGAGAAAAAGGTGGCACCAATACACAGAGAGCTGAGAGAGGACAGACCGAATCAGAATGTATCTACCTGCAAGAGAGAGAAAACGCATTTCCCACCGAGAGATCTTGTGGAGGAAGCGGTCCGCCAGCCAGGACCAATCCATACAGCGATACCCCAATGCTTTAAGGCGGAAGCCCAGATAGGTAAAGCCGTCTTTTAAGAGGGCAAGATTGATTCCAAACCGATCAGCGATCCACTGGGCCAAAGCAGGATTCGAGTTATTATGATAGAGCACAGATTTTCCACAGTTGATCGAGAGACCTGTAGCAGCCTGGAATTTATTGAAAAGCAAGAAGAGGTATATCCAGGATGGCTTGCAAAGCATGGCAAAGAGAAGGATATCGTCGACAAAGAAGTTGTGGGAGAGGGAGATATCCCTGCATATACGGACCGGCTTGTATCTACCCTCGTCCACAGCATGGTTGATGTGCGAGCTGAGGCAGTTCATAACCAAGATAAAAAGGAGCGGGGAGAGAGGGCATCCCTGACAAAGCCCTCTCTCGGCATGAAAGAAGGTGGATGGAGCCCCATTGATGATAACTGAGAACTGGACGGATTCCACGCACGCCATAATCCATCGAATAGCCGGAGGCCTTAAGCCGATTTTAGAAAGAAGAATATTGAGAAAACTCCAGTCGACACAATCAAAGGCCTTTTTGAGGTCAATTTTGAGGGCGGCAGCGTTGATGTTCTTGTTGCAGATAGAATGGAGACACTCCTGAGCCATGGCAACCGCATCCATTATGAGCCGGTCTTTGAGGAAAGCGTGTTGATCTCTGGATATATAAGAATTGAGGACTTTCTTCAGTCTGTCTGCTATTATTTTTGAGATGATCTTATATAGAGAATTGCACAATGAAATCGGCCTATAATCGCCAAAAGAGGAGGGTCTTTCAGACTTAGGGATTAGGGCAATAAAAGTGGCAGCTAGAGCGGAGTTGATGTTGCCAGAAAGATGAGACATATCGACCATACACAGGAGATCTTTTTTAAAGAGCTCGTAAAAGTGGGAGAAAAATTCCATCGGCCAGCCATCAGGGCCGGGGCTCTTCTCTTTGCTGAAAGACTTTATGGTAGCAGAAAGTTCTTCCTCCGTGACAGTCCTGAAGAAAACATCGTTGGCCTCATCGTCGAACATGGTCGGAAGATGTTCAACCGCCCAGAGGGAATCGTTTAGATCATTGTGTTGTCTCGAGTATTGCTGCCTGAAGAAGCGAGTGGCCTCCGCTGCGATTTCATGTTGAGTGGAGAAGCATTGACCATGGTCGTTTTCAATTTTCCAGATTGAATTTTTGATTCTGCGACCGTTTGCGAAGTTGTGGAAGAACCGGGTGTTCCTGTCCCCGTCTTTGAGCCAAATGGCCCGGCTTTTGAGCCGCCAAGTGGCTTCTTCTTTGAGGAGAAGAGCATGTTTTTTCCTTTCGAGGGAGCATAAGGAGGAGGCCTTTTCAATCGTTCTGCCACTGATATGAATAGAGGAAGCAATTCTGTCTATTTCTGAGTTGATGTCGATAAGATCCTGTGCATCCTTTAGCTTCTTTGAATGCTGCCACGTCTTTGTTTTATCTCTTAGAAGATGAATCTTGTCCCGAAATGTTAGAAGGAAAGCATCCCGAGAGCTGTTGATCTCCTCCCAGCATTTTTTTATAAATTCATTGAAGGATTCGTCCTGGAGGTGGGTGGAGTTGAATTTAAATGAGTATCCCAATCTTCGATCCGCCTGAGCCCATTCGAGGAAAATGGGCTTGTGGTCGGAGGTGAGCTCCCCACCTGTCTTAGCATGTGGCATCCCCCATTGGAGGATAACGCTGGCGTGCACAAGAAAGCGATCTATCCTTTTCGCTATGAAGGCGGAGCCCAATCTGCCATTGTCCCAGGTAGGGGTCATAACGACCGGGCAGATGTCGACTAGGTCCCGGTTAAAAAACTCCCTCCGCATCCTGACCGCCAACCTGTCAATTGGTTGGCCATGCCCCCAGCATTCTTCTGAACATAAGGTGAGGTTGAGGTCTCCAGCAACCAGCAACGAATTAATGTCCATAATGCCTGTGGAGAATAAAGAATCCCAAAAGGGAGATCTGTGCCTATAAGGGGCATATATATTCATCAAATTTATTGAATTCGGGC
Source organism: Pinus tabuliformis (assembly GCA_031772625.1). Classification (NCBI taxonomy): domain Eukaryota; kingdom Viridiplantae; phylum Streptophyta; class Pinopsida; order Pinales; family Pinaceae; genus Pinus; species Pinus tabuliformis. The sequence continues at coordinate 965,290,350 of CM062818.1, forward strand.
GCCCTCTAATGGTTGCAGAGAGAAGAATGCCTGCGGAGCATTTAAATGCCTTTGCCTTGATCAAATTTGGGTCCCACATGGAAACCAATCCTCCTGAGTGACCTTCTGCATTAGTGGCGGCCATGTGCCAATTAGGAAGCATCTTGCGGAAGAAAGCTAAGGAGACCGAGCTGGGGTGCATAGTCTCTTGGATGAAGATGATAGAGGGCCGAGCAGAGAGGATAGTGCCCTTTAGAGCCAAGAACTTAGGGCCGGCTCCAAGGCCCCTAATATTGTAAGAGATAAGGAAGGTCATTTGGACGGCTGGCCAGCCGAGCTTAGCACCATGAAATTAATATCGCAATTAAAAAAGAATGGTAAAAAAAACCCGAAATGCCACAATTACAAATAACAAGAGGAATGGGGAATAAAACAACTTTATTTATTTACTTGAGCATATTACATACAAAAATTTCCTTAGAATATAATGGTGGCCAGAAGATTGGTTATAATATTGAATCAGACCTCCAAAATAAAAATGAGCTAATAAATGCATCTTTGAATTCCAGATGAATTCATCTAAGAATAGGAATGAGATGGGTTTTCATACTCTCATGTACATCATATTAAAGCTGAGAATTAAAAATAATTAATGAAAACAAAATAATAATATCAAGAGACGAGATACATGGCGAAAAAATCTTTAAGTCTAGTTGTATATTCACAAAAAATGATGATACATCTTTCTCTCCCAAATGAGGTCTTGTATTATAGAATTGAGGTTTTCATAACAAATTACCAATTGTGCTAATTGGTTGAACCTTCTCCATAATTGTCTCAACAATATTTCCATAAATATCTTAGCTAATTTTGGGTGATCTCCATCCCTAACTTCTCTCATTATCCTCATCTTTGGTCATGCGTAGACTTCTAAAGTAAGTATACTTTCATGATTAATAATTTCATTATTTTATTATTTTGTGAATACTTGGAATGATTGATTGTTTATGTGAGATTGAGGCTAACATTCTCCTCCTCAATCATAAGTCCACAGTAAGAACATGGTAACATCTCCAAGTCTTCATGTTGAAACTCCTAAACTGAGCCACAATGAAGAACTGCCTAAAAAACCAACAAAACTAGATGTAAAAAACTCCAATATGAAGAGAGGGAACCAAGAGAAGTGAATAAGCTACAACTCCAATATAACCCTGAAAATACTTGTCAACTCAATATAATGCCACGCTACAATGCAAAAGGATCTATCTATCCTTCGCTAGATCCGATGACCATCCAAGTGAACATAAGTGCCCACATTTTCTCTCAATCAACATCTCAATCACTTTCCCACTGACAAATTTTGTGCTTACTGACAAATTGTGTTGTTGTTGAAACTTTTAGTCGCACAACCATTATCATCAATTCAATTTCAATTTCAATTTCTTCATCAATTCCCCCCTTTGTCAGCTGAAAGGAGAGACCATAACCATATGCATTCGTTTTGAACTCCCATCCTTAAGATGTATGCGAGTTTCACTATTGTACTTCATCTTTCAGGTGCATGAGAGTACTATCTTCTTTTCACTAATGACTACAATATTTATCTTCATGTGAGATTGAATTCTACAATAAAACATATATAATATTTTGACTGTTGACATCCACTCCCAAGAATCAATCCATGCATAATTAATCTTCAATATGGATTGTTTGTTTACTTTACAACATCTATCTTATGAGTTATTCTTCTTGCCACAATGGTGACAAGGATGAAGATCAAAACAATGATCTTCCATATGACCAATTCTTTGACAACGCTGACATTTTGGATTTTTTTCAACTTTTTCATTGATTTTTTATGTTGCTTGATCAAAAAATCCTCCATTGATGAACTTTATTTGTTTTGAATAATAAGAAATATGCAAATTTTTGTTTTCTTTTTCATATCTTAAACCACATCAATTTTGTTACATTGAATTTCTTCCCATGGTTTGATGATTGACTTGGAAAAAGAAGGTTGAACTTGATCATATACAACTTCTACACTTGAAGTTGTATTGCTGAGTGGCTTGGAATCATCTTCATCATTTCAAGTTGTATTGTTGAATGGCTCAGAAACACAATTATTATGTTGCAGGTCATCTTGTTGTAGTAGTGACTCAAGTTGGAGAAACTCAACTATCTCATGTGCATAATATAGACATCTTTTAATATCAGTAAGAGTGGCTTTGCTGATTTTCACTGTGTTGTTAGCAGTTGATAGTATCAGATTGTTCAAAAACTCTAACAATTAAATAATTTGCTCCATTTGAACTCACTCGCTTGATTATGTGATCTTAGAGTGTCGGGTACTATCGATAATACACCCTAAAGTTCGATTGAATTTGATGATTCACTTGACATAGTTACAATGAAAATGATTGATTCACTTGACTTAGTTGGCCCCCTTATTCAATTTCAGGCAGATCTTCTTACAATTAATCTTCTTGTAATTAATCAAGTATCTTAGACCCCTTCAAAATGAACCATATATCCAAAACTTCAATTACAATAAATCATTATGTCCGCCAAATTTAAAGACATTAACCTTATTACTCCAATAAAATTATTATTTTTTAAATTAATTGCAATATTCACCCTTATAACTCCCATTTTCACACTAACACATTCACTCTTATACCTCCCCTTTTCTCATAAATCCTTTTATGTTTGAAATAGGAATTTCCAAAAGCACTTTAGCACGTCACCAAGGAATATAAGATATTTTATTACTTTTATGAAAAGTAATAAAATATCTTATCAAAAGCTTATGTCTGTGAGAATAATTTCAGCAAAATCACATAAAAATTCATCTGTCGACGCGTTTCGAACCAACTAGTGTGGTTCATCGCCAGGACAAGTTGAAGATCCAATCTGAGCGATAAGTTAAATAGGGACAGTAGGCCATTCCAATAGCTATATTTCACTGAGTAACGGATAAACAGAACCTCTAATGGCTAGGTTTGACCAAGGCCCAAAGGGAGGGATCAAAATTTATTTATTTATTTATTTTATAATATTATTCATATAAATTAATAGAATAAATATAATGGTAAATCTCAAATTTTGAGTGACTATTGTCTAATACAGATATTAATAATATTATTATTAAATACGCATTATTTCTAATTTTAAAAGTAAGATTTAAATCTATAATCTAATTAAAATAAAGAAATTATTATTTTTTTTATTTTTTTATTTTATCTATTTATTTATTTATATTGATATTTATTATTATTATTATTATTATTATTGAATAATATTAATATTATTAATACTAATATTACTATTAAAGTGATAAAAATATAGACTAATATCATATTACTAATATGATATAGTAATTAATAGTAATATTATTATCATTATTAACTTATAGCTAATATTACTAGCTTATAATCTGAATAATTTTATTAAAAGACTAATATTATTACTAGGGCTACATTTTTGTATTATTTATAATAGTTAATGTTATAACTTTTATTATAAGGTTAATTTCTTTTTCTAGGAAAATTGGCCGAGGGTGAAAGATTCATTTATTACTAATTATATAAGAGAGAAATACAATATAATTCAAACCTGATTAAGGGAGGATAAAGGATAACACGAAACAAAGGAAAGCAGGGTATGAAGAGGTTAGGAAGACAGGGCTAGGATCCAACAACTACTAATCTTCCAGCCGTCATCCCTATTAAGATTATTAGGCCTTTTTTCGATTTCAAGGGCCTCTCTAAATTTTCGATGGTGAAACTGCGCAACTTTTGCAATGACACGAGCCTCTTCTATACAAACATGATGTTTAGTCTTCTCGGCATGCTCTGCAAGGGCCGAGGACTTGGCCCTTCCATGCTTTAAGTCTGCCGAGTGCTCATTAATCCTTTGATTAATAGAACGACCGATCTCACCAATGTATGGTGTCCCACAGGAACAGGGAATGACATAGACGCCCTTCATGTCTTTAGGGATGTCTTTAGGGTTGACCCTAAAGACATGAAGGGCATCTATGTCATTCCTTGTTCCTGTGGGACACCATACATTGGTGAGACCGGTCGTTCTATTAATCAAAGGATTAATGAGCACTCGGCAGACTTAAAGCATGGAAGGGACAAGTCCTCGACCCTTGCAGAGCATGCCGAGAAGACTAAACATCATGTCTGTATAGAATAGGCTCGTGTCATTGCAAAAGTTGCGCAATTTCACCATCGAAAATTTAGAGAGGCCCTTGAAATCGAAAAAAGGCCTAATAATCTTAATAGGGATGACAGCTGGAAGATTAGTAGTTGCTGGATCCTAGCCCTGTCTTCCTAACCTCTTCATACCCTGCTTTCCTTGTTTCGTGGTATCCTTTATCCTCCCTTAATCAGGTTTGAATTATATTGTATTTCTCTCTTATATAATTAGTAATAAATGAATCTTTCACCATCGGCCAATTTTCGTAGAAAAAAAAATTAACCTTATAATAAAAGTTATAACATTAACTTTTATAAATAATACAAAAATGTAGCCCTAGTAATAATATGAGTCTTTTAATAAAATTATTCAGATTATAAGCTAGTAATATTAGCTATAAGTTGATAATGATAATAATATTACTATTAATTACTATATCATATTAGTAATATGATATTAGTTTATATTTTTATCACTTTAATAATAATATTAGTATTAATAATATTAATATTATTTAAAAAATTAAAAAAATTAAAAAATAATAATAAATATAAATATAAATAAATAATAATAAAAATAATAATGTCTTAATTTAAATTAGATTCTAGATTTAAATCTTACTTTTAATAATAGAAATAATGCGTATTTAATAATAATATTATTAATATCTGTATTAGACAACAGTCACTCAAAATTCGAAATTTACCATTATATTTATTCTATTAATTTATGTGAATAATATTATCAAAAAAATAAATAAATAAATAAATTTTGATCCCTCCCCTTGGGCCTTGGTCAAACCTAGCTGTTAGAGGTCCTGTTTATCCATTACTCAGTGAAATATAGCTGTTGGAATGGCCTTTTGTCCCTATTTAACTTATCGCTCAGATTGGATCTTCAACTTGTCGTGACGATGAACCACACTAGTTGGTTCGAAACGCGTCGACAAATGAATTTTTATGTGATTTTGCCGAAATTATTCTCACAAACATATTATGGATCACAGAAGTCTAAATTCTATAAAAGCTTATGCCATTAAAAAAATGTGCATAAAGTACCACTTTATGTATAATATTCATGAACAACTAATAACATACCTTGAAGGGCATGCATCAATCATGCATCAATCATTTTTAGTTGGACTTCTTTTCATAGATGTCGACTTTGTCTTCATTTACTTTGCGGTGGCTTCTTTTTTTTATGTAGGTCTTCCTCTAATCCGGATTTGGTGATAGAAAAACTTAAGTATTTGGCCCTTTCGATGATGTATGTTCTCAATACAATCTTCATGACGTGTTGCTTTATCGATGCAATTACTTCTACATACATTTTTTCCTTAGCTAATTGATGCCTTTGAGCAAAAAATAACATAGATTAAAAATAATTAAAGGTGACTATCTTGAGATGAAAAATAAAAGCAACATCAAGGATTATAAAAGCACACAAGATGTCATTGATGTTCACTACCAAAAATTCTTGTTACATTGATCTGATTTTGACTTGGGTAGGCACTTGAATGCATCGAAAGCAGGGTCGAGGGATTCTCCACAAACAAAGCTTAAATTCTTGGTCAAATTTAATGCAACCCTAAAAAAATCCATTCTCTTTTGTGGAGAAAAAAGATATTACTTTTCTTACTCCGGTTTCGCACAACGTGTTAATTTTTCTTAGAGATTTATTGTTCTTTTCTTTGATAATTTCATTTCAACATTAGCATATTACATTCACCCCATAACATTATTTAGATTTATATCATTATTCAGTAGCATATGCAATTATATAGAACGAACAATATCTTCATCATCAATGCAATGGAACATAAAGGAACAATAGAATAAAAACATTCACACATAGAGACACTGGGATTGGTTAGAGACTAGGGAAAAATCCCACAAGGGGGAAAGCCCTTCCAAATTCTTCTTCTTATTAGTTTGTCATAAAATATTCAGCAAAGAGAGAATACAAAGATCCATATATTCATCCATACAACTATTTAGCAAAACAACTACACAATATCCAAGAAATTAACCCAACAATGCTTATACTCAACCCTGATTCTGAAAATTATAATGAACTATAACTGTTGAATTCTGTGGTCAATGAGCAGAAACTTCGATAGACTGAAATTTCATCTTCTAGTTCCTAGTTGCATGAAGGAGGAGTCATCTGAGCGACTATAGCAGCCTAGTCGTTGCCTTAAGCCCGACATGCGAGCGACTTGGGCCGGATCTGGACTATGGCGAGTGTGCGGCTAACATTATGCAACCCTAAATCCTAATCACATGCATAGTGGGTTGTTCGTGTGACTGGAAGGCTCTAGTGGCACACATGAGCCTCTGTGGGAGCGACTGTGGTCGAAATCCTTCTGTGTTGTGCCTGCAATTGTGGCCCAAAACCCTAGATCTAAAATGTGAGCTTCAAACCCTGCAATTTCACCTTAGAGCGAACCCATTCCTCCACGGACCTGCCTCAGAACTGTGCAATCCAAAACCAAGAATAGAAGAATGTCTCATAATGATTTCGAAATGAGGTAGAGATCACTTGTATTTATAGCCTTCCAATGGGGTCCACTTTGCTTTAGGGTCAACCTTATCCAATATGAACATGTGGACATTTCTTCATAAGTACACTTTCCCTTATCTGATTTGAGTGATCTTTAGGTAAATTTTGGTCCTCTCGAAAATAGGAATTCAATGCAATCATCATATCCATAAAATGAGTTGTCCAAGGTGGAATTTGATTGTAGTTTCATATCTTAACACTCCCTCTCAACTAGGGAGAATTCCACCTACATCATGTCATGAGTATCCTATCAACAAATTATATCTAGTATCAAGTATCTCATCATCTCGTATCATCATCGATCATATAAATTCATCTCTTTCTTATTCATGATTATCTCTTGATTGTCCCTGCTCATATGATGAATATTCTTGAATCTAGAAGAAGAAGAATTTTTCATCAGAGTGAAGCCTAAGCTACCACCCTCTATTCATCGGGCTACTACCTAGAATCTTTGCCAGCGGGGTATCACCCAAGAAAATTGGCGGGGAGTCAGATCTACAACCCACATCAACATCGGAGAGCATATAATCGAGGAGCACATTTCAACCTAGAATCATATTGGGGAGCATATCTCAACCTAAAATATCATGGGGGAGCTACTACTACGACCCCATGTCGAGCAATAGGATATCCAAACACACAGAGGATCACATCTCAACCCTGGAATCACATCGCGGAGTTAATTCTCAACCTATAACTGCATAGGGGAGAAAATCTCAACCCAATCATATTGCCTGTTGATCTTCCCATAGATGACTCTCAATAGTCATGTGTTAGAACACCTGCATCATAATTAGCTTGGGTTGTACACCCCAAGCACACTCTCAACCTGTTTGCTAGAGGGGGAGTATTGTTTCCAATAAGATTAGCTTGTGAGTATGATGCCAACTAGGGTATACTCTGCGACGGCCAAAGGTGGGGGATATACCCAACATGTCAGAGTGGAGAAGGATCAGACACATCCCACAGGTGACAGATAGGGGTGATACCCTATTGTCTAGAGTTCCCTCAACCCCAGAAGCCCTCCATCTCAATTACACACCCTAGGAGCTCAACAAGGAGGAAGAGCTAGCTCAGAGTCCTCGATCAATGATGCTCTCATCATACTCATATCATCATGCTCATATCTGGTAATCATCATGTCTCAATAGTGTTGTCTAGGTAAATCCTCTCTGCGGACAGAGACGATCCCTCTAGCCCAATGAGTGGGTCTGACAACCTAAGTGAAAATCTACTAGACACTTTGCTAAGTTACAATTGAAAAGAGAAACGAAGAAGATGGCCTACCTCATTCTGATGATTTTTCAATCTCCTTTGTTGAAGACCTTGAATCACTTGCATCACGGGCTAATTCCTGTTGCTCTCAGCATTTGTGCACCTGCACAAGAGATCAAGACACAACAAGGCATGCAAATACAAATAGCATATTCAAAAGAAACCTACTTAACTGGTCAAGGAATGTTAAGCTAAATGATACATGAGCATACACATTTAGGGAAAATGAACTAGTGGTTGTATATTAATAGAAAATAAATGGAAGCATAAAATCAAGCCTTGATGTTGATAGGCTCTCCTTGAATGAATATCCAAGTCCAAGCTAAGCTCTCCAAGCACTCCTTCTCCAAGCCAAATGAGTGGCATATAGGCACAATCTTAGCATAAGGGTGCAAATAGTGCCTAGACCAACAGACTATAACCAGCCTCTAACCATTTGGGAATGGGAGAGGATGAATATATAGGCTGGGAAAGGGAGTTAGGACCTCTCCAAAGATAGGATTAGGTCCTCATCTCAAGGAGGTAGCTCATAGGGATAAGACCAAGAGGACAAGTTGGGAGAACTTGACCTCATCTATGCGGAACAACCTCCAGCTCGCCACTTTGGAAGCTTCTAGATCACGAAACTTCTCATCCTCTTTGGTAAAATCGCCTTTTTGGGATCATCGCAGGTATACATGTGAACAAAGCGATGCCATCGTGGGTCGAGTATAGTGCAACAGGCTATCATCGCAGTTTTTAGTCTCATAAGAGCGATGATCCTCAAATTAGGGTTTAAGAGCTATTTCCTTCAGGGGAAGCTCAAGGCATTTTCCAATCAATGTCTCAGGGAGGATCTGAGTTGCATATACGAATGAGTACACTACATTATGGTCATGTTTTGGGCACTTCGGGGTATGACACAGGGAAGTGCAGGAGGTGTGAAAAAATACTATGTAACAGATGCCCCCTAAAGCATGAAGGAAAAATGGGGAGTGATGGCTGAGATGCTTTACGAGCTTTTGCAAGGACAAGGAAAAACACTATTAGGAGACCTATAAATCAAGGACGCATATACATATACACATCTGATATCAAACATGAATCGATGGTGTGGATGCAACCATCTAGATAATAAGGACTATAATAAAGGATCCATGGTATGGACGCATCCATCCAAATGAGAAGGATCATCTATGAATCTAAGATCCAAGGTATGGTCGTAACCATCTGATATAGAAGGATCATCATAAATGTAAAGTCCCACGTTATGGTCAAAGTCATTCGCATAGCAGAAACATGTGTACAATCATGAATAACACATAACTCCACGCAACCTAAGTCCTATCAGACAAGACTCAAGGTCTTGTGCTCCATCCCAACCTAATCAAAGTACAAATTCTAACATGTGAATAAATGTGTTGAAGTCAAACATGCTAGAAAACCACCTGATTACCGACCAATGATGTGGACCATTAATAGGCGCGAGAGAAGCCACCAATAATCATAATGGTCCTCAAGGTACAACAATACATTCCATGAATGTGAAAACGAAGCTGATGTCGAACACTCGTGGAATCACCCAATCAAAGGTCAATAGTGAAAACCTATTGTCAGATACAAAGAACATACCAATAAGGCATGCAATCTCTAAGGTACTGAAAGGGAGTTTCTGAGTCATCTTTCTGGATAATGAGTTGAAGTCGACAAGAAGTGACCCGTTGAAAGAGGGTCATAATGATTCCCCCATCATCGACACAAAACAAGGAATAAAGTGGAATGAAATGAGTAAGATCCAAGACTGTAGAAAGAGTCATACAATGTATAGGTAATAGACTGTAGATAGGACTTCTCTTGAACATATTGGTGACACGACTCTGGAGTGTGGCAGCATTAGACTCAACATAGGAACAAGGGTCATAATGACAAAGTGGAATAGTCAAATGAGAGGAAAAATGGATCACCCAAACCCGGAAGGAAAAATGACTAGGTGAGGATATCCCAAACCCGACACGAGAATCAGATGAGTGTCATGTTCAAGAGTGACATGCTACTAATACAAGAGATGTTTCACTTTCACTTTTTCCCCACTATTTCTAGTGAGTACCTCTTTATTTTTACACAATATTGAAGGGGATACCATATGCTTATCATATAAGTTCATCATTCATATGAATCCATCCTATTAAGTTTTACGAGTCCTAGGAAGGAGAAACTTGGGCTCGTCATGGTGACAAGTATTTCATTGTTTAAGTTTTAAGAGTCCGACGGAAGAATAACTCGGTGTCTTTTTCATATTTAGATGGTTTGAAAAAGAGATGAAAAAAAAAAATCCATCATGTCCATTTTCGTAATTTGTCCCTCAAACCCGAAAAGGTAGAAAGCAATATTTGAGAGAACCTCTTGGCCATGTCAACCAAGGTGTACCTTTTTTGTAAATAGTCAATCTCATCCTGAAAATGGGGTAAATGTATACTGAGACGACTCCATTTCATTTATTTTTACGAGTTCTAAAAGACAAGTACTCGATGATCTTTTCATTTTTCGAGAGTCAGAAAATAACTTAAATATGACTCCTCTTGGAGGAACGAGTGGTATAAAAGGATAGCAACTAGTTCTGGTCATGATGGAACTGCTCAAAACATGTAATGGTCAAGAGGCTGGCTAATAAGACCACTCATCGCAGATGTTCCCCAGGCAAGGTTAAAACAACCAAGTGAAGGCATATGGTCGTCCAAAGAAATGGTGACGATGGAATGAAAGAACCAAGGCTCATCTAACAAATATCGGCTGATAAAAATGGCAATCGAGAGATGTAAAATGGGAATTGTTTCATTTTTACACAAGCTTGAAACACGGGAAATGATGCTTGAGTATACTTTGAAAATGGTTTCATTTTTTCACAAACTTGAAACATGAGAAAAAAATATGCTTGGATTTGGTTTCATTTTTACACAAGCTTGAAACAAATATAAACTATGCTTGAGATAAGTTTGCACGCCCCTAGAATAATGACTCAATTCGAGTTACATGCCCCCCAAGCTTCATTTCAAGCACCTAAGTATATGGAATGAAGGTTCACTTCCGAGATCAAAGTGAAAGACTCGACTTAGATTTTACAAGATCTAACCAAAGACTCAAATTGGAAGGGGATATGTTTCATTTTTTAACGAGCTTGACACAACTAAAAGAACTATCCTCATGGAGACCTATTTCATTTTTTAATGAGGTTGACATAGTAAAAGAACTATCCTCATATCCCTTGTTTCATTTTTTTAAGGAGCTTGACACAAGACAAGGAACTCTGCTCCAAATCCCTTATTTCATTTTTTAAGGAGCTTTACACAGGATAGGGAACTCTTCTCCAAATCCCTTGTTTCATTTTTTAAGGAGCTTGACATAGGACAAGGAACTCTGCTCCAGATCCCTTGATTCATTTTTTAAGGAGCTCGACACAAGACAAGGAACTATGCTCCAAAACCCTTTATGACAACCCAAAAGATGCCATGGCTTCCAAGAGGTTCTCATTAGATGGGAGAACAACACTTTGGAAGGGATACATGCCCAGGGATCCAAATGAAAAACTGGGCTCCTATGCCCCCAGTACATGGTGTACTACATCAACTACTAGAACATTAGTAGATATGAACAAGGAACAAGTGGCCATGTAATTAACCTATGGCGGGGGTGATACACATCACTCAAAAGAGGGAAGAAACAAGAGCTCCCATGACATAAACATAGTCATGACCAAAGAGTAGATTAAAATCTAAAGGGCCTTGGACAACCATCATGTCTGTATAGACAGTATTTCTTCCCAAATTAATAGGTAACTTAGGAAGGATACCTAAGAGCTGATTGGTTCCTCTGTTAAAAGCTAACAAATTCTGGGTGACAGGGACAAGTTGAGGAGAACCTAAAGCTTACCAAGCAGTTGAAGACAGGATGCTAACAGATGTGCCCTTGTCTGTGACAGTGCTAGGTACGGCCATATGATAAGTCTGTACTACAATCTGGAAAGGTGTATAAGACAGAAGGCGATATCCTGCCAGTCGACTCCAATAAAAAGAAGTGACCAAACTACTTGGAGGGGGTGTCGTAGGAATGTGAGAATTGCCCTCTTTCTCTATGGGAACAGGAGAAATTCTCTCATGCACCTCGGGAACGAGAGGATTTTCCTCCAGTTCATTCGAAATTGAGGAAACCAGAAGAACCTAAGGAGTATGAGGTTCACTCTTTACCGGAAAGGTATGGTTAACTGAAGGTGGAGTCAATTCTACCTATTTCTCAAACAATGGTTGGTCGAGAATGGACTCATGAGACTCACTTTTAGAGAGAGTAGGGTTGACCAAAGATGAATTTTGATCAATCACTTGATCAACTAGTGTAAGGATCAAGGGAAAGCTTTTGATACCTAGTCAGAAGATGAGGTTGAGAAGTTGTAAGGTTTTCCAACTTTTTGGAAGCTTCATCCATAAGAGGACAAATGTGAATGGGATGATTACCTTCACACAACTTACAGGGAAATTTGACTTTTCCATTTTTCCCATAGGCTTTATTGTTACTAGTTAAAGGTTTATCACCAACATACCGCCAGAGGCTGATGACGAAGGTCGATGTGAACCTGTGGACCACACTTCTAAGACCTTGGGAATACCAGGACAATTCCAAAGAAGGTGGTCACCCTTACATAACATGCAAGGGAATTTTACTTTTCGAGGTTGGTTGGAATATTTTTCTACATCAGTTGGATCTGTAGCAATGACTGCTTGGTTTCCCCCTTGCTTATTTTGCTTCTTCTTCTTCATCCTCTTCTTCACCTTCTTCTTCTTCTTAGCTTCCTGGTTACTAGAATCTAGACTTTCACCAGGAGAAGAGGAAGAACGAGGTGAAGAAATAGGTGAAGAAGGTGAGGGGTCAAATTTAGGATCAACATGAGGTTGATGTTGTTCAGGTGGAGGATAACTTAGTTGAAAAGAAGTTTTGACACTCGGAACCACTGAAGTTGAAAATAACCAAACTGCCAATCAAAATGGTCAATCCAGGAAGGGACAACATCGCCATATAGGGAGCACCAGTATTTCCAAAAGAAGGAAAAGGACTAGGATTCCCATCAAAGGGGTTTCCTTGATTGGTAGTGTTAGGTCCCTATAATACTAGTGTAACCCCTTATTGTTATTAGTATAAACCCCTTATTATATTGTTTTGCACGTGTAGTCCCCATATTGTTATTATTGTACCCCATAGAAGCCCACTATTGTTATTATTGTGCCATTACATTATTATCGTTTTGTTGGCTCTTATTATATTATGACCCCTTAGACTCCTATTTATAGAAAGGAGGTCTTGTCATTTGGATCATCCAAGAATTGTTCAATTGTGTAATGTAAAGGAGGTTTCCCCCTCTAAGAGGCTGATTTCTAAGTCGTTGATCTATCTTTTCTATCTTTTTGTGAGCTAGTTTCTTAACATTTGGTATCAGAGATTTGGATTCTAGGGTTTCGCTGCTCCAAACAGGTCATCATGGAATTTTCGCTATATCGTTTTTTCCGTGATGTTTAAGAAGCTAACAAAAAAACCCATTTGAGACAAAATCGCACTGAACCTCGGGGCAAAATTTCAAAGCTTGGCTCGCTATATTTTCAGATATATGATCTGAGGAAGTTAGGGTTTTTGAAAACTCCAGAATTCCATCTCAAACAGATCAATGTGGAATTTTCGCTATACTTGTTTTTATGTCAAGTTTCAGACTCTAAATTTAAAACCCATTTGAGCGGAAATTTTGGTGAATCTCGAGCCTGAATTTCAAATCTTGGTTCGCTATATTTTTGGAGATACAGTCAAATACATTTAGGGTTTATGCAGGATCCCGAATTACATCCTAAACAAGTGACCTTGGGAAAATCGTCATAACTTTCTCTCTGAGCGTCAAATTGAATTTCGTAAGAATTTTCAGAAAGAGGATAGACTGTAGTTTTCAGTGTATCAGTTTCAGAATCCAATATTGATCAGACTTGCGAGGTTACAAAGAGGACTCATAGGGCTACTGCAGGATGCAATTTCAGAACTTGGAGATATGAAATTAAAAAGTTACAATTGTTTCAAGATCGAGCTCCTAAAATCAAGAAAAGGCTATATGAGGAAGTTTGATGGCAAGGATCCGGTAAATTGGATACTACACATGAAGCAATATTTTGATCTACATGAGGTGCAACTGTTACAAAAGGTATGTATTGCATCTTCATATTTAGAACCAGAACAATTTTTATGGTATAAAGGGATTTGTTCTCGTAAACCACTTGTTACGTGGTCAATTTTCACGAAGGAAATGATAGCACATTATGATGATACAAAGAGAAACACTTTCTTTATCCAATTGGTAAATCTCAAACAAAAGTGTTCAATGGCAGACCTTATTGAGGACTTTCAAAAATTGAATATAAGGGAAAATGATATTTCAAAGAAGCAGGGGATTGATGTCTCCATAGGGACTTTAAAGGATAACATTCAACATGAGGTTCATCTTTGGGAACCTGATTAATTGGAGAAGGCATTTAGGTTGGCAATAAAAAAGGAAAGCAAAATTATGGCAACAAGGAAGCCTATATAAAGATGGAAGTTTTGTTTCTTCTAGCCTTCCATAACCTACAAGGTTGACACCATAACAATTAGAAGAAAAAAGAGCAAAAGGGCTTTGTTACAATTGTGATAACAAATACATTAAAGGTCATAAGTGTGTTGAGAAGAAATTATTTTACATTAATTGTGGAGAGGAGGAAGAACAAGATCAAGTAACATCAAAAGAAGAGGATATACACCAGGAACCAACCCCAGAGAAAGAAGAAATGAATCCGACCATATCTTGTAAGGAATTGGCAAGAATTACCACTCCTAAAACTCTCAAGATAGAAGGACATAACAAGAAGAAAAAGGTTCAAGAATTGAAATATCACATTGAGAAAGAAGAAATGAATCCGACCATATCTTATAATGCATTGGCTGGAATTACCACTCCTCAAGCTATCAAGATAGAAGGACATATCAAGAAGAAAAATGTTCAAGAAGTGAAAGATCACATCGAGCATCAAGAAATTAATCCAACCATATATTGTAATGCATTGGAAGAAATTACCATTCCTAAAACTCTCAAGATAGAAGGACATATCAAGAAGAAAATGATTCAAGCAGTTAAATATCACATCAAGCGTCAACAACAAGTTCTCCAACTTTTAAAGGATACCGCCACATTGGTGCAGAATCGAATGAAACAACGGGCATATCAACATTGCAGTGAAAGAATTTTGATGTAGGTGATTGGGTATTTTTACGGCTACATCTCAAGCAAGCTATTTATGAGAAGGAAATGTTGGCAATACTACATGCACTTAAGAAATGGAGACCTTACCTAATGGGAAGACACTTCAAGGTAAAAATGGATCATGATAGTCTTAAATACTTTTTAGAACAAACGTTATCTTTAGAAGAATAGAAAAAATGGGTCACAAATATGTGGGTTATGACTTTGAAATCATAAAAAGGGGAGAAAAATGTTGTTACAAAAGCACTCTCAAGAAAGGATGAGGATGTGGAAGCATTGTTTTGTGTTATTTCTATTATTCAACTAGACTGGATAAATGAAGCAAGGGATGAATGGAAGAAGGGTGAAGAAGTGTGGCCACTCATTCAAAAGTTACAGAAGATCCCGATTCAAACATTATTGCCAGAACTTGGTGAGGAAGAAAAAATCATATTAGAACCTGGAGCAGTCACAGAAACAAGAACTTGACAACTACGAAGTCAATCAATTTCAGAGTATCTCATCAAGTGGAAGAATTTACCCGCTGAAGATTCCACATGGGAGGACAAGAATTTTATACAGAAGCATCAAGAACTACTTAAGAGTTGAGGACAACACTTTTTTAAGGAGAGGGGCATGTTAGGTTCCTATACTACTAGTGTAACCCCTTATTGTTATTAGTAAAACCCCCTTATTATATTGTTTTGCCCATGTAGTCCCCATATTGTTATTATTGTACCCCATAGAAGCCCACTATTGTTATTATTGCGCCCTTACATTATTATTGTTATGTTGGCTCTGAATATATTATGACCCCTTAGACTCCTATATATACAAAGGAGGTCTTGTCATTTGGATCATCCAAGAATTTTTCAGTTGTGTAATGTAAAGGAGGTTGCACCCTCGAAGAGGCTGATTTCTAAGTCATTGATGTATTTTTTTTTATCTTTTTGTGAGTTGGTTTCATAACAGGTAGACTGAGGAAATGTTACCATTTGTATCAACCTAAGATCTACTAAGGAGTATTTCCACAGGAAGGATGTTGTTCCGCAGTCAATTAATTTTAGAATTTGAAACAAAAATTTTGTCTTTTCATGTTTTAAGAGTCGAGAAAAGGAAGAAAAGGTGACTCTAATCGCATTTGTTGGTTTAGCGAGCTTGAAAGGACAAGTGCTCGATGATCTTTTCAAATTTAAGGAGTTAGAAAAGATCGAAATGACCACTCAGGTAACTCTACACAAAAAGGAGTACCAAGTAACCGTGAACTTCAATATACACCTTAGCAAATAAATTCACCAAGGACTTGCTGTACGTGTAAGAAATCTCCCCGAATGTTATGTTTGAGACTCAGTTGTCTCTGGATAAAGGTTTGCAACTTATGAGGGTCTCCCGTTATATACTCAATAGTACGGGGAGCACAAGTTTGTACTAGTGTTGCCTAATGCAAGAGTATTGCGAACGACAGTTGCTTAGTTTTATAGACGCTGGAACATGTCTCTAGTCTAGACCACCAAGTATGAGTAGTAATGTTTCAAATTCTCCTTAGATTAATTGAGGTAAATTTTAAGTTTATATTCAATTAACTTTTGGTTTTGAGGCTCAAAACGATGTCACTTGAACACCTAATATGCAGCTATATGAGAAAAAGAAAAAAATTCACTTCAATGAAAGCTAGACTAACCAAGGGAAGAAATTTCAATCAATAATGCATCAAACAAAATGCATCATGCAAAAAAGCCTTCCGCTAACTTTCATTTTCGTCTTCCAAATGCAATTCCAAAAGTAAAAATGATTTTCACTTTTCACTATCCTAAATGCAACTTTTTGAAAGCAAAATGATTTTACTTTGCAAAGATGCACTTATATGAATTATGGTTTTCTTTCCATTTTGAATGATTTGATGCACCTAATACAGTTTTTAGCTTTCAATCACTAAAAAATGTGATATATTTTCAATGAATCTCAAAAAATAACTTTTCAATGCAACTAATATAATGCATTTTAACCAAAAGTAAATTTCAAAATACAAGCTAAAACAAATGCAAAACGATGTTTCCAATTATTTCCACATAAAACAACCCTCAATCAATCAGCAAAACAAACATCTCAACAACACCAACAAGCAGCGAGTGATGACCAATTGACTAGAAACCTTAGAACTCAATCAAATTTCACTTCAAATCCAATGAGACAAATTTTGTAAATTAATCAAGAAAATCAATCAAAAACACCATAGACACTCTGGAAAATCACTGATAGAGGAAACAAAGACTGAAAACAAGAATAAAAAAACTATTTTATCTTATACTTTGGGATCATTGCACCTGTCACAGGCAAAACAACAATAATCGCGACCGTGAGAGGCAAACCCGCGATGGGCAAGAAAAATGAAGAAAAAGTAAAACATCTTCAAGAGCAGACAAAATCAATGTCCTCAAGCAATCAACAACAAGTGAAAATAGTTACAGAAAAGCAAACAAGCTAGAAAATTGACGGTTGGTCAAACTCATCACAAATTCAAGTTGAAGGATTGAATGGAAAGGATCATAGTTTCCCCAGTGGAGTTGCCATTTTGTTGTCTAGGTAAATCCTCTCTGGGGACAGAGGTGATCCCTCTAGGCCAATGAGTGGGTCTAGCAACCTAAGTGACAATCTACCAGACACTTTGCTAAGTTACAATTGAAAAGAGAAACGAAGAATATGGCCTGCCTCATTCTAATGCTTTTTTGATCTCCTTTGTTGAAGACCTTGAATCACTTTTGTCACGGGCTCGTTCCTGCTTCTCTCAGTGTTTATGCACTTACACAAGAGATCAAGACACAACAAGGCATGAAAATACAAATAGCATATTCAAATGAAACCTACTTAATTGAATAAGGAATGTTAAGCTAAATGATACATGAGCATACACATTTAGGGAAAATGAACCAGCAATTGTATATTAATAGAAAATAAAGGGAAGCATACAACCAAGCCTTGATGTTGATAATCTCTCCTTGAATGAATATCCAAGTCCAATATAATCTCTCCAAGCCAAATGAGTAGAATATAGGCACAATCTTAGCATAAGGGTGCAAATAGGCATAGACCAACAGACTCTAACCAGCCTCTAACCATTTGGGAATGGTAGAGGATGAATATATAGGTTGGGAAAGGGAGTTATGACCTATCCAAAGATAGTATTAGGTCCTCATCTCAAGGAGGTAGCTCATAGGGATAAGACCAAGAGGCCAAGTTGGGAGAATTCGACCTCATCTATGTCGAACAACCTCCAACTCACCACTTTGGAAGCTTCTAGATCACGAAGCTTCTCATCCACTTTCAGAAAATCTCCTTTTTGGGATCATCGTGGGTATACAATTGAACATAGTGATTCCATCGTGGGTTGAGTATAGTGCAACAGGCGATCATTGCAGTTTTTAGTCTCATAAGAGCAATGATCCTCAAATTAGGGTTTAAGAGATATTTCCTTTAGTGGAAGCTCAAGGAATTTTCCAATCAATGTCTTAGGGAGGATCTAAGTTGCATATATGAATGAGTACACTACATGATGGTCATGTTTCGGGCACTTTATGGTATGTCACAGGGAAGTGCAGGAGGTGAGACAAAATACTGTGTAACAAATAACAGTTGTCTCATGTTCATACATGACATCAAATCAGATATCATATTAGAAAAAAAAAAAATATATATATATATATATATATATCACAAAAAAAGGATACCATACTCATCCTCCCTCTCAAGGAGGTGCTAAACATAAGCCTAAGCTTGTCTTGTACATCAACACTATCTCAATATATGAAGGTATCTCAGTCCCAGCCATATATGGGATTCTATGCCAATCAAATCCTAGTCTTTGACATTACAATGTGTCCATGACATATTTAGAACTTTCCCAAACATCTCTCCAAAAATATTCATCTTTCCTCATAGCTAGCCATGCTAGCAACCTCGTACTCAACCTCGGACGTGCGTAAAGATTTATACCTCTCATCCAAAAATATCATGGCAGATCTCATATTAATGTTTTCTACGTAAATCATCTCTTCAGACAACCACGATCCCTCTAGCCCAATGAGTGGGACTAGCAACCTACGTGACAATCTACTAGACACTTTCCTAGGTTACAATTGAAGAGAGAGATGAAGAAGATAGCCTACCTCGTTCTGATGCTATCAAGTCGTCCTTTGTTGAAGATCTCGAATCACTTGCGTCACGGACTCATTCCTACTGTTAACAACATTTATGCACCTGCACAAGAGATTAAGACACCACAAGGTATGCAAATACAAAAAACATATTCAAAAGAAACCTAATTAACTGATCAAGGAATGTTAATATAGATGATACATAAGCACACACATCAATGGAAAATGACCCAGCAGTTGTATATTAATAGAAAATAAGGGGAAGCATACAACCAAGCCTTAATGTTGATAGGCTCTCCTTGAATGAATATCCAATTCCAAGCTAAGCTCTCTAATCACTCCTTCTCCAAGCCAAATGAGTAGGATATACGCACAATCTTAGCATAAGGGTGAAAATAGACATAGACCAACCCTTTGGGAATGGAAGAGGATGAATATATAGGCTGGGAAAGGGAGTTAGGATCTCTCCAAAGATAGGAGTAGGCCCTCATCTCAAGGAGGTAGCTCATAGGGATAAGACCAAGAGGCCAAGTTGGGAGAATTCGACCTCATCTATGTCGAACAACCTCCAACTCGCCGCTCTGGAAGCTTCTAGATCATGAAGCTTCTCATCCTCTTTGGGAAAATTTCCTTTTTGGGATCATCACGGGTATACAAGTGAACATAGTGATGCCATTGCAGGTCAAGTATAGTGCAATAGGCAATCATTGTTTTTTTTAGTCTCATAAGGGCAATGATTCTCAAATTAGGGTTTTAGAGCTATTTCCTTTAGGGGAAGCTCAAGGCATTTTCCAATCAATGTCTTAGGAAGGATCTGAACTGCATATATGAATGAGTACACTACATGATGGTCATGTTTCGGGCACTTCAGGGTATGTCACAGGGAAGTGCAGGAGGTGTGACAAAATATTGTGTAACAAATGCCCCCTAAAGCATGAAGGCAGAACGAGGAGTGAGGGCTGAGATGTTTTAAGAGCTTTTGTAAGGACAAGGACAAGCACTGTTAGGAGACCTACACATCAAGCACACATATAAATATACATATTTGATATTAAAACATGAATCAATTATATGTGTTAGGTCCCTATAATACTAGTGATTCCCCCATTACTATTGTCATTGTATCCCTTATTGTTATTGTTGTGCCCCTAGTGTCCCCATATTGTTATTATTGTACCCCATAAAGGCCCACTATTGTTATTTTTGTACCCTTATATTATTATTGTTAGGTTGGCTTTGGTTATATTGTGACCCCTTAGACTCATATATATAGAAAGGAGGTTTTGTCATTTGTATCATCTAAGAATTGTTCATTTGAGTAATGTAAAGGAGGTTTCCCCCTCAAAGAGGCTGAATTCTAAGGCGTTTCTCTTTCTTTTCTATCTTTTTGTGAGATGGTTTCATAACATTTGGTATCAGAGCTTTGGATTCTATGGTTTTGCTACTCCAAATAGGTCATTGTGCAAATTTCTCTATAAATTTTTCGTTGTGAAGTTTCAGAAGCTAAAAAAAAACCCATTTGAGAAGAAATCGGTCTGAATCTCGAGGCCGAATTTCCGATCTCGTCTCGCTATATTTTTGGAGCTATGATCTAATGAAGTTAGGGTTTTCGAAAGCTCCATAATTTCATCTCAAACAGTCATCATGGAAGTTTCGCTATAATTTTTTTTCTACGAAGGTTCAGACTCTGAAATTAAAACCCAATTGAGCTGATATCTTTGTGAAGCTAGGATATAAATTTCAGGTCTTGTCTGGATATATGTTCGGAGACATAATCTGAGGAAGTTATGGTTTTACAGACTCCCGAATTACATTCTAAACAGGTGATCTTGGGAAAATCGTCATAACTTTCTCTCTAAGCATCAGATTGAAATTTCGTAAGAAGATATAGAAAGAGGACGAACTGCACTTTTTTTTATTGCTTTTAGGGAAAAAGGTCGAAAGAGTAACACGTGGAACTTCGTACAAGTTCGCTCTACTGAAAAAGTATATAAGCAGGTCATCTTGGGAGGTGGGGCATAACTCTTTCTTGGAGAATCCAATTTTGATCAGACTAGTGGCATTGAAAAGAGGGAAATGAGGGATACTGCAGGTCGCAATTTCAGACCTTGGAGATCCACAATTATAGAGTTACAGTCGTTTCAATATCAAGCTCCTACAAAGTGAAAAAATGTGTATAGTTTTTTAAAAAAAATTCATAAGTTTGGTTTGAAGGAATTCAAAGGGCATAGTGAAGCATTATTATTAGTAATTGATGCCCCGAAGAAAGAAAATGGAAACAGCTAGTAAGCAACCTGAAAGCTGTAGCATGACTCATGAAGAAGAGGAAGAAATGCAACATGATATATCAAAATTAGGATACCAAGTGCAACAAGTTTCACTGGCACAAAAAGTAATAGAAGCTAAGATGGATGGTTTAAAGAAAGACGTAGAAGCTAAGATGTATGGCGTGGAAGCTAAGATAAATGGTTTAAATAAAGGCGTAGAAGATAATATGGATGATTTAAAGAAAGACGTGGGAGCTACGATGGAAGATTTGACAAAATTTCTACAAGAAATGCTTACTAGTGGCGAAAGGGTAGTAAAGGAAACACATGATGGGAACAAAATAAATGTTAATCATGATTTCATAGACTCTAATGTTGGATCGAAGAACCACCATGTTCCAAAGATCCATATGAGGAATTTTGATGGCAAGGATCCCGCAACATGGATACTCCATATGGAGTAATTTTTCGATCTCCATAATGTCCAAAACACACAAAAGGTACGCATTGCAACTTTATATTTGGAACAAAATCAGTTTGTCTAGTATCAATGACTTTTTCCTCGTAAACAAATTGTCACTTGGGCTATTTTTACGGATGAAATGATAGCACATTATGAGGATACAAAGAACAACACTTTTTTTAACCAATTGATAAATCTCAAACAAAAGGGTTCAATGATGGAACACATTGAGGACTTCCAAAAATTGAATATAAGTGTAAAAGATATTCCAGAGGAGCATAGGATTGATGTGTTCATAGGGACTTTAAAGGATAACATCCAACATGAGGTTCGCCTTTGGGAACCTAATTCATTGGCGAAGGCGTTCAAGTTGGCAAGAAAAAAGGAAAGAAAAATTATGGCAACAAGGAAGCCTACCACTCACAATCATAAAGATGGAAGTGTTTTTTCCCCTAGTCATCCACAACCTACAAGGTTGACACCACAACAATTGGAAGAAAAAAGAGCAAAAGGGCTTTCTTAAAGTTGTGATAGCAAATACACTAAAGGTCATAAGTGTGCTGAGAAGAAAATATTTTACATAGATTGTGAAGAGGAGGAAGAAAAGGAAGAATAAACATCAAAAGAAGAGGATATACACCAGGAACAAACCCTAGAGAAAGAAGAAATGAATCCGACCATGTCTTGTAATACATTGGCTAGAATTACCACTCCTCAAACTATCAAGATAGAAGGGCATATCAAGAAGAAAAAGGTAATAGTATTGATTGATTCGAGCAGTACCCATAATTTTATTCTTTGTAAGATAGCCAAGGAAATGAATTGCTTCCTATATCCAACACCAGAGTTTCAAGTGATGGTTGCAAGTGGAGGAACCATAACTTTCTCAAGAAAGTGCCATAATATCAAGCTATCCATGGGAGAATATGTATTGAATAGTCCAATGCTTTCAATTCCAATGGATGGTGTTGATGTTATACTAGGAGTCCAATGGCTACAATCCTTGGGTATAATAACATTTAATTCTCAAGAACTTTTCATGAAATTTTCTTCAGAAGGAAAGGAAGTTGAATTAAGGGGTATTGTAGGGAAACCGGGAAGGATAATCAGCTCTAACAGAATGACAAAACTTTTAAAGAAAGAAAAACGAGGCATAATTGCACAATTATGTCCACTAGAGGTTCTCAAGATCTCCAAAAAGTCTTGTACAATCATTCCAAGGTATTTGAGACTCCCAAAGGCCTCCCACCTATTTGTGATCATGATCATGCTATTCATTTGATTCCAGGAAGTGTTCGTCCAAACATCATGCCTTACAAATATCCCTATGCCCAAAAGAGTGAAATTGAACATATGGTTGCAGAAATGTTAGAGGCTGGTATAATTCAACCTAGTCAAAGTTCTTTATCTACTCCAGTAGTATTGGTTCAAAAGGAGGATGGATCATGGTACATGTGTCCAAATTATAGGGAGCTCAACAAGCTCACTATTAAATATAAATTTCCCATTCTTGTCATTGATGAATTGCATGGATCAATTTACTTCACCAAGTTGGATCTTCATTCATGATATCATCAAATCAAAATGAAGACTGAAGACATTCCAAAAACAACATTTAGAACTCATGAGGGTCATTATGAATTTTTGGTCATGACTTTTGGCCTTACCAATGCACCTTCTACATTTCAAGGTTTGATGAATTCCATTTTCAAACCCTTCCTTAGAAAATTTTTGTTAGTATTTTTTGATGATATACTAATATACGGAGAGTCTTGGAAGGATCATGTTCAACATGTTGACAGGGTGCTCAAACTATTGGAGGAGAAACAATTATATGCAAAAAGCTCCAAATGTTTCTTTGGAGTACAAGAGGTGGAATATCTGGGTCATATTGTATCTCATGAAGGTGTTAAGGTGGACCCTAGCAAAATTTAAAACATTAAGGAATGGAAAGTCCCCACATCTATAAAGCATCTACGAGGATTTCTCAGGTTGACAGGGTATTATCGCAAGTTTGTTAAGAATTATGGGAGAATAGCAACACTTCTAACAACATTATTGAAGAAAGGTGCATTTTCATGGACTCCAGAAGCAACAAAGGCCTTTGAACATCTTAAAGAGGCAATGTGCCAAGCACTGGTCTTAGCTACATTGAACTTCAAAAAAAGCTTTATTGTGGAATGTGATGCCTCAGGAAATGGAATTGGTGTTGTTTTAATGCAAGAAGAAAGACCCATTGCTTTCGAAAGTCATCCAATCAAAGGAAAGTATTTACACAAAGCTATTTATGAGAAGGAAATGTTGGCAATACTACATGCACTTAAGAAATGGTGACCCTACCTAACGGGAAGACACTTCAAGGTAAAAACAAATCATGATAGTCTTAAATACTTTTTAGAACAAAGATTATCTTCAGAAGAGTAGCAAAAATGAGTCACAAAGATGTTGGGTTATGACTTTGAAATCATCTACAAAAAAGGGAAGCAAAATGTTGTGGCAAATTCACTCTCAAGAAAGGATGAGGATGTGGAAGCATTTCTTTGTGCCATTTCTATTATCCAACCAGATTAGATAAACAAAGCAAAGGATGAATGGAAGAATGACAAAGAAGTGTGGGCACTCATTCAAAATCTACAGCAATATCCCATTACATCTGATATATTTAGTTGGAAAAATGATTCGTTATGGTACAAATATCGGTTATACCTATGCACACCTCTCCCTTAGGAGGTCACTCAGGATTTCTAAAAACTTACCACAGGGTTAAGAAGGAATTTTTTTGGGATGGCCTTAAATCGGATATTCAAGATTTTGTGGTGGAATGTTTGGTTTCCCAACAAAATAAAGCTGAAACAATTAAGACCCAAAGTCTATTACAACCTTTATCCATTCCAAGCCAACATTGGGAGGAATTTTCAATGGATTTTATCACAGGTTTACCCAAGTCTGAAAGAAAGAGTGTTATCATGGTAGTAGTTGACAGACTTACCAAGTATGCACACTTTTGTGCATTATCTCATCCATTTAAATCGAGTACAATTTCTAATGCATTTATGGAAACAATTCAAAAGCTACATGGAACCCAAAGATTATTGTAAGCAAAAGAGATCCCATTTTCACTGGAAACTTTTGGACAGAATTATTTTCTTGTCTTGGTACTCAGTTAGCTCATAGCTCATCTTATCATCCTCAATCTGATGGGAAAACTGAGATAGTAAACAAAATTTTGGAAGGACATCTCTGTTGCTTTGTATCTGATAAACAAACACAATGGGTCAAATGGTTGCCTCTGGTTGAATGGTGGTATAACACTTCCTTCCATACTGCAACAAAAATCACCCCATTTATGGCACTTTATGGTATCATCCACCATCCATCACATAATATTTAAGAGAAAATTCTAAGGTCGATCACATCAAGCATCAACAATAAGTTCTCCAACTCTTAAAGGATAACCTCACCTTGGCGTAGAATAGAATGAAACAACAAGCAAATCAACATCACAACGAAATAAGTTTTGATGTAGGTGATTGGGTATTCCTACGGCTACAACCATATAAACAAATGTTCCTCAAGCAAGCTAAGAAGGATAATACATTATCACCAAAGTATTATGGTCCATAAAAGGTGTTGCAAAAGATAGGTACTATGGCATACAAATTGGAGCTTCCTGCAGCTTCCAGAGTGCACCCAGTTTTCCATGTGTCATGCTTAAAGAAGGTTATAGGCGACAAGCTCCTAGTTCAAACAATATTGCCAGAACTTGATGAGGAAGGAAAAATCATATTGGAACCTGAATCAGTCAAAGAAGAAAGAACTCGAAAACTACGAAATCGATCAATTTCAGAGTATCTCATCAAGTAGAAGAACTTACCTATTGAAGATTCTACATGGGAGGATGAGAATTTTATACAGAAGCATCCAGAATTACTCAAGCATTGAGGACAACACTTTTTTGAAGGAGAGGGGAATGTGAGGTCCCTATAATACTAGTGATTCCCCCATACTATTGTCATTGTATCCCTTATTGTTATTTTTATGCCCCTATTGTCCCCATATTGTTATTATTGTGCCCCATAGAAGCCCACTATTGTTATTTTTGTGCCCTTATATTATTATTGTTAGGTTGGCTTTGGTTATATTGTGACCCCTTAGACTCCTATATATAGAAAGGAGGTTTTGTCATTTGTATCATCCAAGAATTGTTCATTTGTGTAATGTAAAGGAGGTTGCCCCCTTGAAGAGGCTGAATTCTAAGGCCTTGATCTTTGTTTTCTATCTTTTTGTGAGTTAGTTTCATAACAGTATGGACGGATTCATCCAGATGATAAGGACTATATGAAAGGATCCATGGTATGGGCACAACCATACAAATGAGAAGGATCATCTGTGAATCTAAGATCCAAGGTATGGTCGCAACCATCTGATATAGAAGGATCATCATAAATGTAAAGTCCCACGTTATGGTCACAACCATCCATATAGTAGAAACATCTGTACAATCATGAATAACATATAACTCCACACAGCTTGAGTCATATTAGACAAGACTCAAGGTATTGCGCTCCATCCCGACCTAATCAAAGTATGAATTCTAACATGCGAATGAATGTGTCGACGTCAAACATGCTAGAAAGCCCCCTGATTACTGGCCAATGATGTGGACCATTAACATGTACGAGAGAAACCACCAATAATGACAATGGATCTCAAGGTACGATAGTAAAGTCTGTGAATATGATAATGAAGCTAAAGTCAAACACTTGTGGAATCATCCAATTGAAGGTCAATGATGAAGACCTGTCGTCTGATGTGAAGAACTTGCCATTAAGGCATGCAAGCTCTAAGGTACTAAAAGGGAGTTTCTAAGTCATCTTCCTGGATAATGAGCTAAAGTCGACAGGAAGCGACCCATCGAAGGAGGGCAATGATGATTCCCCCATCATCGACACGAAACAAGGAATGAAATGAATAAGATCCAAGATTGTAACAATGGGTCAAATAATGTATAGGTAAATAACTAGAGATAGGAATTCTCTTGAACACTAGAGACACAACTCCAGAGTGTGGCAGCACTTGAATCAACATTGGACTAAATGTCATGATGAAAAAACAAAATAGTCAAATGAGAGGCAAAAATGGGTCACCCAAACCTGGGAGGACAAGTGACTAAGTGAGGATATCCCAAACCAGACATGAAAGTAGAAGAATGTCATGTTCAAGAGCAAAATGTTGCCTATACAAAGGATGTTTCATTTTCATTTTTCCCCTGCTATTTCTAGTGAGTACCTCAATTATTTTTATCACAAGCATGAAAGGGATAGCATATGCTTGTCATGTAAGTTCATTCTTTGAATGAATCCATCCTAGTAAGTTTTACGAGTCCTAGGAAGGAGAAACTCGGTCTCATCATGGTGACAAGTATTTCATCCTAAAATTTTAATGAGTCTGATTGTAAGAATAAATTGGTGTCTTTTTCACATTTAGAGAGTTTGAAAAAGAGATGAAAAAGAAAACTCCATCATGTCCCTTTTCGTAAGTTGTCTCTCGAACCCGAAAAGGTAGAAAACAATATTCGAGAGAACCTCTTGACCATGTTGACCAAAGTGTACCTTTTTCGTAAATGGTCAATCTCAGCCCGAAAAAGGGGTAAACATATATTGAGATGATGTCAATTCATTTATTTTAACGAGTTCGAAATGACAAGTACTCTATGATCTTTTCAGTCTTCGAGAGTCAGAAAAGATCTTAAATATGACTCCAAGGGGGTTCCTTTTTTGTTTATTTTTAACGAGTCTAAAAAAGAGATAAAACGAAAACTCATTTGAATTAGTCAAAATTAATCACATGTTCATCAGAAAGTACTTGTAACTACACAAGGAAATTCACCCATCACCGATATCGAGAAACAATAATAAAATATTGATAAAATATTGACAAAAATGAACTCAAGTTATAAATAGGCCATAAGTAAAAACATTTTTACCATTTCACCAAAGTAAGTTTTAAGAGTGCATTTGTGCCCTATTTTTCTTGATTTTCAAACGACCAGTGTGGGAGATCCAGTGCATCATTACTCGAAACGTCTGCAACAGGTGAAAGATATGCTTGTACTCTTGCATTTCATTGTTATTTAATTTTTTTTCATTCAGCTTTTTCCTATTAGTAGGAGGATTTTCGTTTTTAAATCGTGTTGGCGACCATCGTGGGTTTCCTTATTGGATCCACGATGATCACCCCCGATCTTAAAGGACCTCACGATGACATCGCTCTATTACTAAAAATAGGCGTGATGGCACCGAAGCGGAATTTTTTGAAGAAAAAACCCTCTTTAAAGCAAAAATTCTTGATTTTGATCCATGAAATTTTTTCTAATTTATGTTTAATGGTGTTTTGCAGGAGATCATGGTTCTATAAAGGAAAGAAGAGGCCATGAGGTTGAAGACCACCAAGCAGCCCAGGATCCAGAGTGTATCAATGCTTTGAGAAATTGTGGGTTGTTGAAGTTCTTCAGGACCACAGGATTGAGAGATTAAATGAAGTTGTTGTTGTATTTGATTAGCTTATGGGATGTTGATCAAGAGCTATTCATAATTAAATATCAGGAGCTAGTGTTGGAGGAATCAGATATTTATTTCATCACTGGATTTTCTAGGAGTGGAGAGAGAGTCCAACTCTTTGGATCTTGTCCAAGAGGTGAAAGTACTAGTAGTCTAGTCAGGAGACATTGCCCAGGTTCAGAGATGACCATGGGCAGGAAAGTGAAGACAACAACAATCACTAATCTTCTCTTGAGAACTATCTTGTTCACCATAGCTCGTGTATTTGGCATGCAAGCTCTCCACGAAGCTTCACAGTCACAATTATGGTATGCAGTATATTGTCTGACTTCCACAACCTTCAACTGGTGTGGAGGACTACTGGATAATATGAAGAGACAGCTAACCAAAGGTAAACAAGGGAACGTGAAACAATTTGGTTTTAGTTCAATACTGGTTACTTTCTTCCTAGAGCGGGTGCCCTTGTTTTGGAACCACTTTGTAGAGGTACCAGATCCTCTCCCCCAGGAGCCGAGGCTAGTGCAGTGGAGTCACCTCATGCCTCAGGGAGGAGGGGGCCAACAAATGCATTTCCCTCCACATTTTTTTAGTTGGCTACATTGCTAACTACTCATGACGATTATGCTTATGCCAACATGGATTTCAGATGCGATTCGTATCTACCTCTGCCACCAGGAGAATGATGGACTGACATAGGTAAAACTTGTTTTTGGATTTTTTCAAGTTTTATGATTTTTTTGTCAAAGTGTAACTGAGATTTAACTTGTGATAAATGTGTATGGACCAGAAATACCACCTGACATGTCACCAATAGCATGGAAAACAACCCATCAGATAGTAGGCGCTGACTATGAGGAAGGGGCGAACCCCTTGGTAGAGATGGAGCACAACCTGGACGTGATTACTCGGGGATACTAGATTATGCTACCATAGATGAGGTTCCACTACAATGGAAGAGGCACACCGTAAGAGTACCAACGAGACTATGTCAGTTGTTAGGCCAAGTGATCAGAGCAGTCTCATGCTACCATGAGCATCGTGCAGGCTAATAGCCTTTCTAGTTACTTTTACACATTTTGTAGGCTTTGAAAGCCAAGTGCCTTAGAACACTTTATTTTTTGAGATTTTGATGTAAACACTCTAACATACACAATAGATATATATATGCATGTTTTAGTTTCCACTTATGTGTCCATGTATCATGATGTGATTGGTTTTATAAATTATGCAAATGTCTATCAAGAACATAATTTGCTAATGCATCTGTTAATGTATTCAAATTGCGTGGAATATGTTGATATGTGATAAAATTAAAAATTATTTCCAGTAATTGAACATGTAGATACATACACAGTATCTTTGGATTTCTTACCAAATAATGATTGTTTAAGTGTAACACAACGAGTTGTGAATCTAACTTGACAACTAAATGTCTAATGCCAAGAGCAACTGCTTCTGACAATAGTTCAATGAATGTAATATATTTAGCAATATTGTTAGTTGTTCGACTAAGGCATATACCTTGTAATTCAATCAACTCGCCATCAGGGGTAAAGAGTGCCCAAGTTGCAAAAGACAAATTATGTGTGCTACAACAAGCACCATAACCAAAACTAAGATAATGACTTGATGACATCTACAAACTGAATGGAACTCAAGGTAAGCAGAAAAAGACATGTCTACAAAGCAAAAAACACACCAAAAATCAAAAAGCACACACTAAAGTACAAAAGAATATTTACAAGGACAATCACATGTAAAAAGTTCAGATGGAGCCCATTGTTGGACTCGGGTAATCAATCAACAAAGAATAAAACCAGAGTTTCACCATAGACATGATGTGTAAGCATCAACTCAACCAAATAATAGACTAGAACTCATAAAAGGCTATTCCCCCATGCCCCTCGGCTGAGCGAGGGTTACATGTCATGAAGTCTATGCCCCATTTAGCATATGGGCCAATGGTAACTACTGGGTGTAAGGATGCTAGCAGGGCAAACTGCTTGCGGTTAAAAATTTGGCATTCATGGCATTTCTAAACAAGTAGAATACAATCTTTAAAGATGGAAGGCTAGAAATAACCAGCGAAGGATTTTCTAAGTAGCGGTGTAGCTTGACATATGACCACGACATGCACCAGAGTGGCAGTCATTCAAGATCATTCATCCTCTTCAAGTGTTAGACATCTGCGAAGAATAGAGTCTGCACCAACTTGGTACATTGTATCACTAAGAATCTGATAGGGTTGGGACTGATGTCGGAAACGGCATCAGTCGGATCGAGACAACTCAGATCAAAAGGTTTGGGTTTTAAGATAAATGATAATATCTCCATACCACGGGTCAAGAGTGTTGATGAGAAACAGAGTTTCATTAGGAATCTACTCAGTAAAATCAGTAGAAGTGCTTACAGATGGGAGGGCACATATCAACTCGGCAAAAACAAGTGATTTCTTTGATTTGACAGCAGTAAACTCCAAATCAAACTCCTATAGGATAACAATCCATTTGGAGTATTTGCCCCCCATTAATTGACGAGTCAATATATAGGTCATGGGGTTGCAATCGGAAATCATCGTGGTTTTCCGTAAAAGGTTATAGTGACGAAATATTTGGACAACATGAACTATTGCAAAGGCAAGTTCTTGACATGGTCATATTGAGACTCAGTGTCAAGAATATTTCGGCTTAAATAATAAACCACATGTTCGTTGCCATTATCGTCATCCTGAACCAACACCATAACAATAGTACTGTTAGTTGCAGCCAAGTATAGGAAATAATCACGTCGATAATCAGGGGGATGCAGTAAAAGAGCACTGATAAGCGTGTTTTTTAAAGCATCGAAGGATTTCTGGGAAAATTCATCCCAAATGAAAAGGATCCCCTTCTTAAGAAAGTGAGTAAAACCCTTGGCGAGTTCAACATAGTTAGGAATGAATCGATGAAGAAAGTTAGCCTTTCCTTGTAGGATTTTCAATTGAAGCAATGAGGTGGGGGGGTAAGTTGACAATAGCCTCAACTTTTGAAGGATCAATTTGGATACCTTCATGGGACACCACAAAACCTAAGGGTCGACCAGATTCAACACAAAAAAACGCAATTGTGTGGATTGAAACGGATGTTATAGTGTCGACATCACAGAAAGATGGATCCTAAGTGGTATGTATGGTCATGGTGCTTAACAGAATGGGTTGGTAATTCATCGGGGTAAGGTTGAACAATTTGACAAATATCATGAAATGCATAAGACATTTCTCTCTGGAAGGTAGCACCAACATTTTTTAAATTGAAAGGAAGCTTCGTATAGGAAAATGTGCCCCATGGATAGATAAAGGCCATCTTATATTGATCAGTAGGTGAGATGTTGATCTGGTTGTAGCCAGAAAATCCATCCATAAACAAGAAAATATCACTCACAGCACACTCGTGATGATCTGATCGATAAACAGAGTGGGATAATTTCCTTTTGGACATGCGCGATTGATGTCGTAGTAATCAACACAGATGTGAATCGTGCCCTACTTTTTAGTAATAGGTACAATGTTAGACACCCAATTTGCTAATTGGATTGGATAGATAAAACCAACTTTTAAAATATTTTCTACTTCTGCCTTAATAGTTGTAGCCTTCCGAATGCACAGGACGAAGTCATTGAGATAGGTAGGTATTTCATGCACCACTATTGCTAGATCAATACCACAAATTTCCTCGTATGATCATGCAAAGACATCTCGAAATTCTTTGAAAAGTTCAGTGTAAACCTTGATCTCATCGGGAGAGCGAGACACCCCAATATGAATGTTCTCGATAATTCTAGGTTTAAGGGAAATATTAAGAGGCATAGTTGTAGTAATGTTTCTCATATTACCCTCAAACAGGACTTTTTGCACCAAAATAGGTGTTTGAAGTGGATGTGTTGCACAATGAGAAATAAACACTTCAAGACATGAAGGCATCTCACTGAGGTTGGGAAGAAATGAAGAACGATGATGGAGATCATTCCAAGGAGTTTCATCCAGAGACATAACCTCAACGATACTCTCGTCGGTGGGGAATGTCTCATTCAAAGGATTCAAAGAATCCCATGAACCAAGCCAAGGAGATGGCACATAAGTATCTAGGTTCATACTGAAAACAATATGACTTTCTGAAGCAACCGTTGAAGCCAAGAAAATTTCTTGATAATATTGATCTAATGGACTTAATGACATAGAATCACGAAATGAATCAATTTGATCTAGAGTAGGAATAATCCAAGGATTTGTGGAAACCAAGATCATATTGATCGAAGTGACATTCAGAGGTGGGAGAGTAAAAGTACCCATTAAAGCATAATCTTTGAAAAGACCTACCCCAACACTTTCATAAGGAATTTTGGTATTCCCACATATGGGACATTGTTGTTCGATGAGCTGGAAGAGAAAATAGACAGTTGGTCGACGGTGAAAATTTTTCCTTCATGAGGAAAATGAAGCACCCGAAACAAAGAAGAAACCACACAAAACATGGTGTGGGTCCAACTTCCGCTTCTAGCTCAATGGTCTTTCCTTCCAATGTGATCGGCAAGTTTGTGAGAATACCATATGGACGGGATCCTCTGCCATCAAAGGACTCCAAAGTGTTCGGGGACTGATTGAGGGGAGGAGAGCTAATGGATTTCCAACACGAAACATACATGATGCAGGTGGAAGCACCTTCATCAATAACACTCCGATGGATCGTCTTCCCTTTAATGATAACTTGAATCAGAATAGAAAACCAATGAGGAAGATGACGAACGTGGTTTTCAAGATTAAAGGTAATTAAACATGAATCGGCAGGATCAATGGCGTTTATAGCAAAAAAAAATGATTTCGCTGTGTTGGACATGTTTGGAGAACTTCCAAAGAAGAAATTGCCAAAGGTGCTTGAGCTAAATCTTCAACAATATTATAATGATGTGCAACTCTAGCATTCAGATTATAAGATGATTTCCGAAGTACACCCTTGGGAGGTGGTCAGATTACGGACTCACTGTTTGGACGCTTAATATGGAGCGGACTACAATTGGATGGAGTGGAAGTAGAAGGTATATCAGTGACTTATTTATCCACCATCTTCTTTTGCGAGGTTTGATAGTACTTTGTTCGAGTAGCAATCGAAATAGGCGATGAACCCTGCATCATGAAAACTTGGGAACCAGAGGAGGCAGAGGATTGTGGTTGGTCTACCAACTGCGTCTACTGAGATGGAAAATGCTCTTTCAAAACAGCCAGAGTCCATTTCAATAAACGGTTAACTTCAGTACGTGGGGTAGAATCCTTGGTTTAATGGTCTTCCTCACAAATGAGGCAAGGATATTTTAGCTTGCGCTTGGAAGCATCATCAACAGATGATTTGGGTGGAGCCTATTTCGGGGTATCAGTTTTGGCTTTACCTTTCCCCTTTTTCTTACCTTTTGAGGCCTTATTTGTTGTGATAGACTGAATAGCATGTACCTCGAAGGTATTACCAAGATTTGACGAATTTTTCGAAGGATTATTGGAACCAGTGCTTGAAACATATTTCTACTTCAAAGAAGCCTTAGTGGAAGTCTGAGACACTGAACCTATTACACCATCAACAGGTGGTACATGAGGAGACTTTGAGGCTGCCAGATATGAAGATGGTCTTGGAGCATCAAGAAACATCTCATATAACATGTCAGATTGGGAATAGACTAAGTCTAGATACTGAGCACGTGCAATAGCTTGGTCCTCGATAACACATCCACCCATTGTTCTATCTGCGATTTTGTTTACGAATGATTTCGTGAACCATTCCGTTAACAAATCATTAGGTATGTTGAATTTGATGAGGTGACACCTATGTCTCCATTCATGGATATGATTAGAGATGTGGGTCACAGTATCTTTCTTAGGGGATGTGAGAAAATGAGTGACAGTTTCATATCGAACCGGTAATTGGAAGTGGGCAAGGAAGGCCATAGCTAAAGAGTTAAATTCAACATAGGTAGCTCGAGGAAACTCAATATACCATTTTTTGGAAGCACCTGTTGAGGTTCTCTGAAAGAGGCGAAGATGGATAGAATTGTCAATATATGAATTTGAAGAGAACCATAAGTGATATGTCATCACATGGGATTGCGGATCCTCTTTAGACTTTCCTTCGAATTTAGGGCTATCGCTTGGAATTTTAGTTAGAACCGAAGGCCAATAAGGCGAAAGAAAGATAAGATCATTTGTGAGCCTCGATACATCAGGCAATTCCAATGTAGCCAAAAATGGAAATTGCAGATTGAATGGCATGTAGGGCCTTTGAGGAGGCCCAAACTGTGGGTTCCAACCTTGCTGGTAAGGATTTTTCCCCCATAGTGGAGGATTTTGACCATACGGGATTTCATTTTGCCCCCACTGAGGGGTGCCTTGACCATAAGGTGGATTTTTTCCTAGAAAGGTTTGATATTGACCTCCCATAGGTCATTGATAAGCATTACACGTGACATATGGATTGTAAGGTTGTTGAACCTATTGACCCTGGACCTAAAGAGATTGGCCCTGCTACTGCAAGGGTTGACCTTGTGTTTACAAGGGCTGACCTTGTTGATATACATATTGAGCTTGCTGCAGAGGTTGACCTTGCTGCTACAAAGGCTGAATTTGTTGTTGTAAAGGTTGACCTTGTTGTTGTAAAGGTTGGCCTTGCGGCTACAAAGGTTGAGTAGGTTTCTAAACAAACTGAGTTTGTTGCTACAAAGGTTATTGATACTGTTGCAAAGGTTTCCCCTGCTACTGTAACGGTTGCCCTTGTTGCTGCAAGGGTTGTTAGACAGTTCCTTGGGATATACCTTAAGGGTATTGGTAATTTCTGAATTGAATCTAACTATGTCCACCAGGAATAGTGAATTGACCAGGCTAGAATTAAGATCCTACTTGTGGAGTGTAAGACGGATTAACCAAGGCTTGCGAACCATATGGGACATAAGCCTGTTGGAGTGGAATTTGAGCCGTATAAGGCTATTGATACTAGATATTACCTGACCCAGATGAACCAACAGGGTTAGGAATACCACCAAAATAAGGTTCATTAACTCCAACCATGTGAGTTTGTAATCCACTCACATTGGTTTCACCTAACAAAAGAGGAATGTTCAGATTTTTCCCCCCAGGTGGTGACACATTCTGTCCACTTGATAGAGGGGTAGAAGAAATGACTGAAACATGACCTAAAATAGTCGGTTGTATCAGAATGGACAGCTGAAATGGTGGTATAGGTTGTGATGGAATCGTCAGTTGAACGGGAACTAACGCGAAAACAATTTGTACAGAAATTTGAGAGGTCGCGTTTGTAATGAACGACCAGAAGTAGGCATGGCATTTGAAGACCAAATGGGATTTTGATACAAAGATGACGCACTAGGACTTCTTAAAACTAGCTGGGCTAGGGTTGTATAACCAAGTGGAAACATAGGCCCACTAGTTTCAGGAACTGTGTGAGATGGGACTCTTCCTGTAAAATGAAAGCCTTTTGGAGGAAATTCATACCCTTTTTCATCATCGACATGAGGAGTATAAGTAGCGGAAACTTACAAATGACCTAGAGAAGAGGTTGGGATCTCACCTTTTGAATCCATGGGTGGAAACAATTGGTGAGGAGGAATTCAAGATGTACAAGGAGATAACTCCAAAATAACACCAGGTCGATCATAAGGATTGTAAAGACGCTGAAGAGATATCACAACACAATCAAATAATAGATTCGGCGGATATAAGACAAACCTCTGTGGACTCCCAGAGTTTTTGGATCAGATTATTGAAGTGATAAGGAATTCGAACGTGGTGGATGAGAAGAAAGGGTTTGAATGCTCGGTACAATCCCAAGCTCAAAACCTTGGGCTTCAAGTGACTAAGGAATTTCTAAGTGAACTCCTTATGAAGACCCTTCAATATCAGACAACAAAGGGGAACTTTGGGGTGAACTCAATGGTTCAACCACGATGACTTTCTCTAAAGAGCAGAAAAGGAGAAGAGATTCATTGAGGGCTAATTAAAAATATTGTTTACAATGATTTACTCAATATTGGGACAAGAAGTAACTGCATGGTTTCGACATGTTATTGTGGGCAGTTACTTTTAGAATTTGAAACAAAAAATTTTCCTTTTCATGTTTTAAGAGTTGAGAAAAGGACGAAAAGGTGACTCTAGTCGCTTTTGTAGGTTTAATGAGCTTGAAAGGAAAAGTGATCGATGATATTTTCAAATTTAAGGAGTCAGAAAATATCGAAATGGCTACTCAGGTACTCTAGGCAAAAAGGATTACCAAGTAACCGTGAACTGCAATATACACCTCAACGAATAAATTTACCTAGGACTTGACGTATGTGCAGGTAATTTCTCTGAATATTGTGTTCGGTGTATCACGTTTACAGGGCGGCATACTCGGATTCCTATGGATAAAGTTTTGTAACCTATGAGGGTCTCCCTTTATATACTCAATAGTATGGGGAGAACAAGTCTGTGCTAACATTATCTAATGCAACAATATTGCGAACGAAAGCTGCTAAGTTTTATAGATGCTGGAACACGCCTTTAGCCTAGACCACTAAGTATGAGAATTAATGTTTCAAATTCTCCTTAGATTCATTGAGGTAAATTTTAAATTTAATCTTTGAATTAAGTTTCAGTTTTGAGGGCTCAATGATGGAACCTGTTCCTAGAATGCAACTAAATGATGAAAATGAAACTTTTCATTCGATGAAGGCTATTCTACCAAAGGAAGAGAAACAACCAATCAATACATCAAACAATCCAAAAGCATCAATACAAATTTTTCAATGCAATAAGTAAAAATGAAATCTAATCTTTCATTCTAATAACAAATGCAATTCCATAGAAATGAAAATATTTTCATTTTCACTAAAGATGCAATCAATGCAAACTAGTGCAAAAGAGAAAAATTAAATGAAAATATTTCACCAATCATAAAAATATCTTTCACTTTATGATTTGAATGCAAGAAATGTTTTTAAAATACTTCAAATATATTCACTTTCACTTTCCGAAATGCAAGAATAACAACAAGCACTTCCTTTCAATTCAATCAAAAACAAACAATTTTGTAATCTATTGCTTCCCAATGGAACTAAAGTGACTTTCAAAGAACCTACTCGATTCAACACTAATGAAAATAAATCTATACCAAAGAACCAAAAGTGACTTGAAAAAGATGTCTAGATGTAAAAGAACTCTTTGAACAAAGGTAATTGATCTCTGAAGAGCATACCAATGAGTGAATGAAGGGTGACCTAGAAAACCTAGGAACCCTAGAAAGAAAATCAAGCTCCGAACACACTTAAACCAAATCATGAGGCAATTGCAGTCAGACAAACATGTCAACCAAGACAATGACACTATATTCACACTGACAAACCATTGCTAGAAGGAAAAAGACTAAAATCAAGAAGAGAAAACCTAATTTTCTGTAACTTATGGGATCTTTGCAACTATCATGGAAAGACTAGTGATAATCGCAATTGTAATCAAAATATACATGATGTCATTGCGACTGTCAAGGATAAAATCACGATGGTCGAGAAAGATGAGAAAAAAAAAACCAAAAAATCTTCAAGATCAACAAAAAACCAAAAACCTTCAAGCAATTACCAGTAAGTGAAAAGGTTACTAACAAATAAACAAGCTTGAAAACTAACAGTTGGTCAAACTCAACAAAAAAGTAGAATGAAGGATTGAATGGAAAGGATCATAGCTTCCCCAGTATGAGTTGCCATTTTTTTGTCTAGGTAAATCCTCTCTGCGGACAGAGATGATCCCTCTAGCCCAATGAGTGGGACTAGCAACCTACGTGACAATCTACTAGACACTTTCCTAGGTTACAATTGAAAAGAGAGACGAAGAAGATAACCTACTTCGTTCTGATGCTATCAAGTCATCCTTTGTTGAAGATCTCAAATCACTTGTGTCACAGGCTCATTCCTACTTCTCATAACGTTTATGCACTTGCACAAGAGATAAAGACACCACAAGGTATGCAAATACAAACAACATATTCAAAAGAAACCTACTTAACTGATCAAGGAATGTTAAGATAGATGATACATGAGCATACACATCAATGGAAAATGAACCAGCTGTTGTATATTAATAGAAAATAAGGGGAAGCATACAACCAAGCCTTGATGTTGATAGGCTCTCCTTGAATGAATATCCAAGTCCAAGCTAAGCTCTTCAAGCACTCCTTCTCCAAGCCAAATGAGTAGCATATAGGAACAATCTTAGCATAAGGGTGAAAATAGACATAGACCAACCCTTTGGGAATGGAAGAGTATGAATATATAGGCTGGGAAAGGGAGTTAGGATCTCTCCAAAGATAGGATTAGGCCCTCATATCAAGGACGTAGATCATATGGATAAGACCAAGAGGCCAAGTTGGGAGAATTTGACCTCATCTATGCCGAAAAACCTCCAACTCGCCACTCTGGAAGCTTCTAGATCACGAGGCATCTCATCCTTGTTGGGAAAATTTCCTTTTTGGGATCATCTCAGGTATACAAGTGAACAGATTGATGCCATCATGGGTCAAGTATAGTGCAACAGGATATCATCGTTGCTTTTAGTCTCATAAGGGCGATGATTCTAAAATTAGGGTTTTAGAGCTATTTCCTTCAAGGGAAGATCAAGGAATTTTCCAATCAATGTCTTAAGAAGGATCTGAACTACATATACGAATGATTACACTACATGATGGTCATTTTTTGAGCACTTAGGGGTATGTCACAGGGAATTGCATGAGGTGTGACAAAATATTGTGTAACAATTAAGGCAACACCCAGCTGTGCTCATTAAAACATCATCAGTACATCCATGTAGTCACATATCATAGAAGAATGTCTTAGTCCAAAAAAAGTTCATTCCATGCAAATATCTTGAAGGGTGTTTGGTGGAAACTCTATGTGTATGAAGCGGCTCAATCATGAATCGACTCAAATTCTATATAAAACTTATATGCATACAAATGGGTATTCAATTGGAACATCAATGCTTCAATCAACTGTCAGTTTCCAAGTTGATTTCAACAATATCTCTTCATAACTTCTTGAAATTCAAACAGACTGTTTAAGGATTTGTATTTCCACTTTCCAACACTTCTTCAATAGCTTCACAATATATATTTTCTTTTCCCAACTTCATAAATTGATTCATCATGCCATGATTCATTATTTCGAGCTTCAAAAGCCATCTCCCTCTTAATTTGATCAATAGAGGCTCATTACCTATCAATAGTAGACCGTCATCATGTAAAACCAAAATCAAAATCATACCTTGGGATACCTTTGAAGTAGAGGTTTGGATTAACACATCATTTAGGCTTCGCTAGATAAATGTCAATGCGGACACATCAAGAACAAGGATCTTTCTTCATATGATTCTTTATGCAAACATAACACTTTACCAAACCAGTATCAACTATGTTTTGCTATAAAAGTTAGATTCCAGATTAGAACTAATATCAAAATTATCAATATCATAGTATCAAGCTCTCATCAAGTCATGACATCATCTATTTTCATGCCAACTAGTTGTCAATATAAAACCAAACTTCATCAAGTCATCCTCATGATCATAATATAAGTCACTAGATGCAAATACACACACCAAGAATAAGTCATGCAGGTTCCATCCATTTATCGGGAGATTAATTCATACTGAATTACCATTGTCAATACTTCAACCATTGTGCTAATAGCAATGAGGCCAATAAAAAACCATTATCGAATGTCAATATTGGTCACTGAAGATCATTATGCCCATATATCATTGTTATCGGGGAAAATCATCATCCTTAAAATCAAATTATTAGTCATTAGGTCAAATCTCAAGTAAGTTTAATTAGTCCATAACATATCTCAGCAACAAGTCAAAGTTCTAGATCATTATCATGTATCATGTCAAACTTTCAAGCACTGCTTATCTATATCAATCAGCCAAATCTAGCCAAAATCTTATGACACAAGATTCAATGGTTAAATCATAATGTCATATCCTAGTCACTTGGAAACACAAGTTCAGTCTACATATTCATATTATAGTAAACATCCAAACTTCCCTACTCACAAAACTTTTTGTTGTCTATTTCATGTTTGTAGGACTGAAATTCTTCAAGTGAACTTCTGATTTCATGCATCAAGCTTCACTTTTGCATCCTATAGGTATAACCACTACCATAGGCCTTCTTCCAGGCTGTTGGGAGACTATAATCACACTTTTAATCATCCTTTTGTATGACTAAGAGGCTACAATCGGACCTGTAAGCCTGCTTCCATGCGACTAAGACTTAGAGTAAGGGAAAACTTTCTCTTCTCAAATAAGAAATTTGTTGTAGATCAACAATGTCATATATTTGTTTATTCATGTCCATAAATCTTATTTCAGCAGTAAATAATGTACACATAATTCCAATGGTAATAGGAGTAAGGATCTTATAGAGAGATTCTCCCTCTGAATGGGAAGACACTTCAATCATCTTTATTCAAGTCAGCAATTTGTCTATCATAATATAGTTATGCATCATCATAACTATGTGAGGTTCTAATGCATATATTCATCATGGACATAATAGTCAGCATCAACTACTTGTGCATCAAACCTTCATCAAGAGGTAGATTCATATGATAAGGGAAGCTGACAGATGTGACATCATACTTCAAAGATCGTGAATACAATATCACTTAAATAGCTTAATTAGCTGAATCAAGTCATCCAGGTTTAACATAGGACATAATTACTAACTTACCAAGGTCAACAAGAGAATCATGAATATCAAACTCATTGTTACACTTCTATCATCATGGTTACCATGCTTATCATTATCAATAGAATCAAGTCAAGTCATCCAATTTTACCATATGTCATAATGATAATCATATTGTTACTTCTATCATCAAGTTAGAGCATTCAAAAAAACTTTACCAAATCAACAAGAGCATCAACCCATTTTTCTACACTTTCATCATGCACATCACAGGCATTATCAATGGTATCATATATAAGAATCAATGAGCTCACCTGCTATATGAAATCATCAAAGAATCAAGAAGTTCGTCATATCTAAAAGGTAAGATATTTTTCACAATCGCGTACACCATCTCATCAAGAGTATCATGAATCAAACTTTCATATGAAACAGCGATTTGTGAAGGTGGCATTTATCATACCTGAGAACTTACCTTTCCATTCAATATTGCAACTGAAACATAACATAGAAACAATATATCATACATACCTTGTAGTATTTAGATACTTGTGCACCTTCTCATTTTTTACATAAGAAATTTTAGCACTTTGTCAACTTCTCACCAAGTGCCTTCTTGCCTTTTTCAATGCTATTTCTTCACTTCCTGCACTAACCATGATCCTCAAAAGAGACTTACTCATCACAACTCATCAAGAGGTTAGAATCATCCAAATAATCAAATATCCAAATATTCAAAGTATAATAATTAAAACAATAATAAGATCAATAAGTATAAATAAAATTAAAGACCTAAATGGGCATTATGAACCAAAATAATACTTGTCTTCAACGAGAGGTGATCATATCCCTCTTGAACCAACCTTCAAGAGCCATCATTGTCCATTGTCCATATGATAGTTTTGCCTCCATCAATCAAAACAAGCCTAATAAAAACTATCCCATCTAGGACTTCAACGAATATGTCACAGGTGCTTGAGTATATTCATATTGACCTTGCTAGGGTTTCTATATTGCAAATCACAAATATTTTCCATATATAGGGTTTCCCTCAAACCCTAACCTCATAATATCCATCAAACCCTAATAAAAAGATTCAAACCCTAACCTCATAATATCCATCAAACCCTAATAAAAAGATTGCCTAAGGTTTCCTTCAAACCCTAGAATGATTTTAGGTCTTCTGCACCTTCTCTTTCTTCCATCTATGGTGTTATCATAGGGGTGATCTCCATGACTTTTCTTCATCCCAACTCTTATACCATGTTAATTTTTCTTAGGGCTTTATTGTTCTTTGCTTTGATAATTTCATTTCAATATTAACATATTACATTCACCTGATAACATTATTCATATTTACATCATTATTCAGTAGCATATGCAATTATATAGAAAGAACAATATCATCATCGTCAAGGAAACAAAAAATAAAGGAACAATAGAAGAAAAGCATTCACACATAGAGACAACAAGGATTGGTCAGAGACCAGGGAAAAACCCCACAAGGGGAAAATCATTCTAAATTATTATTCTTATTAGATTGTCCTAAAATATTCAGAAAAGAGAGAGTGCAAAGATCCATATCTTGAGACATACAACTATTTAGCAAAACAACTATACAATATCCATGAAATGAACCCAACAATGCTTATACTCAAAACCTTGATTCTAAAGATTGTAATGAATTGTCACTGTCTGAGTCAACTTTCGTATTCTGTGGTCAACGAGCGAAAACTTTGGTAGACTAAAATTTCATCTTCTAGGTCCTAATCACATGAAGGAGGAGTCATTCTAGTGACTCAGTAGCCTAGTCGTTGCCTTAATCCTGACATGCGAGCAACTTGGGTTAGATCTGGACTATGGCAAGTGTGAGACTGTGATTATGCAACCATAACTCTGAGTCGCATGCATAGTAAGTTTTTTTTGCGACTAGAAGGCTCTAGTCGCACACATGAGACTCTATGGGAGTTATTATGGTCTAAATCCTTCTTTTTTGTGCCTACAACTATGGCCCAAAACCTTAGATTTGAAATCTGAGCTTCAAACCCTGCAATTTTGATGAGCCCCAAAAATGCACAATTATTTGGGCTCATTCAACCTCCTCATTTGGCTTAGTCCACCATTCTCATTTGTTTATTGCATGTTTTTGATTATTTTTATGTTAATAGAGTGAATTTGGTTAGTCATTATGCCAACAAGTCTAATGGGTGCTTTGTGTAGCCTTGTTGGTCAACTTGGAGACAAAATGGAAGGTCTTAATGTGCACTTGGCAGCCAAATTCGTGGGAGAACAAGCTAGAGGATTTGTAGGAAGGTGTCCCCCTCATTTATGGGCCCTTACCTCGAATTCTCCACCATCAGCTCGGAGTTCAAGGGCCACCGAATCAATCAGCTCAAGGGCAGCCAAGCAAGTCAAGTTGGACTGCTGTTAACTACAAGTCTTGGGCAGCCAAGTCCCTAACTTTTAGGAGGACTGTTGGGTCCTCAGATTGTATAAATAAGAAGGCTTGGGGCCTCATTTTGGTTAGCTAGTTGGTAGTCATTTTTGTAGCTAGTTAGTCATTTTGTTTTAGCCATTAGTTAGCTAGCTTGTAGTTCGATTTTTAGGCCATGGATTAGCTTTGCTTTCAGCTCATTCTCAAGCTCTCCTTATGGACAGTTTTGATGTACTTTTCATT
This sequence comes from Pinus tabuliformis, assembly GCA_031772625.1. Lineage (NCBI taxonomy): Eukaryota > Viridiplantae > Streptophyta > Pinopsida > Pinales > Pinaceae > Pinus > Pinus tabuliformis. Next base: position 965,334,518 of record CM062818.1, read on the forward strand.
TCTTGATTAATAAAGATGGATCCAGCTTTGCACCAGCTCTAAATCGCTCTTGGGAGGCTGTAGTTCTTGGGGTTGGGCCCATCTCAAGCGCCTAGTACCTCCCTTGTTTATCTTTATGTGTTTGCTGCGTTCTTGAAATAAAATCTGCTCTTTAGATTTAATTCGTGCTTTGTTACTTAGGTTTCTTTTGATGGTTCAAGTAGCTTCTCATGTTTATAATAGATTGGTAGGAGTTTGTATGCATTTAGATCTTTTGGCATGTTCTTTCTCATGTGATGTATATGGTTCTCTTTTCAAACAAGGCTGCTGTTTACTCATTCATTAACAGTTGGATTGAGTTAGCTAGGACTTGGTTTGTTTGCAAGAATTCATTGATTTGTTTGAATAAGCATTGTGCAGGGCATCTCTATCACCTTCATCACCTCCTCGTTCATTTGAGCCTCGTTCAGATCAGCTCCTCCATCACCAAGTCTGTTCCCTCATCTCCCATCTTCTCTTTTGCCAAGTAACCTTACCTTCTTCCCCATTATTGTCTCAACCACCTTCAAGCCAAGTCAGCTTTCCACATCACCTCACCACTCCATCCATCAGTTCCTGGGTCACTTCAGACCCCCATCCTACCTCCATAACCATCCATGCATCTTCCATCAACCATCCATCCTCAAACATCCCATTTCAGAACATCCTGTAGAAGAATTGCAGACCTTCCTGTAGAAACCCCTGTGTTTCCTGTAGAATCCCCTGCAGACATCCTGTAGGAGGCCACTCACTCGGTTGCTGAGCCTCTAAACGTGAGGAACCTCTGTGGACTGATGCTAAGGATCTCTGGGGACCTCTCCTAGCCTCCCCAACCTTTCCCAAGCTTTCCTTCCTTCCGCATCACATCTGCACAACCAAACCCTAATAAGCACAAAATCACAATCACTCCATCCACTTAAAGAAAAAATACAAAAACATGTCTTTTAAGATGCAAGTAGATTAGATTCATGCATTTTCACTTATTAGAAGTAATGGCATCATTGGTAGAAGTTTCATTCACATTCTTTGCATCATAGAGGTTAGACTAGTCAAATTAGGGTTTTCCTAGGGTTTCCATGCTTTGGTTTGCTTTCAGTTCATTTTCGCCAAGTAGAGTAGTTTTCTCTGAGCTAGCTTTCGTCCATCATTTAGCAAGCTTCTTCTGAGAGCCTATAGAAGTTGGCTTGAGCCCTAGCGGACTTGTGCCAGCTGACCAAGTGACAGCTGCGACAAGAGCTAGTACTTGTGCATATAGCACCGTCGCTTCCAAGTTTGTACGAACTACCGGGTTGATAAAATTAAGAGACAGGAAGCCCCAGGAGTTGTAGCATTATTGCTACAATACTGGAGCTCACCATCTTTTTGGCGCCGTTGCCGGGGAAGCGGCAGAGTATTGGTGATTGTTGCTATTCTTCTATTTTCTACTACAAACTTCTTCTAAGTAGTTTATTTCATTTCCATTATGCAATTTCGTTTATGCAAAAGTAGATTAGAATTTCTTGCTTTCATAGATTAGCATTTCCTGCTTTCATAGATTAGCATTTCCTGCTTTCCTAGAATAGCCTTTCAATTCCGCATTTCAATTCTGCAAGCGTAGATTAGCATTTCAATTCCGCAAGCGTAGACTAGCATTTCATTCTTGCAATTTCATTTGAGCAAAATAGATTAGTCCTTTCCTGCTTTCATTTCAATTTCGCAAGATAGTTAGTTGCAGTTCAATTTATTTCATGCCTTGTAGGAGTAGAGATAAGTTAGAAAAATGATTGCAAAACACCCCCACTGCTTCACACAGCCTTCTCTCTTCTTCGATGGCTGTGATTGAAGAACCCCTGGGTGGACATCAAGACATATCTGAAGAACCTCTAGGGGAGAAGAAGAAGAAAACACTCCTCTGAAGAAAATGGCTACAAGCAGAAATGATTGGAGCAGTCCCTTGTCCAAAGATGAATTTGAGAATCAGATCGAAGGTTTCAAGAGTGATATGAGGCAGTTTCTTGCCATGCAACTGGATACCTTGCGGATCCAAAAGAAGCAAGAAGAAGCCAAGAGGGCTTTGGCCATTTTTTTCCTAGGTGCACTAGAAAGCATCCTTGGAACGAATGTCCAATGCACTCTCTAGAAGTGTGTTTCATCTGTGAAGAATACCATCCTACAGATCAGTGCCCTTCCTTGCCCAGAATCAAAGCTACATATCAAAGAGCCAAGGGAGCCACTGAATCACTCCGTTATATGAACCAAAGGAGGCCACATGGACCCGTACCCTACCAGCAGGAATTGCAAGGGACACCCGAGACCTATTATGACCCTTACCAAGCCACCTTCATGCCTTCTTGGGGTCCCCCTGCTCATCCTTCCTGGTCTACACCTCCTCCTTGGTCATATCCTCCTTGTTCCTTCACAGATCCATATTATGCCCAACCAGTTGCTCATTCATTTCACTCTTATGCTCAGCCACAGCCTCAGTGGAATGCACCTTATCAGGGGTGGAGGCCCCAGTACAACTCTCATCCCACTCATTTTCCTCCACCACCTGCTCATCCACAACCATCACCTCCTCCTCCACCAAGGCAACCCCAAATGCCTACCCAACCACAATGCCATCCATCTCCATCTCAATTTCACACCTCCACCCAACTACCCGTACCATTTCCAAAACCATGCAATGGAGTAGCTCAACCCAATTGCAAATCTGAGGCACAACATGTGCAAATGATTCCTCGTGAGCTCAATGATGTTCACCAAAGCTCAGGAAAAGTAATGCAAAAAAGAGATCATCTTGAAAGCATTGAAGGACCAAAAGCAAAAGAGGATTCAAAAGAGGAAATCAAAGAACCATGGGCTGCACTTGATGAAGAAAAGAGATCAGAATCAAAGATCGAGAAAGCTTCCTCATGGTTACCATCAAATCCTCCATGTACTCAAGAGAAAGATCAACAACAAGAGGAAGATCAGAAGGTCATGATAGAAGGTGACATGAAGAATGATCCAAATCAGCAAGATGACCAAGGATATCAAAGCTATATTGAGATATGGTTTCAGAAGGTCACTAAGTTGCAGCAGTACTCTCCTCCTCAGCTATGTTTTGTACTTTCAAAGTTAGATCATTTTGTCTCTGAAAGTTGGATAGTTGTCAAAGCAGGCATTCCGAGCCTTTACATCATCTTGTCTCTAATCTCGATGTGCACATGGCTCCATTGGAAGTATTCTTATACTTGAAAATGATTTTGTTTTTCAAGTAGGGTAGGGTAGAGAAAAAAAAGAAAAAAGAGAAAAAAAAAAAGAAAAAAAGAAAAAGAAAAAAAATGAAAATAAGAGAAAAATAAAAATCTAAGGTGAAAACCCCCTCGGAGGCGCCTTAGATTGGCTCATTGATTGAAAACCTCCATGAGGCGGTCAATGGGTTGGAAAGAAAAGAAAATAAAAGAGAAAAAGATCTTTGGGTGAAAACCTCCCTTGGAGGCGCCCAAGGCAGGCAATTAGGGTGAAAACCTCCATGAGGCGCCCTAGTTGTTTTTCAAAAAAAAAAAGAGAAAAAAAAGAAAAAGAAAAATAAAGCTAATCTCCATTTCATGTTGCAGCAGTGACATTGCAAGTTGCAAGAGGGACGTTTCATGACAGGAGGAGCACTCAAATCAAAGACAAAGGAGTTTTTGTGCCTTCTACAGGAAGTTTCGTATCTTCTACAGGAAGCTTACAAAAAAGCCAAATTGATCTCCGAGGAGGACCTGAAGGCTTGGAATATGTCCATGAGGCCTACCCACATCCATGTTTCCATTCCTCACCCCTTTTCCATCATCTTTTCATGTCATTATGCTTCTTTCCTCAAAACTGTGTCTTCTACAGGAAGCTCTGTATTTCTACAGGAAACATCCTGTAGAACCTTTGGACGAGCCAAATCCAATTTCAAAAGTGAATCTGATGGTGGGAGTCTATTGGTTAGGCCTGCAAGCACTTGTTTGTCCATCACTTGCCTTCATCCATCATTCTTTTCACCTCCTTGTGCTTCTCATTGTGCTTCTACAGGATCTTCCTGTAGAAATTGTGGGAAACTAGGCATACATTTCAAAACGTTGTTTGGCGAACATGCTAGCTTCCTCAAGGGTTCAGAGGTCCTCATGCAGTCTTCCAACTCATCCTCCACCATCTCCATACCTGCATCACAAACAAAATTCATTTTGTCATACCATGCAACCAAAATGCAAAGTGCCTTGAAGCAAAAACACACAGGGCAGAATTTGTTTTTGCCATAACTTGAAAACCATGCATCCATTTGACAAACCATTTTATGGGGGATTGTACAAGGTCGATGAAAACATGCCTGAGCAGTTTCATGCAATTCCGGTGCACGGTTTCCAAGGAATCAGCCTCCATCACCATCAGCCATTTTTGCATTTTCTCCATAACCGTGCATCCGTTTCAAAACCTGTTTCATGGGGAGATGCACATGGATGATAGTAGCCTACCCAAGCAGTTTTAGCCGATTCCGATGCACGGTTTCCGAGAAATCGACCTCTGAACTCTTCAGCCATTTTCCATTTTTCTTGAAATCCGTGCATCCATTGATCACGAATTTGCTATGGGAGATGCATAATGATGGTAGTAACATGCTCACCGAGTTTCAGATCAAACCGATCTACCGTTTGGGAGAAATGGCAAAAAGAAGTTCTGGTTCGGGGAAGATGCAGCAACAGCAGCTTGAATGTGCAGATTTGAACGTGGAAACAATTGTCTGGAGCTTGGATCCGGCCAGAGGACACCTGCACATGAAAAACACAATCAAAGATTAGCAGCCAAGCCATCATGCAACCACATCAACACATGCATGCAGCAAAGCTTCACAACAGCCAACTGACTTTCAGGTACGTGACAAAACCGATTCCTCTGTTGCATGAATGTAATTCGAAGCATTGCATGAACGAATGAGATGGTTGTGGTTAAGGGAATCGGTGGCCAGCCAACTGGACACCCTCATCTAGTTCAACAGCGCTTGGTGGGTGGATACGACACGTGTGCTCAGCCAACTCAAGAGGAAATTTGGAAACAGGCAGTGGTGACCATTTAACCTTCAGCGTGATCGATGGACGTGATTATAGGCAAGGAACAAATAGTTAAACACTGCAGTGAGGACCGACAGTCTGCATGGGGCCAACGTGTAGTTGGCCAACTCACCCTCCATCAACGGAAATCTTCATAATGGCCAATCGAACTCTCACCGATGTTGTTTCCAGTTTACCACATTCCTTGCAGCTGCAACAAGCTCCATACCAGCCCCATAGCAGCAAACCAAGCTTTCTCGGCCATTTTTCAAACCCACCTATGCAAGGGCGTTCTACAGGAAACGGGTGGGTCTTCTACAGGAAGCATGACACAGTGTTTTGGAACAAAGAAACCTGAGATTTCCCTCATCAAATTTGAAGTTCCGAGAAGGGTAGGCTCGCAAACACTCTTCCATGCACGATATATATTTTGAAAGGTGGAGAATTGAACTGTCTGGAGTAGGAGAATTAGAGACCAGTTTGCCTGTAAGTCAAAAATAGCAGTGTGATTGTGTGTTGCATGGAATTTCTCAGTTTTTCTGCATCTCTCCACGTTTCATATCTAAAATCCTCTTATAAGGACGGCATATGCAGCTGTGAATGCCAGCATGGGTATGAAAAATTTGAAGTTTGCATATCTGAACGTGTCTTAAGAAGAAAACTTGGTTAGGGTCTTTTGCAGGCATGAGCATAATTGTTAAAACAGAGTATGGTATCATATAAAAATTTTATGCAGGTGATCCAGGATTGTAAAGGGATCATGTCATAAATCCAAGCTAGTTTGGAGCTGTCTAAATCGAGAACAGGGGAACACTACTTTGAGAATGCTTATAAAAGCAATCAGGCTGGGAATGAAAAAATTTATTTACTGTGACAGATCAGGTTTGGTAGTTACAGCAAGAAGGATTAATTGAAGGTGGCCAAAATTGCACAAATGAAGAGTTAACAAACATTGGTGCGACTTAAAGTTGACCATAAGACTAATGAGATGAAATAAGTGTAAGGTGGAAATCAATCATAGCTTGGACCATTCAAGGCATGTCATTAACCAACCAAGAGCAGCAAGTTTGTGTCTTGTCATAGTACAGTCATACAATGAATAGGTGGGATCTTTTACATGATCAAGAGAAATACAAGGAGCCAAATAGAAGCGAGAGGGGGAGGACAAGGCTGGATACTCAAAGAACTAATGTTGATGAGTTAGTGGAAGTGCTGAAGAAAAATAAAGAATGGCAAGGAAGAAAAATACATTGAAAAATAAGAGAAAACCAATGATAAAAAAATGCAAGACATTCAAACAAAGGCAGAACAGAGAAAAAAGGCTGCGGTAGAGAAGGCAGAAGCTAAACAGAGCATGAGGAAGCTACAAACCTTCACCTAGAGAGAAGCAAATCAAGAGGATGGACTCAAAGACTGCTTCTACAGGAAGACAGAGAACAGTTAGAGGACTGTTTCTACAGGAGGACAGAGTCTGTTTCTACAGGAAGATAGAGTCTGTTTCTACAGGAAGACAGAACAGTTTCTACAGGAACGTTTGAAAAGAGGGAAGCCGAAGGAGAAATCGGCCGAGATGCTAGCCAAGGACGTCACCAGGGCCATCAAAGACAAGGGGAGAGATTTGGTTGCTCAGAGGATGAGCAACACTTTCAGTAGGGGGGTGATGATGAGCCCCAAAAATGCACAATTATTTGGGCTCATTCAACCTCCTCATTTGGCTTAGTCCACCATTCTCATTTGTTTATTGCATGTTTTTTATTATTTTTATGTTAATAGAGTGAATTTGGTTAGTCATTATGCCAACAAGTCTAATGGGTGCTTTGTGTAGCCTTGTTGGTCAACTTGGAGACAAAATGGAAGGTCTTAATGTGCACTTGGTAGCCAAATTCGTGGGAGAACAAGCTAGAGGATTTGTAGGAAGGTGTCCACCTCATTTATGGGCCCTTACCTCGAATTCTCCACCATCAGCTCGGAGTTCAAGGGCCACCGAATCAATCAGCTCAAGGGCAGCCAAGCAAGTCAAGTTGGACTGCTGTTAACTACAAGTCTTGGGCAGCCAAGTCCCTAACTTTTAGGAGGACTGTTGGGTCCTCAGATTGTATAAATAAGAAGGCTTGGGGCCTCATTTTGGTTAGCTAGTTGGTAGTCATTTTTGTAGCTAGTTAGTCATTTTGTTTTAGCCATTAGTTAGCTAGCTTGTAGTTCGATTTTTAGGCCATGGATTAGCTTTGCTTTCAGCTCATTCTCAAGCTCTCCTTATGGACAGTTTTGATGTACTTTTCATTTCTTGATTAATAAAGATGGATCCAGCTTTGCACCAGCTCTAAATCGCTCTTGGGAGGCTGTAGTTCTTGGGGTTGGGCCCATCTCAAGCGCCCAGTACCTCCCTTGTTTATCTTTATGTGTTTGCTGCGTTCTTGAAATAAAATCTGCTCTTTAGATTTAATTCGTGCTTTGTTACTTAGGTTTCTTTTGATGGTTCAAGTAGCTTCTCATGTTTATAATAGATTGGTAGGAGTTTGTATGCATTTAGATCTTTTGGCATGTTCTTTCCCATGTGATGTATATGGTTCTCTTTTCAAACAAGGCTGTTGTTTACTCATTCATTAACAGTTGGATTGAGTTAGCTAGGACTTGGTTTGTTTGCAAGAATTCATTGATTTGTTTGAATAAGCATTGTGCAGGGCATCTCTATCACCTTCATCACCTCCTCGTTCATTTGAGCCTCGTTCAGATCAGCTCCTCCATCACCAAGTCTATTCCCTCATCTCCCATCTTCTCTTTTGCCAAGTAACCTTACCTTCTTCCCCATTGTTGTCTCAACCACCTTCAAGCCAAGTCAGCTTTCCACATCACCTCACCACTCCATCCATCAGTTCCTGGGTCACTTCAGACCCCCATCCTACCTCCATAACCATCCATGCATCTTCCATCAACCATCCATCCTCAAACATCCCATTTCAGAGCATCCTGTAGAAGAATTGCAGACCTTCCTGTAGAAACCCCTGTGTTTCCTGTAGAATCCCCTGCAGACATCCTGTAGGAGGCCACTCACTCGGTTGCAGAGCCTCTAAACGTGAGGAACCTCTATGGACTGATGCTAAGGATCTCTGGGGACCTCTCCTAGCCTCCCCAACCTTTCCCAAGCTTTCCTTCCTTCCGCATCACATCTGCACAACCAAACCCTAATAAGCACAAAATCACAATCACTCCATCCACTTAAAGAAAAAATACAAAAACATGTCTTTTAAGATGCAAGTAGATTAGATTCATGCATTTTCACTTATTAGAAGTAATGGCATCATTGGTAGAAGTTTCATTCACATTCTTTGCATCATAGAGGTTAGACTAGTCAAATTAGGGTTTTCCTAGGGTTTCCATGCTTTGGTTTGCTTTCAGTTCATTTTTGCCAAGTAGAGTAGTTTTCTCTGAGCTAGCTTTCGTCCATCATTTAGCAAGCTTCTTCTGAGAGCCTATAGAAGTTGGCTTCAGCCCTAGCGGACTTGTGCCAGCTGACCAAGTGACAGCTGCGACAAGAGCTAGTACTTGTGCATATAGCACCGTCGCTTCCAAGTTTGTACGAACTACCGGGTTGATAAAATTAAGAGACAGGAAGCCCCAAGAGTTGTAGCATTATTGCTACAATACTGGAGCTCACCAAATTTCACCTTAGAGTGAACCCATTCATCCACAGACCTACCTCAGAATTCTGCGAGCCAAAACCAAGAATAGAAGAATGTCTCATAATGATTTCCAAATGAGGTAGAGTTCAGTTGTATTTATAACCTTCCAATGGGGTGCACTTTTCTTTAGGGTTGACCTTACCAAATATGCACATGTGGGATTTTCTTCATGAGTACACTTTCCCTTATTCAATTTGAGTGATCTTTAGGTCGATTTCGGTCCTCTCAAAAAGTATAATTCAATTCTATCACATTCTCCATCAAATGAGTTTTCCAAGGTGGAATTTCACCGCAGTGGCATATTTTAAAACAACAAATAAAAATCCCCTATTTCATCGCCTGGATGCTCTTTATTTTGCTCGCCATAGTCCACTGTATTTTTAATTGAAAACTTATCGAAATGTGGTAGATATAGAAAATTCAATCTACTTTAACAAATACATAAGGCTATTGTGTAGAGAAGAAATTTTTGCATTAGATGCATCTTTCTAGCTTTAAATTCATAAGCTCCAACCTAAATCCCACTTTTAACTTCTCCACTTATTGCAGAGAGCCTTCTATGAGAAGGATCGGACTAGATCCAATTCTGATTCAGGAATAACTATGTTGGATGAGGCGCGAGTCTATCGTTGGTTACCATTATTTACAACAACCCAGTACTTGTTTCATCCTCTATAAATTTACTCGCACTGCACAGATCCAATGCAAGCGACTCCTCTTGGGGCAGTAATAAAAACACAATTTTTCAACTCCTACAAGCTGACAACAACATGATATCTACTCATTCTATTCAACGTCTCCACCTATTGGTGTGTGGCAAGCTTCTCCTTTGCTCTCTCAACTCACAACAACAAACAACATCTCAGCTCCACAACACTGCTCCCTCTCCTACTGGCTAGAACTAATCCAATGTTAATGTGGCTGACAAGTATAACATGCTCCCAGTGAGTTCACAGAGTAGGTGATTCCTTCATGTTGTGGCTTGCTTCTTCTTTAACACAATCTCTTTCTTTAATTTTTAGCGTAGGCCTCCACTTAGCTACATCTCTCAAACCTTCACTGCAAAAAAGATTTCACATGATCACATCCCCTTGTGAGAGATTCGGGGCTATGCTAGCTCTGATGCCAATTGAAAGTAATTAATGAAAACAAAATAATAATATCAAAAGGCAAGATACATGGTGGAAAAGGATTTAAGCCTTATTGTATATTCACAAAAAATTATGATGCATCTTTCGCTCACAAATGAGGCCTTGTATTATAGAATTGAGGTTGTAATAACAAATTACCAATTTGGCTAATTGGTTGAACCTTATCCATAAATTTCTCCACAATATCTCCATGAATATCTCCACAAATATCTTAGCTGATTTTGGGTGATCTCCATCCCTAACTTCTCTCATTATCCTCATATTTGGTCATACATATACTTCCAGAATAATTCTACTTTCATGATTAATAATTTCATAATTGAATTATTTTGTGAATACTTGGACATATTGATTGTTTATGTGAGAATGAGGCTAAGAAGTACCAAGTTGTCCAACCTTCACCAATAGAAAAATACTCAACTCCTAGATGTCCCAAATGATTATCTTGCCCTCCTTTTAAAGATTGAATAGACTTCTCTCCAGCCTTCTAGAAGTACTTTATTTTATTATTTTAATTTTCATTCTAGAATATTATCCTCCTTATTTTATCACTTTTCCCCCTTTTTTTCCTTTTTCTTCAATTGAGCATTTTCCCCATTTTATTTAATTAAGTGACTAATCAAAGTCACTTTTAATTGAGGAAAATGGTAAATCCACCCCTACATTTTATGTGGTCACTGAAATCCACTTTTTATCATCCCATCGTGTAGATCTCTTTGTTCTTATTCCAATGAGCTATTACACTAAGGTGTTCCTCTTAATAATCTACCCCCCACAACACCTTTAGTGTTTTAATTAACGTATGTGTTGATTTGGGGTAGCATCGGATGTGCTTTAGCCACGAAATTTGGTGGAGAGGTTGGGGCACATGAGATCTCCAATACCCGTAAAGGGTTTGGGCAGATTCTAAACAGATCAGGAGATATTAAAATAATTAATATTTTTAATGGAGTCCCTAAGTCTAAACTTAGGAAAAATAACATATTAATGTGTATTAATATGAATCTATGTTAGAATGGTCCAAAATACATGGATCAAGCCATATCTAATATTAGCCATTGATTAGGAACTTAATCTCGGCCATTGATATGTCAACGAGAAAAGTATAAGAGGAGGCTTGAGGGTCACTTGGAAAGTACACCAGATGATTAGTCATTCTATTCTCTAGAGCAGGGTTTGATAAGAGAGATAGAATCAGTGATTGGGAGAGCAGCTGAGTGGCATTGAGTACAAAGAAACAGAGAAGGCAGAGATTGTTTCGGGATAGTAGCACAGTAACCAAGGAGAGTGACGCAGAGCCAGAAAGGGCTCACGCAGGGCCACGCAAAGGCAGCCAAGTGCTGCACAGAGCACCAAAGAGGCTAGTGTGCTGACGCAGAGGCTCCTAGAGTTGATACAGGGCCTCTTGGGGCTGACACAGGCCAAGAAAGGTTGACACAGGGCTAGCGTGAGATAGAGAGGGGCTGACACAATCCAAATTAGGGAGACGCTGGAGTGTAGGAGCAGTTTTGTGCTGAGGAGATGCCAAAAGGATTTTCCAGGGTTTTAGCCAGGAGATTTCTCTAAAACTGTGAGGTATAGCTGCTAAGTAAATTCTCTATTGGGTAGGCCAGTTAAGGCACCCAGATTGTACTCTGATATTGCTTAATAAGAAAACCTTCAAATAGCTGCACCGGTTTTCCTGGATTGGGTTTTTCCGGGACATTGGTCCAAAAATAATGGTGTCATGTGGTGTGTTTGTTCTTGTTTATTTTAGTTGTTGATCTATAATATGTTAAGCATGCACTGGTGTCTATTTTCAATAATTATTTTGTAAATAACTTGTTAAAGGAAAAATAACAAGTAGGTAGGAATAAATCAGAAAAGTGCATGAAGGGTTTCTAAACTAAGTAAACTTAAAAACTGCAACATGGTATCGGAGTGTGATTGCAGATCACGGGAGGACTAAAAGACATCAACCGAAAGGTGCAATAGCAGTGGAAAATAGTTGTCTTGAGGTGACAGAAGTTGTTTCTAGCAGTGAAAAAGCTAGGAAGTGTGACGCAGAGCCAACCAGAGCCACACAGAAGAAGTCGGGAGCTGTACAAAGCCTCATAGAGGCCAGCGTTGCTGACACAGAGGGCCAAAAGGCTGATGCAAGGCATCCCAAGGCTGACACAGACCCATCCGGGGTTACACAGAGCCAGCGTGAGGCAGAGAGGGGCTGACACAGTTCACAGAGAGGCAGTTGCTGGAGTCTAGAAGGCTGCAAAAATATTGCAGAGTGGAACTGGTGAGGTATTGTAGTCGGACTAGTACCTGACAGAGCAAGGCCAAAGGAGTTGTTACCGAGGGTTTCTAGCTGAGGAACCTAGATCAACAGTGTAGTTGTATAAGACGATCAGAGTAGGGGGCATCTCGACAAGCGGCAAAAGGATTTCCAGGAGGGAAATCAGGACTTAGAGGGAGTCCAGAAGAAAACTTCCAGACAGGAGGTAGAGACTCAGAGGAGTCGAACAGAGAACTTCTAGGAGGGAATTAGAGAAGCGTCATGGCACTTCACAGGGTAAGAGACTAGGATAGATTGGACGGAGCATCGAACGTTGCAGTCTGGAAGGCCAGAATCTTATCAGTGTTTGACAGGAATCGTGTCAAGAACTTCGCCCTGAAGACGATAGTTATCCCAGTCGACCCAAATGATAATGACAAGTACAAAGAGGCGATGGCGAGAGATAAGTGCATTATCCTTGACAGGGTCAAGGATCATGTGGTACCACATATAGTCGAGAAGGAAATGACAGTTGAGATGTGGGAGGCTCTCCAGAACCTGTACCAACATACTTTTGTGCAGAGAAGAATGTTGCTCGAGAACTAGAAGAGCTCGTATCAGATGAAGAAGGGTCAATCGATTAACACCATCCTCGGAGGACTGAATGAGATCCGAGACCAGTTGACTACTATAGGAGCGACATCGGATTAGGAGCTTATGGTGAGGACAAGCTTGAATGTTGTCTCAAAAGATTGAGAAGTGTTTGTCTAGAGTATCATGGGCAGAGGGACTCTCCTACCTTGGGACAAGATGTGGGCATCTCTTCACCAGGAAGAGATCAGACAACAGTCGAAGACAGGTAGCAACAGCAAAGGGATCAAAGTTCAACAGGAGGAGGAGGATGTGGCCCTAGCATCTGAGAGAAAGTAGGAGAAGCGGAAGAAGAAATATCTCTCCAAGATCAAGTGCTTCCACTATGGGGAGATGGGTCGTTATTCGACCCAGTGCCCAATGAAGAAGAGCAAGGGAGAGTCTTCCGAGACTAAGGTAGCGCCATCACAGGTAGAGAAGGAAATTTTGACAGTCGATGATTGTGCCATGATTGCACACGCAACACTTGAGCAGAAGTGGGGAGACATCAAGCTATAGTCAGATGGACTACAGGCGATGATGGGCAGGATTCTTGAGGTACTTAGCCTCTTGGATTAGACCTTTCTATGGGAGCCCTGATGAGGAGTAGCAAGACTGGTTGGGTAGGTAGAGATGGATGCGGATGGAGCGGGAGAGAGAGCTACAGGGCAGAAGTCCTGAGACAATGCAGAGGTAGCAGTCTGCAACAGTGCGAGAGGCACGGGAGTGTTGCACTAGTATAAGATGGCATAGAGAGGTGTGCGACGGTGCGAGATGCAGGGAGTTGTTGTAGCAGCATAGAGGTCAGAGAGGGAGCACTTATCAGCGGCAGAGGGAGTTTCAGCATCAGTGGGTGGCTCTAGCCCAATAGGTATGTTATTTGGGAGATTAGTTACTTACCTCTCAGTAACTGGGTTGCAATGCAGCAATGGGCAACACGATGCAGCTTGATGAGAGGAGGTACAGTGCGGATGTAGTGCTGGGAGAAAGGACCAGCAACAGCACGGATGCAGAAGGAGTTGTCGTACAGATGCAGCAGTAGCAGTGGCAAAACCATGGGCAGCAATACAGGAGGTAGTAGTGCAAAGAATGGTGATTAGGAAGGCCTAGCATAAGCATAGGTACTGATTCCGGTTGATCAGAGTAATACTCAGTGATGGGTATTGTTAGAGCAAAATCCTCGCTAAGAGGGAGTGTTGATTTGGGGTAGCATCGGATGTGCTTTAGCCATGAAATTTATTGGAGAGGTTGGGGCACATGAGATCTCCAATACCCAGAAAGGGTTTGGGCATATTCTAAACAGATCAGGAGATATTAAAATAATTAATATTTTTAATGGAGTCCCTAAGTCTAAACTTATGGAAAATAAAATATTATTGTGTATTAATATGCATCTGTGTTAGAATGGTCCAAAAGACATGGATCAAGCCAGATCTAATCTTAGTCATTGATTAGGGACGTAATCTTGGTCGTTGATATGTCAACAAGAAAAGTATAAGACAAGGCTTGAGGGTCACTTGGAAAGTACACCAGATGATTAGTCATTCTATTCTCTAGAGCGGGGTTTGCTACGAGAGATAGAATCAGTGATTAGGAGAGCAGCTGAGGGGCATTGAGTACAAAGAAACAAAGAAGGAAGAGATTGTGCTGGGAGAGCAGCGCAGCAGCCAAGAAGAGTGACGCAGAGCTAGAAAGGGCTCATGTAGGGCCACGCAGAGGCAGCCAAGTGCTGCGCAGAGCACTAGAGAGGCCAGCGTGCTGACGCAGAGACTCCCAGAGCTGACACAAGGCCTCCTGGGGCTAACGCAGGACAAGAATGGCTAACTCAGGGCCATCGTGAGACAGAGAGGGGCTGACGCAGTCCAGATTGGGCAGACGCTGGGGTTGTAGGAGCAATTTTGTGCTGAGGAGCTACCAGAAGGATTTTCCGTGGTTTCAGCCAAGAGATTTCTCTCAAACTGTGAGGTATAGGTGCTAAGGAAATTCTATATTAGGTAGGCTAGTTATGGCACCCAAATTGTACTCTGATATTGCTTAATAAGAAAACCCTCAGAAAGTTGCACCGGTTTTCCCGCATTGGGTTTTTCCGGGGACATTGGTCCAAAACTAATGGTGTCATGTGGTGTGTTTGTTCTTGTTTCTTTTAGTTTGCTGATTCGTAATATGTTGAGCATGCACCGGTGTTTATTTTCAGTATTTACTTTGTAAATAACTTGTTCATGAAAAAATAACAAGTAGGTATGAATAAATCAGAAAAAGTGATGAAGGGTTTCTAAACTAAGTAAACTTAGAAACTTCAATAGTATGTTGATTATAACCGTGTTTTACAAGAATCATCGGAATGAAATGAAACCAAGAATGAACCATGCAAAAATGGCCCTGATGATGAAATATGTCATGTAAACTCCATCGAACCTCATAAAACTCCTCCAGAACCCTCTGGTCCCTTTGATGATGTGATCTTGCTCCTATAAACTAGTTGCCACCAACCTTCAAAATCCATCCTAATTGCATCATAAGGGAAACTGAAAATGGGGACATTACAATCTCTCATTAGGAAAGGTGCCTAATTGACTTCCAAAATTAAGATATGATTAATTAGGGTTGAAAATGTGAGATTTAAACTTATATAAAATAAGAAAGTATTTAACATAGTGTCATGAAATAGGACTCATGAAATGTACTTATTATTAGAAATAAAATCACAAATCAATAAAATTAAAATGAATGCAAAAATAAAACATATAACGAAATAATAAAAAATGGAGACACTAGTACACATGGTTCACCCAAGTTGTCCCACCTCCAAAGATAAATAGTCAATCCTTCCTTTTATTCAGGACAACAAAATGAAGGGATTACAATGTGCAACACATCCATTGTAATCTCCTCTTTTCTCTTTCACAATATCCCTCTCAATTTCAATTTAATCTCAATAACACACAACTCTAATATAATTCCCTCATAAAAGAGGGTTTCCTTCTTGGCAAAAAAACCCTAACTTAACATCTAACATCAAATTTGTGACCTAATGATGAATGGTCCAAATTGACTAAGAAATTACAATGTTTTAAAAGGAAATTTTCCCAAAATTTTCTCTTTGGGGGCACTACCCCCAAACCCTTACCAGGGGGTCTCTAAAGGCTTGTTGTTTCCCCACTTAAATGACATGGAAATAGTATCACGAGGGAAATCCCCACTACACCCCCCATCAGGAACCAGGGTCCAAAAATGGATAAAAGCAAGACCTATGAATTAGGAAGATAATTAGACTCAACAACCAACAATCTCCCACTTGGATATGATTACAAAAACTCCAATGCTACTACACTTGTTGGACTATGCTTCAACTTTAGACTTTGCAAGTTTCTCATCTTCATCATCATGCTTGAGGAAAAGATGAAATTAAGCATAAACACAGTTTCTCCTTGGTTACGTCCTATGTTAACATGCCTGTAGGATTATGTCTATTATGTATCTTTTCCAACTTCAACTTTCGATTTTCAATAATTGATCATATGAAATGTTACCCGGGTTGTATATACTTATTCTTAGAATGAAAGGTTGAGTTTTTTTCCAAATGAATGGCACTCTCACTATCAGTATATAACTTTCTATTCTCCTACTTCTTTCCCACTTCCTCCATGAACCTATGTAACCAAATCATGCCTTTACTAGCCTTTGTAATAACAACATACTTCGTTTTTGTTGTTTAAAGTGAAAAAATATTTTGCAATTTCAAAATCCAACTTACCATTATTCCACCTCAACATACCCTGTGGTGCTCTTCTCACGATTTGTATCATCTAACATGTTTGAGTCAATATATCCTAATAGAACATTGTTTTAACCTCCAAAGCATAATTCCTTAGTAGTACCTCTTAAATACCTAATAGCCCACTTTACTTCCTTCTAATTCTCTCTACCCATGTTGTTCATATACCCGCTCATAACTCTCACTACATGTACAATATTTGGTCTTATGCACACCATGGCATACATCAAATTGCCAACTATTAATGAATATGGAATCTTAAACATGTAGTCTATCTCCTCCTATGCCTTGGGAGACATCTTCTTTGTCAATTTGAAGTGGCTAGGCAAAGATGTGATAACTAGTTTTGCATCTTTCATTTTAAACCTTCCCAACATATTTTCTTTGTACTCACTCTAAGATAATGTTAATTTATGATTTTTCTGGTCTCTTATTATTCTTGTACCAAAAATTTTCTTTGTAGCTCCCAAATCCTTTATAGTAAATGGATTAGCTGATTTTAATTTGATCTTAGTTATATATTACGTGTTAATTCTTGCAACAAGCATGCCATATACATATAGTAACAATATAATATAGCTACCTTGGTGCATGCTTTAAACTATACAAGCTCTTTCTCATTGGCATACTAATTTTTCCTTTCCTTTGATCTCATACCACTATGGTTTTTTCATATAAACCTCTTCCTCCAAGTCCCCATGTATAAAAGTTGTCTTTACATTTAACTATTCAAGATGCAAATATTTTATTATCACTAAATTTAAAATAGTTTTATTTGAATTAATTTTGAAAACTAGAGAAAACATGTCATTAAAATTTATACCTTTCTTTTGTGCAAACCCCTTTACAACAAGTTTGGCCTTGTACCTCTTTTTTCCTCGATTTTCTTCCTTCAACCTGTAAACCCATTTATTCTACAATGATATTTTACTTTTAGGGAATGGGACTTGTTACCCACCAAAAGTGGCTACCCCTAGGAAAGAATTTCTTCTATTCATCTTCTTCCAGCTGACAGTTGGCAACCCATGACATCCACCTTGTAGTCGATGTGATGTGTCACTTTATATCTGCCACTTGTATCAGTTGTATGTTTCCTCAGCCAGTTTTCAAGAGCACATGTTATAAGGTGGGAAATTCGATCCAAAAGGTGTGTTTTACACTGTGCAATCGGGTGCTTATGCTTGTTTTTCATTTGGGCAACTTAGGCATGGATTATTAGGTGACTTGGAAAAAGAAAGCGATTGGACTGTGGTTTTGTTCTCTCACCTTAAATGGGGTTTAATATTCAATCCTATTCTTGTGGGATCTCCCTTATTAATGAAACACTAGACATTATATGTGTTTGGAAGGTAGTTTCATCATGGTTTGGGAAACTTAACTAGGGCACAGGTCTACTAGAGGAGCATATCACACCCTACAGGTGAAGTTTGAGATCCATGGGACTCTTATTTACTTACAAAGCATCACTCCACTCCATGGAAACCTTTAGCACCACAACAATATGTACTTTTCCCCCACACTATTCGTGAGAGGATGCACTTGGACCAATGTACCCACAATCATCTTAGCAATGTGCATGTAGTTTGGCAGTTGATCTGAGGCCCATATGAGGTTTGTCTCACCCATTGATACGTGGGAGGGCTAGCACCATTCTTTGAGCCCTCAACGTTGGATCAGATCCAAGCTATTCTATCACCATGAGACTCATGAGACCCATTTTGCACTCCAAACACAAAACTTGGGTACACATAATGATATGCATAGAGATCTAGGGGCCAACACCTAGAAGATGATTTTTAGATCCCTATTCACTCAATCTGAGACTTGAGAAGCTCAACGCATTACTCCAAGAGGCCCACACATTGATGATGTTAGCATTTCGGCCCTATGATGTTGGCTTGTAACCTGTTGGGTCCCTATAATACTAGTGATTACCCCATTACTATTGTAGTTATACCCCTTATTAATATTGTTGTGCCCCTATTGCCCCCATATTGTTATTACAGTGCCCCATAGAATCCCTCTATTGTTATTTTTGTGGCTTTATATTATTATTGTTAGGTCGGCTGGATTATATTGTGACTCGTTAGACTCCTATATATAGAAAGGAGGTTTTGTCATTTGAATCATCCAAGAATTGTTCATTTATGTAATGTAAGGGAGGTTTCCCCCTCGAAGAGGCTGAATTCTAAGGCGTTGATCTATCTTTTCTATCTTTTCTTGAGCTGGTTTCATAACATTTGGTATCAGAGCTTTGGATTCTAGGGTTTCGCTGCTCCAAACAGGTCATCGTGGCATTTTCGCTATAACTTTTTTTCTGTGACGTTTCAGAAGTCGCAAAAAAAACCCATTTGAGAAGAAATCGCGCTAAACCTAGGGTCTGAATTTAAGATCTTTTCGCGCGATATTTGTGGAGATATGCTCTGAGGAAGTTGGTCTTTTTGCAGACTCCTGAATTACATTCAAAACAAGTGACCTAGGGAAAATCGTCATAACTTTCTCTCTGAGGATCGGATTGAAATTTCGTAAGAAGGTACAGAAAGAGGAAGGACTGTAGTTTCTTTTATGGATGTTTCAGATCCAAAGGTCAAAACAATGACTCATGGCACGTCGTACAAGTTCTCTCTACTGAACTAGTCTATAAGCAAGTCACTGTGGGAGATTTCACATAACTCTTCCTTGGAGAATCCAATTTGGGTCAAACTTGTGGCATTGGAAAGAGGACACAGAGGGCTACTACAACTAAGAAATTCAGAACTAGATTATTGGAAAGTAGAGAGATACATCAGAGGCAATATCGAGCTCCTACAAAGTGAAAAAAGGTGTGTAGATTTTCTTAAATTTTTGCTTAAGCTTGGTTTGAAAATTTATTTTGAAGGATTTCAAAGGGCATAGTAGAGCATTATTATTGGTAACTGATGCCTCGAGGAAAGAAAATGCAAACACCTAGTAAGGAACCTGAAAGCTCTAGCATGACTCATGAAGAAGAGGAAGAAATGCAACATGATATATCAAAATTACAAGACCAAGTGCAACAACTGTCCCTTGCACAAAAAGGAACAGAATCTAAGATGGATGGTTTAAAGAAAGATGTAGAAGCTAAGATGGATGGTTTAAAGAAAGGTGTAGAAGCTAAGATGGACTGTTTAAAGAAAGGCGTAGAAGCTAAGATGGATGGCATGGAAGCTAAGGTGAATGGCATGGACGCTAAAATTGATGGCATGGATGATAAGATGGAAGAATTGAAGATAAATATGAATAAGTTGCTACAAGAAATGGTCACTAAGGGTGAAAGGGTACTAAAGGAAACTCATGATGAGAACAAAAGAAATGTTAATCATGATTCCATAGACTCTAATGTTGGATCGAAGACTCACCATGTTCCAAAAATCGATATGAGGAAGTTTGATGGCAAGGATCCCGCCACATGGATATTACAGATGGAGCAATTCTTCGATCTCAATAATGTGCAAAACACACAAAAGGTACGTATGGCAACTTTATATTTGGAACCAAATCAGTTTGTATGGTATCAATGGCTTTTCTCTCATAAACAATTTATCACTTGGGCAATTTTTACGGAAGAATTGATAGCACATTATGAGGATACAAAAAGCAACACTTTTTTTAGCCAATTGATAAGTCTCAAACAAAAGGGTTCAATAATGGAGCACATTGAGGAGTTCCAAAAATTGAACATAAGGGTAAAAGATATTCCAGAGGAGCATAGGATTGATGTGTTCATAGGGTCTTTAAAGGATAATATCCAACATGATGTTCACCTTTGGGAACCTGATTCATTAGAGAAGGCATTCAGGTTAGCAAGAAAAATGGAAAGCAAAATTATGGCAACCAGGAAGCATACCACTCACAACTATAAATATGGAAGTGTTGTTGCCCCTAGTCTTCCACAACCTATAAGGTTGACACCACAACAATTGGAAGAAAAAAGAGCAAAAGGGCTTTGTTACAGTTGTGATAGCAAATACACTAAAGGTCATAAGTGTGCTGAGAAGAAATTATTCTACATAGATTGTGAAGAGGAAGAAGAAAAGGAGCAAGAAAGGTCAAAAGAAGAGGATATACTCCAGGAACAAAGCCTAGATGAAGAACAAATAAATCCAACCATATCTTGTAATGCATTGGCAGGAATTACCACTCCTCAAACCATCAAGATAGAAGGACAAATCAAGAAGAAAAAGGTAATAGTGTTGATTGATTCAGGAAGCACCCACAATTTTATTCATTGTAAGGTAGCAAAAGAATTGAATTGCTTCCTATATCCAGCACCAGAGTGTCAAGTGATGATTGCAAATGGAGGAACAATAAATTGCTCTGGAAAGTGCCATAATATCAAGCTATCCATGGGAGAATATGTATTGACTAGCCCAATGCTTTCCATTCCAATGGGAGGTGCTGATGTTGTACTAGGAGTTCAATGGCTACAATCCTTGGGTACAATAGCTTTTAATTTTCAAGAACTTTTCATCAAATTTTCTACGGAAGGAAAGGAAGTTGAATTAAGGGGTATTGCAGGGAAACCAGGAAAGATAATCAGCTCTAATGGTATGACAAAGCTTCTAAAAAAGGAGCAAAGAGGTGTAATTGCACAATTATGTTCGCTAGATGTTTCCACATTGGAATCATCTATTTCTCCAGATCTCCAAAAAGTCTTGGACAATCATTCCAAGGTATTTGAGACTCCCAAAGGTCTCCCACCTATGCATGATCATGATCATGCTATTCATCTGATTCCAGGAAGTGTTCCTCCAAACATCAGGCCATACAGATATCCCTATGTCCAAAAGAGTGAAATTGAACGTATGGTTGCAGAAATGCTAGAGGCTAGTATAATTCAACTGAGTCAAAGTTCTTTCTATGCTCCAGTAGTATTGGTGCACAAGAAGGATGGATCATGGCGCATGTGTCCAGATTATAGGGAGCTCAACAAGCTCACTATTAAAGATAAGTTCCCCATTCTTGTCATTGATGAATTACTGGATGAATTGCATGGATCAATTTACTTCACCAAGTTGGATCTTCGTTCAGGATATCATCAAATCAGAATGAAGACTGAAGACATTCCGAAAACAGCATTTAGAACTCATGAGGGTCATTATGAATTTTTGGTCATGCCTTTTGGCCTTACCAATGCACCTTCAACATTTCAAGGTTTGATGAATTCAATTTTCAAACCATTCCTTAGAAAATTTGTGTTAGTATTTTTTGATGATATACTAATCTACAGCAAGTCTTGGAAGGATCATGTTGAACATGTTGACAGGGTGCTACAACTATTGGAGGAGAAACAATTATATGCAAAAAGATCCAAATGTTTCTTTGGAGTCCAGGAGGTGGAATATCTGGGTCATATTGTATCTCATGAAGGAGTTAAGGTAGACCCTAGCAAAATTAAAGCCATTAAGGAATGGAAAATCCCCACATCCATAAAGCATCTGCGAGGATTTCTCGGGTTGACAGGGTATTATCGCAAGTTTGTTAAGAATTATGGGAGAATAGCAGCACCTCTAACAACATTATTGAAGAAAGATGCATTTTCATGGACTCCGGAAGCAACAAAGGCCTTTGAACATCTTAAAGAGGCAATGTGCCAAGCACCGGTCTTAGCTACACCGGACTTCAAAAAAACCTTTATTGTGGAATGTGATGCTTCAGGAAATGGAATTGGTGCTGTTCTAATGCAAGATGAAAGACCCATTTCTTTTGAAAGTCGTCCAATCAAGGGAAAGTTTTTAAGAAAAGCTATTTATGAGAAGGAAATGTTGGCAATACTCCATGCACTTAAGAAATGGCGACCCTACCTAATGGGAAGACACTTCAAGGTAAAAACAGATCATGATAGCCTTAAATACTTTTTAGAACAAAGATTATCCTCTGAAGAGCAACAAAAGTGGGTCACAAAGATGTTGGGTTATGACTTTGAAATCATCTACAAAAAAGGGAAGCAAAATGTGGTGGCAGATGCACTCTCAAGAAAGGATGAGGATGTGGAAGCATTGTTGTGCGCCATTTCTATTATCCAACCAGATTGGATAAATGAAGCAAGGGAGGAATGGAAAAATGACGAAGAAGTGTGGGCACTTATTCGAAAGTTACAACAAGATTCCAGTACGTCTGATACATTTAGCTGGCAAAATGATTCATTATGGTACAAAGATCGCTTATACCTCTGTAAGAATTCCCAGCTAAAACAAAATATTCTTATGGAATTGCACACTTCTCCCTTAGGAGGGCACTCAGGATTTTTAAAAACTTACCACAGGGTTAAGAAGGAATTTTTTTGGGATGGCCTTAAATCAGATATTCAAAAGTTTGTGGCAGAATGTTTGGTTTGCCAACAAAATAAGTTGAAACAATTAAGACACCAGGTCTATTACAACCTTTATCCATTCCAAGCCAACGTTGGGAGGAGGTTTCAATGGATTTTATCACAGGTTTACCCAAGTCTGAGGGAAAGAGTGTCATCATGGTGGTAGTTGATAGACTTACCAAGTATGCACACTTTTGTGCATTATCACATCCATTTAAAGCCAGTACAGTTTCTACTGCATTTATGGAAACAATTCAAAAGCTACATGGAAACCCAAAGATTATTGTAAGTGACAGAGATCCCATTTTCACTGGAAATTTTTGGACAAAATTATTTTCTTGTCTTGGTACTCAGTTAGCTCATAGCTCATCTTATCATCCTCAATCTGATGGGCAAACTGAGATAGTAAACAAATGTTTGGAAGGATATCTTCGTTTCTTTGTATCTGATAAACAGACACAATGGGTCAAATGGTTGCCTCTGGCTGAATGGTGGTATAACACTTCCTTCCATACAGCAACAAAAATGACCCCATTTATGGCACTTTATGGGTATCAACCACCATCCATCACATCATATTTAAGAGAAAATTCTAAGGTTCAGGCAGTGGAACATCACATCGAACATCAACAACAAGTCCTCCAACTCTTAAAGGATAACCTCGTGTTGGCACAGAATAGAATGAAACAACAGGCAGATCAACATCGCAGTGAAAGAAGTTTTGATGTAGGTGATTGGGTATTCCTACGGCTACAACCATATAAGCAAATGTCCCTCAAGCAAGCTAAGAAGGATAATAAATTATCACCAAAGTATTATGGTCCGTACAAGGTGTTGCAAAAGATTGGTACTATGGCATACAAATTGGAGCTTCCTGCAGCTTCTCGATTGCACCCAGTTTTCCATGTTTCATGTTTAAAGAAGGTTATAGGCGACAAGCTCCCAGTTCAAATAATATTGCCAAAACTTGACGAGGAAGGAAAAATTATATTGGAACCGGAAGCAGTCACAGAAATAAGAACTCGACAGCTACGAAATCGATCAATTTCAGAGTATCTTATCAAGTGGAAGAACTTATCCGCTGAAGATTCCACATGGGAGGATGAGAATTTTATGCAGAAGTATCCAGAACTACTCAAGCGTTGAGGACAACACTTTTTTTGAAGGAGAGGGGCATGTTGGGTCCCTATAATACTAGTGATTACCCCATTACGATTGTAGTTATACCCCTTATTAATATTGTTGTGCCCCTATTGCCCCCATATTCTTATTACAGTGCCCCATAGAATCCCTCTATTGTTATTTTTGTGGCTTTATATTATTATTGTTAGGTCGGTTGGATTATATTGTGACTCCTTAGACTCCTATATATAGAAAGGAGGTTTTGTCATTTGAATCATCCAAGAATTGTTCATTTATGTAATGTAAGGGAGGTTTCCCCCTCGAAGAGGCTGAATTCTAAGGCGTTGATCTATCTTTTCTTGAGCTGGTTTCATAACATAACCTCAATTAGTTTTGCTCGCCATTTTACAACTAAGAGGGGATTTAGGCTAAATTAGACCTCATAAGACATGTATAAATAAGAGAGACCCCATTTGAGCCTCTCATCATCATATCTGGGTCAATTTGACCTGTTAGAAGAATTTCTCACTTTTTCCTTCTTGGCTATTAGAGATCTTTTGGATTTCAATGTTTGGAAGCTAATTCGATCTTGCCTTTTGGAGATATTCCATGGATAATGAATGGATATATTACATGTAGTCTTGTAGGTGCTAAATGTTGATGGAATTTCTCTCTTGAAATTGTCTAATGTATGGAATTGTTGCTTTTAAAATTTGTTAAAGTTTCCCTTATTATTTAAAATTAATTTTTGAAAAGGATTTCTAGTTGATTATTGCATATGTTATTCATTATATGACATGTAATGAATGTTCTTAGTGGAGGAATCCTTACACTCTCTGCCAAACTCCATTATCTTTTGAAGTAGAAAAATTCTAGGAAGTGGTACCTAGGGCATCAATTTTTATCCTCCTTAGCAATGATTTAGCTCATCTTGAAACCTCCTAGTCTCCATAAGCCCAAAGGACATGACACTAATCCAAATTTCTAATTTCGGTCTTCTTAAGGTAGGACGTCTAACTAGGTTTTAGAGTGAATATCATTGGGATAGGTTTACAAGAAATTGAGAGCCTAAACACCAAGCTTAGGGTTTAGGCTACCTATTCTCCAATTTGGTGGGCATCCACTTAGGTTTACTCCATAAAATCTCTTTCCCTAGGTCTCTCCCTAAGAGGGAAACCCTAATCATTCATTCTCAACTTGGGGAATTATTTGAAGCTTGTATGTGCCTAATACTTATTGAAATATACCATAATAATCCTTTTCTTATAATTTCCTTGATATTGGGAGTGCCTCAAACCACGAGAATTCACAAAACCTTAAATCATGTGCCTCTTATTCCTAGGTCTCTCATAGAAAGTGAAGTGACTTTTGAAGCCTTATATCATAACTTTAAGTCTTTCTTGAGAGGTATTAGTCTATCACCTTACACCCTAAACCCTTAGAATACCTTTCATAGGTTATTATATCCTACGGGGACTTCTCCCATCGGTGAAATTCCGTAAAGAGTAGGGGACCTTAGTTGTGGTGATAGTGGGCCATTGTCCCATTGTTAACACTTAGCCTATCTATTTTTCATGTAGATTTTCCCTCTCCAATTCCTGCTAGATTATATGATAATAAGACCAATTCCCAAGTCTAGTTATATACCTAAGAGTCCATCTCTTCTTTCATGTGTTTCTCCCATTTCTTTATAGTTTCTACTTGCGTTATTTCTTTGTATCTTTCTAGTTCACCAAAATCAGTCAACAATACATAAGAAAATGAAGGAGAGAATTTTTCAAGGGACCTACTTAACTTGGTTTATATTATAATAACACTTGTAGGAGTTTGAGGTACTTGTTGTTTTTATTTTTGTTTTTGTTGAACATTTTGATTTTCTCACAACTTTGGAATTTCCTTCCCTGTGATTTCATCGAGCACTTTGTATTATGCGTTTTGTTTTTCCTATTTCTTTGTCTACAACTAATATTTTCACATATACTTCTTATTGAGTACCACATCCATACTCCTAATTATTTTGTGATTTTCACAATCCCATAAGTGATAGCCAAATATTCACTCCACATCCAATAAAATTACACTTCTTGGATTTTGCCTCAAGATTTGTTCTATTTTCTCTATTATGGACAAATGCTTCACAACCAAAAGTCTTTGAAAATGAGTAGTTTACCTTTTTACTTGTCCATGCCTATTTTGGAATGCCACCATCCAAGGAACTTGAAGGCCTTATATTTATTAAGTAAATAATAGCATCCATGGTATCTTCCAAAAATTATAAGAGAAATCATACATGCAATCTTATATTCCTTGCACACTCCATGATTGTCCTATTCATTATTTCTAACACGACATTTTCTTGGGATGTTATTGGAACTGTTTTCTCTACAAATCCTAGAGTATCAATAGTAACTATCAAACTCTTGGCTACAATGTTCACCTCTATTATTTGATATGTGACTTCCAACTTATTTCCTATCTCATTCTCAACCAAAGATTTCCATTTCTTAATAATATCAAAGTTATTAGATTTGTTTCTAATGAAATAAACCCAATTTTCCTAGTTGCATCATCAATCAAAGTAACATAATAATAAGAGCCACCAAGAGATGATACTTGAGTCAATCCCTATACATCTATATGCAGAAGCTCTAAATTTTCTCTTTTGTTTTCCTTCCCAAATTTGATAAAGCTAACTCTTTTCTATTTTCCATAAACTCAATGCTCATGGAATTTCAATCAACCATCTTCAAATCTGGTAATAATTTCCTCGAGTGGAGAATTCACATCCATTTCTCACTCATTTGCATAAGCCTATGATGCCACAATGCAGTATTCGCTCCTATGGAAGTTAGATCAATAGAAAGGTTGACATTACCAGTACATAAACATAATGTACTTGCCTTCTCTCCTTTTTCTATTTCCAGACATCCTCTAGTGACTTCCATGCATTTCTTATAAATGTGACTATACAACATTCACTTCCCAAATTCCCTATTCAAATCAGGTTTCTTCCTAAATTGAGAATGTTCCTTGTGTCTTTCAAAAACCATTGGTTTCATTCTATAATTTTATCTATACCTTACCCTTTCCAACAATTTTACATGGTTCATTATCACTAAAATAAACTTGTCCAAAATTACTTTGAACATATCCTTTGAAAATATTTCCCATGGGATGTGGCATGAAATAAAACCCTTGAGACTATCATCCAAGAATCATAAATTTTATCTATTGAAAGAATTAAATCATTTTATAATAGATCACATGCTACATTTGCTTCCTTGTTAATTTTTTGTTGTTCATCTTCTTTTTCTTTTCTTTTGGAGACCAATCATCTTTCTTCTTGTGTCCTTTCTTCCCAAAATGCTAACATTACATCCTCCCTCTAGATTTGGATCTACCCTTCTTATACTTTACACAATTTCCTAGGAACATTCATCTTCCCTTATTTCTTTCCCTATTATCTATAGTTAAAGCATTACATGATGTATCACATGTGCTTTCTGTTGCTTTTCCTCGCTAAGGATAATAACAACATCATCAAATTTTAAATTATTTGAACCAAAGAAATAATTACTCATAACCATGATCAAGCCATTCCAACTTCTGGATATGAGCAAAAAATCAAAATATCCCTAACCTCATCATCAAATTTTAATCCTACAAAATTAGTTGACTAGTGGCCGTGTTAAATTCATTTAAATGATCAACAATGGACCCACCTTCTAACATATTCATTTTAAATAAACTCTTCATAAGAAATACAATGCTGGAAGTTGAGATTTTTTCATATAGTTTATCTAATTCTATCATCAAACCATCCATTGTATTTTCTTTTGAAATGTTTAAATCCACCAATTCTGCCACGCACAACCATATTATTTCTATCAAGAATCTCCAATTCTTCATCTTTCATAGTCATTGACTTCTTTGCTACTCTGCCCAATGTTAGAAATTTATTTTTCTATATAGATAATATTTCATTTGTGTATTACATAGTTGATGCATTAAAATTCTTGACCCTAAAACCTTCTTCCTCCATCGCTCCCACTCAAACTCAAAGCCCTCCTTTCTTGTGAGTTTTATTATCCAAATAAACTTTCCACTATGATATTAGTTGCTAGAAGTAAAATTATAGATAAATAAAATAAAATGAATGTGAAAATAAAAACATAGAATGAAACAATGAAAAAAAGAGACACCAATATATGTGGTTCACTTGATTTGGGATACATCCATTGGAAAATAGCCAATCCATCCTTTTATTCCATCCAACAAAATGAAGGGATTACAACTTGTAGCACATCCACTACAACCTCCTCTTCTCTCTCTCCCACGGTCTCCTCCCTCTCTATTACAATGCTCTCTCAATAATACATACAATAAAATTCCCTCATAAAAGAAGGTTTTCTTCTAGGGAAAAAAAACACTAACATAACATCTACCATCAAATATGTGGCCTAATGATGAATGGTTTAGATTGACTATGAAATTAGCATATTTTACAAAGAAATTTTTCTAAATTTTTCTCTTTGAGGGTCATGACTTCAAACACTCACCAAGGGGGCTCCAAAGAATCATCATCAACCCCCTTTGACCCTTGGAAATAATAGTAGGGGGGAAACCCCCTTGTATCCCCCATCAAGAACTGGGGTGCAAAAGTTGCTAAAAATAAGACCTTTGAATTATGAATATAATACGATTCCACAACCAACTCTTACATGTTTGGTAAATTGCAATATATAATTTATGTTCTAGATTTAGGTAGGTATAACTAGCAAAACATGGTCATATCAACAAAAATATTAACTAGATACAAGTGTAGAATATACCTATATAAAACATGTGTTTCTTCTTGCACTTGTTCTAACATAAATTCATTGGTCCATGGTGTCTCCAATGACTAGTTAGACCCTCTAATGGCTAGTTGACTACAAAAATGACTATCTTTACTTGACTTTTTCCCTTTAGTAATCTGACTTGGCCACCTGGAAGCTGGACCTCCATCGCCCTTGATTTTTTGACAATTCTAGAAGTCAGGAATGCCTCAATTGGTTTGGATTTGAGCTAGTTCTCTCTTGAAATCTTCATATCCTGCATATGGCGTTGCCACATCATCACCTACTCTTCCATGCCATTCACCCCATGCTTCTACTTTTTCACTCTACTAAACATTTTTTTATGTAATGCATATATGATTTTTCTCGATGCTCTGCTTGTGTTTCCACCTAGAAAATTGTTTGACATGTTGACCAAGTTTGACCAAGTTGTAACTAGCAACTGCCAACTCTAATGGAAAAACTGGAATGTGGCATGGTCTCCTCTAATCAAGATGAACAATCTAATACCAAGTTGACTTTTAGACCATTGGGACAACTTTGCATTGGGAATGATGTATTTCCTTGGGAAACATGAAAGTTGTAAGAAATTAGACTTCCATGCATTAGAGTTGTCTGAGTAATACTGCACAAAAATCAAGGCCACTTATAGACTATATATACCATAACCATGTGGTAAAGACATAGGTGCATGATGTAGGAGCATTCAGCCCAAGGAAAATCATTGTCAATAGTAGACATAGGGGGTCATGCATTTTAGGAAATAGTTTTCCTAAGTATTAAGTTAATGCAATATTTAGGCCTTTAAGTGTGATTTAATTAGATAATGCGAGAATATGTAAATGCTCTCAAAACAAATAAATGAGAACATGAGTGGTGAATAAATCACAAAGAGTTAGAATTCAAATCCAACTCTTAGACAGTTCCATGATTCAAGGAACAAGAGAGAGCTTTTAGGAATTAATTAGAGTAGAAGTGGACCATTAAGCTAATAAGGGGACTTTTCTATTTTAAAACAGAGAAAAAGATGGAGTGGATAAAGTCTACCACATATGTATGCATGTAGCAAGCTTTAGGGCTTTTGTTAAAGGATGGGATCAAGTCCTTCATAGTAATCCAATCCAAAGTTTCCATATAAATATATATAAGCCTACGGGCAAAAAAAAGAGGCCACGAATAGTAGAAATCAGGCATGTGCGAGATGAGGAGTCTCGAATGTAATCTGTGTTTTACATTAATATATATATAGAGTTATTTCCTGTCTGTGTCAGTATGCTTAAGAAGTATTTCATGTATGAATTAATAGTGAATTCGTAGGCTCTGCAATAAGTTGCAGGCAGAATTCTAAAGGACGCAAAGGAATGAAGATGATTCAGAGGAATCATATAGGGATTGTTGAATCCAAGTGAAAGACAGAGGTTGCTTTGGAGAGGAGTTGCGAAGAAAGAATTCTCTAAGGAGTCCAGCTCAGAGAAAGCTGAATAGTGGGAGCAGAAGGCAAAGTTTGAAGGATGCACAAAGAAGAGGAGCGATTTAGAGAAATCGTATTGATCCACTCGAAAGATCAAGAGTTGCTTTGAAGTAGAAGTGCATGCAAAGTGAAGCTCAGAAGGAACAGTCGTAGCGAAATAGCGAAGGAGGAAGAACCTATGAAGAACCCAAAAGAGCCGTAGAAACCATTGAAAATGGCATAAATTCTAAGTAAAGGGACAAGCAGAGAAGTAAAGAATTGATGCTCAGCAGCCGTTGGATCTTCAAAGATCAACAACCACAGTTGGATCGCTAAATCGCAATCGGAGGAGTAAGGTTGGTGATGGAACAGAACGAACCTTTGAGTTAAGCGATTGCGATAATACGACGGATCCTAGATCTCGAATCGAAAGTCCAGATTGATGGCCTAGATATAATCGCTAATTGCATATCAGCACTTTGAAGCAGTCAAGGGTCAGCGCGATAGAACGTCGATAGGCTGATCGGTGATGCGTCGATAGCCGTTGGATCAGCAATGAGATGGACGACGGAGATTGAATCGGAGGTTGGCAATCAGAGCAGCGGAAGAATTGAAACGGAGGAGCAGACGCGATAAAATTATGAACGCGAATATATAGAATTTGAGATCTGTTATATGTGTTTTAGAGCAGTTTTCCTATGAATTGGCGGAAAGTGTGGGCTGAGTCTGCCAAGACTAAAACATATATAATACGTTCCGATAGGTGAATATCGGAGTCGAAGAATAGGAGATGTATATATGTATGTATAAACCCCGACAGGAGAGATGGACGATTGTGATGAGGTTTAACCTCCGGGACTGTGCAAAGTCCGTATAAAGGAGGAAAAGGCGTATTGCGTGGAATTCTTTGTGTAAGGATTACGCAGGGAAATTAGCACCGATAGTGTTTTGTGTTAATATATATGTAGCCAAGGCATATGAAAGAAGTATGGTTATATATATATATATGGTTTGTGGTTTATATAAAGGTTCTAAAGGGTTTTGATTCCCGATAGGAGGTTTCAGGCGGGGTGATTGAAGTTCCTATGAACAGGAACTGATAAATGGGCCATGACCATTTATGGTTTGAAGATTTGACTCCATTATAGAGTTAAATACCTCGGACAATTGTGGATGAATTTTGATATGCATATTGTCGGTATATGTTGGGTAACCTGGCATTAGTTTGGCTAAGTATGGGTATATGCTGGGGACCCCTGCATCATTAGTGGTATCAGAGCATATTTGTAATCTGTAAGAGGGAACTTTGAAGTTCTTGGAAGACTGTAGCAGTTCTAGTAGAGGCTTGGAGTAAACAGGAACAGAGGATTCCTTGAAGGAAAGAGAAAGAAAGATTGCTTAATGAAAGTTCTGAAGGAAAGAGGACTTGGAAACCAACTAGAGGACAAGCCATTCAAAGTGCAGAAGAATGGGAGAGCAAGATCATGCATAGATCTTGGAGGTAAGACAGTGTATTTTATCTCAAAGTTAAATTGAATATTGTTGGTTGCAGATGAAGTATCTCAACAAAGGAAAACAAGAGAAGCTGTAAGAGGAGAACTAGATGTTTTCTTGAAGGCAGAGTAAAGAAAATGCTCTAAAAGAGAAGTGGCAGTGAACCTGAAGAATCCAACAAGAGATTGGACAGAGAGGACAACTGAAGTGTTCTCAAGGGAGAGTGAGAGATTGCAGAAACCTAGAAGGGAAAAGGTGTTTCTCAAGAGGAGGTTCCAGAT
This sequence comes from Pinus tabuliformis, assembly GCA_031772625.1. Lineage (NCBI taxonomy): Eukaryota > Viridiplantae > Streptophyta > Pinopsida > Pinales > Pinaceae > Pinus > Pinus tabuliformis. The sequence goes on from CM062818.1 coordinate 965,366,572, forward strand.
AGAGGACCGTGCTTACCAAAATACTGAGTAAGGAGAGCTTAGTGAGGTAAGGTTACAGCCAGGAGGACTAACTGTTGCAGAGGCCTATTGCAAAGTAGATCATGAAGAAAGAAGAGAAGAAGATGACTACTGATAGTCATAGCAGAGGTTTAGAGAGAAGCCACAATAGAGGATATAAGAAAGATGATGCCAAAGCAAATGGCAAGAGGATGAGTCAAGAAGAAATTGACAAAGAGGTTGTTGAATTAAAAGAACAACTCGATGCATTAAGGAGAATGCTTGAGGAAAGCCAGAGACTAGGTTGGTTCTTGAGGAAGAAGCCAGTAAAATGGCAAGAAATGCAGAGAAGGCTACAGTAAAATCAAGTGAAGTGGCTGATGGAAAAACTCAAGGAAGTTGAGTTGCAAATGGAAATGGAAGAGTACATTTGTGAACCAGAACAAGGAGAAATTCTGGGAGAAACTAAAGATGAAGACTTAAAGATTGAAACTTCAAGTGAGGCCAAAGGTTCACATGATTTTAAAATTAACAATTTGTGTATGTATGCAGGTGAAACATGTAAAGAAGGACAATTGGCTGATATTGTCATGAAGATGGAAGAAGACCAAAAGAATCTAAATTTTATTCTGGAAAAAGATGAGATAGATAGATCTCATATGCAGTTTGAGAAATATATCAAGCAACCAAATGAACGGCTTGAAGAGATTGAAGAAGAGACTATCAAAGAATTTCTAAATCATATGAATGATTTAAAACAACAAGGAGATATGATAGCTGAACCATCAAGTGAGACCATAGGGTCTTATATTTTTAAAATTGATGGTTTGTATATGATGGCAGATATCGCAGGAGAAAAGTAGCCATTTGAAGATATCTTCAAAGGAGATGAAGATCTAGAAATAAAAGGTGACAAAGAAAACTTTTCAGAAGAGGAGAAATTTGACTGCATACAAAAGAAAAGATCTATGGATGAGTCTAAAGAAGCAGTCATGGAGATGAGGAATCAGGATCTTATTCTAATGAAGAATGAAGAAATATTGTCTAAGGAAGGTAATCAAATGAGTTTGATTAATGTTATTGATGAAAAACAAATACAAGAAAATGTTAATGAAGATGATGGGACAAGGATAACTCTGGGAGAAGAGTTACAGAGGGACAGCAAGGCAAAATGTACTAAAGAAGAAGAAACTATGTTAGCTGAAAACATAGTAAAGGATCATAAATTCACCATGATGATAGGCATAGTGGAAATAGCCATGAAAGTTGTTGAGACAATCAGTGAAGAAGAAGAACATCTACTAAAACATGTTAAGGAAGAAGAAGTCTATGGGAAAGACTTAGCAAAGGGAGAAAGGACATCTGATGATCTATCCATAACAAAGGAAGGTATGGAGAACTGTCTGAAATTTCCAAAATCTACTCCAACAAAGTTATTGAGTTATATAGAAAATTAGATTTGCAAAGAAGGGAGTTGTAAAGACAGAGGATAGATGTTCAAGAGAGATTGTTGGAGAAGGAAGACAAAATAATTGTCATGAATGACAGTCACAAGAGAAAGGAGGTGATAATGAGAATTTAGTAGATTGACACTGCAAAAGAAGGAGTTCACTACAGTGGACAAAAGCATAGAGATATCATGGAAGAAGATGATATGAAAGAGAGACTAATGGATAGTCTTCGGAATTCTTTTGAGAATTCAAATCAGCATACTGATGTGCTGACAAAGGAGGAAGAAACAGAGCGGCAAACTGAATTGTTGCCAAAGGAAAACAAGGCACAACAGCCTTGTGTTTTTAATTTTAACAAGTGTTTTGTGAATGCAGGCTTTGTTGCAAATGTTGGAGGATATTTGGCACAAATGAACAGCCAAATAAATAAAGAACTCAATCCATGGAATAGAGAAGTTAATTTGCTAGAAAGAGTGTTGAAGAGTCATGATGCAATCATGAAAGAGGGTAAGGACGATAGGGAGGCAGTCAGTAAAGTGAGCACAGAAAAAATGGAGCAAGCAAAGAAAAAGTCAGCATAGAAGACAACAACAATAACCTGAAACAAAAAGAAAGAGGAAGAAGTAAGGAGCAGAATATGGACCAGCCCAAAGATATGTTGGACATAGAAATTGAAGAAATGTGGGAGCTGATGATGAAGCAGTCCAAATGGAGGAAAATGGTAGCAGCAACAAGCAAGATCAATCAGAACTTGAACCTGATTGACAAGAAGAAGAAGACAACAGACATACAACAACAACAAAGGTACAAAGCATCTCGAAAGTTACAAAACAAAGTGTGGGATCTAGGAAGACCAAGATCAGAAGAAACATGATCAGGAGATCATGAATATTTTCTACTTTGGGAGTCTGATGCAAGAGCATTTAGCCCAAGGAAAATCATTGTAAATAGTAGACATAGGGGGTCATGCATTTTAGGAAATAGTTTTCCTAAGTATCAAGTTAATGCAATATTTAGGCCTTTAAGTGTGATTTAATTAGATAATGGGAGAATATGTAAATGCTCTCAAAACAAATAAATGAGAACATGAGTGGTGAATAAATGACAAAGAGTTAGAAGTCAAATCCAACTCTTAGACAATTCCATGATTCAAGGAACAAGAGAGAGCTTTTAGGAATTAATTAGAGTAGAAGTGGACCATTGAGCTGATAAGGGGACTTTTCTGTTTTAAAACAGAGAAAAAGATGGAGTGGATAAAGTCTGCCACATATGTATGCATGTAGCGAGCTTTAGGGCTTTTGTTAAAGGATGGGATCAGGTCCTTCATAGTAATCCAATCCAAAGTTTCCATATAAATATATGTAAGCCTACGGGCAGAAAAAAAGAGGCCACGAATAGTAGAAATCAGGCCTGTGCGAGACGAGGAGTCTCGAATGTAATCTGTGTCTTACATTAATATATATACAGAGTTTATTTCTTTTCTATGTCAGTATGCTTAAGAAGTATTTCATGTATGAATTACTTGTGAATTCGTAGGCTCTGCAATAGGTTGCAAGCAGAATTCTGAAGGACGCAGAGGAACGAAGATGATTCAGAGGAATCATATAGGGATCATTGAATCCAAGTGAAAGACAGAGGTTGCTTTGGAGAGGAGTTGCGAAGCAAGAATTCGCTAAGGAGTCCAGCTTAGAGAAAGCTGAACAATGGGAGCAGAAGGCAGAGTTTGAAGGACACGTAGAGAAGAAGAGTGATTTGCAGAAATCGTATTGATCCACTTGAAAGATCAAGAGTTGCTTTGAAGTAGAAGTACATGCAAAGTGAAGCTCAGAAGGAAGAGTCGCAGCGAAATATCAAAGGAGGAATAACCTCTGAAGAACCCAAAAGAGCCGCAAAAACCACTGAAAATGCCATAAATTCTAAGTAAAGGGACAAGCGGAGAAGTAAAGAATTGATTCTCAGCAACCATTGGATCTTCAAAGATCAACGGCCACAGTTGGATCGCTAAATCACAATCCGAGGAGTAAGGTTGGTGATGGAACGGAACGAACCTTTGAGTTGAGCGATTGTGATAATGCGATGGATCCTAAATTGTCGGATCCAAAGTCCAGATCGATGGCCTAGATCTAATCACTAATCGCATATCAATGCTTTGAAGCAGTCAAGGGTCAGCGCGATAGAACGTCGATAGCCGTAAAGAATTGATTCTCAGCAACCATTGGATCTTCAAAGATCAACGGCCACAGTTGGATCGCTAAATCACAATCCGAGGAGTAAGGTTGGTGATGGAACGGAACGAACCTTTGAGTTGAGCGATTGTGATAATGCGATGGATCCTAAATTGTCGGATCGAAAGTCTAGATCGATGGCCTAGATCTAATCACTAATCGCATATCAACGCTTTGAAGCAGTCAAGGGTCAGCGCGATAGAACGTCGATAGCCGTTGGATCGGCAATGAGATGGATGGTGGAGATTGAATCGGAGGTTGGCAATCAAAGCAGTGGAAGAATTGAAACAGAGGAGCGGACGCGATAAAATTGTGAACGTGGCTATATAGAATTTGAGATCTGTTATATGTGTTTTAGAGTGGTTTTCCTATGTATTGGCGGAAAGTGTGTGCTGAGTCTGCCAAGACTAAAACATATATAATATGTTCCGATATGAAAATATCAGAGTTGGAAAAGAGAGGATGCATATATGTATGTATAAACCCCAACCGGAGAGATGGTCGATTGTGATGAGGTTTAACCTCGGGGACTGTGCAAAGTCCATATAAAGGAGGAAAAGGTGTATTGCGTGGAATTCCTTTGTGTAAGGATTACACAAGGAAATTAGCGCCGATATTGTTTTGTGTTAATATATATGTAACCAAGGCATATGAAAGGAGTATGGTTATATATATATGGATTGTGGTTTATATAAAGGTTCTGAAGGGTTTTGATTCCCGATAGGAGGTTTCAGGCGGGTTGATTGAAGTTCCTATGCACAGGAACTGATAAATGGGTTGCGACCATTTATGGTTTGAATATTTGACTCCATTATAGAGTTAAATACCTAGGACAGTTGTGGATGCATTGTGATATGCATACTGTGGGTATATGCTGGGTAACATGGCATCAGTTTGGCTAAGTATGGGTATATGTTGGGGACCCCTACATCAATACACCTTGACATGATTTGGATAGTCCCATACATTGATGATCATGCCTACAAACACAAATTCCCATAAAACCATGAGTCATCAAGTAAGATCACCAAAGAATTTCCAATCTTATACATGACAAGATGCACCCAAAGTGAACTACAAGGAACCAACAATGGTCCGACAAAAACAACAAGATATAGACTCTAAGAACAAGATATAGGCCTAAGATACCTAATACAAAACCTCACATGGTTGTTACAATGCTTTGGCTTCTAACCTTAGGCGTACAATGGTGGTGATAAAATGCTGCGAAGTTTTTATACCCCGACTGACATTCGGGGTAACAAATTCTTAATATGAATATTGAAGAATTTCATTTTGGATGTTAACAATATGGATAATGTTGAGAAGTATTAGTTATAGACTTAATGTATACTGTAAAATTGATAAAATATTATGTAAACAAGACAAGAACTTTCAAAATAAAATGAATAAAAGTGCAGAAGCATGTCAACAACATACAAGAAGATTCACACTTGACCTCCCCTAATGAAAATAAAATGATAGAGGGGGGTGGTTGAAAATTTATTGATTTTGTGTGTAAGCAACAAAAAAATAAATGGGAATCTTCTTTCTTTTAGAGAGATATATTAGCACTATCTTTCATTTTTTCTTAATGTTAAAGTGAGAACATTGGTGCAGTTACATTCTTGCTATAAATTTTGTTCATGACATTGTTATGAAGTTCAAGTGCTAATGTTTAGAATTTCCAATGTCAATGCTTATCCCTACTATTGTCAACCCATGGGATTTATGTATATTTAATGTCCAAGTCATTGTGAGGTGGATTTGTTTCTTGTTAGATCATTTTATGTGCACATTCTTTAGTTGGGTTTGGCCCCATTGTGTACCAATGTAAGTATCACATGTATAACAACATACACTAGAAAAAAATGAGGGCTTGATCTGGATGGGTATGCAATTTACATGATCATTCACCAATCTTGATTAGACCCACAAATCACAAGGTAACATAACTTGTTGACTTACACAAATTAATATTTGTTTTTCAAGTTGGTCATTCTCTTGAAGAGATATTCAATGATTGTAGTGTGTTATTTTTATGACGATAGTATGTTCATCAATCTTGGTTAGACCCACAAATTGCAAGGAAACATAACTAGATGACTTATACAAATTAATATTTGATTTTCTAGTTGATGGTCATTCTCTTGTATGCATATTCAATTATTGTAGTGTGTTATTTTTATCATTCTAGGGAATTTTATTTGTTGTAAAAAAAGTTGTTTGGTTGTATTAAATATTTAATGTATTCCCATGCATAAGAATCTATCAGTGCTAGATGGAATGAGGTTTGAATCCTTTATTGTTGAAGTTGTATTCTAATTGTTTGTCAACCTTTCATGGAAGCAGAATTGGGTGCCAACAACATTGTCTTATCGATAAAAGGTTTCTTCCAAATCGACAATAATGATGAAGATTGCCCATAATGACCATCTTGGAGTTGCTTTTGCATACAAATATTTCTCCATTGTTAGCAATATTTTCTCTAGGTCTCTAAGAATTATTGCTCTGTAGCCTTTTTTTTTTAATTGCTCATGCAAAGGAACTCTCAATTTGGAAACAATATTTAGGTCTCAAAATGAGTCCATCTTATCAATGAAAATGTATTGAATATGCTTCATATCTCCTTGAAACATTGTTAATGATTCTCCATGTAATGACTTCATGTCCTTTATAGGGATTTTAAGGGATGTCCGGTTGCATGTATATTAAATATTTCAACTCCACTAATGGTAGTGGTAGTATTGGACTATGTTAAGGTGTTTGAGAAGATGGTACTTCTTTGATGCTGATCATAAGATAAGATTTTACCTATACTAACAATTTCTTGAATAATGATCTTCAAAGATTTCTTGGATGATCATCTTCAAGGGCTTCTTTTTTGTTCTTTTCTCTTCTCTTGCATAATAATGTTGTAGTGTCATGTTGAATGCTGGTGGTTAATTATGTTGAACCGGCCACTGCATGTTATGTATGATTTCAACAGTTGTTCTAGTATATTTAATTAGAAGCAATGTCATATTCAAAGTAGCTTCTGAAATTTTGGATTCATAGGTTCATATATGTTTGGTTTCTAACTTTTGAAAGCCATGCATCTCAAATTCATTAAATTGCATATTACATGTGAATATCATTCTTTGATATTCATTTGCATTTCAAATTCATTAAACTGCATATTACATGTGGGTATCAATCTCAATAATTCTTTGGCCTTCATTTGCCTATATGTTGTGATGTATGATTATAATAATGATGTCCTAATGATTGTCAATCAGGTTGTGAATTTTTTTAATGCTCAAGCATGCCATGAATACGAGGTATTTTTTTTTATGTTCTCCCATTTTAACAATAACCTCTTTTGTCCTATATTTGTGGGGAAATAATGAAAGAGTTTATACCAATGCAGTTCAGTCTAACACCTTAGAATCGTTGTGAGATATATGAAACAAGACCATACATGGACAATAAATGGAATGGTTCTCTTTTGTCAGCTTTTCGCTGATGTTTTGCAATGTCAGTTAGACAGAAGGGATCAATGAATGCAGTCCATTTTAAATAGGAATCGATGAAATTGGACCCAGACAAATATAATAATGATTTCACGAAGAAAGAAACAAAGTTATTCGAGTGTGACCACAGCAATAACGTCTCGTCCAACAGTCCTTTTATGGGGGGTGTCTTGGATCAGTGCCCAACGGTGTTGGAGTTCTGGTGGTAGACAATGATCTTGACCCTAAAATTCTGGAGAAAATGTTGTGAACCTGCCTCTATGAAGGCAAATCCCACTCGTTTTACCTTGATTTCCATCTCAACAGTGAAAAAACTACTTATTGTTCTATTTATCTAATCTTGAATGCAGGAAATCCAGGGATTTATTCACTTTCTTTCATTTTAAAGACTGTAAGAACAAGGTAAATTCCACTGAATTTCGTATCCTGTACAAAACAGAGGGTGGGTGCTTGGCATTATTGTCAAAAATTTAGTTGTTTGTCTTTAAAGTTTAAACAAATCTTCAATCCCATCTGATGCATGATACTACTGATGAACTCTAAGAATTTTGGCATTGTATCTCTGCAAGAGGGGCTCTATTTTCATTAGAAGATGGTTACCTCCAACACTGCAAGGATTTCAATAAATTCTCCACTCTGAATGCATATAATGAATCTGGTTTTCTCTACATACAAAATAACCCCGAAGTTATTCCAATACCTTGCAGGTTTGAAGAAGGGCCCTGCAAGGTTAGGGATTCAAACAGAGCCTTCTTTGCACGATGTATAATCAATATTTTCATGTCAGTTGAATCTTAGCATCACCTTGAATTTCTTTGCATGGGAACGTATTAAAATTAGTTTTTATTTCCCAAATAACATATTTTTTTAATTAATTAAATAAAATTAGTTTTTATTTATATCTAACCGGCCGAGCTCCCTCCTGGAGCTGGTGAATGACTGTCAGCACTATGACTAGTAAATAAAAACTTGGATGGAATGTCAAACTTGGATGGAATGCCTATATCTTTGACAATGTTGTCCTTGATCTACTTGGTATTGCCCTCAAAATTGTTGTACATTTCTCAGAGCCTTTGGCCCCATTAAACCCCGGAATCATAGACGTGTTCGGTCCTATACAAATGTCGGGTAGACCGTCCCCATTGGTTCCTTCGACCGGGCCTGGGTGGATGGGTCTTGTGGCTGTGGTGCAGTGATATCCATTTCATCTTCCTCGAGCTATAATTTTTATTGGTCTACAGGTTTAGGGACTGACACCAGGGCTGAAGTATTGGCTTTATGAGGTAAAGTCAGATGTGTGTTGTGGCTCGCGTTCGAGGAAATCTTTGTCACTGGAGATTCAAAGGCAACTATCGATTGGCCCTTGGGGACATCCTCTCTGGTTGTCTTGTCTCTCAACCACTAGTTGGATCAGATCTCCTCTATGCGGACATGTTTTCTCTCCATCTCCTTTTGCCATATTTACAGGGAGCAGAATTTCCGGGCAGATCAGCTCTCGCATCGTGGCTTAGCTACCCAGCCTGGACTGATCCACTTTGAATGCTTGGCTCAGGATTCTATTGTTGGCTCTGGTGCCTTCCCCTATGCTTGAGGTTCTTTTTTCATTTTCCTGGGAAGTGTTTCTGGTCCTTTTCTTTCTGAACATTGGTCATTTCAGGCTACTCTGGCTGCTCTTCTGTTTTTGCAGCGCAAATGCTCTGTTTTTTTTTCCTGCTACAAATCTCTAATTTGCAATTAGTGACCATCCTTGTCATTTGCAAATATTATAGTTTTTGTTCACTGTGTATTTGTAACAGATTATATTAATATATGAACTGTTGTTTTTTCTTCTGGAAAAAATAGTAAATAAGAGTTTTGATGTTACCCTCAAGCTTTAGTTTAATTGGTCAAGTTCTTTTAGTTAAAGTATCATGCTACTAAAAAAATTATAAAATTAATTATCTCAATATTATTGAGATAGAATAAATTAAAACTTTGATCTGCAAATTTTCCTTTTTCCTAAATCATTAATCCAAAGTTATAAATCTCATAATATTAATATTAAATTTAATATTAATATTTAATCCAAAATTATAAATCTCATAATATTAATATTAAATTTAATATTAATATTTATATGATTTTTTTTCCCTCAAATTAATTTTATTGAAAAATGATATATTTACATATCCCTTTTAGTAAATTGTAGAATACACCTTCCACCTAAAACTCTTAATCAACTCAAAAATCGCCCTAAAAATCTTAATCAACTCAAAAATCAAAACCAGAACTATATAATCCTGTGAAGATGAGGTCTCAGAGGAGACGTCACTGAGATCCCCGTTGCATATAACCAGTGAGTTCGTCCCTGCATATCCACAATAAAGCTTGTGTGCACTGGAATGCAAATATGAGATAATTAGAAAATAGATCATGCTATAATACCGTTCCAAGACCATTAACAGGACTTTAAATATTTAAAAATTTTAATATTAAGAAAATATAATTGTAATAAGAGCTTAATTTTATTAATTAGAGTAATTAGTAATTGGGTTAGTTCGTTTCATAGGGGTTAATCAAGAAGATTTGGACTTTAAATATTATATTTACATGACATTTTGTGATACGACTTTGCGATTAAACTGCCCAATTTAATGGTGTTATAATATATATTCTTTTTAAATATATATTGTGATACGACTTTGCCAATGAAACTGCCCCACTTTAATGTTGTTATGATATGTATTCTCTTAAATATATACATGTAATATTTTTAAAATGAAGAAATTTGATATTTTTGAAATTTGGAAAATATTTACAATATTTGGAAATATTTAATATTGCTATTTATATTATGATATAAATATAATATTGAAATTACATTGATATATTTATATTTTATAGGTTATTGATATATTTATATTTTATAGGTTATATGTTTATTGATTTATTAGGGTAGTTTTTTTATTATTATTATTTTTGTTGGTGGTGTGAAAGGATTATAAAATCATATAATATTAAATGTTATATATACAATAAAGTAAGTCTATTTATATTATTTTCAAAAGGATTCATACAGATAGTTGATATTGGTCTTGCGATTGGGAAACCTAACGAGTAGTATGAGTTCAAAGTTTAATGAAAATTGATTTTGTATGTTATATAATTGTCTATCAAAATAAAGATAAAACTTGCTAGAAAACCAAACCAAAAATTAATAGAGATGCTAATGACATTGGCATTGTAAGAACTCTGCTTAACATAGTTGACTCCTTGAACTTCATTCCATTGGAGAGTCCACCTAAACCAATGGTTGTGGTTTGTTGTCATTGTTTGAGGAGGAAAAGTCAAGCTTTGTCAAATTATCGATTCGAGTTGTTACCTTCTTATTAAACTTGTCAACTTTGTCCATTACTTCTATCATGCAAATAATCATTTCTTGCTAGGCATCAATTGTGTTAGTGAGAACTCTTCCCATGAGAGTCTTAATATGCCAATATAAAATGGTGGTTTGCATGTATGAGGAGGTTCTTTCTTTGGAAGATTTCTCCACGTCTAGTATCCAATCCTTCGTCTCTCGATCAACCTATATATCAGGAATATATTGTCAAGATTATCTAACTTGCTCTTCAACATTTGAAATTTCCCTGTGGACCTCTATAGGGGTGATATACTTGTATTGTTCCATGGTTTCTTGAGTCGTTTCTTAGGCCTAGGTTTTATGGGCAGAGGAAGGGATATGGTTAGAGGTAGGAGAATGTCCAGGGCATTATCTCCTTTTTCCTGGAAAAGAGGCAAAGACATGACATCTAGTCATAGAGTCAGTTCCTAAGTAAGGTGGATAGTTAGGTGTGAAAATATCGAGCATAGGGGAGGAACAAAATTTTTTGGGAGGGCAGGGTAGAAAAACGAAAGATGCATTAGGAAGAAACTCAAAGAGCATGCAACTAAGATAAGAAAACATAGAGAGTAGAGACAAATCCATCAAGGGATTAAACATAGAAGTTAGGAAGGGGAGGTAACAAATGGGGGAAAGAGAGAAAGGAAGAGTGATCACTAAGGGAGAGAAAACATACCTCCCAGAATCAACATCCTAAGGGAGGGGATGTATAACTAGAAAAACATTAACCAAATTTCCTAAATTTAGAGTTGCAACCAGAAAATTTGTAATCCAAACCCGAGATGTCTGAGGCTTCTCCATAGCGTATCGGAGGTAGCATCTCCTCTGCATATGAATTTCCAACTGATTATCACTATTAGCTCCGCATGCATAAGAGTATCCATAGGAACTCAGACATTGACTTCCTTTCTAATTTGTTGGTTACATTCCAAGAATAGAAACCCCATAAAAGCTCCCCAAAACCCATATATGGTAGACGTTCTTCATGCGAGAGACAACAAGGAGGGTGTCTAAATCTATTTCCATCCATCCTGTGTCATGATACTGAAGACTTCTCCCATTAATTTTCATTATGGCCTCTAAAATTCCCTTACAAGACTAGTGCTAGATAGATCATCCTCCACCTGACTCCCATACGATCAAGTTCAATTGCACTAAAACCTCTCACGGGTTGGCCATCATAATTCCCAAAGTTCATTGTAAGTGCATCCGTGCAAGCTACCATTTTGAGGGCGACTGCCACCCTCATTTATGTTAATGGTTCTCATAACGAGTTTAGGAGGGTGGCTCCATATGAAAACAACCACCATGGGGATATATATATATATAGGAACCCAATAGCTTGCCTGACATGTAACTACTAGTAAACCTTTGGGGGTCTACGACCTATCCTCCTCTCCGTAAACAGGGTCACAACCAGGGGATTTGAACCTTGGATCTCTTAGTTTTCGTACATTTCACATTACTTCAATCACCAATTGAGTTGCCCCCTTGGGACGATATTAAAATATTTTAATTACATGGAATATAATGAATTAATACATGTTTTTGGGTACAAAATAGATATGAATAACAACAATGTTTTAAAAATATTCAAGTTTCATGTAATTGTGTATATAGAAAAGTATATATAATGACTTTCTATTCAAAAATAGAAACATATTACATTTATCTACCCTATAAACAACATTTCATAGCTAAGTATCTCTTTTTTTTCTTTTCTTTTTTATGGAGTCCATTTTGCTACATGTAATAATAAGAGATTTGAATTGATTTGATTGGCAAATGTTTCTTCATATATTAATAGTTTGAATATTAAGTGTGGAATGGAAACATGCCGAATATATCATTAGCATCTACCTTGTAAGCATACGCAAACAACTTCTTGGAAGATATGCCTAGACATTATTTTGCAACTCCTCGGAAGGCATGCTTATAAGTTGATTTTCAAGTTCTTAAATTGTATTAACAATGATTTCAATAGTTTAATATTCAATCCTTAACTAGAAAATATGCATGTTCACATTCGTCCATTGTTTGATTTCACCTATGGCAATCTAAATTCCCTCTTTAGTAGGTGTGAGCTTCCTTTTAGCTACTAGACTTGAAATGTCAACTTGTAATAAATGTACCAATAGTGTTTTGTATTCATAGAAGCAATATTTTCATCAATCAAAATGAATAAAGGATGTAAACCTTGACCTATCACTTTCTTTTTGATGTCATCCAATCGATCTTTTCCTTTATGATTTCATCTAAGTGCTTTCAACAAAAGGGAGCCCTCCTTAAACACCATGTGTATGTATTGAGTGAGATTAGAGGTATATTGTTAATTCTCAAATAATTGATCAATTTTTATGATTCTTTGAATTTATATTTATGTAACTATGGGATTTAGATTGTAGCAATCAATATCCTATTTAAAACAACGGTTTTTGTTTCCTTACTAATGTTTACTGGAAATTTGTTTGACGTAGCATATTGTTCTTGATCCCCTTACTATAGAAGACCCTCCATAATGTGACCTTAATACCACACCTCCCTTGTAGTTGAAGGGCTCTCTTCTGCACCTCTATTCCATTCTTTCTCATGATGTTGTAGAAAGGGCTATGGTTATAGCAACTCTGAGGATATCAACTACAAAGTTGTTGGATTATTAGAGTTAGTAGTTCATTAATAAGAATGAACTTGAAGTAGTGGTTTGCTTGAATAAATGTTCATTGTTGAATCAAAATTCTATTTTTGAGATATTATCTATATTTTTCTCTTAATAATATTTTAAAAGGTTGTGTTTTATTGTTGTAAGTTTGATGTACCCTATTAGAGTATGTAAATGTTTCCATACTATATGAGATGATGGCACTATGTAGCTTGGATATTGAAACATGTGATATGTATAATTTTGTGTCAATAAAATAAAAGTTTAAGAAACACTTAAAACCTTTGGCAATGATGAAAGTGCATAGATTAGTTTTTGAAATGGCTTTTGCTTTCATTGTCAATGATATTGTGTATGTATTCAAAGATTTGAAAAGAATATATTTTAGAGGTGATTCAATTTTTTATATTGGGTCCCTATTAGGATCACTTATACTTTTTCTTTGAGTTGGGTCACCTATAATCGTTGATTTCAAAGTTTGCACTTGCATATCATGAACTATAAGAACCCTTTAAAATAATCAAAATCATTCTAGTTAGCAATAATGTCATTGGTCGTGGATTGGGTAGTGTAAAATATGTTGAGTATGTGATTTGGATTATGGTATGGTATAGGAAGGATTAAATGTAATGAAACTAATTTCAAGATGTGAGCCCTGAGAAGCTTGGATACATATTTGTTGTTTGGACAAATGTGTTTATTAGTTGAACTAATGATCCATTTTGAATTTAGCATATGTGAAATGGTTGGTATGAATTAATGTAAAGAAACTTTGTAATGTATCATTTCCATCAAAAATAAGCTTTGTAAATTCCATAATTTATAAAATAAGCCTACAGACTACCTCCCCATTCCAATCTTTATAATGAACTTGTTACAATAACATTGAATTATGGCTTATAAAACATTCTTCTTTGAAAGATTAAAAAAAACAACAACAATAGAAAAATATTCCATATTAATATACCATGTAAAATCTATATAAAAATATTCCATATTAATATACCATGCAAAATCTATATAAAAATATTCCATATTAATATACCATGCAAAATCTATATAATATAATAGATACCAATCAAAATTAAAATAAATACAAATTTAATACATTACACTGAACTCAATAATATATATTTCTATTTAATTTTATATGCAACTAATTACACTGAACTCAATAATATATATTTCTATTTAATTTTATATGCAACTAATTAAACGAGAAAATTTTAAATACATGTGATCCACTTAGGAAAAGAAAGGTATAAATGTGTTCATAATAAAATTTTAAAAATGATATTATTATATAATTGTAATCCTTAAAGCATTAACCCGCATTAACCTTGTTATGTTTACAATATTTGTAACATCTTAATAATAATGATATTATTATATAATTGTAATCCTTAAAGCATTAACCCGCATTAACCTTGTTATGTTTACAATATTTGTAACATCTTAATAATAATATCATTGTAATAAAATGCATTAAGGTATTGAGCTATATATATTTAAAAGTTTATAATTTTAAAATGGTTTTTTGGGGAAGATTTTAGAATTTGTATTATAAAAATGAATAATAATATAAATGAAAGCTATTAAATAAAATAATATGAAAGGCATAATTTAAATATTATTGGTTATTTTGCTATAAAAAAAGGTTGAGTTTATATTTAATTTCCTATTATATGAAATTGGATAAAAAAGATTATTAGATTGTTTGCATGTAATTTTAATTATAAAATTATAGTATTGAATAGAGATACACAAAAAGAAAAGCTTATTAGATTTTTTGCATGTAATTTTAATTATAAAATTATAGTATTGAATAGATTTATTATAGTATTGATTGTTAAAAACAAAAAGTTTGTATCTATTGTCAAAACCTATAAATTATGATATTTTAGAGTGGGAGATTAGGCATTTTGTATGTTTGATCTTCCAAATATTATTTTTTATAAGTTTTTAAACATTTGTAAGTGAAGCAATGAATACAAATGTTTAACTAAAATAGAAAGAACAACAATTATAATTATAAATCATAGAAATTAACTTTGGAAACCAAGAAAACCAATCTAGCTCGAAGTCACACCTCTATCTTTCTTATTGTGTTGCTTTAACCACTCACAACACAACATTAGGTATTCCACAACATCCAAAACTTTAATTTCCTAATCCATATTAGATTGCAACCATAATTCCTTCATTGAGATTAAATTACGATGGGTTGAAAATATAGAAAAGGAAAAAAAATGCAAAATTTTTGGAGTGTTGCCTTTAACACCACCTAATCACATATGAGTACATTACCCACATGCTACAACTAATGCATTAGCATGAGTTGACAAATCCATATGCAATGAATATAACACATCTACAACATGTTTTATTGTTGATATATTTTACAAGTCTCTTATAGGCCAAAATCATTTAGCAAACTCACTTTAAAATACCTCGACCTTATTTTTATGTTGCAATAATTGCATGAAAATTTCAATTTCAATATATTTATGATTAATTGATGAATTATATTGCATATTGTAATCTAAGCACTATAATCATCTAAAATAGTTTCTTTAAATATTATATTCTAATAGAAATTATGAAAAAATAAATATTATGATTTTATATATGTCATTAATATATTTTAATAATGGATTTCAATTGAATACATTGCATTTAACAAAATGTAGGGAAATAATATATTATGTTTGAGTTAAAAATGTGAAAACATTCACTCTTAGGCTTTCCTGTGGTTTGTCTCTACTTTTCCTTTTCTTAATGCCAAGAATGTTTTGACTTTATTTTTACTCCTTTTGATAGTCTTGTCCATAGGAGCACTTAGACCATATTTAGCTAATCATTATTTTGATTCATGTTTCATTGCATATTTCATATTGTCATATATTAATACATTTTATTTAGAATTTAAAGATGAAATTGGTTGTGTATTAAAATCAATATATTTCTTCGCAATGTCTTCTTTCAATTTCGACAGTGAAAGAACCCTTGAAATATATCCCTTTCAAAATGGATAACATTAATTCAGAAGTCCTCTATTTATATCAAACTTATTCAGAAGATGCCTGGTGCAAATTGTATGAAAATCATTTGCTCTGCTATTGCTATTGTTTTTCATAACTTCTTTGAAAGTTTATTGTTTGTGATATTCTCAAAACAAAGAATGATGAAATGCACACACGCACGTGCGCGCACGCACACGCATACAGTGAAGTGATTAATGATGAATGAAAATAAATTAAGCCACATATAAGAACTAAAAATTATAAAGTAAATTGATATTGAGTGGAATATATATATTTAACAAAATCCATGCTACTAGTGAAGTGATCATCCCTACCTTGTAGGTAGTTCCAATTAGTCTAAGCTAGTAGTTCAAATTGGTGACATGCACCTCATATACCTATAAGAAAGTAGTTGAATAAATAGTCTAATTCAAATCTACCCAAGTATTTCATGTGAATTATATCTAGTAGTTAAAATCACCATGAGCTAATCTTCATCAAACTAACTAACTCAAGCCCTCATGGTGTTTAGACGTACATCTATATAGTGCTTTTCAACATGTTTTCAAAATATACATTCATGGAAATACATCCACAATTAATTTTGATTGCATCACTTTTCTTAATATTAAATGTTCCCCAGTGATATCTAGCTTCCATTGCTTAAGTTAGTCATTTTATCACACCCTTGAGATCACCTTTTCCATGTTTCTTTATCTTTCAACCAACAATGTGCTCAAAGCTAGATGGTATGCGGAAAATGGTTCTTCAAGACATACGATTTATGATCGGAAGATATCAAGGAAGTCTTGATAGTAAGGAGGAGGAAGGTGAATGGCGTTGGGTGATGACACCACTTATCTTGTGAAGGGGATTGGTACGTATCTCTTGCGAGATGCCTTTAAGTGATTTTATTGAGTTGAATGAAGTTTTATTTCTTCATGGTTCGATAACAAAACTTTTTTAAAT